>OY829489.1:4927355-6127355 GCA_963691745.1 Ditula angustiorana
GACAAGTGAGTGCACGACCGTCAAACAAGCGAGCTCGATTCACACTGGTTTTTTGAAATAATACCATCATCCCTGTGCCGCGCAAGCACACATTCATAATAAAGTCGTTATTTAATTCCCAACGTTTAAATTGGCTTTGGCGCAGGGGCCTACCGCTCATTTTTCAGCTCTCAATTCGATGCAGTTGATAATCTACACTTTTTCTAACCACGTCGGTCACAAACAAGGCGGTTGGCTCGCCTGATAACAAACAATCATGCTACAACGGGTATAATTGCTTGCTTTTCTGATCCGAATTCCGATCAAGATATTAATTAGGCAGTTAGTTAAACTTGAATCTGATACTTCATTAAAACTTTCAAGTTCGTACTTGTTACTAGAAGTGATTAATGTGGGCTGGTGCACATTTTTTCGAAGCTACTCCTCCGGAAGAGGCCCAGCACTCGAAACCCAGCTCCACTGAAATGGCAAGCCCTAAAAAATGCTAATGTATGCACAATTACAATTATTGTTCCAGAGAACTGTCTCCTCATCAAAGGACACAAGCTCTACATGTTTTACGACCCACCCCATCTTATAAAATGTGTGAGGAACAATATGTTGACAAAAGACATGGTATTTAAAGGAAAAGTCACTAAATGGACTGACATTATCGAGGTAAGGGTTCAACACTTAACAGACTTAAAACTTCAATTATTAGTTGAGGTCTGTGCACCTAGCACGAATCTTCTTGATACACGTTGACTCGCTACGTAACTCACTGCGTCTCGCTCTAACTAGCCCAGTGGGAGCAAGACGCACTGACTTCGTAGCGAGTTAACGCGCATCAAAAATATTCGTGCTAGGTGCACTGTAAAATGGCATTTTATTTACTTATTTCATAAATTGGCAACATAAATCTCACTTAATTTTATAATGACTGCAATTTTTTTTTAGGTCTACAAAAATGATTGTGAAGTTGGAGAAATACGCATGCTTCCTAAATTAACTGGTGTGTTAATATTTATAATTATTTTCTACTCTTTGAGCAGTTAGCAGTATATATATCTTTCCGAAAGAAATTACAACCTCTGCTCTGTTGTAGAAAGAGTAAATTAGACCAATTTTTTAAAATTAAATTTTATTGTACAGTTCACATTACACGTATCATACACAAAATACGAACTTAATGGACTATAGGCTTCACCCCCAGTCCACCAACCAAACGCAAATAAATTTTAAACTAATAATAATAAAAACACTTTATTTTCAGAAGACCATAGATAGTCCATAGATAATTTTAGTAAATAAGTTACTTAGCCTATGTAAGCCTTAGCATAAGAACAGTTGGTCAAAAAAATCCTTACTAATATTATAAATGCGAAAGCAACTCTGTCTGTCTGTCGCGATTTCACGCCAAAACTACTGAACCGATTGAAATGTAATTGGGCACACAGATGGTCTAGAGCCCGAAAAAGGACATATTATTTTATTGCTAAAAAAGGGTTGTAAGGAGCTAAAAGGGGGGATGCAAAAATTTGAAACTGTGCAGCCGTGTGGGGGAGGGGGTGGAGCGGAGTGCGGCGTAGTGTAGGTGAGGAAATATAAGTGTGCTTACCCGAACGGGCATACACGTGATATAGCTCATTAAAGTATTTATACGTTTGTGTCTTATTTCCAAAATAATTAAAAATGCTACCCAAAGACACTATTCCACGCGGACTATGTCGCGGGCACAGCTAGTAATAAATATTGCCCCTGGAGTTCATGTGTAAGATGTTCCAGTGATTCAGTAAGGTACAGCCAGGAGTGGTCCAGACCAGTTGTAGGAGGCTGTTGGGAGTGTCACGAAGACGACGCATCAGAGAGGCCGTTCTTTAACGCACGATCGCTCCGAAGCTATCCATACGTGCCTCAGCAGATATTCCCGACGCGCTGCAAAAACGAGGCAGTCCCACCAGCATCCTGAATGCCTTATTATTGGGTCCATTTTGATAAAAAAACTTTTTCTCTATAAATGCCACAGTACGGGATAATATCATAGAACTAGAACTAGTAGGCTCACATGCAAATTTAAAATTTTCGTCTACTTAAGGCACAAACACACGACCCAATAATAATGACGTGGAATAAAATAACATCTTCAAGTATCTTCTTTATCTTTACATATAGGTAGTATAAAACAAATATCCGTTCCTGTCTGTCTAAACCACTCTACGAATTTTGATACGCTTTTCACTGTTATTTAGAGATTTTTTTTACGGAAAGTTTTATCTACATTATATCCTAATTGTACCAGTGGGAAGCTGGGGCGGGATGCTAGTATTGTATGCGCAATTAACGATGAACGAATGAGTTATGTACCTTATATAAAATAAACCTACAGTAGGGAAAATATACTCACGTACCACCTTGGAACCCTATCGCAATGACGCGACGCGTTAAACGCCAGGCTATGTCATACAAATGTCATGCGTATGTCTCTTCGACTAGGTTCTACGGTGGTACGTGAAGAGTCTGTAGGTCCTGGCTCTGAGGAGCAGCAATAAGAACAGCTTATCTTGGAGAGATTTATTTTATGACAAACACTGACAAGCAGAAAAGGAAGAATGTGGATATGCAACCTACACCACAAATTTCCTTGACTGTACATAAATACACATACACGTGATGAAGGATCCTATCCTACTGACGGTATTCTCATATTGATTTAACAATTTCTACAGATGAACACGTGATCCCAGCAAGAATAAAGAAAATGAAAGTCAAGAACTGCACGCAAGTTCTCAGCGAGAGGACTGCAGGATTGCTGAAGTACACCTCGCTATCTGGTAATATTAACTGTCTATCCCGTTGTATCCATACTACAAGTATTAATGATACTAAAAATGTGAAAGAAAGACCCAAACTTTATGAAACTATATGTGGCAAACCTTATGAAACTATATGTAAGAGGTGGCCAACTAATATGGTAAAAAGCTACTTCCCGTGGCAACTTACTGTCTAACAAAACTCGTGTGACGTCATAAAGAATGTGTCTAGACTTACCTTCTCATTCTATCGCATAAAACGTGCATTTTCTTTCGAAGCTAGGGTTGTCGGCGGTGAGTATTCCGTACCTACCTAGGCGTGGTGCGATCGTGTACGAAATCAATTACAATTACACAAACAAATAGGTATAGATGGTAACTATCATCGTTTCTAAATTGAACAGTTGGCTATGAATACAATCCTGACGTTTTTTTTATTTAACCTTAAATAGTAAGTAGTAAAATTAGTAGAAAAATGGAACGACTAGTGGTAAGAATTTAGATCACCGTTGATGAAACTCGCTGCGATGCAATATTTTTTTGCTTTATTTTTCAACATTTAAATACGAAGGTAGTAAAACGCGACGAATGTGGCAAGTACGTTGATTTGCAATGTAACGAAGCGGCGGTAAACGCTCGCGTGCGTCCAGCGCAGCAGTGCGTGGCAACACCCGATTATACCCCGGTACTGGGGCGGCCAATATGTACGGTCGACGTCAAAGGTATGGTTAAGTACACTTTTTACCTTATTGCATAAGTAATAGTAAAAGTAAGTAGGAAAGTGTAAACATGTCTTTGACGTCAACTGTACTTGTAGCAGCGTGACGTAATCACGGAGTATTCCACGCCTGTTACTAGTCTGATTCTTGAAGAATTCATCTTTCCCGAGATAATTTCGGTTACCAACATGACATGACTAAATAGCCTATATAATACACGTAGTTTCTAACCGAAATTATCTCGGGAAAGTTAAATTATTCAAGAACGAATTCCTAGAAAGCGAAGCGGAAAAAAAACATAACGCAACCTCGTAACCTGTTAATTATATATTATTTCAGCTACATACGCCGACGGCACGCCTGTCAGCAAGACGCTGAAGAATACGTCGGAAGCGGTCCTTTTCTTCGACCGGCTGTTCGACAGCGTCAACGGGTCACGGAGCGGCGCTGCTCCCGGGAAGATGAGGGGGCCTGTTAAGGAAGTTAACGGCACTTCCAAACATGTATCGTTTTGGAAGGATGCCATCAAAATATTAAAAGATATTCATTTTATTGATTCATCTAGTAAAGATTCCTTAAAACGCGGTCACCCTATCAATAAACGTCTGCAGACTATTGACAACTGGGTAACGACTTTAGAAAGTTTCATCAAACTCTGGACTGACCTTAGAGATATCGGTGTAAACTTCTTTTACACTCGAAATCTAAACCAGGACCCCCTGGAAAATTTTTTTGGTCGAATTAGAGCCCTTAACCATCGCAATAATAAACCAGATCCCTATACTTTCACTTGTTCTTTCAAATCATTAATTATCAGCGATGTTTTAGGCCCTCATTCAGCCGGCTCAAACTGTGAGGATGATGTAGGCGTGACCCTCTTAAATTCAGAATTATTATTGGCCGTCCCTTATAATAGTTCTGAAACAGGTGATGATCGGGATGCTGCTGATGCATGTTCTCCTGTCGCAGGCACCAGTACCGCGCGCCCGAGCGTCGCGGCCGCCCCGAGCCAGCCTGCCGCCTCCAGCGCGGCTGCGCCCTCACTGCTGCAGCAGGCTCGGAGAGAGAGAATCAACGTGCATTCATCAGCGTTCACAGCAGGATTTGTATCTAGGAAACTATTACAAAAATTTAAGTGCCAGTCTTGCAAAAACGCCATTTTAACTAGCCAGCATGGGGATGTTCACTCGTGGATAGCTGCCCGGGAAAGAGACCTTTTAAAGGGCCCTAACCTAAAGTATCCCACATGCCGGTTTGTTAGACTTTTCAGGGATTTGATTAAAATCATTAATGCAAATCTGGATGTCCACTGTCATAGACAGTGTATAACAAAGACGATCCGAAGCGATTTTCTGGGGACCGCAAATGTCAGTTGGCTGGGGTGTGAACTGCATCATACAGACATAGTCGAAAGTTTCATCACTCTCGTTTGTCGTATCCAAATTCATAATTGGTGTAAGACCATGAACCAAATATTGAAAGGATCCTATTCAGAGAAATTATCTCGTCACGATTTGCCTTTAATGCAACAACTGGCACTTAAAAAGTATCAAGCTACTCGAGTCAAACGATAATTCTTTTTAGATGCAGCGGGAGCAGCGGACACCCAGGGCGGCGGCGCATCACGGACACATCACGTTAACTCTCAACTTTCCATTGAGGTTAGTGTAATTATACTAACATCTCAGACTGATATTAATACGGGGGAATGATTGACACCGTGTCCTCATAGCTAAAACGTTCAAAATAGCAAACCAACACACTGCATCGCATTGAAAACGCCCATCGCTGCCTTAAAATATCAAAATTATCGTTTAATAATAATATTCGTCTAATTAAGTTTCGTTTCAAAGCCTTCATTCAGCCTTTCAGTATTACTGAAGGCAGCCCTGAACATTAACCACTCGCTTTACTCATTATAATTGATCAAATCCTTTATTCAAGACCATATAGTCCATAAAGAGTTAGTAAAATGAAGCATAAGACTAAGTTAGTAGTGACATTTAAGAGCACGGAACGCTGAGTAGTAAAATGTGTCTGACTTCCTTGACGTAATGCATACGTTCTGTTAACAGGTTCCTGTGCAGCTTAATGGTCTGCAAATGGCGATTGCATCCTGGAGGGAAGCACATTTTAATCTGTTTATGCGGCCTGCACATCACGCCGCCGTTGCGAAATTCAGCATCGTCTGCCTAGGTTCCGCAACCAACCACACCAACTTGTAACGATAATATGAAGAGATAGTGGAAAAAAAGTAATATTGTTTCTGGAGGTTCGGGTTGATCTAAGGGGAGCGAGGAGGATCAACATGGGGCCTTCGAGCCCCGCATCGGTTTCCCGTGCACGGCTGAACTTGCTTTATGGCGGCTTTATGACTGGTGCCAGGCACGGGACGCAGAGGCTTAACGTTAGCTGTAAATGTGCATCAGCAGATGTCTAAGTTCGCTATCTCTCTATATTTCGATTATCGAATATTTGTAGTGACGATTTGATTATTATCCGACGCATTGGTACAAGGTTTTAGTTAATTCTATTGTTTGTTAGTTTGTTTAGGTCAAATCTTTTTAGCAAATTTTGACTCACAGTGGTCTGATTGTTCCCAAATTTGATGTAGTCCCGTCTACAATTCAATAATAAAGTACCTTCTGTAGAAAAGCTTGTATCATAAATGATTTTTAACAAAAAACCTATTTACTCTATGTTTTAATCATAATGTGTCAGACAAAATGAAATCCTGATCCACCACTGCTGTGTAAATTTCACATAATAAGTAAAATAGTGAGAGACTACAATTTTGTTTATAACGACATATTTCTAACGTGGTTCAGAGTTCCATTACATGTACCTAGTTGTAGAATTGCAACTGTCTTATGCAGTTTAAATATTTCTCCAATGTGATTTTGTTTTGTATAAACGACCGGTCATGTGCTGCTTGCAAATTGCATTAAATTATGCCTGGTACTCGCCGCGAGCATTCCCTCGTAGTTCATTGCTTATTCTGCAATCGTTTGGCGGAAAATGTGGATATTTGTATGAGTTTGCAAACAATTAACCTGTATTCTTTCTATTTTATTGTTAGTATATGTTAGAATATAATTAGGTTGTTTTGTTACTAATAATAATATAACTTATTCGTTTGATTCTATACGGTATTTCATTACGAGCGGAAGGCCCACCGTCGAACGCAGTTAATTTTGTTTCGCGGGGGTCTTTAGCTCGTTCTCTCATTTTTGCAATATGAAAACGTAATTATGCCTAGTACCACCATTACCGATATTTATTCCGTAAAAGTACGGTACGAGACATCACTAAGAACATGAATCGGTCTAAAGAGGCGCGAGGCTCATCACTAGCTGAGTGGCGCCCCCACGGTGCTTACGCGCCAGCCCGAACTAACTCTACGGACGGGCCGTTACAAGGGCTGTTTCCCATCTGTACTACTATATCTCTCTAATCTGTGGACTGACTGCTCAGCTCAGGCTCACATAGACATAGAACTGTCAAAATTTCCCTCCAAAACAAAACATGAAACTTTGCTAACTTTACAACGAAACAACGAAAAATAAAAAAATCTGACCGAATTAAATCAACTGAATTTCAGCTCTGTTGACCAGCAAATACTTAAAATTTTATCTAGAACGTGTACGGAAGGTAACTAATGTAACTTTAAGCAATTTTCATCTACTCGAACTTTACGTGAGTTGAGTTGGTCCGTAATGTACTTAATTTGTACGTTGGATCTTATCTGCGTTGGTTCAAGAAAACCATGCTCAAACCACAGGTTCAAAAAAAAAAAATCAAAAATCAAAAATCAAAATATTTTATTGTATAACTGTAGGTAGAAATAGATGTTAAAACAGAAAAGTATTCGCTACAGCCTACCATAATATGGTGTACAATATTTGTCTTATATGTATTAGTATCACATAAAGTATCTTATTCACCTGTTCTCTATATCTCTATGTATCTAAGATTAAAATAGGTAACCATGACCGACAAAACCTAATTACTTACTACTAATCTATATATAAATATTTTATATTTTTAAACTCTGCCAGCATTTTCAAGAAAGTCCTGAACGGTATAAAAAAGTTTATCTAATAACCAGTCATTAATAATGCTTTTAAATTTATCACAGTTATGTATTTTAAATGAGTCTGGGATTTTATTATAAATTTGAACAGCCATCCAGAACATACTTTTTGAAAACGCAGTTGTACGATGAGAAGTGACTAGCAGCTTATGTCTATTCCTCAGGTTAAATTTATGTTTAGCAGTTTCGAACAAATGTGGATGTTTTTTTACAAATACGGAAATTTCTTTAATATACAAGCAAGGAAGAGGGAGTATTCTAAAATCTTTAAACAGCTGTCGGCAAGAATCTCTTTGAGAAATTCCACCCAGTGCTCTAATACAACGCTTCTGCATTCTAAATGCTTTCATGAAGTCGGTAGAATTTCCCCAGAAAATAACACCATAGCTTAACCTAGATTGCACAAACCCATAATAAGTCATCAATCCTGCTGCCAGTGAGGAATTCTTTATGATACGTCTCAAAGGAAACACGTAACGTGATAACTTACAACAGAGATCCTCTATGTGTGGTTTCCAGCTACAGTTACTATCGAGGATAAGTCCTAGAAACTTTACCTGCTTAACTTCTTCTACATTTGTAAATTTATGGCATATGTTTAAATGCAAAGGAGATCTCTGATAAGTGTGAAATTGCATGATATTCGTCTTTGACAAATTAATGTTTAGATCGTTGTTATCAAGCCAGTCTATAATATTGCTAAGTGTGCTGTTTATGTTATTTTCAAACTGATCTGGTGTTTTACATTTTACTATTGCAGTGCTGTCATCGGCAAACAAGACCATTTTCTCTTCATTATGTTTAGGAAGATCATTTATATAAAACAGAAAAAGAAGCGGTCCTATTATACTACCTTGTGGTACTCCTCTGCCATTAATTCTAAATTCAGATCTATAAACCTGTAATTCTTTACTAATATCACAAAAACGGCTTAATTCTGTACATTGCTTTCTGTTTACTAAATAAGATTTCAACCACTGTAAAGCTATACCCCTAATACCATATAATTCAAGTTTATGAAGTAAAATACCATGGTTTACACAGTCGAATGCCTTTGACATGTCTGTAAATAATGTAGATACGTGAGTCCCTTTATCTATACAGTCAAATATGGTTTGAAGTAATTGAAAAATTGCATAGTTTGTAGACCTATTTTTGCGAAAACCATTTTGTTCATTAACTATGATAGAGTACTTATCAGAGAATTTTATTAATCGTGTAAACATTATGCGTTCAAAGATTTTTGAGAAAATTGGAATTAGAGTTACGGGTCTGTAATTATTAAGCTTATCTTTATCAGATTTTTTATAAAGTGGTTTTATTATTGAGAGTTTTAAATTCTCTGGAAAAACGCCATTTTCTAATGATAAATTGATAATATGAGTGAGAGGAACCTATACACATATAATTAAAACTAGAAGTTCCTTCAGCAAAGACTGACTTACACAAGACTGGTGTGATTTCGAGTGAATAAACTCCCAGACATAGGTATTAAAATATGTGATCTTAACAAATCTCATCATCATTAAATATGGGTTTTAAATCATAAATGGCTGTATAATCATTGATCTCTAAAGGCGTTTCCTCAATGGGATTAACTAAAAAAAGCAGAAACTCAAAAAGTGACAGCTACAGGTGACAATGCGGCATAGGGCACAGCCACAGAGCTATTAAAACAATAGAGAGAGCTGAAAGGTTCCCGCGGCGTACACTTTTTGAAAATTGCTAGTGATGTAGACTAGTCGATCAAAACTGACGATGAATTTTTGATTTGAAGTACGGCATTTTTGGGATATTTTACAATCTTGTACTGTAACAAACACAACACAACACAAGCAACACAACACAATAACACAAGCAGCTTTAGTTGCTTACTTTGGGACTAGGAAAATTGGTGTTACCTGTCCCAAGATATTTATTTTATTTATTTATTTAACAAACTAAAAAAGTCTTTGTGGCACGATGCCCGAAAATGTAGACGAAAGATTCGATTTTTAGTGGACTGTATTTACGAGGGGTGACTTCTTACGTAGGTTTTCAGGTTTAGTGATTCGTGAAATAATTTAATAATGGCAAGATAGGATTGCGGTCGTGCTCACCTGGTCATCTGAAGTGGCGGCGCTCCGAGCAGCTCCTTAGGGCGGACTCCAGAGCTGGGCCCAGGGTAGATTCCTCCCTTAACGGCTAAACTTTACAGGCACACTTCTTTTACAGCCCGAGCGCAATCTTGTGGTTGAATTTAATGTTAACGAGTTTACGAAGGTCCAGGCACTTCGCGTTGAGACTTTACGTGACGACAGATTCGATAGTGCTACTACACCGACTGCTCTCGACGGCGGTTCGAAACGGAGTTTTTTAACTGCCAAAACTATGCGAAAAAATCTTATTTGACAGTTCGATTGTTGCCAGATTAAATTAGTTAAAACTGACGACACGATTGAACATTCCGCCCACCTAAATCCGATGGTATACCGGGACGTACCGCGGCATTTACAACGACAACGAAAATTTGAAGACACGGAAGGTGGGTGCAGAATATAACGATTTTAATTAACTTTAGTTAAATTTACTATAAACTAAGATCTAGATTACGATAAGTTACACCTACCTTGTATTAACGAAGCAGTGTAAACGATAAACTACGGTGAAATTAAATTGCAAGAGGCAAAGGACAGATCTTTGCCAGAGGTCTTTTGTAGTGACCAGTTGCAGTCTTTACCATCACCACCCTACATATACCATCTGCACCTGGGTGCAGCGCGACAATACGACCTAAAGGCCAGTTAAGTGGACTCAATAGTTCGTTAACGATAAGTACCATAGTTCCTACGGTGATATTCGAGTTAGACTTATCCCACTTGGCCTTTTGTTGTAGTGTATGCATATATTCACGGTGCCACCTGAGCCAGAAATCCTGGTGCATTTTCTGAATGAGTTTCCAACGCTGAAGAACGCCAATGTTCATACCGACAAAATTCTCCTCTGGCATTATCGATAAGGGTTCCAGAGTCAAGAAATGACCCGGTGTTAATGCCGAGAGGTCATTGGCGTCTGAGCTAAGTGGCGTTAGAGGGCGTGAGTTTAACATCGCCTCTATCTGCGCCAACACTGTGTAAAACTCTTCAAAGGTGAGTCGTTGAGTACCAATAACGCGAGCCAAGTGTGTCTTAACTGACTTGATTCCTGCCTCCGCAAGACCATTGAAATGAGGACTCCCAGGAGGGCTGAACGAGAACTTAATCTCCTCTGACGCCGCTGCTTTGTGCATGATAGAACCAAGGTAGTTGCTGGCACCAACGAAATTACGACCTTGGTCGGACACTAGGTTACTGCAACGACCTCGACGAGCGATAAATCTACGCAGGACAGCCAAGAATGCCTCAGACGACAACTCGGAGGCTAGTTCGATGTGCATAGCCTTAGTGCTGGTGCAAACGAATACACAAATATAACCTTTATAGGTCTTTGCACCACGACCACGTCCGAAAGCTATACTATAAGGTCCACCGTAATCAACGACCGAGCTCGAGAAAGGTTTGATTTGGTTTACCCTAAACGAAGGCAGATTACCCATAAGTGGGGCGGGAGCGAGTTGCGGACGTACACGAAAACATTTAAGACAGCCGGAAATCACAGAATGAATAGCACGTTTACATGACAGAATCCAAAAGTGTCGAGAGAGAAGGTTTTTAAGCGTTTGTGCACCGGGGTGCATGAAGCGAATATGATATTCGTGAATTAAAAGGGAAGTGAGGCGGTGCGAACGAGGTAATAGCAATGGGTGTTTGACTTCGAAGCTAACCTTAGCATTGGCCAGGCGACCGCCCACCCTCAGAAGACCCACTTCATCAATAAAAGGTGACAACTTTCTTAAACTTCTAGGCAGCGAGTTGGGAGATCCTTTCTTCAGGTACCCAATCTCCGACGAGAATACACTTTCCTGCACTGCCCTGATTAAAACTGTGAACGCCCTATGTATTCCCGGTGGCTGTGGAAGTCCGACAATACGCTTTTCGATAAAATGTTGTCTAGCGTTATCGATAAAACGAAGACAATACGATAGAACACGCTTTAAAGTCGAAAGCGACGAGAATTTATTTAATAACGAGTCGACAAGATCATGCTCTTTCGACACCACAAGGCTGAATATTCGCTCCTCGTCTTGTACAAGATCTGGACTCGAAAACGACAGAGTATTGGCAGTAGGCCATTTCTCCTCAGGATTTGCGAGCCACGGGGGACCTCTCCACCACATGTCATGATTGACGAGATCAGCGGGTAACAGACCGCGCGAACCGCAGTCGGCGGGATTCGAGTGGGTACCGACGTGCCTCCATCGATCCGGAGCGATGATATCGTGTATGTGGCTAACACGATTTGCCACGAACGTCTTCCATTTCGACGGGCACGACTTTATCCACGACAAAACGACACTGGAATCCGACCATGCGTGGATCTCGCCAATAGAGCAGAATGGTTTCAAAGCTTCGATGGTTGAATTCATGAGATCTGAGAGCAGAACAGCAGCTTGCAGCTCTAGTCTTGGGATAGACTGCTTACGAAGAGGCGCTACCTTTGTCTTCGCACAGCAAAGCACGACCGAACATGCTCCCAGATTGTCCACGAAACGACAGTAAATAACAGCACAATAACCTCGATCCGAGGCATCCCCGAAGCCATGGAGCTGCAACGATACAAAAGGGCCAACGATACGACGAGGAATGGATACTGATGCCAACGACGACAGTTGAGATTTCAGCCGCAACCATTCCGAAGCGATCTCAGAAGGCGCGTCGTCATCCCAAGCGACACCAGCAGCCCAGAGCAGCTGCATGATATAATTGGCGTAAAATGTGACGGGGCCGAGAAAACCCAAGGGGTCATAGATACGTGCAATATCCGAAAGAATGGTACGCTTTGTGCAACGACAATCAGTAGCATTTTCAACTCGAAAGCAAAAGGAATCAGACTGAGGCTGCCATAATAGCCCTAATATTTTAAGAGAAATATCAGACACCTCTTCAAAATTCTTAAACTCTTCTGAGTATAAGTCCGAGACTGGTAGGCTATCGAGAAAGTCACTACTATTAGAGGTCCACTTCCTCAAATGAAAACCTCCCGACGACAGTATTTTAGTGAGCTCTACTTGAAGCAAGACTGCCTGCTCAACGGAGTCTGCTCCAGTGACGACATCATCCACGTAAATATCACGAGCAAGAACAGCAGCACCATTAGGATATTTCCTAGAGGAGTCCAGGGCAAGTTGAGCCATGGTTCGAAGAGCCTGAAACGGGGCCGAAGAAACACCATACGTAACGGTAAGTAGACGATTGTCACGCACAGGATCGACAGGAGAGGGCCTCCATAGAATACGCTGATAGTCAGCGTCCTCTTCAGGTACTAATATTTGCCGGTACATTTGTTTCACGTCACCTGTGAATACTACGGCATGCCAGCGAAAGCGCAAGAGTAAATCAAAAATATTAGTTTGAAGTTTAGGACCAGCGAGAAGAGTATCGTTCAATGAGATACCTTTGCCGTCCTTCGCGCTGGCGTCAAAGACGACGCGCAGGGGTGTGCTCACTGAAACGCGCTGTATACCGTGATGGGGTATGTAATTGAACTGGCCCACACCAGTAACAGGAGGGTCCACCTCTTCGAGATGACCACGTGACTGATAGTCTTCCATGAACGCAACATACGCCTTTTTGAAATCAGGATTACCATTAAGTTTACGTTCCAACGATAAGAATCGCTTAAGTGCGATTTAACGAGAATTATGGAAGGTAGGTTTATTCGTAGGGTCGACAAAAGGTAAAGGTACCACGAATCTACCTTCTTTATTACGACAGTGATTAGCAACAAAATAATCTTCGCAAAGTTGGTCCTCCTTCGACAGGAAATGTTTAACTGGAGAACTAACATTTTCTAATTCCCAGAACTTTTTTATGGAATTATCCAACGAGAGTAATGGCGAATGATTCGACACGAAAAGGCAATTTTTATACTTGCTACGAACGACAGTGTTGGTGAGCTGACTAGTGGAGGTGTCACACTCGCCCATAATAATCCACCCGAAGATGGTATTTATCGCTTGAGGTTGCCCAGGCTTTCCTCGCCTAAGACCAGGTAACAACGAAGAAGCGAAAATGTGTGCATCCAGCAGCATGTCTATTGGACCTGGCTTAGCAAAGTCAGGGTCCGCAAGCGAAAGGGTACTTATGTGTGACCACCTCGATGAATCGACAGGTTGGTTAGGTTGGTCAGCACATATCGACGACAGTACGAGAGCTTCGAATCTAAAATTCGACGACGACGGTACATTGCCGGCCGGCTTTATTTCACACGATAGTGAGCCGAGCGGTTGAGCGACAGAATTGCCAATCCCATTTACGGAGTGTTGGCCACGACAGATGTTGAGTCCTAGCTTCTTAGCGCAGGATTCCGAAATAAAATTACAAGCGCTCGCGCCATCGAGGAGAGCGCGCACTGGTGCAAAGTTACCTGAAGCGTCCCTGATCAGGACCCTAGCAGTCGAAAACAAGACCGTACTTTCACCAGCGAGCGAAGTTAAAACCGTATTGCTACCAGGATTACTCGAACAAGGTTGCACATTGTTTTCCACTGTAGAAGGAGTGGAAGGAGTAGAAGAAGTGAAAGAAGTTGTTTGTGTTGGCCTAGTAAAATGCAAGGATGTGTGATGCGAGCACTGGCACACACTACAACGAGAGGCTCGACAGGTTTTTACACGATGTGTATTCGAAAAGCACGATATACACAAACCCTTTTCCTTCACAAAATCAAAACGAGATTTAGGATCAATATTTAAAAAATCTTTACAAGTGGCAAGACTGTGCTGGCCACTACAAAAGTTACAAGTTTGATGAGAAACGACAAAAGATGTTTTATGTTTGCTCACACCATTATGAAATTGTTTATTTATACCTACCTTTTTATACGATACAACTGGATTATTAGGAGGCAAAGGCGTAATATTCGACAAGTTAAGCGCCTTGTATTGTTTTTCAATGAATGCTTGGACATCCGCGAACAATGGGATTTCATCACTATTATGCTCAAGTTGAAATGCTTCCCGAGTACATTTATCTAATTTCGACCACAATAAATGAAAGAGCATAAAGTTCTTGTCCGGCAAACCATATTTACTCAACACCGATAAATTCTCTGCGAATGTTCTATGAACACGCTCAAGATCGCTAGCCGACTTTGTTTTGATAGATTCACAACATAATAATTTTTCATAATAATGTGTAGCAATTTGTCCCTTCTTATCAAAATATTTACGTAAACAATCATACGCATCTTTATAACTTTCTTGGGTAAGTGGGTAATTTTTAATTAAATCATAAGCGGTACCTTCCACACTTGACAACAAATAATGTAATTTCTCAACATCGGAAATATTATGCCGCTTATGAATCAACGAATCAAACAGCTGTATAAAACTCACCCAATTCTCCAAAGTTCCATTAAATGGTTTTATCGAAACTTTAGGCAATTTTGCAGTTACTGCCTCACTAACACAAGGTTTGGTTTCACTTTTTTCTGACAATACTTTCTGGCGTAATTTGCACCTAATATTCGACACCTTCCTTTCAAATTCAAAAGTTATTTCCATTTCATCACTACGCGACGACGGTTTTAGCGACGAGAGAAGTTTCCGTTGCGCGTCATGAAACTCATTCGACAATTCTTTTAAATCCAACTCACTAAATCCTAACAATTCTTCCGTGTCCGCAAGAAACTCAATGCGCATAATTGCATAGTCGCGCGCAATTTTATTATTATCAACTTCGCGTTCCCGATCTGACATTTCACCGCTATTTGACATTTTGCACGATACTAAAGAACCTATAACAATTCGAACGAAAAACAAAAAAAAACTGCTCTGTAAAATATCACCCTACCCACACGAAATAAACGATAATTAAACTAATTTAGTCTATGGTAGGAAGTAGTGTACCACCTTAACGATAGCGACAAAAAAGATGGCTGTGCAACTAACAACAATTTATAACGTAAAATCTCAACGAATGCACTGTTTCAAACTACCTCCATCGAAAATTATAAAAAATAAAAATAGACAAAATCATGAAAAAATACGTAAGAAATCGCGACAAAAGGCACTTTTCAATAATATCCGGCCGAATGACCAAAAAATGTGGCACGATGCCCGAAAATGTAGACGAAAGATTCGATTTTTAGTGGACTGTATTTACGAGGGGTGACTTCTTACGTAGGTTTTCAGGTTTAGTGATTCGTGAAATAATTTAATAATGGCAAGATAGGATTGCGGTCGTGCTCACCTGGTCATCTGAAGTGGCGGCGCTCCGAGCAGCTCCTTAGGGCGGACTCCAGAGCTGGGCCCAGGGTAGATTCCTCCCTTAACGGCTAAACTTTACAGGCACACTTCTTTTACAGCCCGAGCGCAATCTTGTGGTTGAATTTAATGTTAACGAGTTTACGAAGGTCCAGGCACTTCGCGTTGAGACTTTACGTGACGACAGATTCGATAGTGCTACTACACCGACTGCTCTCGACGGCGGTTCGAAACGGAGTTTTTTAACTGCCAAAACTATGCGAAAAAATCTTATTTGACAGTTCGATTGTTGCCAGATTAAATTAGTTAAAACTGACGACACGATTGAACAGTCTTATAAAACCTTTAATAATATTAGCGAACATACAACCATAGCTCAACCCTCTTGCAATTTCGATTTACTAACTTAATAAATAATTTCTTTTGCAGAGACAAAAGATTACCCGTTTTAGCTATTTTCTCGGATATGTGAATCAAATGTGAATGTGGACAACTGCATTATTTAAGACCGCGAATTATTTAACTTGCATTAAAACAATGAAAATATTACGCCCAGACTGACTCGTTTAGGTTTTAAAAAAGACCCCTGGTCCGAGGGTACACATGTTCCGAACTTCATGCTTCTATCTTCAACGCAACTTGCGAGTCAGAATGGTGAGCAGCGGTGTAAGCAAGTATGCTCCTACCTCTACTCCCCCAGCGAGCCCGAAGGGCTAGCTCTGTCCGCGGGCGCCGAAGCGTCCCTTTGATGGAAGTACCTACTCTTGAGCAACTCGCAACCCCGAAGGGCGAGTGGTGGTGTTAAGTCAAAAGTCAAAACCAAAGGTCAAAATATTTTTATTCACATTACGCATATAGAAACCACTTATGAATGTCAGAAAATTTATAATCATTGCGGAAAAAATCTTCTGATGAAAAGATACTGGTAAGAAACTCAACAAGGTGTTATTTCTTAATCAATCAACTAGTTCCTGTGGCCGTCCCAATATTTTAATCCATCTCTTTCATTTCTTCTTTTTTTGGGAAAGCTGAAAAAAAATAGTATTAAGTGGCGAGCTGTTGGGGAGTAGCGACTGAAGAAGAAGAATGAAGAGAAGGGTAAACTAAATTAAGGGCCTCCGCTTAGTCGCGCCGGCGCACGGAGCAGGTGCACGCCTATAGAAAAATAGTATGGGAGCGTCCGCTAACTCGCACAGGTGCGGCTGCGGGCTCATACTATTTGTTCGATAGGCGTGCACCCGCTCCGTGCACCCACGCGACGTATCGGACGCTCTAAATCGACGAAAGGGCCTCTAGGTGTTGGCAACGGCTCCGCGCCCGCTTCCCAAAAGTCCTGGACACGATTGCCCCATACGAGGGAAAGGTATCAGATTGGCGGATACCTTATCGATAATTTCTACAAAATGTCAGATGCACCGCATCACTAGTCTATATTTCCATAACCTCTTGTAGAAATAATAAATCATTTATTACCATTAAAATTAATAAATAAGCTTAGTTTTTACAAGCACATATGAGTCTTTGCTCCATAATTTAACCCACATAATAATACTAGCCGTCCAAAACGCGACATTCCCATAAATAAATACCAAATAATACTTACTTGTAAACGCCGATGTGTTGTCCTTCATTGCTTTCTTTAGGACACCGTGATGAATGCGAACTGCAACCATGCACGAAGTATGCCATTTCGCACAATAAATATCACTTGCTTGTCTCAAAAATCTAACAATAACCATAAGAATTTTATTAAATTGCACCGAGAGCTCTACGAACCGTCATCAAAATTTGACGTGAATGTTATGCGACTAAAAAGAATGGCTGCTATTCGACAGCATATTCAATACACGAAAGAAACTTTTTTAAACTGTTGTATAATAACATGACCTATATGACCAAATGTCAGCACTGAGTGTGTACGGTAGTAAATTTAAAGATGGTGTCAAATGGTTATGTTTGTTCACTCCTTCACGTTGTTACATCGTAAGAGTGAATGGAGCAGATACATTCACGCTTTTTCTCAATTTTTCAGGCTTGCTCCATGGGTTTAAAACCTCCTTGGGCACAGCTGGGGTGCGTGTCGGGTTTCCTCCTCGTGTGCCTAAGTGCTGCGGTTCCCTTATGGACTTCTCCGGGGGGAAGAGCTGTGCTTGGGCCGGTGCACCCTGGGCATCGGTCAATAATTTCCTTGCCTTTATGGTGGGATATCATTGGCCGATGGCTAATAACCCGACGGGGGGTGGGGGGGGGTCTTTTGACCCAAACCGTACAATTTTATTTTTAAACTGACATTGGCACAAGCCTCGTGGCCGCCATTAAAGAAAAAAAAAAAAAAAAAAAAAGAAGTAGGGCACAGCTGTCAACTAACTAATTGACTCGAACTCGAGCAGCCCAAAACAAAGTAAACGAAATTAGCAAAAACGTAAAGGGACTACCAACAACCGACAAGAATTGATTTTTAAGTGGCACTTTCTCATAAACTTGAGCTGCTGTATTACTGTGCTTATTTACATATCCGGTAGGCGGTTTGTGTTGATGTACATCAATTTTACTTCGAGCAAGAGACGCATACGTGGTACTACATGCATAATTGCAGGCTTTTTTGTTAACCTTCGGTGGTTTACCGGTGCACGAAAGGTGCACATTCATTCTTAAACCATGGCAGAAGTTTCTTTACTCATCGATAAACAGGTGTTTAAGGCGAAAAAAGAAGTTCTATGCGAGTATAGTGACTATTTCCGCGCAATGTTTAGCGGAAATTATGTTGAAAATGATAAACAAGAAATTACAATAGATGTAAGTATTATTCATTCCGATCCGTTATTTAATTATCTGGAATCCGTACAAGTTTGACATGCTGATTTTTCTCAAATTTACAGGTCATCGATGCTGCATCTATGAAAATAATACTGCAGTATATGAACATTGGTCTGATTGACCTCACAGAATATTCATTATCCACTATTGGGGATCTCATCATCGCTGTAAACTTTTTACAAATCACAGAGTTGATGAAACAGATAGAATACACTCTAGATTTACAGATGTCACCATCTAACTGTCTAGATATTATGATTATAGCTCAGAATTCAGGATTTACTAAACTGGAGCAACTTTCAGCCACATGTGCTTTGCTATCATTCAAGCGTATGAAGCCAGAATACACTCCCAACTTAAGCAAACTGTGTTGGTACCTCTCTCACCCATATTTAGATGTGTCTAGCGAACTGGACGTATTTAACTTTGGCCACGAGTGGCTATTACAAAATGAAACAGGTGGGGATGCGTTGCTTATAATTCTGGGTTGCTTGGATGTCAAAAGTCTGACTCTTAATGACTTAGCTGTGATCAAATCCCGTATGTCGGAATACCCTAACAGTTTAGCAGCAAAAGTAGTTGACTGCCTTCACAACTTGGCTGTTCTGAAATTAGACTTGTCAGTTGTTTCAATACAATCTCAAGAAGTAATGCTTCATCACACATATACAGAAAGGGTTTACAATGAGGTACTAAATTTGGTGAAAGGAAGTAAAAGTAGATTACTAGAATATATACCAGTTGTACCTGTGTGGTCGCTTGCATACCATAGTATGTACACTTTTACAGAGAAAGTTGGTTTTGAGCATTGGCTTAACATTGCCGAGAAAAATGTATGGGGATGGAGCAATGTAGCTTGGGGGCCTACGAAGCTAGTGGTTGTTTGTGGTGAATGCTCCAGAGGTACTGGTGTGTTTATGAAAGATGTGAAAGTGTATGACACCTTGAGGAAGGAGTGGACTCATCATGGAGTAGAGTTGCCAGCTCGAAGACATGCAGGGGTTGCCATAGTTGAGGACTTGCTGTATCTCATTGGAGGCTTGGTTGCATTTAGGTCAGTTTGTTTTGCTAATAAGATTCGGTGCTATGCAAGTATATTTTAATAAATTGAATTTATAATCTTTGGTGGTGGGCCTTTGTATATGCTAGCATATAGACTGACAAAAAAACTCATTGGCGTTAAACATCAAAATAATGTGAAAGTTTATACTAAAGCATGCAACAAGATATGTTATACTCTCTCTTACATACTGAAAATCTAAAATTTTCATTAATGGTGATGGGTGATTTCAAGCATACTTGACAATGTTTGCATTTTCCCAAGTCTCCTTTCTGTAATTTAAATTTTATTTGCATAATCTCATATGCATTGCATTATGAGTTTCTCCTATTGATAAGTATTGCCTATGTATAGACAACCAAGTAATTGCTTAGCCACTTTTGAATTTTATCCCGTTGTACATAATACGATCGAAATGGGGTTAAGCAAGTTCTTGGTAGACTGTACAACTAAAAATTACTGAACATTACAGGATAATATCAGACTCGGCTATAATCTATGACTTAAAGCAGCGTTCATATAGAAAAATTGCAAGCCTGCCAGATGCAATACAGAGTCCCGCGGTGTGTGTGCATGAAGGCTCCGTATACGCTGCAGGGCACAAAAGCATATATAAGTATGAAGACTTGGGAGACAAGGATAGATGGTGTACCGTAGTTGGGACAGATATAAGACTGAGTTGTATGACATCTTTTAAGGGCTACATGTACTGTACACAGAGTTTTTTTAGCCATCTGTACAGATTTAAACCTGGTGTTGACAAGAAGCTGGAATTGATATCATCTTTCACTAATCCACCAGCTACTATTTGTAATTTAGGTAAGATTCTGCGAAGTTAATACCAAAATACTGAAAAAAAAAAAACCAGAGTGATAGAATTTGTAATTGTTACGTCAAGTTTCATTTATAGTAGCGGCAAGCAAGATTAATGGCGAGATCGCAAGCTAGATAGATATTGATAGAAACTCGTGTTTTGTCGTGTCTACCTTTTGTCTACCGGGCTACCGACCCATACAAGCGTCCCACTGCGCGATGAATTAGTTAACGTTTACATTGTATTAAATAATGTGGCTATCCATTCCTGTCTGTCCTACACCCTTATAGTGAATGTACGGCCCCTGTCTCCTAAATCACGCAATGGATTTTGATATGGTTTTGACTGTGATTTACAGATTTTTTTTATGGAAGGTTTTAATGACACAAATCACGATTGTACCCGTGCAAAGATAAATCTAAAATATGTACCAGTGCAATCAACAGTTTCAAGATTTACCCAGTCATTCTCTTTATTTCAGGTAACCGTTTACTGTTCTTCACAAGATATGTGTGTGGCCAGGCAGATGCGTTGTCAGTCGAAGAATACCAGGGTAAGACTGATGAGAAGGAGACTCCAAGAGTGCTGCGATGGGACACCGAGAGCAGTGTCAACGTAAACGACGTGGCTGGCTCGTGTGCTTTGGTAATGACCATGGCACCCCTTCTACATGAGCCCTCGGATTATACTAAAAAGTATTTGAAAGCTTATGAAATAACGCAGTAAGGTTGGACGTAGAACGCCTGGTAGGATCGATTTTGATGTTGGATTCATTGTCCATTGTACTCATTACACTTAAAACTTTCTTTGTTTCAACAGATGGGAAGAGGATAATTACATTTTTTACTCACACTAATCTGTATGCTGTACAGTACTAGTACCTATGAATGTTTTTTCGCTCATCTCGCGAACAAGATAGTCGTAGCGATCCGGACGCACCTAAACTTAACTTGAAAAGTTATAAAAAATTAAAATTGGAATTGAAATTTGGAATTCATGCGTCTTCTTTTTATCTGAGTAGAAGTAGAAATTTATACTAGGGCTCAATATGATATGAAAGTCTTTAGATTGACGCTTAATTGAATAAGACTTTGTGAAGCCGCAATTAGTTAAAGATTGTTAGTTTAACTATTGTTTTATTTAGTTCAAAGGTTCAAAGAACATAATAAGAACAGAAAGATTTTTTTTAAATAAAACACAGGTAAATAATGAAACACAGTTTGTTATTTAATTCCTTACGTTTATTCTTTCATTAATATTATAAAGTACTTTAGTAAAGTGTACATACAATTTGTACAAAATGTTTAAAATAAGGCCATCTATCGTTATTTGCCACGATTACAATACACAATACACATATTAACAGCATTATATGCTTCAGAAGATCAATTATTGTGTAAAATTGTTTTGTAACTTTATACTTTCCTTAAGAGTGGGGGATTCTCCAGCGCAGATCTGATTTGGTATGCTAAATTAAAATGACATATACTTTTCCAAAATTCACGTGTTCTACACTTTCGTCGGGACAGTTATTAACCACACTTCAAAATACAAGTTTTATGCCCTAAAACATTTAGTTGTCAATGATAAAAATAAACATGAACACATAGGCCGATTCCACTGTGTTTCAATATAACAGCATAAAAAAAGAGAACTGTGTTAGAAACGACACACGTTACGCTGCGTCTGGTGCAATGTAACACGCAGTGCAACATGCAATGCAACAATTGCTGTTAGTACACAATTGTTACAACATGTGTTACTGTTAACTTGCATGTCTTGCCACTTTATGGCAAATTCTTTCGTTGCACCAGTCTGTACGCAGCTTTAGAGGGGAATTAGTTTAAAGCAACATTCAGCTAAACACTCAAAGAGTTCAAAAATATCTGTATTTTTCTTATTCTTTTCACAGTAGAGTAGTGTTGCAGCAGTATATCGGACTATCGATAGTATTATTAATAGTATAGTGACTTTAAAAATTAGTTACAAGATCAATATCGTAATTAAAATCCAAAACTATTGATAAGCATCTATTACTATAGCTACTATCGATAGTATCGATACTATTGACGTACTTATTTCAACAAACAGTCGATACTGTCGATATTATCGATAATAGTATAGGCCTATCGTTATTGTCACCATTTTTCAAGGTCAACTATCGATAGTCAAGCTATCGATACTGTTGCAACACTGCAATAGTGTCTGTAGATATTTTTGACCTCTTCCACTGTGTTAATGTATCTGCTGCTACTGACTGTACTTTAACACTGCTAAAATTTCATCTTAAAATATGTTTTTTGGGGGTTACATGGTTTATGACCCCATGTTAGGCCACAGTGGGAATGGCCAGTATAACACGAAACTTACGGTTATGCTGCGTAGATAACCAAATTACACAACTACCAATCGATCTAACTATCTAAGTCGATGTGAAGTATGATGGTTATGTACGCAGCACAAACTGACAATTAGACCTAACACAAATCATTGACACTTGGCCTGTACCACAAACCTTACAATTGCTAAATTCAATACATTTTTCACATTTTTGTATGAAAAACTTTATAATCATGTCAAATTCTAGGACTTGTAGCTTCGTCGTACAGGGCCCGGTATATAACCAACGTTATTTACAATACATAAATACATTTAAAAATAGTGTATATTATCTCTTTAAGTTACAAATATTAACAATACAAGCACCAGATGAATTAGAAGTCATAGAAAATGTAGCTATTTTTAGCCGTCTTCAAAAAAGGAGGAAGTACTCAATTCAACTGTTTTTTTTAATAACTTTATGCCGATGATATTTGGAAAACCGCAAAAATTTCTGATTTTCATTAACATTGACCCGTTTTGTTTAAAGTCAACCCATTTCAACGTCTTAAAAACGTACATAACATAGTAACTTTATATGAAAAAAAAAGTTTTACAGTTTTTTTACATACACCATTGGGGTTTCAAATTGACATGTTTTATTATGTAAATGGCACTTTGTGAAACTTGATTGTTTGTTACACGATTAAAATAACGTATACGCGACAATATATTAAATCGTAAAGGCATAAATTACAAATTATTTCTATTAAAAGCTCTTATCCATCGCATTTCGACTTACAACTACAAATATTAATTTTACATACAGTGATGTAATGAAGTAATTAATAAGTAAATACAATATGCTTCAAAATTATATTTGGCATTTACAAAAAAAAACATTAAAAATTGTATTGGAAGCACTACAAATATGATCTAAATATAACATTCAATTAGTTAATTTTCTTGGTACAAAAATACATTCTTACATCTCATTAAATATTGTACTACAAATATAACTTAAATAGAAGAGAAACTACAATAGTTTTTATTTTAGGCAAAACGTACGAGCCTTTTTAGACAATACGAAGCAAAGTTATTATAACTCAATAATTTACATAGAATTTCATAAAAGTTTAGTGTATGTAAATCGACCTACCCACGTCAATACAAGCAATTATTTAAATTAGTCAGTGGTTAAAATTCATTCAATATTTCAAGCTATGCAAGCACCAGTGGGCGAGCCCAGTTCATTTGAAATTAACAAAAACAACCAAAATACCATCATGAAATTACCGTAATGAAATCAATCTACATTTTTTTTATTATGATTGAATTATGAACTTATCCTGATGATCAAAATACTATGACTTAAGGCACATTGCGTATATTCACCCTTTTCATTGTCAGATAATAAATGAAGATATATCTATTTGACCCTTCAGTGGATAGTGGCAAGATATACCATCATAAGTTAACCCTTAACCAGGTTAAGGAAATATCTTCCCACATTCATGTATTAAAATAATACCTAAACATATGATACTAATTCGATTGTAATGGTGGATAATGACTTACTACATTAGTAACGAGTATGTATCTCTATTTGATTTTTTTGGGCAAACTTTTATTGGGGCCTGGTAAAGAGTTAGGCTAAATAGAATAAGTTCAATTAAAAATGTGTTTACAATGATTTTAAACCGCCAAAGGTTTAAGGTTATAAGATCTCACCATGGCACGGACCATTAAATTAATGCCCTTGACCTACCGCCGCTCGCGATCTCACAAAAGATTCACTCACTAACGAATCTCCGAACATTTCTTTGCAGAATATGCACCGTAAGTTTTCTACTAGAGCCGTTCATTTCTTGGTTCAACGGCTTCAGTAGAAAATTTAGTGGAATTAAATTCTAGCTAAGTGACATTCTGCCGATCGTTATTCGGTGTATTACATACCCAAGACAGGTTTATGACCAACCACCGGTGAGTTTGTGGAACAGTTCTTCGTCGAGCGTCTGGTTGGCGTCTTTGGACCGCATCGAGAGGAAGATGTACCCGCCTATGAATTCGTGGACCACTTTGCAGTCGGCAGATTGCACGGAGAATATTATGTTGCCTTCCTCAAATTGAACCATCATGTGCTTTATTTCCCAGTTCACGTTCCATGCCTGTAAGTAACGTTTCATGGTGAGTATGGCGGTATGAGATAGGGGTGTAGCTGTTTGTGACAAATTAGATAACCACATAATTTAAAATTTAATACTGTATAATGACAAAACAAACAAAAAAATGCCAAACTGGGCAACTGGGCGAAACTAGCAAACGTAGGGCACGGATTGCTAAGGTTGCAGGTTCGAGACCTATCATTACCCTAGATTTTTCTTTGTGTTGTCATTATATAGCATTTAAATTTAATAATTTGACTGTTTAACATTAAAAAAAAAAATTGTAAGACATTTCAGTTAGAGAAATTACATAATTTAAGTTTGACAGTTGTTTACGCGGCACAAACTGTAAGGATCTTTTGATTTTTATAATCTGCATAACTGTAAAGTTTCATCAAAATCTGTTCCGTACTTTTCCGTCAAAGAGCAACAAACATACATCCATCTTCAAACTTTATTTTATTTATTTGGGTTAACAAACAATCACAACAAGTAGATTTATAACTTAAGATAAGTCGTAAACATTTAAATTTGTGTGACCAACACTGTTAACCACCTATAAACATGAAAGTATAAGAGCTATTCAAAGCGCTGTGTGTGCTGAACCTCGAGCGCAGCCAATACGATACGTTGTTAAATATTATAAAGCTTATAGAACACGCAGCAACATTCAAGGTCCAACACTACACACTGGACACATCGCTAACTAAATGTAAGTCAAAAAAAAGAAATGTACATTGGAAAAACAATATTTTAACCGAAAGATGATTAAACATGCAAATTGTAATGATGCGATTATAATATTAGTGAGAAAGATGTCATCTACACGTACCTTCATGGTGCTATACCGCCAAGTCTTCAGATGGTCCCCCGTGTTGGGGTCCAGTCTCATGATCCTGTTGTTGGCGATGCTGATGATCTCGTCCTTGCGGTGGCCCATGAACCGCACCACGAATAACATCTGGCCGTAGTCCGGCAGGTTCTGCCACGTCTTGATGTACTGCAGCTTGGCTTCGAGCAACGGCAGGTCTTTTACGTTCGCGTGGCTTTCCAGGACGCGTTGGGTGAACTGAAATTTGACGTCAGAAGTGTCTTCAAAATTCTGAATAATCTCCCTATATACACGGAGAGCTGTTACGGCTCAGCGGATTCTGAAGGCGAATTTCTGATGACTAGCATACCATGACCATTGCCAGTCCGGCACAAAAATAGCTGCCTGCAGTAATGGGCTCACACGCGTTTAGTACTCCATGGAATCCGTACTAAACGGGGCGACGCACCATATTGTACCCATTCTGACGTCTGCAGTAAGCGGATTTTTTGTTCTACAGTTCTTTCAGTACGGTGTACGAACGTGGGCGGCCGCCTGCAACTACCGGTCTATCAACGTCCAATGTCTGAACCTACGGACCTAGCGCGAGCACATAGTCGAGGTCCATTCAGGACAGGCTCATCAATGGAGAAGAAACATTATCATCGGTCGACTTAGACCCAGCCCAGGGGGTATCATGACTCCTCCCTGGATCCAGCGGGAGTAAGACCTCTGGTGATATCGTTTTTGTTAGTGTCTAAGGGCGGATCCAGCCTTCGAGTCAGGGGCCCATAGTCGAACTCCAGTCAGGACAGGCTCATCAATGGAATAAACTATATTCATTCTTACCTGTCTTAAGTGATAAACAACATTCTAACCTTAAATTTCAGTTTATGCCATCAAAACTTTATTTATTGTTTAAATAAAGCATTCTAAAGCAACAAATTACAAACTATCTCTTCTATTGATAGCCTCGATTTGGTTTATTTAGACCATAAAGGGTGTTCAGGTGACAAAAAGTGAAATTTTAAGTTAGAATTTTGTTTACATGATAAGACAAGTATTAATGAACTAGTTTTTGTCCGCGACTTTGTCCGTGTAGACTTGTTTAATTGAATCAAGCAAACTTACACCCAACATGCAATCTGCAATATTTCCTGGACAAATTAATGAGAATTAGTCGCTATGCTGCTCATGACGTCACGGCGGCGTATAACCCACTTAACGCTATCCCGTGGGAACTATACATTTTTACGGGATAAAAAGTATCCTATCTGTTAATCCAGGTTATAAACTATTTGTGTGCCAAATTTCATCCAAATCCATTCCGTAGTTTTTACGTGAAAGAGTAACAAACATCCATCCATACTTACAAACTTTCGCGTTTATAATAGTAGGATAGAGTCTAGAAACCTTATCATCGGTCGATCTAGAGCCAGCCTAGGGGGAGGGTTAATGACCCTAGTCAGTGACTCACCTTGCCCTTGAGCCGCTTGAGCACCCTCGGCGCCACGTAGTTCTCGGGCAGCAGGTGGTCGAGGTGCGGCACCGAGTGCTGCGGCAGCGCGGCGGCGGGCTGCGGGCGCTGCAGCCGCAGCAGGCCGCGCACGGCCGCCGCCTCGCTCGCGAACGCCGCGTCGGCCAGCGAGCGGCCGCGCGAGCCCAGCCGGCATGCCGCCACCCACTCCGCGTATTGGTCCTCCTGGGAATTCGAGGGTTGCGTGAGGATAGGCTGCACTGCCGCCGGGATCACTTTTAGGGAGTTGCATCCGCATCTACACGCAATACCTAATAAAACTTTAAGTTACTAGCTACCCGCCCCGGCCTCGCACAGCTACAATTAGAGTGTAATTCCATAAAAACCATGATTAAAAATCTTTGAATGACAGTGAAAACGTAGTGAGGACGTATCAAAATCCGTTGCGTAGTTAAAAGGGGTAAGCGACCCAGTGCCGGTTTTAGCACTACCAGCGCCCTGGGCGAGATTTATACGGCGCCCCTAACTGCAATTCAAACCCATATGAAAAAAAGGCGCCTGCGGTGCCCCTTTATATCCGGCGCCCTGGGCGGTCGCCCAACCGCGCCCCCCCCCCCCCCCCCCTAACGCCGCTACTGAAGCGGCCGAAGATACGATGAGCACAGACAGAAACGGATAGCGACTTTGTTGTATAGATACTATGTAAAGAGTCACTAATGATGTTAAGGGGGAAAATTAAACATTCAGAGTTTTTATGGTACAGTCAAGGAATTTAATTCCCTACCCATTTCGTTGAAATGTCGTCTGACATTCGCAATGCATTAAGGTCGATATGTCAAACTAACGTCTTGCTCTATAGCTCTTATGGTGACAGTTTGCTATATGCTATTGAACCTTAGGTGGGTTGGAGATTTAATTCCTTGACTGTACCGAGTCTACCTGACTGATTGAGAAGAAGCGTTAAGTAAGAAAGCTGTGTAAAATCAGTGCAGTAACTTACATTGTTGTTTAGTAACAAAGTAGTAGAGTTAGTACTCTTGTTTTTTTTTAAACTTTTCAGCTACCTATGTACTTGTAAGCGAGTGTTTACAGTAGATTTCCCCAAGCTAGAAAAGAGAAGAAAATGTAAATGTTTTACTTACGTTTTCACATTTCAGCCATATCTCGTTCATGGCGTCTTCTGAGGGTACTTCCAGCTTGATGCTGTACCGGCCTGAAGCGGGGTGAGCGTCCGGAGTCACCTGGGCAAATATATTATTATATTAATATTAAAATATGAGTCAGAGTAGACTTTGTAAAGTGGGTAGTATAGACGACTTAGTGTCGCTTCAAATTGGAAAATGTACAAAAAGCTAAAGACTACTAAATACTCCTTATTGAAAACCATACGGAAAATAGGTTACAAAAATTCCACTTATAAATAAATTACAAGGTAAACAATTGGCGGTCTTAACATTTGAGAGCGATCTCATTCAGACAACCATTCCAGAGAACCCTATATAATGATTGTCTCTGCTGAGAAATGAGAGGAAAATAATGCTGGTGATAGCCGCGATTTAGCCGCTAAGTCATTGCCTTACTAGTTTTCGATCGTATTGCAAAGGTAACAGGTTAAAACTAAGACAAATAGTTCGACGGCGCCAGTGTATAAAGTCAGATCTACATGATGTTAATGTTTTAAACTTGACTTGGGTAACAAAAAAAACTTTTAGCATCTTTTTGTAGAAACAGATTCAATATTTGGGACAGGCGACTTATTCGACTATACTGTAGTTCACAATCCAATGGATGGCCCAGGGTAGGGTTGCCATGTCTAAAATTTAGCAACCAGGACATGACGCGTGAAAACCCCGGATTATAGAGCCCAGAACCCGGTTGATCGCGGCGTGCGGGCACAGTGCGTGTCACGGGCGGCGTAACCCTCTTATTCACAATCGCTTCGTAAACGTTTGTTAGTTAACATGTTTCATGTCTTTATCTGTCATTGTGACGTTTACCCTCAAATGAAAGGGACAAAACATTTGTTAGTTTAAAAAGATTGTTAACTTTTTATGAATCCTTATTCATAAAAAGTTACCCCCTTGGGTAAGATTTTAAAGCCGGACTACAAATGAAACCCCACCCGGGCGCTCCTCGGATGCCCAAGCCCTATAAATTGACACACACAGATTAATGACAACCCTAGTCCAGGGTAATTTGCTTTCAAGTGCTTACCTCAGCTCCCCTCAGCTCCCCACTGTAGGATGCAGGCTCACCCCTCGCGGCTGCGTCCCTCGAGGAGTGGATGCGCAGTATCCCGTCCCGACAGGACACCCAGCCGCGTTTGTACGCTTTCAGGGTGAACCGCTTTGGCCTGGAATTTGATGCATTTGTTAGATTTTTAAATTCAAACACAAACTACCTAATAGTGTTTTACTAAATCACGTATTTGATGGCAAATGCTTATTATGTCGAAGGTAAGGCACGCACAATAAGGTAAACTATGTGTTTTAAATCCGATGACGTTTTTTTGTATGATGATTTCACTCATAGGAAGGGACACCGCCATCTGTAGTCATGCTTATGACAAAAGTTAAATTGCCGTAGGTACTTAGATGAATATGTCGACCTCCCCATTTAAACTGTAAAGTTATCTAGTTTGATACTTAAATCTGCATTCAAGGTCGACTTAATAATTAGGTATTTTAAATTTCTGAGACGACTATCGAATTAATATTTAAAAAGATTAAATAAAAAAATACTTTCATCAAAATATTTACAATAAATTAACAATATAAAACAAAAAAGGCCAAATTAATGAACGTATATAAATACAAACAAATATTTTACTTTTAATTTAGTATATTATTCAAGCTACTTTACAATAAAATAAAGGAATGTTTATATCGTGTTAGGTATTTTATTTAATTAGTATGGAATGTGGAATTAAATCTAACAAGTATGTAAATCAAAATTAGTATGCAAACTAACTAACAGTGATTATAATAATTAAAAATACATGTTATTAATGATATTAATTTAACCGCTATGATAAAAAGAAATACAAGGGTGATTGCAAATAATATCTTACGCAATGACACAGAATTCGTTTTGACACTTGCTTTTGTGGCACGATGACAGCAGATGAAAGAAGAAATATGTGATTAAAATATATGAATAAATAAATGGTCGCTAAGAGTAAACATAGATTATAAACATATAACATAAATAAAGCATGTTTAGACATTTCGTTTCTATCAAGGTGGACATTCAGAGCACGTAAATCTAATGAAAAAGAGATCAAAATCAAGGTTTCCAGTTTGTTTATGCAATTATATACTTCTTTTATTGCAGATTTTAATAATAACGGCTAAACTTTACACATTTTGAGTACACCGAGGATGAAATTGAAAAATATGTTAACTTCTACATCACGCAATTAACAACGGTAAATAATTGATAATTAAACAACCATTTCCTCCTTTTATCCCCAGTATACTGTTATTATGCAAATATTTTTCCGTATATTCATCGACCAAATAGGTGACGTCCTAAAGACAGGCCAGATTAGAAGAACCCGAAACCGCCGAGCATGTATGAAGAGAAGAATGTGTGTGAAGAAAGCGAGGGAAGTATGCTGGACGGAAGCAAATGGCGTTCTGTGGTCTCTGCCTAATCCAAAAGGAAACAGTTTTACCCCCAATATACTTAGAATTGTATGCATGTTTGACCGTTATCATTGTAATCGAAAAAAAAATTATAAAGTTTTATTGATGAAAATATATGTTAATGCCCCATGTGCACTACTATACTAATACTATTGAAAGAAAATCACGCTGTATGAAACCCAACTTTTCTAAACGAGTAGGATTCTGACTGTACAGAGGCCGCTACGCTTAGCTGTTCCCCGAGCTGGTTGACTGTAAAATCCACGTCTTATCATGTAGGTAGGTACCTAAACAAAATTCTAACCTAAAAAATTACTTTTTGTCATGTAAACATCAATTATTGACTAAATAAAGCAAATCGAGGCTGTAAATAGAAGAAATGATTTATAACTCGTTGCTTTAGAATGTTTTATTTGAACAATATTTTGATGGCAAAAACTGAAATTTTAGGTTACAATGTTGTTCACTCAAGACAAACAAGAATTATGGTTCAGTAGCCGCTAGCAGCTCACCTGAGATACTTGAGGTGCCCGGCGAGCTCGGGCACGTGCGTGATGTCGGCGCGCGCCGGCGGGCCGCCCTCGAGCTGCGTCTCGAGCTGGCTGAGCGCGGCGTCGATCTCGTCCTCGGGCGCCGTGGAGTTGGCCGAGTGCGGCGCCGCGCCATCCGGGGCGTCCGCGCTGCCACCGGCCAGCGTCTGGAGCTCGATTTGGAGCTGGAATAAAATAAATAATCAATAATAGTACATTACTGATGCGAGTGTGCTATTGCTATGCTGGTCATTATACTCGAGGCGGTATTATTCGCGCTAGCGGTACGAGAACGCGATAGGGAACCGAGTCTGTAATGACTCATTACTGATGAGCAATGAACACGCGTTTCATACGACGTTTTTCAACAGGCTTGCGAGGAACAAAAACACACTTGTATTGCTTTTAACTCTTCGTTGCTGTTTTAAAAAAAGTTTTTGATGGATTCACCACTCAGGTATAATACACACATTTTTAAATTCATCATACATTCCCTTGCGGGAATCAAAGCCAGTGACTAGCTTGGTAGTTAGGGTCACTAACCTCTAGGCTATCCGGGCTACTGTAACATATTATAGTAATTTGGTAGACACATCGTCAGCCTATGCTAAGGCAGGTAAGAACTGCTTCCAAATGGATCAGGATCTTATATGACATCATGTTTAGTGCAATGTGTTGTAACTGTATCGTAACTTTGGAGTTCTTGGTCTTTTTCTGTCGAATCTCAACAAATGAAAGTACTAATTCCATCATATTAAAAACCTTTATTTGTTGTTGATTCAGTCAGCAACTGCCGTTCAAGCGGCTATTGCAACAATGATATTGAACAACTTTCCTTATAAGTACCCCATGCGTACTTATCCGTTTTTACAAGGAAAAATAACAGTAATTACTCAGTTTTTGAACGGGAAGTTACAAGGATAATTTTTTTGACAAGGATATCTGCTCGTTGGGGGAAAAGTTACTCAAAATCCCTTCAATCCAACTACACAAATTTCACTTTTCAGATTACGTGTTCAAGAGTGTACTCAATCTAGCTATAGGAGCTATCTATAGCTCCATGTCGTGATGTCTACAATTCGCAAAAATATTAGAATCATGTAAGTTTTTTCTTGATATCAGATCCACAAAACAGTAGCACCTTCTTACTCAATACAGTTCAGTCCCTGATTGAGGGTACAGCAGATCAAGAAACATTAGAATTTAAGAGGATCGTGTACCAAGCCTCAAAAGCGATCTCTATAAAAGACCGGTAACGTTTTCCACCCTCTAAACCTTAACCAATAGCCACTTTTTTTTAGTATTCTTCTTAGAACTAGGCTTGTAGGTTTGATTTTTCAATATTCTTCATAGATTTGGCAATTATTTGCATTTTAGAAGTTTTGATACAAATAAAAGGCAACAATATTTCAAAACTGTGAGGAATATTTCGATACTTTAAACTTTAATTGGCATAAAGCAAATGTGATCGCTTGTGCTTTGCGCCAAATGAAGTTTAAGGTATCGATTTAAATAATCGAAACCTACAAACCTAGTTCAAAGGCATACCAAACCAACAGTATATTAAAAACAATGGCTACAAGGTTTAAAGGGTGGAAAACATTAACGCCGTTTATATGAAGAGCGCCGGGTACACAATCTTAGAGCTAAGCTCTCGAGAACCAAGTTACCTGCAGCGCAGCGAACAGCAGCATCTCCTCCTCAGTACAGTGCACTTCCTGGTTGAGGATTTGCCAGCGAGCCTGCTGGTACAGCTGGTTGAGCCGCGGGGCATCTTGCGAGCGAGCGGTCAGGTCAAAGAACGAATAGAACTTAAACCGTAGCTGAAGAGTGTCCCATTCGCGGATATACTGCTCCATGATTGAGAGGGACGAGTCTAGCCACCTGAGAAAGCGGAGATTTTCTTCATATTAATGTCCACTGCGGTATTAAATTAAGACTAAAATAGGACGCGTTGCGAACAAATGGATGGAAGGCGATTATGTAAGCAAATTTATTTATAATAACACAACAGGACGAGGTACTTCGAAGTAAAGGTGGTTTTTCAGCAGCCATCATCTATTGACCACTTTTGTAATTTAGAAAGAGCTGTTAAGGGCAAAACTGTTCTCAAGTATGCTTATACCAAAACTCGACAAATCGTCCTTCTCATCAATAATAATGACCGCGGTTGAAACCTTAGCTGACTTTATTTTCTTACACATCTGTATAGATGTGTAACAAAATAAAGTCCTACCTACAGAGTAAAGTTGAATTTACACGCGACAAAGTAATGACGAAAACAACATCAACTTGCGTCACTAGAGCCAAATCATTACAAGAATTATAGTACAATATTCCAAAATGCTGATGTGATGAAGCAGTCAATTGTCTAGAGGAAAACCACATTCTGTTAGCTTGAAGATATGTTCGTAATGAAACAAGTACGTAAGGCCGCGATGCTGACTTATTTCAAGTCCAATTGGATTAAGCTATTATTTTAAATGAAATACGAAGTTTTCCTTGTTTGTAACCAAGTAATAAATCGAGCGTTCATCATTTGATTGCGTACTATTTTCTTAGAATTTATGACGATTTATTCCATCATCACTGAATTTTATACAAGAGGAGGATATTCAAGACTAGGTATTGCCCCAACATCAATGCAAAGTAGCAGTGTTGCGCTTTAGTAGTGCAAGTGCCAGAGGAGATAATTAATAACATGGAATTCAATGGAATAAAAAGTCTTCAATGTTTGAATCCAGGACATGGTCTATTTGTCTGCCAAATCTCATCCAAACCTACACTTTCACATACCTACCTCCTTTTACATTTGTAAGTAGGAATACGGTTATTTAAGTTAATGTCAGCATTATAGCCCTTAATAGGAATATTAGAAATAGTTATAACTACACGTCTACCTACTTGAATGATGCATTACTGAATTTCCAGACTGCATTACTAATTCGCTACAAACCATTTGTCGCATAGGAGGCGCGCGACGGTCAACCAAACATCCTTGTTAGTTGCTATCGAAAATCTTAAAAGGGACAACCTAAGGCTAGGTTCTAGTGACGGCTGATTCAACTATCTCAAACCGATCAAATCCAAAGAGCATACTCCCATTTAGTTCTGGGTTAAGGCCTTTTAATTTTAAGCCAGCCATAAGGATTATTGAAAGATATCAAGTATTCTCACCCAACGTTCATCCTTGCGCGCTCTACCAGCGTCTTAGGCGTCAACAAGGACTCTCGAGACTGGCTGTCGGGCTCTAGCGGTGAATCAGCCAATGACAGGTCAGCGAGGACATCTAATGTATCCAGGGAAGCCGCCCTAGGGGGAGTCCCACAATAACCTCCATCACTGGAACCATCGCTTTGGGTGCTGTAGATGTGCCCGCCATAACGCCGGAGGGTGCCGTTCTGAAAAATGCAGTTATATTTACGGTACAGGTACAATTGCAACTCGTTGCTGAAGTGTTAGTTTGGTGGGGTTTATCAGAAGGGTAATTCAGTGTTGCTGTATTAGAATAGCTATATACGAACTGATGGGATAAACTTGATTGTCACCATAATCTAGATCAGGGGTCGCCAAATGGCGGACCACGGTCCACATCCGGGCCGCCGACCATTTTGTGCGGACTGCGAGAACGAAGCAACTTGCACTACAGAGTACTAAAAAAATACCTCTGTAATTCCGTAGTTACATTTGTTTTTCATTTCTTAAAACAGACCCCGATCGAAACTAATTGGTGACCCCCTAATCTAGACCGTTGAACTTGGTTGAAGACTATATTGAAATAGTAATTATAGTCTTTGGTGGTGTTTATGCTAATCAAATTAGCCTGGATAAGAGGCCAATGAACGAAAGGATATTGATGTCGTGGTGATAGTAGTGGTGATGGTCGTTTTGCTACAAGTTTTCTTGGCTGAGAGTTCGTCAGATGTTGGTGACAGACAATGGTAACCAATTCATCGGAATTGCAGTTCATGATACATGTTTAAAAGTTTTTGACCAAATATAACGAATGCCTTTTAATATAACCATAATAAGATTATGATGGAAACTTCTAAACCGTCTTCAGATAACTTACCGATGCCACTGGCGTAGCAGACTGCGACCTCGGTGGTGGCGGAGTCGCTGGGCACCCGTTTGACCTGTCCAAGCTATTAGATGACCCCCTTGTTGCTGCTATAAAGGTGTTTGTGTCTGGCGGTGCTGAGGATCGAAGCCTCTTCGCCTCTTTGAGGTTCTGGTAGTTCTGTTTGAGGTGGGACGCTTCTAGCGGGTAGCATAGTGATAGCTCTTCCGGGTGTCGTATGCCTGGAGAAGGAAGGAGATGGAAAATTATTAACGCATTAAGAGATCATCTCTGCTCAAGTGATGTAAAAGTGAGGCAATGGAAAGCTTTTATTTATCTTTAGTCGAAATTTCAATAGGACGTAATAGTGTAATTTAGGACATTCTTGGTTTAGTAAGGGCTTAGCTCGTTATGATTGCTCAGCTAGTAAACCTTATTTATTTTACACATTCTTGATATGATTTGATAACCTGTTAAACATAGCAATCATAAAGTTTCCACTTATGAAACCTAGTGCGTTGTTAAAGTAGTGAAACTGTCACACTAAAGTTTCAAAGTTATAAGATTATTATAGTTCCATAAAAGTCAACGTAGTTATTATTTTATGGGTAAGATTCCTGATATTTGCCAAGTTAGGTATAGCGCACAGCTGTCAATAAAATTCAGAGTTTAACTCAGTAATAAGTGAATTCAAATTGTCTAAAACATTAGGTATTTTGGGAAAAAACCCCAATAGATACATTAATAGTGGTTCAAACGAGGAGCACAATTGATGACAAGGCATCACAAATATTATGTGTTCCATGCGAATTTGATGTTTGTTTTGCAACACATGACATGCAAGACATTAACATGCAAAAAAATTAAGATCTACTGGAAGATTTATGAAATCTATGAGCACTTAGTTAAGCGTAACTTAGTTGCCAAGGCTACACTTACCAAGACTTTTGCAAAGTTGTACAACCGCGCTAAACGTGTCGATGGAGAAATCTATCTTGCAGTCGATGTATCTCAGGTCTGGCAGCTGGATCCTCAAGGGTTTGTGCATGGGTGTAAAGTGTAGGGCGGCGTCGGCGTGGACACCGCACTGGTCCAGGGTATGTCTTGGTCTCGAGAGCCATCTGTTGCGTGTGGGCCACCAGAGTGCGTGATCTGACCAGTCTTTTTTGAAATCTGGAATAGAAAAACGTATTGTTACTTCTCCGGGGAAGTCTACTTAGAAGTACTGTTAAGGTAGGTCAGCATTTGCGGGCGGCAGTTGCAGTCGTGGTCGAAATGGGTTCCTACAAATTCATACTGCTAAGTAATGCCATCTGCCGTCGCAGCACATGCCGTCGGCTGTCTGCTGCTGCTGTCAGCTGCATGCTGCGAGGCTCGGTATTGCAGCTTTAATTGGTAGACCGAAGTAACAGGTAGCTCCATGGCACAGGCAATATAACCTCTTACCCCTATCGCTGATTAAACCGGTAAACCACCTGTTGCGAAAGTTGACCGTTAGCGTTTTTCTTATTTGACGCAACCTATGTATATTTAGCGTAAATGCTGCTTTTGTGGAAAAACGCTTAACTGCAATTATTTGCGGAAACTGTTAAGAAAGGCTCTACTACGACAACCCATCGTATGTAAAGTATCATGCATGACTCATTAAACTTGAATGCTACGATATAGGCATTCTGTGTGGTAAGATTTAGAAGGTTTAATAGTAGGTACGCATGATAATGATAAGATAGACTGGAGTAATGAAAAAATAATGATGCTGTTATAATTTGCTCGCACACAGATTCCGTTGGTGTTTTGTTACACATTTCAATGGCTGTTTTAACCGTTCATATGTTCAACGTTCAGTCTGTAAGTCCATGTTTAAAGCTTACAGTAAGTTAGTAACTTCGCTATGTTGGTTCATATAAAAGAATAATTTGATTGTCAACTCAGAAATGCTAGTGCTATGCTAAACTGGTTTAAAAAGTACCTGTTTATTCTTATTTATTTAGGTATATGTTCATACCGTCGTCTGATTCGGATGTATTTATTTAAAAAGACAGTCAAAGGAATGCAATTTCAAAAACGACGATGCCCAACTAAACAAAGACAGTCCGCAAATTTGCCAAACAAAGGATCCGTTATTTGAACAAACTATACAAAGCAGTCAAAACTTTCATTCTCTTGACTTGAGTTTCATTAAAATGTACCGCTATGGCGAACCTATACTACACTATGAGATCCATACAGACGTCAAATTATAAAGTTATCACATGACAGTCGTTATACAAAAAATCTCATCCGGCCTCCACTAACAAATCATCGATAAAGAAAAAACCTCGCGATCACTAACCCCGTGACGTCATCGAAGGGCCTGGCATAACTTGAGCTTCACAACGCACCAGATTATCCTGGTTTTTGCCCTTTGCCAGTATTGATTGGAGGGGCACGGGAGGTCATCTTAGTCTGGCCGTCTCGAGTCGTGAATGCTCGATTTGCTTCCGTCGGCAAATGAGTCACGTGGCTGGTTAAGGGTATTACTAGACTGAACGGTAACATCTCATTACACTAACCTTAGTATGAGTCATCAGATAAAAATTATGAGTCGGAAACTGGTTTACAAAATACCCATGAAGAATGAATGACTCTTCCACAATAATGAGTATGCGATAGTTTCGGCACCGCAGCAGCATTGGTAGTACTTAAGTACACTATAGCATTTACCGCGGAATTAAGCAACTATCCCTTTTGCACATGCCTATTAGTTAGAAAGAGTTATATTATTCTCTATGTTTGCGACAAAAGGTAGTGCTCTCAGAGTTAGGTTAGGTAGTAGAGGTTGTGGTTTGTTGCATAACGCTGCAAATTTTCGACTCCGGGACTATTCCTAAACATTTAGAAGATTTCGAATGTCACATTGAACATTATTATTGCGATGCTTAATTTTGCCAGTCAGTTCAGTTCAGTCAGCCCCGGACGTTCTCAAAATTTCATATTTACAAAGCCGTTGTCCTAAGAGGCGGTTAAGAAAAGGTTATTGACAGTCGTGATATTATTACAGACACTTGGTGTCAAATTGTCGGCTAGGAAAACATGAACATAAACCGATGGCACTGGAATGACCCAAAACATAACAGCAAACTGAACTTTCATAGCAATAAAAATGCTGTAAAATATAACATTGGTTTGTGTAAGGTAGGTAATCCTTCGTTTACTACATTACTACATTTGCATTTGCTCTGCGGGTTAATTTTTGACTCGAGCGCTTTGCATCAGCCAGTTGCAAGCCAATCTAATACGCGAGATATATTTTAGCCGGCATTGATTGGTGCGTGGCAAGTGTCGACCGTTCGAAGTTCAAAACCACCCCATAGATAGATAAAGGAAGGAAACTTATAGGAATATATTTTTTTACAAAGCCAGGGTCTATGAGATCTTGGGCCCTATTCCATAAACTAGTTTGTAAACGAGCAAGAGGGTAATGTGATAGCGAGCAATTACTGTCGCCTTTGCACTCCTGCAATATCAGAAAAATCACGTGTTCTCAGCTTTTAAAAAAAGAATAGGCTCGTATATATAGATGTAACCATGAACCCCTAAACATTTAAATGACCGTTAACTCAACGCGTACTCTTCGATTTGAATGTTTGATTGCTTTTTAATGACAACCTTTTACTGTCAGCCGTTAAACAAGAAAGAGCATATTAAGCCCGATTGTAGAAGAATCTGTAAAGTGAAATCTCTGTAACTTTGTATGACAGAACTAACCGTTTGATCTATGAACCTTTACAAAATTCAGCGTTAAGAGTAAATACTAGATCGAAGATAACGCTAACGCTGGCAGCTAAGTTTTTTTTTTTTTAATTGAAAATGTTCTTTTTGATATTTATTATATGTCTGTAGTTAATAGACAAGAGCCACTGACCTATAAATAATGGACTTCTAGTCAGCGTTTAAAAAATGGCCTCAAAACTACAATAAATTGACAATCGCTCGCGCTGTCAGTCTGTCGGATCGACGGCGCTGCTGTCAATACTATTATTTTGTAAAAAAACTTATTTGCGACGAAACTTAACAAATTATTATTTTATACAGTAAGATGTAAATTTGAAAATCCAATGACTATAAATGGTAAACTTAGATCGACTTAGATCTTTATATTTACTACATGTATGCAATTGAATGAATAAATGAAATGAAATGAACTAATAATTTGCATTTGTAACATTGGCGTCAACCTGTATTCTCATGTCGGGCCGTTTTTTCTGCTGTCATTTAGTATGAAACTGTACATCTATGCATTATAATATTATTGACAAGAGCTAATAAAAAGGGTCATTTCGAATTTAAGTTGTATTTAATTTGTTAACAACAGATAGGTAACATGCACCACTTGTTTGAACAGCATTGTTTTTGACTTTTAAATTAGTTAGAAGGACCTCAGACCCCACTGAAAGTCAGCGTCGCGTCGCGGGTTGTCCCGTCTATTTGCTGGGTCCCTTTTTGGCGCTTTTCGGCACCTACTTCAAATATTTGTAAATGTTTAGGTACGCGTTTTATGGTTTCATTGTTTTTTCCCTTGTTATTGTAATATGTCGTTGTCGAACTGTAACCAAATAAATATTATTATATTCTTATTAGAACGGTTTAAGAACAAACCTGATGTGTTGTTATTATCGCGTTTTCACTTTCGGATTTCATAAGGTCACCAGGGGTTATTATAAGTAACTAATGGATTAATAGCTAGAAGGTAGTAGCCATATTTTTTGTGGGTATTAACGTATCTCAGTGGAAAGAGAAACTAAAATTATCACACATTAATCTTAGTCTTGGTACACAAAAAGCTGCGATACGGAAGCATGTGACCTGTACTTTATATTTTAAAAAGATTGGCATCTATTTCTCCAATTAATGTACTAATGATTTCTAGTTTAATTGACAGTTGGATTATTAATCTACACAATTAATAAAGAGAAAAACTTCGTTTGTGTGTTTTTTTGTTAGTTTGTTTGTATGTACAGAATCGATTTCAAAAATTCTTTCACAGATAGAAAGCTCCACTATTCCTGACGGACATAGGCTACTAATGTTACGTAAACGAAATCGCGCGCGTCCGCTAGTTATTAATATGAGGATTAACATTTGCTTCTACTACATAATCAAATCTGTAACCCGTTGCTTTCTGATGACTAAAAATTAATTTTGTTTAACATTACACGTTCTAGGATTGTGAAGGTTTGTCACTTTTGCACCTAATCTTGCAATAGAGTATGTAAAAATAAAATTTCCTGTTGTACGCATGTTAAAAACAATATTTTATAACGACACGAGTTTTCCTTACCAAAGCATAACATCAGAACTAAAATTATTTGTACGTTGAGTTAGTTAAACAAACTTCGACTTAAACGACAAGCACTGACATGCTGTCGAACTTAAAATTCTATTAAAGTTGTACAAAACAATATAAATAGCTAAATACTATCTAGATGACCTTCATTCATTCTAAAGAATAAACCATTATCTAGATAGAACTTCAGCCTTCATTGCTTTCTGTCTGGAGTTATTCTTAGCAATGTCATAATCAGTAATCACAACACATTCACAACACAACCTCATTTCAGTTTTGTTGACAGCTAATAAAAACAGTAACTGTTTTCTGTTTTTGTGTATTTCAATGCCATACAATATGACTATAGTGGCCATTTTCTTCTTAAAATTCCTTGACCGTATTATGACTTCATTTCATATAATATGACTTTCCTCATGAAACGAATGATTCATAAGTTTAAAACGGCACATCTGCAATATTTTAGAGCATACACCAGCTCGCGGTTGTTTGGGCGATTCATTTCGCATTTAGCAACGAAGGCCGTGAAAAGAAAACATATGAGCATCGTTTTGCATAAAGATTTATTCATAACGATGTAACCAATATATAATTTAACTGCCCTGATCGAATATCCCACTTCTGATAACGAAGCATCAATAAATTTAAGTAAAAAAATTGCCATGCTGGAAGTGAACTGAGTTTAAGTCGGGGAAAAATGTCTGTTTTTACTTGGATGATGGAAACGATAGGCAAAAGATTTCCATAATGTATTCGTCATTATCGCTGAGGACATACGTAACAGGACATGCGGTAACAATGCGCATAGATAGGCTGCGCTCGCGCAGCGCCTCTGACCATATTCGTCTTGTGGATAGTCGGATAGACGCGTTTGGCATCCACGGTCTCTGAGACTTTACCACACCGATCACGTAAATTGATTTCTTGTTCACTTGACTATTCTAAAATTCCTTTGTTGGAAGGTTCGTTTTATCATGTAAAGGAGCACTCGCCACAATGCTAATAAAGAAAACAGCGAAACAGAATTGTGCTAACATTATTGAGCGTCAAAGAAAACGAGAGAAAACGATCTGTATAAGAAAGTAATTGTTATACATATGTGTTACAACTCAATATGACCAGGTTACATTATATTTATGTGGTCTACATTCCAGTTACGTAATCATCTTAACTTACGAAAGTGCATTGATAAACATTTCATCACCATAATTATTGAACTCATTTTATCTATGAAACCCACGGCTTAGCATTTGTGCAAACATCGTGTTGTAACTATTTAATTTAATAACTGGTTCCAAACATGTAACGACAGCATTGTCCCTTGCAAATGGTATATTTTCGTCGTTATCGACGTTATGTGGGACAGTTTATTTCTGACGACAGACGGTTCCTGCGCCAGACTTATAGAAGACTAATGTGTTGACATCGCTGCGTTAACTACACACTCTAGCCAAAAAGATAAACAAATATGACGTTGAAAGAATCGTGACTAGAGAAGACGTGTTTACATTGGATAAAAAAGACAAAACGAAAGCAACCAACCGTCAATCTGTAGACAATGACTATCCATAGCATATAGGAATACTAATATAACCTCTAAAGGGACAGAAAGCTGGTGAAATCATCAAAGGTGACATAATTATACTCAATTAGTTCCAGAAGATTATGAATGGTAATAAATAGAAATCATCGCAGTTGCATTCAAAGTAGTGGTGCATGCGGGATCCATTTGAGCAGGTGTTGAAACTATAACTGTCAGAGATGTATTAGTCACGGTTTAAGGTAGTACACGGGATGAAACCGCGTTCACATACACACTACTGATTAAATTGTAACTTAAGCTTTCAAAAATGCTGGGTGATCATCAACGTTCACAAATAGCAATTCCAGATAAAACGGTTAACTCTATCTATGCCCATTAAATCCATGTTAAGAAAATAATTGTATATTAAACGTACGTATATCATCAAAGTTGCATAGAAGAGCATATTTTAATGAATACCGAAGAAACTAGAACATCGCTTCTGATTAATTACAAAATTATTTAGGGCATCTGGCAGATTTTATTGCTCGCTCGACCTGCCTCGCAAATTGATCTCGTGTCCATCAGAATCGCTTCAAATAGTATAACGGGTTTGAAAATAAACAGATAGATGATGATGATAAATAGAAACCTACTAGGTAGGTACTGATTTCAAACAGTTTAAATGAATCGTGAGCATATTAATATGCGTTGTTTATACATAAAGGAATACCGCCGAACCCTAGCTTCAATCAAAATCGTATATTCATCAATGGATCTGGAACAACAGCGCACATGTTGACCCCTCGTTTAAAGGGAATTGGATAAGTGGCTGTACACGATTTTACGTCAACACAACACGCGACTACTTTGACCTATTTCGTATACCGAACCTAGAACAACAGGAAACAGCAGACAGAATAAAACCAGGTCATTATCGAACAGCACTTGCTAGAAATATATATATGTTATCATAGAAAATAAATAATGGACACCACGTATGAGTAGTTTGTCTATGGCTCAGTGCGAGTAGCTGTGTTTACATAAACAGTATGCACGGCAAATATAAAACAGGCAAGGTAATTAAACTAGCCGTTATCTCTACTAATAGTAAATAAATCTCCGAGAAGAGACTCGTAAAACAAACAGGGGCAAATACGCAAACGCGTTCAAGTATTGCAGTTGCAGTGTTTAGTTTTAAAATTGTGCTTTACGGCTCGGCAGTCATTTTCATTTAAGCGTTACCCGCGTATTTTTGTTACTCAATAAACTATAGAATTGAAATGTCGAAAGGGATCGTTTCAATCAATCAAACAATAATACCGCAGTGATCTATGTAGGTCGATCAGTATGAACAGTAGTATACCAAAAGGGCGTACCCTGCGGCACACCTTTTGATCTCTGCACAAACCGAGATCCGCTTTTAGATTACGATAGCGACCATGTTCCTCTTATGTCGACTGATACGCTTGTTTAAACGAAACACAACTGTAAACTCGACCTTATAACTTTAAGTATAAAATATGTTTACGGCATCGAAAGCTTTCTACGGGTCCGAATCTGAAGTTGCTTCCGTTGTTTGTTTACTACAGACCGCTACTGTTGGTTAATGTATGAAGCGTGCGCCAGTGTTGGATGCATATTAATAGCAAGTTGAATCCCCGGGGTAAACATATGTTACATATGTCCTAAAGGCAGGTGGTATATTTTAAACTACTGTTTTGACAATTATTACGCAATAAATTTTCGACAACAGGACTTTTGGTTTAATCGGTAGTCATTAAATAAATTTCGGGTTAAGAGGCTTCTTCTTGGAAATCTGGGATCATAATGGGCTTAATGGTGCCCGACATCGTAAACTACGCCTTGCCATTATGCTACAGGCCGCTACGAAGATTTCAATGATCATAAATTACCAATCGTGGCTTTAAATTATACAGACTTAAAGTGACTTTGTTTCAACCATCAATTCATCTGCAGTTATTCCCGTCCGCTAAAGAACATTATAAACATTATGTTAAGTATGAAATCCATTTCGCTAATAAGTGCTGTCAGTAGAATCCATTAGTGATCTGATATCATTTAAGCATGTCAATCAGAACATGAAAGGTAATGCATTATTATAATATGTGCTTGTCAATAGACTGATTGTTTAATCACAGTCAATTTTGACATTTATGCTAGCATCAACCTCCTTAACGACATTTTTAAGCTAGGTAGGCTACTCGCCTTCACAATTGTCTTTTTTTACAATTCCAAAATTTACTCTGGCCCGTTGTTTAGTAACATCATTTGAGATAAATATTTCAAGAAAGCAAAGGAAACTAGTGTCCTTCCAAATACTTGAAACCGCGCAGTGACATCTAGCGGTAGGTACTAATCGATTCCAATTGGCAGATAATTTTACCTTTCAATGGTACCTCGTGATGAGTAGGTACTAATAAGTGACACGAACGGACCAGCGTAGGCGCACGGCGGTTGCCGCCCACAGCTTCCGTCGCGGGGGCGACCTCAACACCTGATCGATGTGAGGCAATCTCTGGCAAAGATTAGCCAGGTGAGCGAAATGAGCGTTATGGCACCGCAGATTGCAGATTACGACCGGAATAAAAAGACAGTAAAAAAAAAGAATAAATAAAAGACGTAAAAATACTCGTAAAGGTTTAGAAACAACGGGGGATAAAGAACAGTGACGCACAGTCCGAATACTCGTAATAATTGCAGTTAGAACGATGACATAAAATGTTTTTATATTTTACAATTATTACACATTACCTATACAGGAATGAAAGAAATTGGAAAGGATTGGATCTTGCTCAATCAACTAATCGTTCCCGATGTTTCGCGCTCTTTGCAGATATTGTTGTAACTGGATACGAAAAACAGAATTAGCTTCATTTTAATGGACACAGCAATTACACTTTGAAGGAAATTGGACAGATTTTGGTTTTTCATTGTTGTAACTGGATACGAAAAACAGAATTAGCTTCATTTTAATGGACACAGCTATTACACTTTGAAGGAAATTGGACAGATTTTGGTTTTTCATTGTTGTAACTGGATACGAAAGACAGAATTAGCTTCATTTTAATTGACACAGCAATTACACTTTGAAGGAAATTGGACTGATTTTGGTTTTTCTAACGTAATTTAAATAATTAACTAATGTTGAAAATACGATGGATATCCCAATGATTTGTATAAGACAAATGACTTTAACCAAATTAAGAGTGAAGTCATTAAAATATTGGTTTTTACAAATGTACAGCCACATAACTTACTTAAAAGGTTTTTGATGGGCTTCCTGCTTTTTTAAAGGAAAAGCTAATCAATACAGTTGGAAGAAAGGTGGTGATTGATTGACGAAACAAACGGCACCGTGGGTGTTTACAAAGAGCGAGTTAAACTTTAATGCGTTCCATTTTACTATTCTCAATGCGATGTTACGACATGCACAGTAACAGTTCTTGTGAAATGGGAGGGCACGTCAAATCAGTTAGCCTTATTACTGTGTTATTTCTGTTGGTTTCCTTTCTATTGAACAACCTTTGCACAGAAAATAAAATAGGAAGGAAAACGAGAAAATGGGACACCTGATGACAAGTGATCATCATCGTCCATAGATACGCGTAACACCAAGGAGATTTTAAATGCGTAGCTAACTCAGAGGGGTAAGATGGCATACCTCCTGTGCCAGTAATTTCACCGGCTGTCTTGCTTTCTACGCCAGAAAACAACAGTGCAAGCACTACTGGTTCCTGGCTGGGTTAGCGAGCAAGATGGTGGTGTGATTTGGACGGACATTGCAGAAGGTTGTACCACACTCTTTGCCTTTTTCATGCGGAACCGTAAACACGCAAACTATAGTGCTATATTTCGACTCTTTAGACGAACTTTAAGAAGAAATTGGCAAGCGCTTAAGCAAAAATATGCTAAATTGTTGATCCCGTTAAGTTATTTAATAAATCAAAGATAAGTGACACTACTTAAAGCGAAACAAATAAGTCTTCTCTCGATATCAAAGCTTTTAGGTGAACTGTGTCGACTGCCAATCTGTAATCAGACACCACTTTATACCATTGGCATTTAAACAAAGACTAGACTAGCGACAGGGCTGATTTATTACGTCTAGTAATTTATATAACATATTGTGCATCTATAAGTGTTATTCAAATTAGAGTTACTTAACTCAGCAACTTCGTCCGCGTCAATCATCCTCATTATAATTTATAATAACTAATCACGTGGCACTAACGTATATAGCTGCAACATTAATATTACTCATTGTTACTTTTAGATAAGCCAGACCTTAGTTAGTCATAGCCAGCTTCCACTATGATCCATTATATCGTCAACAAAGTTTTATTTTTGCAGTCTATTTCCATTAATGGTCATCCGTAGCAGCGTCCGTCATTGGGACAATAAATTGTTTATTTCTTAACGTTAGCGCTATATCGCGCTTCATTAGAGACATTAAGGAAATAAATGAACCCATCATCAAATGATTCAATTGAAATACCAGCGTCCACAGCTGGAGCCCACGTCTACAAATAATTCGAGATCAAAGACAAGGAATCCGGGCCACGTTGACTTGATATGCGACATTCATAAGCCAATTCTTAGAAACTGGCCTATTCGACAGCAAATCCAAACTTAGTACAGTTTGGTGCGGTGTGTTCCATTTGAAAGCGATGTTACGATACTCGAGAATTCGGAAATAAAGGCCGTGGGCTTAGCGGTATTTACCACGTGGGCGATAGCGATATTGGTAGAAATATGCAGTCCCAGTTTGATCGCACACCAGTTGCTGTTGTCCACGATACCAACAGATCGAGATAAACACGATACTGGCAGAACACTAAATGACAAATCGAAAATCGAAGGCAATAAAACGCAATACAATCGAACGGTAATCATGCTACAAATAAATTTAACTTATCTCTTCTGAATACATCGCAGGCCCATGCGGTCATATGAAAAGATATTCTCTCCGTATGCTGTTTAAGTTTGAAATTTTTCGCCGTGTGCTGTGGATACGACCACACTACTTACTCAAGACCGCACATAAATATGGAGTTTTATGGCTCTGACTTCAAGACCCAATGTCCGGTGTGTTTTAAATGACGTTTCCACTGAAGGCTGCTCTCGACGACGTGGATACCGGTCTGCAAATCGGCTACAACTCTATATAGTAACTGTGAGATCGGAATCGTTCAGTATCGTTCCATCGGTACCACGGTGGCCTATTTCGACTACAGGTTAAGCGATCCGGTTCGGCCCACGATCAGTCCAATTACGCACTCATGCCAAATTGATCGATAAATTGAACACCAAAGACGCATAGTTTGAAATTTAAACGGAATTCGAAAGTGTAATTGATACAGGGAGACGGAAACATAGGCTTCAATAGTCTCCAATATTATAAACAAAACGATTACGTAACAAAACAATCATAAGAATGATTACTGCGAAACAATAGAACACGTGGGGAATGTCGAAACGGTAGGAATTATTTTAGAAGCCGTCGCACTAATAGCGTTGTCATCTGAAATAACAGGAAGAGTGTCATTATGAAAGCTTTGCATGACAAAGTTATACTTTTGAACGACCAAAACGACCCTCAGACTAAAATTACGTAACACTAATATGGAACGCAAACACAAAAGGTAAATATTAAATCTAACGATGGTAGGACGTGATATGAGTACCGCGTTTGCATGTTTTATTAATACATTTGAGGTATTAAGTCCGCGGACAACTGTTCAAATGCCAAACGATTATATTTTTTATTTAAGAACGAGTTTACTAACGTTGAATTCATTATTTGAATGTAATTATAGAAACAGACCGTATGACAATTTACTGACAAATAAGTTATGTCACAAGAGTCAAGACTTTAAAATAAACGTTTATTTAGAATTTCAATTTTAATATAAACACGATATGATACAAATTGGAATGTACATATTTGTAATTTTACTTGCTTTATAATTATTGACCAAAAAGTAACGAAACTGTATCTGTTTTGTTTTTGGGTTGAAGATTTAGAAGCCCCACTTAAATAACAAAATGATAATAATTGAATGGAATCCCAGGAAGCTAAAACCCAATGCCATATCGAATTAAAACCTACCTACGTAAATCAATTCAAAGGGCTACATGACATTGACAACAATGGTCATTCATTGCAAAGATTCATTGACATCCAGCTGTTAGGCGTCACCCGATCAACACAGACCGATAAGATTATAATATCTTACTATAAGCTCGCCTTCCAACAAATACTGATTATCAACTACCTATATCATTCTCCTGACTTCAATACTTAGTTATTTTGCATTACTTTTATTGAACTCTATCGTCAATTGTTTTATTTTTCTGTTTAATCGTACTCTTAATAATGACTAACCAAAATAAATTGCCGCCATTGCAAATCCCATAAAAAAACGTTTTAAAAATTAATAAACGCAAAGCTAGAACTAATATAAAGCAATCCGTACTTTCCCATATAAAGCATTTTCCATGCCATTTTATCATAGCATATCTGATAGGAGATTTCACGATCCGAAGAATCTCTTCATACAAATATTGGCAGAAGACTCACTAAAAATGCTAGCCTATTACTATTGCTTTACCTTGTTCTTAAGTTTTAAAGACCCGGTTTATTTTTGTTACCGCCTGGTTGTCAATAAAGTAGTTTTTGTCATTTGAAAATCAACCTCACCAGTAACACTGTATCATCAAGTTGGGCGGGTTTATCTGTACCTTTGTTCCATCTGATGTAGTCTGCTTACCTTTACCTGTAAAAATAAAAGAGTATTAGAAAAACATCTATCAAGGCCTAACCTAACATAAAACCTTATACGGTTAATCTTATATGGTCAAAAAGAGATAACATTTACAAGATGGTATCAGTTTCCAGTGTCATCCAGACGAGATGGATTAGCATAATGCTTTCCCTGTCGTGTCGCCCACTCCCGAAGATGCAGTGAGCCATAGTGAAAGTGATCGTGAGTGGACATAGCAAATAGATAAATGTAATGCAATGTCATCCACGTAAAGTCAATATAACGCATATATTGCAGAACTTTTAGCTCGAGTGCAGAAAAATTAAGTTATAACTTTAGACGAAAAGATCGACAAATATATATAGGAAGATTTAAGGCTTTTCGTACTGGCTTCCGAAGTCACGATGATTGGAACTATAAATAAAATCTTGTCTAGACTACAGTCCGTGGCACGAATTAGATACGAACCGTGTAACCTAGCAATTAACAATTGTAGAACAATAACGAAGGCGTGATGTTCCAGCTCATCCATTAGCAGGCAATAGCTAAATAATTACAAGTGCAAGAGTTCAAAATGCCCCAAATACAGTAAGAATAGAAAAGGTTCGTTTAGAAACACGTTAAAACACCTCATTAATCGCGCGAATAGGTCTTGACTTGAAGACAAAACACAAGACAGGTAGATTAGAAATTCAGGGTACGCAACCGCTTAGCAGTACTGGGTAACTTCTTCTACAGAGAACATAGTATCTTGTGTAATACAACGCGATAGTTCATAAGAAATCTCTGCTAAGCAAATGTTTGACAGGCGATAAAATGCTGAGCACATCGTAGCTAGAAAGTAGCGCAGCGAATAACAGCGTTCAGATAAAACTATCTTATCTCGTCTTCATATTACATGTCGACAACATTCTTTCTCACGACGCCATGTGACTTGTTTAAGGGAATAATGACGTGTTGTGTTGTTGTACTTAAAAACCTAAAGAGTCAACGTGCTCCAAACCCACTTGATGGTTTATGTATTGTTGTTTGATTGTTTATCATTACTTCTAAAGCGATAGGGAAACTAACACTGTATTCCGAGAACAACAAATCAAAATGCTACGCTGATAAGTCTGCTTACATCATGTGATCAGGTTGAATAACCAAATAAGTGTTTGACTTGATTCGGTTTCTACCTAGGTGTATTATAGAAACCTTGTCTGAAATTGGTCAGAGTTAAGTCTGGAGGGTCATCATCCACTTAGCACATTTGCAGTACGCCATCTTTGCCAATCAAGTCGTTAACCTCTGACTGACTCTTGCCACAGCGTAGTATAAAAACTTGTCCACACTAAATTTGATCGTCAATTTTGCCAAGACATACTGTAATTCCTTAAATAAACGCCACATTCATAACATTTTCAACAAACACGACTAATTTTGTCAGCCACATGCGACAAGTTGCGTAGTTCTTAATGGTTGTAAAAGATAATGCATTCTGACGTCATTGATGTAGTGCCGTATAAAATTGCATCAAGTATGGTGCGGACATCTGCTATTGTGATTGTGCTACTTGCGCGAGTTAATTATGCGTGTGATGAGAGCGCCAGGAAATCAAGGATCTAAAACTCTAAGGGCTTGATATCATATCTAAACGATATCAGCGATACCGTCTGTTTGAGTCCATAGAATTAACAGAGACTGCATCACAGATATTTGTTTGATATAGGAAATTATCAGTGAGTGGTGAAACAGAGCCCAAAGCTTTTAATTGTGCTTAGATCGATCTCATATTTTCTGAACTTGTTAGTTTTTTTGTGTTGTCGGTTGAATATTTAAATTCAGATGACAATGTTTAAGGAAATACAATATTTATATCAATAGATTCCTGATCTTATGACCGTCTCGCAAATCGGAGAAAGGAATCTTATAACCAAATTGAAAAACTAATCTAACCTCGGCTGGCTTATTATTAATTTAATAGGAAACATAATTGAAATCGTTTTGCTCAACGCTGGTTTCCAGGTCCCAGTCACAGTCAAATGAAATATGGCAGCCTGAGACCCTGCAAGTCACATCGCCTACATATATACTAGCAATTAACATGTCAGGCGACCATTCGCGTCTCAGCTCTCTCCATAATAATTGATATTTTCCAGCTAACATAATTGTACAGCATTCTATTATTCTTAACTGAATAACATAACTGGCTGTTTCGAACCCAGGGTGTGTCTTCAATAAACGCTAGTAAATGTACAATCAATTTATACTCAAACGTCGAATGTGCATTTGCAGGTGTAAAAGCCGCCGATCACGACATAGAAATTTCCTAAAGCGTTGTTTCCTTTTGGAATACTGTGGGAAAATGGATGCTACACGCTTCTATAATTTACTTATAACTACGTCTTAGAAGTCTGCCTATGGAGTCACGAAGACAGTTCAAAGAAAAAACTGCTAAAAGGTTTTAACAACGAATGAGCACACACGGCTCCATCATATTTGCATTATTCGTAAAGAGACTTAAGCTGTTTGAGTTTCAGACGGTATCGAAGTGAATCGGTGTATTTTTCTGATCAAGACTGAATTCCTTGAATAATTTCTAGAAATACTCAATGAGTTCATATCTACTTACGGAGCTGGCTCTAAGGTTCGAAATGACGACGGGATTCACTTCGGACCGTGACCCAGATTACGTTTATTCGTAGCCTCAAATCACGTCGTCATACAACGGCGCATAATAAGTACAATGTTGTTTCAACAAACAACACAACACAATCTCTTATTATTTTATCCTTAATTGAAATTGGATTCTGGTGAAAAAACTTAATTGTTCTGTAATTTTTGACCTCTCAACTAGTGTTAAGTCAATCTATCATGACATTCAACCACACGTTTTGAAACTTGAAACCTTCTGCACAATTAGTGTTAACAGTCCATTAATGTCAATGCCATCAAATTAAAACAGTACGAGTTTTTTTAAACAACATTATAAATAGTTACAACCGATAGCGTCACCACAGTTACATCACTGCGCCTGGGCGCGTCTTGTTTCTGTTTATTTTGCCTTAACAGTGGGGTCGGAAACGTAAAGACACATTCGTCGCCTTGAGGATCAAGATCGCGATTATCATTAACATAGCAACATTCACACATATATTTATGTTTGTAGCTTGATTCTACATTGGCTCCTTTTGCAACTTAATCGACGGAAGCAAATACTTCCGTCAGTTTGTATGTGTTAGATGTCAGGGAACGCTGAACATTTCAGGTGTTCAGGATATTAGACGTCAAGCTAAAGTGACGGTTTCGTAACGAGTTAAAAGGGAAAAGGGAGGGGGCTGTCTGTGGATAATATTAGTTTCGTCGTCATCGCGTTTCTAGTTCAACCGTGATTGATGACTTTTCACCGGTAGCTCTAAAAGCCTCTCTATTGATCGATATGAAAGGTGTACGACATTAAAAAATATGCTATTACGCTTTAGCTACAGTAACCAAAAAGTAATAAAATTTTAATCACAGAGATATAACAAATCCTTACTAAAAAAGATTATATCAATCACAGCGACAGATGCGACCAGAATTGGTTTAATTGACAACTTAATTCATGCGCTCGATTGACGTTTGAATAATGCGATGAGAATTACGAATCTGGCGCCATATTTATGCGTTTCCGAAGTGCGGGCGCAGCGCATGCGCAGGGCGGATACGCGGCCCGTATAAATAGCCAGTCGTCTATTTTAGTCTGGACACAGCACCCGGCGGCCGCCATGTGCCGTTGACGCCGATGTCTGGAATTCGACTCCTTGTTCAAATTCATAAATTCTTTGCAAACCAAAGTCTCTTACTTTCAACTGAAAATGATCGGATTCTACAATGTTAGGTAGGCACCTAAGTAGGCACTTACCAAAAAAAAAATCAGTAGTTTTTCATGTAATGCTTTTTTATATCTTTATTTACTTTATGTTCATTCACACATCAGCTTTCCACAGGTCTTAGCCTTATAACACTTTCTGGATACTCGAGGTATAATCGACACGAACGTGCCTTCACCATGTTTTCTGTGATGTCCAAGATTTTAAGCAAGGTCAGGGACTCGCACTAGAGCAGTTTACAAATATTTATCTCCCCACTTACCACCAACGTGAGTAAATTTCGCGTGGGAAACTACTACGACTACCACATTCTGAGAAAATGTCTGTATTTGGGAACTAAACTTTGAAGTATAATTTCGAATAGTTTTTGATAAAGAACTACTTTTCGGCTGGTAACTAGTGGTGAGAATAGGCAGGAAGCACTAAGTGTGCGTTCCCAGAGAATTTTTAGCATGTCTGCGAGATACTGGTCGGACAACTTTCGTTTTCGAGGAAGTTTAGTGTAGATATGTGCATAACTTATTCGGATGTTAACAAACTGACAACTTGTAAGTCAACTGTTTACCATTTAAAAGAGAAAAGTACATACACAGCATTAGTGTGAAAAGAATGCCGTCAAACAAACGGTATAACCATTTTTTCCTCGGAGTTTCAAGGGATTTATACAGTGTCATAGGTTAATTTTCTAACAAGCTTAATGGGTTTAGTCTGGCATATACGGGTGGTCTGGACTGGCAGTAGGGCTAATCTTGATTCATTTTATGAATGAAGCCCTATCTCATTTGGTGATTACCAACGTGACTGGCAGTTTACTGCTTGTATTTGCTGAGTGAAATTAACTTAAATAAATCATCTACATAGCTAATTTAGGGAAGAGGGAATCTAAACCAATATTAATGGTGAACCAGGTATCTTCAAGTCATTACTTTTGAAATGGTGCTTTTTTATTTTAATTAATTCATTATAACTAATATGTTGTTACAGTTCTAGTTCTTTATACAGTGTCCGAAAAATGTATAACATACAATTTTCTTAAAGGTTACTTAAAAAGAATGTCTAAAACGCACTCGGTGCATTGACCCCTGCCCTTAGTCGACCCCTCGCAGACATCTGAAGGCATCTTCGCTGGTTGCAAAATAAAAACACATCAGAACGGGGATAAGGCGGTTTTGAGTAGGGAACTCGCGAGTCATTTAAATTTAGCAGCTACAAAGTATGCGCCGGCCTGATTGGTTTAAAAAGAAAAATACAAGCAAGAGTGTGTTCATACTTTTTCGGATACATTGACCGAAACAAATTAAGTTCTTTATACGTGAATTGCTGTTAAATGGGCAGACACGTCATCGGTCGAATACCACGATACGTGCCCTAAGCACTCAAAAATTTAATCGTATTTGGTAGGCCAAAATTAGTCTAAAACCTTAAAAAAGCAAATGATCCGCAAGAAAATCTTTAATATATATGCAATTTTGTTACGCAACCCCGCGCTCTATCGTCTCGTATTTAGATAAGGTTGTGGATACGTATCCAATTGAATTTATTTATAGTTTATCTTGAGGAATTTAGCGATGGAGATATCGTTTACGGTAGCCTTTATAACGTATCGTTAATATTTCAGTAGCTCGTATTCGTGGCCTGAATCCTGCTTCTGATCTGGCATAGTTAAACGTTTGTGAAAATATTCCAGTTTTTCGGTCATAATTCGCTCAATCGTGAATCCAGAAAAGCACAGATAGAAATTATATAGGTAGTTGAATGAAGTAGCTAATACCTCGCTCACTCACCAAGTCAGAAATTATATTATTCATTCTATAGGTATTAATTATCTATTCGTTTACTTGTTTTTTTTATTAAGCATAAAAACAAACTCTTTAGTAAGGTTCAATTTCGAGATATATAATAAACACTGTGTAAGTACTATGTTTGGAAAACGAATAGAATGAAGCGGCGTGTAAGAGTAAAGTAAAATGTATTAAAAACAAAAATAAGAAGGCATTGAAACAAAACTTTTTGTCAACACGTCAAAAACGGATTGATGCTCATAATTCGTGGACTGTTTACGCTGGAAATGCCAGCCTTATAAAGAGCATTGTACCTTTCAAAAAGATGTGGAAGTAATGCTAGTTAAACTTCTCAATCGTTTTAAAAGAAAATAAACAAAACAAGAGCTACCTACCATTTCGAAAAAACGTTTATAAGTAAGTAGGTACTTAACTTACTCCAATAAAAACGTTTGTCTTTTCTTTAATGACTTCCATTTAAATATAACAGGAAAAAATAAACAATGAGCGTGCGTAAGACCGCACTACTCGTCAATATCGCAATTGACTAAGCCAAAAAGAATTTACGCGTGACAAAACAATTTACACAATAGCTATAGGAATTCTGATTAATATTATGAAAAGAACAAAACGTAAGCTTGTGTTATCTGATAAGATTCAGATAAAAACGATAAAGTCTGGCAACAGCGGTAGAGAAAAACAAATAGCGAAGAGGTTATGAGACAAAACGGCTGTGTTTAATGGATCGGTAAATAAAAGGAGTGGCGACAACGACGCACCCGAGAGACCTTGACCTGATGAGTCTACACTATACTTTTACAGGATAATTAAAGGCATAGTTAAAATAAATACACGCAAACTTGAAACAGTAGCTTTAACTTACACGGCTCACGTGAGAATTTAGACTAGTATAGAACTAATAGGTACGTTTTGCTATCGTTTTAACTCGAGTCGAGTGAATAATAAAATCGACTTTCATTTGGCAAAACATCAACGGTAGATGGTGCGTATACGCGTTGAAAACAGTGCGTGTTATGCTTTTAGCGGCCAGCGGGTACCCCGAACGAATGAAGTCAGACGATTATAAATAGAAATGTGAATTGGAACGAGTAGGTAGGTTTACGAGTTTAAATTTTCACGCTACGGTACAGATTTATGACTGCAAGTCTAAAATAAATCACAAAGGGAACAAATGAATTGCATCGAACGGCAAGAATAATAGGGTGGAAAAACGAAAGGCTAATAGGAATCCACTTGCGTCTTAGTACGAGTATAACTGAAATGAACAGCACAGCACGCACAGCGAATTGTAAAATTCTGAATGAGAATACACTGTACAATTTAAAGAAACTTCTTTCTTATCTTGTTAGTCAATTAACGCAAAAATTGCCTTGGGCTTATTCATTCGACCGTGTTTTGAACAAGACGCCACAGTCAACTTATCAATTAGTCTTGCGACGTTTTCGCGGGTTTTAACAAAACCAAGATTAGCATTGCATTTGTTTGCCTTTCAAAATACGCAAACCGGGTCAGCGACTACGGTGTCACGAGTTTTTAACATCATGTGAGAGGAATTAATATCGACATTATTACCTTGTAAGGTTTGGTTGTTACTTCGGTTTCACAATCTGACGTCACGCGAGTTGTCTTGGCGGCAGAAAAACCGGTTGGAATCATACATAACACGACCGCTAATATGGAGTCATCCGCAATCCTGAATCACGGCAGAATGTTGTGGTTTCTGTGTTGTAGAGAATATAAATTTGCATACTTGAACAACTGTCTAATGAGCGCTTGGACACGTCTATTAGTTATGCCGTTTCAAAGATTTCAACAGCAAAACGTTCTTCTGAATAAAATCAAAAGGTTAAAAGGCATGTGGCCGTGTAGTAGAAAACAGTCGGGGTCGATAAAATGTGTGAGGAACTGAGGAATCAGTAAATGCGGTACGTTATGTACTGTGAAGACGGACGACTAAACAGTTCCAGTGCGTGACAATTTTGCATAACAATAGGAAACAAAGAGCCTCGTGTTCTGCAATGGTACAATGTGAGGTATACTAAAAACGTTTTAAAATAAAGAGAACCGCTATCATTTTAGCACTAAGGCTGCATATTGTGATGATGTAACAAAGTTCAACCAATTAACCGTTCCTAGTCCTATGAGCAAGCTGTCATTAGCAGTCATAAGAGACTACTATAGAGGACAAATAGAACGTTTCGTTCGACATATATTACGTGATGTCGACTTAATGATAGTTATGTAGTTAATTGATCGAAGTTGAACGGTCATTGGTAGGGAATGTGTGTCTTGTAAAAACAAAGAAATTGTTGGAGAATCGAGATACAAAACGAAACGCCGTATGTTAAGGTATTATTATTGTGAACAGTGATCAATTTAAACGACTGGCACGTAAATGTAAGTAACTACTATTACATGCAGCAACATGTGGTGTAATATTTAGGACAAAGCCTTATAAGGTGCTGATTGCCAGACAGTGGCCTCTCAGGAGGCACATACATCGACACCATGGTATTTTATGGCGACAAGTTAAACACCACGGCATAGCAAATGCCACAAGAAAGACTGGGCCGTGTCAACGCGTGAAAAATAAGCGTGAAGCAGAAATTTAGGGCTGCACGCAGCACAGAATCCGAGAGAAAGCTCAAGGAAAGCAAGCATTAACATAGAGACAGTAAGATATTCGCGCGTAAGACTGAGCAATTAGCTGGTCGACTATAGAGGGGCGGAATGCGCGCGACCGTTAGTGTCCGGCTGACTCGAGCCTTAGTCGGAGGAAGGTGGCACTCCTTAGAGGCTGAATCTTGATATTAAGTTGAGGTGAGCTTTAAAGGCGTCGATGGTATTAAGATCCCTCGTGTTGGCTTTGCAGGGGAAAAAACTGACGAAAGAAATCTCCAACCGTCAGCTCCTGTTTATCAATAATGTCATCTCTTTCAAGTGAATAGCTGTTGTTGCCGCGTTCTCAACTATATAAAGAGTTGTATGTGCGTTGTTGCGATACAAAAAGCTTCATTATTAAGGCTAGAACGTCGCGTTCAACATTATCAGTAGGTACGAGTTTATAGATAGCTCGCGTCCCCTCTTCCCTGACATATCCTGATAACATTTAATGCGTCAGTGTCCACTTTGCGTAGCGTTAAAGTATCCATTTTTGTGGTATTCGCCCATCTTCAGCTTAGGTATTTAATTCTAGTTTGGGTATTTCTAGATAAGGATTAATTTAATGGCGTCATTTACCTTAACCGAATTAACACAATAGATCCGGCTTTTCCTTATTTGTTCGTAATCTTACTTTGTAGTTCCATACGCAAGCTATACTGGATATGTAATGACTACCTATTCGAATTTACTGCGCTCTGTCTAACTAAATAAAATGTGCATTGAATTATCTTTCCCAGGATGGTGGTAGAGTTTATTCCTGCATTCAATGCGTGTATCTAAAGAGCGTTGGCTTAGAAGAGGTTAACAAAAATTTACCTGGGCATAATTTTAAAAATATTTCAGAAACAAACTGTAAACCATTGCCAAGAATAACCACGACAACTACAAGGCAAGTAAAATAGCAACAGATATTCTAGCATGCTTTCTGTGCGAGGTATCAATGCAGGGATTGCAGGGGGATGTGAAAAATTATACCAGGTCATCAACCCTCCATGAATAACAGTATTGTAGTCGTACCTCATCTACATAGAGAGACAATGAGCGGATGATAACGCCTATCTACCCGGTCGTGAGTCGCCGGAAGAACGGACACACACCACACATACGTCTATAATATCTCAGAAAACTAGTTTCCCCTAAGTCAGAAGTAAGTATACGCAAAAATATTACACTAATCCTGATTGTTATTAAAACTCTTAGTTAAACTCTCATTTAACGACTCAACTCTTCAGATTTCTATTACAGTTAATCTTGGTTTACAAGATGATTTATAACCCATTGGAAAATCGAAATTATAATATGTACATGAGTGCAGTCACAGGGTACTATTACTAGAGTTAAGCAAACATTAGGGTCTTTCGAAATTATCCTCAGGGTTTAGCGTAGCGTAGGCACTTAGTCGTTATGCAAGTGTATTTTATTGCTATCTTATCTCTTCGCAACGCACAGCAAAAGTGTTTTGTAATTTTGTTATCTACCATATTTTTATATAATTTTGGTAGCGCATGCAAATAGTAGTGTCCCGAAGGTGAATTGTGTCACGACCGTCACCGGCATTGAATTTCTTTAAGGCAAGATTCGAAACCATTCAAGGTTGGATTACTTACTCGGTTAGCATAAAATAATCCAAAGATAGTAGGAGGGTTACATACTATATTATTAAACCTTTTAAATATCAAATTTCTTACTAGTAACGCAGAGACGGTAAGTGCACGACGTATTGATTTACAAGCTAAGTAAGGCACTTGAGACTCCCTAATCCGGTACTTGAAGAGGCTAGCTCCCTTTTGTCAAATCTGAATGAGCCCATATACTTATGCATAGCTAGTTGTACCCATATTAGTGTAGCTGCTTAAACTTATATGGTGTCTGTTAAACATTCGATAGATACGAAAACTCAAAGCTACGTAAAAATTATACGAAACAAGCTGTTGCTAATACAGTTGAAATTAACTTCGAGCAAAATAACATTTCAAAATTCAATGCGAATATTTACTATTACCATGTACAAAGTATAGGTAGTATAATTAAGGCTGTGACAGGATACATAAAGTTAATATCTACTGCTGCATACCCAAAATTGCAAGAGAGAAACATCCTTTCTCATCCTTTTGAAAGGTGCTCAAGAAACTGACGATTATCTTCTTTTTACAAGCAAAAGAAAGATACCTAAAGATACCTCATATAATAAATCACATCGCGTAAATCAACAGTGGCCCACAGAAAACTCATTTCACCGAATGCATCATTCGCCCGGATTTTCATTTCTACAAAAGGTTTGACATCTCCACCACAGCTGTTTTTATTTTGATAGAGAAACAAACCTAGTCTACATATGTTTCGTACTCAATATTCAAAAGTTTTCTTTCACCAAAAAATGACTATCAGGAGAATTATAATGCTTTCGGAAGTTTTAAGCGCTACCAATCACATAATATTTTTTAATTTCCGCATGCACGGTCGTTAATAGTGACATACGTCTCATAGCTGCGAATACTTTTCCTGAATGTACAATGTATTGATGTTTAATCTGAGGACACAGCCGTTAACCCTGCCGGAAGTATTTCCGCTCTTTAATTAAGTAAAAATGAGGACATGTTAACAAGAAATTATACCTTCAATATTTCATAAAGGTATCTAATTGTAGTTAATATTCTTTTGTATAATGTCAGTTATTTTTGTCATATTTCCAATATCCCTAGGCTATTAATTCCACGCGAACGAAGTCACGGGCGTCCGCTAGTGATATTTTCAAATCAAAAACAAAAACTTTGAACAAACTAGAACAAATGACATTGCTATTCCGCGAAACCGAACTTTTGTTGCTATGGACCTCAGCAAAGTAACGCCTGAATCTGTTAAGTAATCAAGAACTTTGATTTGGAGGAGTGTTGATCAGGCTTGAGATTTGTTCGGGGCGGACCCAGTATGCTTTTTTCCAGGAAGCCCACAGCCCTTCCCCCTCTGGATCCGCAACAAGTTCTGGACTGGACATGTGCTTTACGCGAAAAAGATGCAACTAGATGAAACCTGCACAACAGAGTAAGATGGAAGGAACGCAGTATGCTGGGAATTTCTTGATCATATTATATTGATAGTGCATTTGATAACTGGCGTAAAAACTAGCGCTGTGCTCGTGTGTTCATTGTGTGTGGGATGAATAAAAGATAATCACGATTAGGATTTACTGCGTCGGCTAAGTCTCTAAAAGGATGGTTTTAGATTAGATTCTCTATTAAGCTACAGGTTAAGGGTGATAAGACTTTTGTTAAAGCAATAAAGAGGTACTAGGCAAGAATATTGAGCTTATTACATGCGATCTAACGTGTACAAATATGCAGTCTCTATTACTGAATGCCTCGGCTATAAGTCCTGTATAGAAGATAACTATCACATAATTCAGATAAGTGCAACTGATTTAATAAGCAATTTTGCTTGCAGCTAAATAGGTATGAATAAAGTAACAGGATATTATTGTTATTAGTTATCCGCCTCGCACCGAATACATTGCAAAATTATTAAAACAACTTTATTTTCAATTTCAACAGATTTGATTTGCCTACAGCTACAATGTTTTGAATAATAACATCTACTTTGGATCGAAGTGGGCGAATATCGGCCTCCATTTTAAACTTTATCGCGCTAGTGTTGCGTAGGTGAGAAATTTTTATACAAATTGTCTATGAGAAGAGCTTTTTCTAGGTGTTGCGTGGGGTGGATATAGTCAGCAAACAAATAGACCACAAGGTCCGCAAGTACCTAATCAGATCAGGATTTGCCAATAAGCAGTTCGTACAGGCTGCTGCCCAGTGGCGGCAGACTTCAGGAAACGGCATATTTCAGAGGACGAAGAATATTACGACTAAAACATGTCCATTAATATAAGTTCGTAACAAAGTCAAGTGACTTATTACTTAAGAAAATTATAAACTGCGCTGCACCTAACTATTGTCTTCTTGTGACCATGATACCTATTTGCGAAGGGTTCGAAACGACGGGACGGGAGTTTAACGCGATGTAATCCGTTGAGTCCAGGTTATTTTTAGTACAAGAATACGGTAAAAAGCATTGCTGAATCATCAGCTAAATCAGTCTGTGAACGAGTTTAGCGGCAGCTTGAGGAATGTAAAAAAACACAGAAATTACCAGTTTCGTATACTCCCGGCCGTAAAATCACAAACCCAAGTTTTGGTTCTATCCCTGAGTGCATAATTTGTTTCTGATACTAGTTAGATAGAACCGCATTAAGTGATAAGTTATCCTTCTGCCAGACGTAGAAATCATGTAAGTATATTAGATACTCTCAAGTTCTAGCTATTAGCGGTAAATAAACAAGATGTTTGTGATGCAAAAATGATAGCGCATAACTGATTGAGTTCACCTGCGCGAGAGTGGGCAAAAAACTCGCCCCGCCACGGCATATCGGCCGCGAAGGACGCGTGCCTGCGTACGCGCATCAACCCTCTCACTCGCGTCGGCTAGCCATCTCTTTCCCTTTGCTGTTTTAAATCAGGTAGTTTTATAGCCATCAAGACCAGTTAGGCGGAGTTGATTTCCGACGAATGATGAATATTATGAATATTGATAAAATGTTGAAAGCACTGAAACCAGTCCAACTGTACGCCTGTGGAATATTTAAGCAGGGTGTCGATTCAGATTGCAATAATTGCTAAAGATGCCCTTTTGGAGTTGGTTAAGCCAGCACTGAATTCGAAATCTTAAATTTTATCAATTATGTCTTTAACATATATTGGAGAATGTATCAGTGTCCTTAATCAAGAAAGATGAACTCAACTACTATGATTTGATTCTGGACACCAAACTACATATTTAAGAACTAAATGGCTTACACAATACCCAAAGCAACACGAGTAAATTATTCAGGAGAAATAGAAACATTCTTTGGTTCCTTGTCCATTCTCGATCATGAGACTTGCGAAGAACTTGCATTGGTAAATCAAGTTTGTATTTGGGTCTAGGGAATACTCGACAGAGATCATTTCTGATTTACATTGGTTCTTTGCCATATCATTGTGATATTCTATTGAAAGATAACAATGTATTAACCCTTCATATGTGGTGTCCCAAGTAACTATACCATATATGAAAAGCTATTTTTATACTATGGCATTTCTGATGACATTCAAAGTATCTTCTTTAAATAACTGTAAGTACTATAGAAATCCCATCTGCTTACATTAAGTTTTATTTCGAAGGACTTTTTAGCCCAAAAATTGGTAAAAAAACACCTATTCCGATCATGTACAGGTTACATTACAATTAACGGTATGGTTGAGGTTTTACTTCATCAATCATTTCTACTTTTGGATATCAAACAGACTACATATTTCAGTAGTTTATGATAATTCGGCATAAAAAGATCATTTGATGTTCGATGGTATCTTGAGATGACAACTTTTCAATGGAAATATTGTTAAAGTTTTATATGACAATTGCAAGACGAAGACGAAGATGATATACCAGTAAACTAACGTGATAAACCCTGTTGGTTGTGATGATCAATCAAAAAAAATCCTACTCGAGAACCATTTTTGTAAAAAATACTTGATCACTGAGTATTAGAAAGACAATAAATAACCAACAAAATAATTATCCTTTTTTTAAAGGGGTATGTACAGTAAAACCTCCCAAAACTTAAATTAATAATTAATTTACACAATGAAATGTTAAGTAGCAAAGGGAAGACCAGAACACTCATTAAAAATATTAGAAACTGGACTTAAGAGACAGGTAAAAGAGGCCCTTTGAGAGAGACAAGGGATGCCATTCACAGGTACCTAAATATTTGTGTTACTGTGACTTGGTTGTTCACTATTGTGGAACAAAATGATGTAAGAGAAAATACCATGTAAAACACAGTTTATTGCAGAACTTTTTGAGCTTGCATCATGATTTGGAAGAGATTAACTTTATTTAGAGCATTGCCTGCTTATTTACTAAAACAAGACGAGTGTAAGCTGAACTTGTAGGTAAATATCTACTGTTTTCAATGACATGGTGCAGCTGCAGGACGAAACAAGATACTCTCACATACGACCTATACATCTCATCTCATGTCCATGACTCATAGTAGAGAATGAATCAAGGACTTTGCTAAAGGTTATAAAAACTACATCTTACCGAAGCTCTCGGTTAATTTCAGCATCACTCCACCAATGTGCATGTCACCTTTAACAACCATAGTGCGTTTCTCGCTCAGGTCGGTCACGTAAACCGTGAGGTTCCACGACCCGTCACCGACAATTTCCCCGTCGGCCAACATTTTGGAAGAGTTTTGGGTCACTAGGCACTGAAAAATGTCACTACCGAAGCATCGCGAATTGGGATAAAACACGTTCGGTTACCACGGTGGGTCAAGCTAGACTGAATTGAATTGGTCGCTTGACTTGACGTTGACAGAAAACCGCGCGGGGAGTCGCGGGGCGAGGGCTCCGAGCGGCTCGGACCGAGCCGAGAGCCTCCGATCCAGACTACTTGCTACTACTAGTAGTAACTACCGCGTAACTACGATAATAAGTGCAATAATTATGGGAATGCGAAGCCGCGAAGTCCTAAAGTCCTACCGTATGTTTCTGGCAAACTTCAAGCACTTAAATGAAACACTGTAATATCTTTATACTTCTTCAGTATATTGATATCGAATGGGAGAATAACCTAATGGGTAAGAACAAAAATATGGTCTCCTTTTCTGGTGGGTTATAAGTAGGTAGTTATTGCAAAAGTTAGGAGTGATTTAAAATTACGACATTAACCAATGAGATCTATTAGAAGATTACAATCAATAAGAAATGCAATTAATTATTTATTAATTTAAACATATTTTTATTTTCTTATTATGCTCATTTATTTATTTTACGTTTATTTTATACTATTTATACGGTACAGTATAGATAAGAAAGAAAAAAAAGATACCAATACCACGTTTTTCAGGAGTTTTTTAGTTAATCCACAAAGCGAAGAAATCTATGTTCATACAGTCAAGTGTAAAGAGCGAAGCCATTAATTAAATAAAATTGACTGGTTATACATTTCCCAAATGGCTTTGTTTCTTGTAAACTGTTGAAATAATACATAATAATTGCTTTTAAAATCTATAACATGTCATAAACATCTTGTGAAAAGCTGCGGATAGAAAATAACTCTCCTTCTCCTTCTGCGAAAACGACATTTTTTTAGAAATACATTATTAGCGTGTATCGTGTATCGTGGACATATAGCATTCGTCCCTCTTGAACATGAGGGCTGGTCAGAATGAGATACATGCTTTATGTCAGCGGTCTCTAAGTAAATCTGTGCGGTAAATTGATGTAATCATCTAAAAATCCGAGTTTAAGTGCCGCAATCGTTGATCGTGTAAAGTCGCCGTAAGACTTTGGACGATAAAATATTTATCTTAATTTCTGTTAGTTTTTAATTAAGTTCGATTTATAAAATAGACAAATCCGCATTGAAAATGTTATCGTTCATTATAACCAAATTCATCTATGAAGACTTCGGCCTCCATTTTTAATGAAATAAAAAGTAAAAAGTGTAAAAAAGGCTTTTTTTTGCATAAGAGGGCTGTTTGAACTCTGATATTTTTGCCTTACCCGAAGATATAAAGAAGAAAAAAAACAGTATGACATTGACAGCACTGACAGTGACAGGCAGGATTTCGTGCGTGTAGCGTAGCGTGTATCGTATTGCAATGTTGTCAATTTTGGGCCAAGAGAATCACAATTTATACTTTATTCATTGTTTGTTTTGTTATTTATCGCAAAGTTCTCTGTTACGCAGAAGAAATTGCTTAAACGCTGAATATTAAAAGTATGATATAGTACTTCTTTCTTGCGGTATTCAATTTGTATGTTAAACTAAAGGAATCAACATATGATTCTATAAATCAAGTTGTTACGGATTCCCATATGAGTAAGAGAAATTTGTCCTCGAAGAATATGGTTGCTGCGAAGCCCAGGAGTAAAGGTATATTTTGTGACCGTTATTGTTCTTTATTACATTGAAAAAAAAAATGTTAACAATGATTTTCGTACGTTTATCGACTTTTTAAATTATAACCTTGTTTCTGTGGGATAATTCTGAAAGTATTGTCTATCCTATAAAAAAATATTTCGAAATTGGTCCATGCAGCATAAGTTTAATGTGAACTGACATTAATTATCAAAGATTAGCGAAACTGAAAATCTGTTTTAATAAAAAGTTCGTCTTTGTACAACTATCTATATTTGTCGTTGTATTTGTAACTGATTATGTAAAATAAGGTGTTTACAGATGTACAACCATAACATTTATACAGGTTGTGTAGGTAACATTCTCTATTTTTTAATTCGGTTAACAAAATGATTGATATACCAATTTCAGTGGTATCCTGCTCAACACCAGAGCTTCAAGCTGATTCGCCTTCAAGAGACAGTGACTCGGTCTGCGACTCTGATGCTGCCAGCCCTGTTCCATTCCTTTGCACACAAGATGGGGCTGAAGGTGAGACAGATGTTGTCTGGAACTACTACACACCCAAAACAGAACATTCAGCTACCTCTCGTATTAAAAACTCAACGCCACTCACAAGAAAAAGAAAAACGTCAAAACCAAAATTAATCAACCGCCCAACTCCTAAAAGAAAAGTTGTGTATAAAGTATCACATAAAAAGACTGAATTATTCCAAGAACTTGTTGAGCTAAACCAAAACCTGGATGAATTAATAAGTAAAAAAAGAACAAACGAAGTACACGATGAACATCCCGGTAGCGAGGAAGACCTTTTTAGTGATTTCTCTGACCAGTCCCCAAAGAGCTGTTTTAAAACAAATTCCCGTTGCCTTAGAAAAAATCTCCTGAGTTCTAAATTTGCGAAGCCTGAAACTGAAACGGCTCTAGAGTCTGATGATTCAATGAATGAATGCCTTATAAAAGCTAGTCAAGTCATCGAGGAGAACATTTTGAAAACAACACCAGCAAAAAAATCTAGATTTGAACCAAACAGATCAAGGAATCTGAAGACCAGTGTGAATTTTCAAATGGACCAAGATTCAATGGATGCCATACTTAACAGTATCAAGCTGGAATCTCCATTAGTGACTCGTACAAAGAAGACTGATTCGCCATGTCTGAATAATGATTCGTTTGACAATTTAGTTGGGAATTTAAATGATAGTACATTAGAACGGCTAACTCAGGCACCAATGAGAGATAGTAATAAAAGTAAACTGAACAGTTCTAAGGGTATTGATTGGTTGGTAGATGACATAGTCCTGCATGAGGAAAGCATGTCTAAATCTTTCTTTGGAAGGCATAGTTCTATGCCAGAGTCACCATCAGTCCATCATAATAAGCCGTCTACGAGTGGTATGGTCATAACACGCTACAGTTCCATGCCGCATGATAAAACTGATAAAAACACAGGTAACTGCCATTGCTTTTAACTTTTGTAATACTTGTTATTATTTTGGTGACTAATTAATTATCAAAAACAGTGTCCATATCGCAACCCTAATAAAAACTTAAAAATAGTACTATACATAGTTAACTATTTTTTTTTGCCTAAAATAGCTTTTGCCACTTTCTTGCTAAGCCAAAAAACTTCACAATATCAAGCGAAGGGAAAACATAGTTTTAGTAAAACCGATTTAACAAAGTGCCATTATAACAGAGAACATATGTATCAGACTAGAAGATGGTGTGACAGAAACTTAAACCTATAATGCAAATTTGCGAAGCATATTCGTGCGTGCTGATTTATCTCTGATAATGAATGGGTTGCCATGAAAAGATTCCCGACAACATTTAATGCAAATTACACTGCAACATTTTTGCAGTACATCGAGTCTACTCGCAAGCTTTTGCGATGCGCCTTTGCATCTTGATTTTGAGCTTTGGACCATAGGCTAGTCTGAATTTCTTGGATCATAACAATATCATTACATTACTTTTTTTTCTACCGCTTTGATAGTGGAAAGTTAATACTAAATATCATTGTAAATATAAAATAGTTATAATTTGGTAAGTCCAGAACAGGATCAAGACAGTAAAGAGTAGACATCAAATAAAATGGCTCTAAAGTTGTTTCCATTTGAGGTTTTCAAACAAATTAAGTCTGTAGGCGTTTTACGGAAGCATTTTACGTGACAGTTAGTGCCGCCCGCCGTAGAAAGTAGCGCCCTCATTTAATAATAATTTCGGACTGTAAAAACCATATAAAGCAGCGTAATCAGCTATTTATTATTTCCAGTGCCAAGTGACTCCCCAATAAGATGTACACCCGATGAAATCAAGCGAAAGCATCAGCAGGCCAGAGAAAAACTCCTCGCCAAGAGACAATTGCCATTTACTTCTTCACAACAATTAACCCAGATGGCAACCCAGCCTCCACCTGCATCGGAACCAAAAAGGGCCCAATTCCAGCCAAAGGTTGCCAGTACAGCAAAACAATCCCCAAGTTTACGAACCAGTGCTACCAGCTCTGTTACTGTAATCCCACCTATTATTTCAAATGATGCTCCTAACAAGTTACCCAATGCACCAAATGGTAGCTTTAAACATAACTCGAATGTTAACACTATAATCAAGGATAAGTCAAAAGATTTAAAATTGCTTATAGAAAAGAAGAGACAAGAAGCATTGATGAAGTTAAGGCGGCGTCAGCCACAAAAATGAAATGAGTAAATTATATGAGTTTAAAAAGTATGGTTTTTAAAAATAATTTATGATGATTAAGTATGTTTTATTAAGGTGTAGATGTTGGAGTCGAAAGTAAAAATATTATTATGCCATTTAATTTCTGATAATTGTGCAGCCAGCAGCAGGAATAACTGAAATCACAAAAGTGGTGAAAAAGATAATACACAGGCTCTTAGTCTCTGGCCAATAGAGATATATGTAGATGTTTTTGACCTTGTTGACTGTGCATATATAACTGCTGACTGTACACGTGAGGATCATTGTGATAAATATGTATTAATTATCAAATAAAATATGAATGACTGTATTTTTTGTATGTAATCAATACTATTTTGCTTATCGCATATATTTCCCATGTCCATAGATCTGCCTTTCAGTATAATTATAATATTTTGTTTGCAATTTACATTACTTTGTTTTTCTTTGGAGGTGGTTTGAGATGAGATGCCGAAACTTTTGTCAGCGATTTGTAATTTTCGTTAAACGACCAGAGATAGAATAGAATGTGGGTGGTAGGACCGTGTGCAAGGTCCGTCCGGATCGCTACCATCATGCTCGCTAATCCTGCCGCTAAGTAGCAGTGCTTCCACTGTTGTGTTCCGTCGTGGAGAGCAAGACAGCCGGTGTAATTACTGGTACAAGAGGTATATTCCATCTTAGCCCTCTGGGTTGGCAACGCATCTCCAATCCCTTGGGTGTTGCGGGTGTCTCTGGGCGGTGGTGATCACTTACCATCAGATAACTTGCTTGTTTGCCTTCCTGTGTTGTATAAAAAAAAAGACATTGAAATGTGTAACGTAACCTTTTTATAATGTCTTCATTCATCATCATCAAATTTAATTGGTAATTTCATCCTTTCATCCATCATCATGAGAGAAAACATGGTTTTGGCACTTTTGGCCTTCAATATAGTTTCAAAACAAAAAGCTTATGTTATGATTTTCCCATGGCTTTATGATCTTATCTGCCTTGGTCTAGTAATAAAAAAAGTAACAGACAACTGTCAAAAATAGGGTCGTGTTCCGAATCAGCTTACGTCGCTCACGTTTTCGGACCGAATCACACTCATAAGACTACCGTAACGTCATTGACGACGTTATGGATTTGGCTTACATTGCTAACATTGCCAGGCGTTAACAATTTGAACGTAAATGTAAACGTGCTAAGCATTGTGAACGTTTACAGGGCAGCGTTAGTGATGTAAGCCAAATTCATGACGTCGTCAATGACGTTACGGTAGTTTTGTGAGTGTGATTCGGTCCAAAAACGTGAGCGATGTAGACTGGTTCGGAACACGGCCAAAGTAAAGAAATTGTCAAAAACGGAAAACAAATGTCACAAAAAATTCTATAAATTCTAATTTATTCCAAAACTTCTTTCGAAGCCACATATGTGGTCTAAAGAATAAAAAAATCTGCATTGCCTGATTCTAATTCAGGTAACGGAATAATACCATTGTCACGTAACCGGAACATTGTATCAGAACAACATTCATAACATAGTTACAGGATATAAGCAAAAATGGCTTTGAATTACTCTCGTCAGCTAGTAAAAGCGGCTCTTACAATAGGTGCTAACCGATCAAACATAGTTGTTCATCGAAAGTTCGCTACTAGTGACCCTTCGCGTCTTGGCATGATACCGATAGTCGTGGAACAAACCGGTAGAGGCGAGCGAGCTTACGACATCTACTCCAGACTTCTTCGAGAGCGAATTATATGCCTAATGGGGCCAATCAATGACGATATCAGCTCATTAGTTGTAGCTCAACTCTTGTTTCTCCAATCAGAGTCCAGTAAGAAACCTGTGCATCTATACATCAACTCCCCTGGTGGAAATGTGACTGCCGGGCTTGGAATTTACGATACCATGCAGTATATAACACCTCCAGTGGCCACTTGGTGCGTAGGGCAAGCCTGTAGTATGGCATCTTTACTTTTGTCTGCTGGCGCCCCGGGAATGAGACATGCACTCCCTAATTCTAGAATAATGATTCATCAGCCTTCTGGTGGAGTTAGAGGGCAGGCCACAGACATACAGATCCAAGCTGAAGAAATATTGAAACTTAAAGCGCAGATCAATGGACTGTATGTAAGACATACTGGCTTGCCCATTGAAAAAGTACAAATGTCTATGGAGAGGGACCATTTCATGTCTCCATCTGAAGCAAAGATCTTTGGACTGATTGATAATGTTCTAGAACACCCACCATCACATGCGATGGAGAAAGAATGCTCTGCGGCTGCTGGAAATACACCTAACAGTAATGTTTAATCTGTGCTAAAAATTTTCTTATGTAAATGTTAGAATGTTTGACAGGTTTAAATAAATTGTATATTTCTGTAAAATGTTGGTCTATTATTATTTAAAATAAAAGAGATTTAACTGGATTAGATTGGATGTAATTAATTATCAATATTAAATGGAACAGATCTATTGTGTCTTGCACAGTCTGTTATCAAATTGTGTATTACAGGTTTTCATATTTTGCTTTATTATCACACAAAAACAGTTCTGTCCCATTTTTACACGACTGCGCTTCACAAAGGAGGGTAATGTGTTTACATTATATTACTTTGGATTCACAGAGCTGTAAGTTCATTTGTTCCAACTTTAAATATGGACCTATGTAACGTATCATCAATGGGTTTTATTTCTTCTGTTAATTACAATACAAGCGTTTTGCATTATTTCTTATCCATTGGTAGTAATGAGTGACATTGGTGTAGATGATGATTTCCGGTGCTCTCTGTGGCCTGAAAGAGACCAACCCTACTTGGGTTCCGTCTCTTGTCATTAACGCGCTACCAGAGTCTCCACTGTAAAATAAACTTAGTTAAAAATAACAATATAAACAATAAATCACTATAAATAATAAATGATTAAAAATAAATATTTTGGGACAATTAACACTAATCGACTTAGTCCCAAAGTAAGCAACTAAAGCTGCTTGTGTTATGGGTACTAGACAACGGATATACATACTTATATAGATAAATATATACTTAAATACATTTAACATCCACGACTCGGGCACAAACATTCGTATTCATCATACAAACATTTGCCCCTCCCGGGAATCGAACCCGGTACCTCAAGCTTCATGGTCAGGGTCACTAACCACTAGGCTATCCGGCCGTCAACTATGGTACTTAAGTGCTACAATTTGACATGATTTTAAAAATTTAGGTCGATTAGGCCCGGATGGGGGGGGGGGGGGGAGCAAGGCACCTGCGCCGGACGGTAGTTTAGGGGACGCCAAACTCATAATTTTAAATCTCAAACGCTGGGGAGAGGGGGCGCCAGTAGTATCGAGTTTAAGGGAGCTAAAAATTAAAGAAATGTTAAAAACAAGTATGATGCACCAAGCTATGAGGGTGTGACAGAATCTCATTGTGAGGTCGTCAAGTAGGTATACCAATGGTAAGGAAATGAATAGAACGCCCTTGGGCCGAACACCCGAATCTGCGACGACAGAATCTTGATAGTGGCGACCCCTCTACAGCGTAGTTTGAGATAAATTATACATATGTGCGCTCAAAATCGTAAGCTATATGGTTTTGCCCCCCCCCCCCCCCCCATTAGATCCGTCTTGGCCTGGCAAATCAAACTCATTGTCCAGTAAATAGCGACTTTAACAGATGCCTTCCCATCAATTTAGTTGTAATTAGGTAGGTATAAGCTTACTGAGTCGGACGGTTGTTAATGTTGTTCTTAGCGCACAGCATCCCATCGGCTTTGGTTCCTCGTACCAAATTTGCATATGCTTGCCTGCATTCATTCTTGGACATAATCTGTTGATGCACCGCCTTTAATCGTGTTGCTTTCGTCTCCGGGTCATCCTGTATCGTAATCCGTTTAATTCTATAAGAGGTCGTCCAGAAATCTAACACATTATTTATGAAAATGTTCCCCTGACTGACTAAATAGACAATACGAGTACATAGCCTGAATACCGTACTTTGAGACTTGAAATTAATATGTTCCTTAGGGGTGCATTAAGAAAGGTTTTTTGTAATTGTTGTTGTTGTTGGTTGGTTGTTGCCTGTTGTGTTCTGGCATGAAGAGCAAGATAGCCGAGGTGAATAATAGTCGTGCATCTTATAAAAATACTTGCGGAACCGTACATTGCGCGTGGCCCCGTATGCACTTAGCTGGTTTTTGATAAATTTAATGTAAGTAGCTATATTAAATAAAGATAAAAGAAAACAAATGTGACGTACCAGGACCGCACCCCAACCGGCTATTTGAACATCCCTTACGTGCGGAAAATGCCGTTTTATCATGACTCTCTTGATGGTCGACCCAAAAGGCAAGCTCTTGGACATTTGCAACAACGTTATGTCGTGTGTAAAACTACTAGTGTCGTATCTGGGATGTACGACGTATCTAGAAATGTTCCTTAATAATTTCATCTAAAATCGGTAAAAGTGTTAGTAAAGTAGTAAGTCAAGGTAAGGGCGGATCCAAGGGGTGGCTGGGGGTCATGACTTCCCGTGGGCTGAGTCCAGGTCGACCACTGGTAATTTGTCTAGTCTCATTGATGACCCTGTCCTAACTGAACTTCGACTACGTCCCCCCCTTACTCAAAGGTTGGATCCGCTCTTTTTGATTTAATTTTAATTTTAAGTAATTTATTTTATTTATTCGGGGCATCAACAGCATTACAGTTCTAATCTATATTTATAAACATAACAATACAAAAAGCCAATAACAGATGTCCACTGAAATACAGAAAACGGAACCACGTTATAAGAAAAACAAAATATTTATACTACGCAAGCAATTAACATAAAAAAGAACATACTAAATTTATAATATGTTAACAACTTCACGTGTGTTTTAAGTCAAGGTCTTAAATATTTTAGTACAGTTAGCTGCAGAGATAAGTAATCCAATTTCTGTGAATGAATCCATACAAGAGGTGCTTTTTTCTCCAGCAGACCGTACGGTCTCAGACGTTAATTGTTAAGCCACCACAGAACCCTGTTGTAATGACTTTGCCAATCTGTAGCCACGTGTTAGTAAACAATCCAAAACAATGTCACTGTGACAAGGTTCCGTACAGGCTCAACGATTTAAGTCCGTGATGGTACAAATAGAGTGAGAAACTTTAGTAGAGTCAGCAGCCGACGTAGCTGAACACTCGGATAAATGAATTGAATCTATTCAATTCATTTATCCGAGTCACTTTTACACGTCAATTTCATAAACGCAACAGGCGACAGGTGACAGCGACAACTTGGTATACATTGCGTGCCCACTATGAAGTCTGTAAATCGTCTGTAAATCTGTAGCGTTACTTGTCGAGACAGTAATGTACGGCGAATTGTCAATGTCTTACTATCTACTGTGTTGCACATTCTACTGCCTCACTGTTCTGCCCCCGTGTGCCTTATGTCAGCATAAGGCTCGTATTCACTGGTGGACATTTCGCAATTTCGCAATCTTGTCGCCCGACACAAAATCCAGTGTTGGGTGACGTTAAAGGGACATCGCAGACATCATCTGAGTATGCGGAATGCAAATGTAAACTCTCACAGCTATTATGGGTCGCTGAAGATAAAGATCACTAGTGAAACGTTATTCTTGTAAACGGCGTATATTACAAGCGTGGTTTTACGAACCCCAAAAGTAACTTAAAAGCAATTTACTTCTTTAATAACTTCGTGGCCAGCAAATGCGTAAATAGTCCAACCTCTATCGCAGCCATGCACGCAGTGCGCGGCCGTTAACAACATCCTTTGATTCAAAATGGACGACCCGCAATGCCATTCTGAGTAGTCACAATTCGCATCAAGATACACCGAATGTGGATAGTTTTTTATCCTACCGACAGTACCTCCTACAATACGTGCTTCCATATGAGATTGGGTCAAGTCACCGCGCGCAAGCAAAATGCTAACAAAGATACTGGCCAAGAAAAATTTAAACAAAACGGCAACTGTCATGGCGGAGTTTTAATTTTGACTGCATTGCGGTTTTATTGCTCCAGTTTCATTATTACCTTTTATTACTTACTTTGGATTACGACCGAAACGTATTGTGATTACATTTGGCTTTAATTAGGTAAATATTTATATGACGACGCTTTGACATTAGATTATTAATTAACCTGACGCATTGTAGTAATTGAAACTCGTCGGTTATTCGACTTCTCGACACAAAGGTCATGACTCTGACTGATGATTAAAGTTCAAGGGTTTACTCGGCAGAAAACACTTAAATATGTGACTTTTTGGGTTCCGTATTATAGGGAGCATGCGGCCATGTCATCTTGGGGGACACAAATGTGCCGGGTTCCAAAACCTTCTAAATACCAAGGGCATACGCATAATAAATACTCTATCTATATCTTCAGTGTCAATCGAATTAAAAATTAAATTATCTAAATTTTTTTGATTTCGAGAGCGAGACTGCCGGTGTAATTACTGGCACAAGAAGCATTCCATCTTAGTCCTCTGGGTTGGCAACGCATCTGCAATCTCTTTGGTGTTGCGAGTGTCTATAGGCGGGGGTGTACACTTACCATCAGGTGACTCAGTTGCTTGTTTTCCTTCCTAATTCATAAAAAAAAAGGTCTTTACCGAATCTGACTGATTACTTATAAGCTGCTCTATTAGCCCTCGAAGTTTTGGCGTTGGTTTTAGGGCCTCCACAAACGGACTGCTTAGTGCCATCAGCTTCAAGCGGTCGCTATTGGGTGATCTGCAGAATTGCCATTCTCAATACGCGGACCGCTCAAGCTGTTCGTTTGCAGTCGCATAGTTTGCTATGCAGTCGCAGCTTGAAGCAGTCCATCCTGACTGCTTCAAGCTGTCTGTGTATGGCCGGCCTTAGTGACACTCTGTATAGCGCTGAGGATGCTACTTGGGATGTGCTCCGTGATGGAAGCGTAGTACAGTCAGCCTCAGAAGTAGCTAATCAGTTAAGAACCTTGTTGTAGTAACGTATGAAATGAGAGTTGCTCGAAAGTATTACATTATTGACAGCGACAAGGTACTAAAATGTGCAGCGACATTTAAGATTGACCGTACTTAACATGTAGGTTAGGTTAGGGACTTAACCCACTGCAGCATTAATGCTAACTGGGGAACCTTCCATCATCCCCTTCTTGACATCATTAACTGCGTGTATTGTGAATTAAATTACAGTATTAACTTTAACTATTTTTATTTAATATTAAATAATAAAAAGTTCTAAACAAGTAACATCATGAAATTAAAAGTCGTTCGAACTTCGTCTACAGATATCTTCATCGGCGTAAACCTAGTCTTTACTTACCTACAGGTGTCCCTAAAACCGACGCCAAAACTTCGAGGATTTAGGCTGCGTTTCCACCAGAGATGTGCGAGGATGCGTAGCGAGGGATGTGTTTGTAAAGAACCAATGAGCCGTTTCCACCAGAGCTGTGCTGATCGAGGCGAGGCAAATGATGTGATTTTATTGGTTCTTATAAACACATCCCTCGCTACGCATCCAGAGCACATCTCTGGTGGAAAAGCAGCCTAATAGAGCAGCCCATAAGCTATCAAATTAAGTAAATGTAACTTTGATAAAAAGTTCGTAGTTTTCGAGACACTGGCACTTTTATAAAAATCGTGATTTTTGATACCCTGAACCAGTCTTTCAGAATTAATGAATTAAATTTTTTGCAAAATATTACTTAAGAACTGTGCTGTTTTAAAAATTAACAAAACCGATCTTTAGATTTTTAAATTCTTTATCTATAGTTTTTATAGATTTAATTTTTAGTAAGTGTAGTGACCAACTTTAGTTTTCATAATGTACAACAATGAATAATTTACGCAGTAGTTTACAAGATAATGGTATTTTACTCCAAAAGGAGCTCATATTAATTATTATGATAGTTCATTATATTTTCTACATATCTGTGATTCAACGAATATTCTGTACGTATAGATAGGAATATTAGAATAAAGGTATAGTTCGTCGACGCATAAAGTTATTAATACATATTTTTTATTTTTTTTTATTTTCACAGAGCAAACGTCGGGCCGTAATCGTAATCCATTTCTTGTAAACCGAGATGTTGGTGTAGACAACTAATTCAGGCATTATCGGAAGTCTGAAGGAGACCAGCCCTATTTGTTCTCCTTTGGGTGTCACTAGGGCGCTGCCAGAATCTCCCCTGTGAAAAAAAAAACTTACTAGCGACCTGCCCCTCTAGCACACTAGCGTTTATCGCTGACATAAAGCATTCATCCCTTTCGCACACGCATACTGGTTAGAACGGGATAAATGCTTTATGTCATCGATAAAAGCTAGCGTGCTAGGCCCCCTGCTCTAGCTTCACACCGGTACAATTAGGATCTAATGAACGTCAAGGAAATCCAAACACGTACCACCGTAGAACCTAGTCGAAGTGACATACGCATGACATTTGTATGACATGGCCTAGCGTTTAACGCGTCGCGTCATTGCGATAGGGTTCTAAGGTGGTACGTGAATATATTTCCCCTACTGTACAATCAAGGAAATCCAAACACGTACCACTGTAGAACCTAGTCGAAGAGACATACGCATGACATTTGTATGACATAGCGTGGCCTTTAACGCGTCGCGTCACTGGGACAGGGTTCTAAGGTGGTACGTGAAAATATTTCCCCTACTGTACAATCAAGGAAATCCAAACACGTACCACTGTAGAACCTAGTCGAAGAGACATACGCATGACATTTGTATGACATAGCGTGGCGTTTAACGCGTCGCGTCATTACGACAGGATACTAAGGTGGTACGTGAATGTATTTCCTCTACTGTTCATAAAACCTTCAGTAAAAAAATCTCAAAACTATTGTGAAAACCGTATCGAAATCCGTTGCGTGGTGTAAAAGGTATAAGCGACCAAATTTATGAGAACAGAAAGGAAGGAATAGCGACTTTATTTTGTACTATGTAAAGAAGAAGATAAGGAAAATATTACGCAAACATCTGTAGTTCTAAGATGAACGTTTAATTTCTTTGTGCGTCGATTTCTTATGACATTAGTTAGACAGAGACGCAGGGAGGCATAAATTAAACTTGGGAGGTCATTTTAGGGCCGCTGGCTTCTTCGACAAATGGTGAACTCACTAACCAAGTGACTTTTGAAGAAGTAAAATCTAACATGACATAGATAGACGTTTCTTCACTGTTATCGTCAAAAAACGCAGGTTTTTTTTTATGCAATAGGAAAGCAAACAAGCAAGTGGGTCACCTGATGGTAAGTGTACACCACCGCCTATAGACACCCGCAACATCGAAGACATTGCAGATGCGTTGCCAACCCAGAGGGCTAAGAGGGAATACCTCTTGTGCCAGTAATTATACCGGCTGTCTTGCTCTCCACGCCGGAACACAACAGTGCAAGCACTGCTGCTTAGCGGCAGGATTAGCGAGCAAGATGGTGGTAGCGATCCGGACGGACCTTGACCTCGTAAGGCCCACGTCAAACTTCGCTCTCTGAATTTTGAACCATATCGTGTGAGATAGTGAGTTCCACGTGAGTTTGACATCTATCCTATATTTAGGACTTGGGGCCTTACGAGGTTAAAGATTGCCAAAATTAGGTCTTTGTAGGTGAGGTCAGGTGCGGCTCACTTTGCGGAGCTACAGGGATATCGGCGCCAGGGCATTGCGGGTGGAAGGCGGGCGCGGGCGGCGCCTTCCTTTTGACGCATGCCGCCTGGCGAATGTTTATGAAGTAATACGAACTTTTTGTGCTTGATCATAAAGTTGGAATTCGTTTAATGGTGGTCGAAAAAGAGAAGTTTCTGTACGTTAGGACTATTATTTATTCTGTGGTATAGTGGCAGGCAAACCACTTGAGCATAAATCGACTGGATGTTTGCTGCGCATACACATTTGCACTAGAAACGGCTACTGCGCAGCCAAGGTCGGTGCTCAAAATGTTTGCCGGGAACTGTACTATTATTTTTTCGTAGCGTGGTGCTGGTTCCGGAGGAATGTCATTGGGTGTACTTTTTATACGTAAGATTTAAAATTTTCGTTGTTTCTATTTATTTTCTGGTGGGTCACACACCCATCGTCAGTGAGCCGCATGTGGCCCACGGGCCGCAGTTCATGCATCCTTGGTTTGAAGAATTAAACCGGCCAAGTGAGTCGGACTCGCGCACGAAGGGTTTCGTACCATTATCTATAAAAACGGCAAAAAAAAACTTAACTGTTGTACTGGAGCCCCTTTAAATATTTATTTTATTCTGATTTCTAGTATTTGTTGTAATAGCGGCAACAGAAATACAACATCTGTGAAAATTTTAACCGCTTAATTGTCACGGTTCATGAGATACAGTCTGTGGCCCGTTTCACGAAGCTACAAGTTACAATTTTACAAGTCTAAACCGGCCACATTGGTCAATAATCCCAGGCAATATTGACCAACGTTGCCGGTTTAGATTTGTAAAATTATAACTTGTAGCTTCGTGAAACGGGCCACTGGTGACAGACGGACAGACAGACAGACAGACAGTCCCATCTCACCCTTTGTACGGAACCCTAAAACGAGCTTTATATTACCTAGAAGGGTGTTGGTGAACGGCGTTCCTGGCACACAAGTCTCCTCGGCCTCTCGTTACTTTCTTGCACAAACTCTTGGGTTGCAAAGTTTGTTGCACTGACTTTAACTTTATCGATTGCTCGTCAGTAGCTTCCTGTATTGTAAACTTTAGGTTATTTTTATACTGAGGGAATAAATATAGGCAATTCGAGTGGCGGGAAAAGTTTTTTTATGAATTAGGAAGGCAAACAAGCAAGTGGGTCAACTGATGATAAGTGATCACCACCGCCTATAGACACCCGCAACATCAAGGAGATTGCAGATGCGTTGCCAACCCAGAGGGCTAAGATGGAATACCTCTTTGTGCCAGTAATTCCACTGTCTTGCTCTCCACGCCAAGCCACAACAGTGCAAGCACTGCTGCTTAGCGATAAGTAATTCGCGTGGCGGGAAAAGTTATAAATGAAATAAAAATAAAAAATAAAAATTGTTTATTATCAGACAATATAAAGTCCATAGTTTGTTAGTATAGATTGCTGTCATTGAGCAGTAAGAATTTTGTACACATAGCAGCCGTTAAATTTGTCACGCAGACGCAGCTGTTTTGCACGTGAGCACATGACGCTGGTTTCGCGGAGTAGCAAGGTAATTTATTCCAATTTATTGATATACAGACTTTCGCAAAGTAACTCCTGGATTAATTAATTTATTACTAATAGTCAACAAACTGGAACAAATTACCTTGCTACTTCGCGAAACCAGCACCATGCTCGTGTAAGTTAGCTGCGTCTGTGCAATATATCTGCAAAAACCCACCCTCCTCCGCTTCCACACGAAACAACATATATCACACAGACTCAACTCAGACTAATAGTCAGCCAAATGATAAACTTACGTTCACAGTTCCCCAACCAGCTACATGGAGAATCGTCACTTTTGATAATTTCTTTGGAATTATTACCCTTTTAACGTTTGGCCCCAAATTTAGCTCTTTCAGCAGGTAAGCCAAAGAAATGTCGTTATAAAACGTTCTAGGGTTATATTTACTATGGATTACGTATTTGGTAACGCGCCTCATAATGGGCATCTGAAATACAAATAAAAACGCGTCAAGTTAAAACACATTAATTATTGTGACAGTTAAGATAAGAGAACACAAGACTCTTTATTGACCACCACACAAAAAAAGTAAAAAACAAACATATAAAAATTTGCTTATAAGGTAAACATTGGCGGTCTTATCGTTTAGTACTAATCTCTTCTAGACAAGCAGTGCCACCGATTTCTACAAACCGACAGACTGTTACATCGATTTCCTTTAGAAAAGTCACCAAACTTTGTAAATTTCATACAAAATGTATCTGTTTGGTAAAATAGGGATGTCTCCTGGGTTAAAACAACAAGATTCTAATTAGTCCGTCAGTTAGATTATAGAGAAATACTCGATACGTATTTTTTTATTTGTCCATACGAATAATATTGACAAAGATACAGCACATTCAAATTCAGGAGTAGGGGCGCGTGACGTCACTCTTTCGTAAAAATTTTACGAAATAATGACGTAGCGCGAACTTTCGCCGCTCTGTAACTTTGTTATTTTAAGTTTTAGAAGCAAAAGAAAAAATACGTATCTACTATTTTCTGGCGTTCTAAAAGATGGACTAATTATTATTTTTTAGTCAACATCCCAATTACACTGAATTTTTTTCCCAAGGATTTAACCAAGTATTTGTTGTACAAGTTGATGAAAAATACATTCAATTTGGTTGTTCAACGCTCTTGGTATGATCCAGTCATATCTACTCCGGATCCGGATCAAATTATCCCTACAAATCGATTTATATCAATCAACTTAACGAACCACCAGCAGTTAGATATCCATCCAATTCCCAACACTTTACAGTAGGTATAGGTAGTCGATCAAGACATTGCTTGATCACTTTTCGACCGTGTTACAAAGGGATATGGTTAAAAAGTGGTCAAGCAATTACTTGATCAACCATACATAGCGAATAATACTGGATGAAGTCTTGCTACTCCGCGAAACCAATGTAGTATGATTTCGCGGAGTAGCAAGGTAATTTGTTCGATTTGTTGATAAGAATCACCGCGTTTTAATTAGTCTAAAGTTTACCTTTTCTATATATTCATTTCCAGCAAACGCATTAACTGACCATTTCCTTTTACAATTAAACATGCAGTGTCCAGCAGTCAGCAATATATTTTGATTCAAAATAGACGCGCCGCATATGGTCTCGCCGTCGTCGCAAACGCAATCAAGAAATACCGAATGAGGGAATTGCTTTATGCTAGCAAAATCCCCACCAACAACACGAGGTTCCACATTGCAAGTACACACCGAAAATAGTGATAATGATAACACGACGACAGTTTTCATGTCAAATGAAATTGTCGCAGCTAATTTTGATTATTAAATGGCATGTTTAACGCAGCTGAAATTTAAATGTCGAAACGTGAAATGGCGTCGCCGTTTCAATAATGAAGTGTTTGCAATTTGAGCGTAAATGATTGTGATTGCGTTACGAGTTTCTGCTGATGTTATATTTAATGAGGAAGCCAAGGTATGACGGCTTGAAATAATTATTTAGAGTAATTAAGTGTATGCCAAGAAGGGACTACTGTCAGCAGATAAAGGAAAAGGTTAAGATCGTGCGGTACCAGGAAGTGGAGCAGTTGTCGGAGGACAGGAACGGCTGGCGACAACTACATCGACAAAATGCATGGCTCTTAAGAGGACTGTGATGCGGGTGTTTTGCGGGTGGTAGGACCTTGTGCAAGGTCCGTCCGGATCGCTACCACCATCTTGCTCGCTAATCCTGCCGCTAAGCAGCAGTGCTTGCACTGTTGTGTTCCGGCGTGGAGAGCAAGACAGCCGGTGTAATTACTGGCACAAGAGGTATTCCATCTTAGCCCTCTGGGTTAGCAACGCATCTGCACTCTCTTTGTTGTTGCAGGTGTCTATAGGCGGTGGTGATCACTTAGCATCAGGTGACCCACTTGCTTGTTTGCCTTTCTATGTCGTATAAAAAAAAATGTGATTCCAGTGACTGTGATTTGCCTTAAAAAGCGTTCTCCTACGAACGGCGATAATGTTTTCCAACCTCTAAATCTTAATCTGTAGCCATGGTTTTATGATATGTTGTCATTATTCCTTAGAACTAGGTTTGCATGCTTTACTTTTTACGGACGGACGGAAGGGCTGACGAACGGAATCACACCATAAGATTTCCTTTTTACTAAATAATCTATTTCCTGAAAAAAATAACTTCATTTATCTGATCCAAAGCAGGAGGTATTAAAATGAAACTTTTCAGACATATTTTATTTTCTTTATTTGCCTGTTGGCCAAAGACTGTTCATTGGCTTCCAAGAAATTAAGATATTGTAAATAACACCGCACGGAATGTAAGGAAAAAATATCGATTATATTCAATAAATATGTATGTTATTATGTTTTCTGAATACAAGTAGCTTGTGATAAACTGAGATATTATATAGATGGAGGGCAGGAAAGAACTCGACAACAATAAATTAGGCTTCTTATTCAATTTATTTACTCAGAATGATTTCCTTAATATTGTATTTCAAATTAATCTTTTTTTTTTACGTAGTATAAAACAGTCTCTATCCGCCTATGTCTGTCCTTTACATCTTCGGCCGCTTACTCTTTCTAAACCACGTAACGGTTTTTGATACTGGTTTCACTGTAATTTAGAAAAAAGAGGGTTTTTGTGTATTATTACATCCTACTTGTACCCATGGAAAGCCGGAGTAGATCGCTAGTTACTTATAAAAATGAATTGAAGTTTATCCTTATCCTTTCTTTTGAGGACAAAACAACATCGCAGAACACTCTTGTATCCAATCGTAGTAGTACGAGACATTGGTGTAGACCACCAGCTCAGGAGCTCGAGGATGTCGAAAGGAGACCAGGCCGATTTGCTGCCCGTTGTTAGTTATCAGCGCACTTCCGGAGTCACCCCTGTGTCAAAGCAAAATAAGTATAGGTAACATTTACAAATCATTAGAAAAAGCCCAATCAGACTTTATCTTTAACTAGGCTAAGGGAATCTTCCTACATCCTTGTCTTCAAAACTGAACAGAGCTACACGTATGGCACAAATTGGATTGTATTGACTTGCTTTTAAATTAATGTCCCATAAGTAACAAGCATAAATAACAAGATACCTGACGCTTCATGTAAGGTGCAGAACATTCCCCAAATTTTAAAAATCTTCTCAAGAAATTACCGATCAACATTACTTTTGAGAGTACTAAGAATGTTCTGTTTTCCTACAAGAAGCCGATCAAGTGCGCGCATTGCCTCCCCTTCTTACACGCATCCTTGTGTGAGGTTTCTCCAGCCAGTTGGGCGAAGATGCGCCCAATTCGTCTCGCCATCTCCTATTGGGCCTGCCGCGACGCCGGATCCGGTTTTGGGGCACCCACTTAGTGTCAATTTTAGCCTAGAGGTCATCGTATGAACACGTATAAGTAAAAATAAATTTAATAAATTAGAACAAATCTTACTTAGTTGGACGAGCTACTTTGCTGTTCTTGGCACACATCATGCCCTTAGACAGTTCTCCTACTTGCCTGCAAGATGCGTTGGTTTGTAATTTTTGTATCACCGCTTTCAGTTTGTCTGTATCTTCTTCTGTCTGGTCCTGGATAACAGTTAATTCTATTAAATGATGGAAAAAATTATTTATTTCCACTAAGTAGTTTTACAGCATGTGCCATGTATACATACTAATTCCAAATACCTTCCGTGTAACTATAAAGCCTTACGGGATTAGGGTGTGCTAAGTAGGTATATGATTTATTTACGTATCTGCTATTTTGCAAAGGCCGGGGTTACGTACCCGTAAAGTGGCCCACCGGCCAGTTGTACTACATTATAAGTAAAATTGGGAAAGTTTTAAATGTATTGTGCCATTTTGCTGTCACGATTCTGAAGATTCATTTATTATGAATACCATGTTCGAAAGATTATTCTGTTGCAGTTTAAAATCATTATTAGCTAAAGTAAGGTAACGGTCTCAGTCTTTGATAATTGACTAGAAAATACGAAAACATACGAATAAAAACGAGGAACAAAATTTTTAACTACTGTGGCCCGTTTCACGAAGCTACAAGTTACAATTTTACAAGTCTAAACCGGCAACATTGGTCATTATGCCCATTGCCATTGGTCATTATTGACCAATGTTGCCGGTTTAGACTTGTAAAATTGTAACTTGTAGCTAAGTGAAACGGGCCACTGGTAAAACAATGACCTCAGCGTTTCAAGCACTGGGACGGTTGCCTTAGATGATATGATGCATTTTTTAAAGTAAATTACGGATGATTGTGTAATCAGGTCCACTAACATTCACCATGCCCCATCCAGCGACTTTTGCGTCTTTAACTCCTTTGAAATCTCTTTTTACGATCACCCGCTGTACAGTGCGCCCGAGTGGAAGAGTCTTCTTCATGTATGCAATAGAGATGTCGTTTAAGCTTTTCCTCGAATCGTAGCGACGGTGAATTATGTATTTGGATACAGCTCTTGCAAATTTCATCTAAAATCGGTTTATTTTAGTTAGTATGGGTACAGTCAGCATTAAATATTAAGCAAGCAAGGTGGTCAAAGATATCTGAACATGCCCGAACATATTAGACCATAGAGTCGAGTGACTCTACATTACCCACGATGTGGGAGTCCGACTTTCTCCGATTTTTTAAAGGATTGACTTACTTCGTTCACGTTAGCAGATCCAGCATAAGCTTTGACCGACCAATTCGTTACACAACCATCTAAGCAGTGTCCTGCCGTCAGCAGCAAATTCTGATTCAAGATGGAAGCCCCACAAATCCACGCCTCTCCCTTATTCTCCACATACAAATACACAGAATGTGGAAATTTGTCTATTTTTGCATAGTCTCCACCAATAATATAAGGCTCCATATTACCAGTGCATGACGACAAAAATATAAACAAAAGACTGAGTTTTCTAAAAGTCGTAGTCATATTCTTTTTAAATTTACCGCACAGTATTGAATTTAGTTTTTAATGGGCCTGGTAAACGACCGTATCGCATTGTGATTGTGGAGTTATAAAACTTGATGATTGCAGTTAAATTTACTGGACTTTAAACTTTAGACTTTACCTAGCTTCAGTTTTCCCATAATTTAACGTAACTTGGCTTTTTTCCTATACGATTCCGAATCGGAAAAATATTCTCACTTTTTTGTTTTGGATGACACTCCTAATAATTATGCAAATGTTGTCAAATCTATGAAGAATATTCATACAATAAAAAACGCAAACGTAGTTTAAGGGCATAATGACAACGTACCAAAAAACCATGGCTATAGGTTACGGATTAAAGGGTGGAAAACGTTATCGCCGTTTGTATGGAGAGCAAATTTTAAAGCTGGGTCACTGTTCTTTTAAGTTATCTCTTAGTGCTACTCTCTATCTCCTTATAATAACCCTTTGCTAGAGTCTAGCTCCAGCTTTGCACGGGAATAATTAGGATTTAATATGCATAGGAACCTAAACACTTTCCTTAAAAAAATTACAATGACAATGATAATACATACAAAACAAATCAAAAATTTTGGAGTTGCCTAATTTTTACAAGGTTTTCTTTAACTTGCAATGTATGTATGCAACTATGTTTGTCCGAATGGAATCTTGCAACTCGATTTTGAAGCAGATATCTCTAACCGATTGAGCTGAGACTTTGTATACATGTTTAGTTTGGATGACAATGCATGATAAGCTGTGAACAGCCAAGATGGCGGACTAGTTATTTTTAATGCACTCCTACAATATGGGCATCAAATGAAAGAGCTTGTTGAGGGTAACTCGGAATATAAAGTGACGTCACTCTAAATCCAAAATGGCGAAATTCTAAAAATGGCGGACTAAGTTTTTTATGCTTTCCTACAATATGGGTATCCATCCAAAGGACTCGCTGAGAATAAGAATGTAAGTAATAAAAAAAATGGTGACCAAAAACAAAATAAATTAAAAGTAAAAAAGTTTTTAAAAACAAGCTTTTATTTAAACGCGCTAAAAAGAATAAAATAAACTTTTCAGTTAAAACTTTTACTATCAACTTATCAATAATGGAATAAAACAAGTTTAATTTAACTTGCATAACCTTACACAAGTTAATTAAGATAACAGTTTTCAAAATGAATCACAATTATTTTCTTCGTCTGGTACCTCCTTTGGACCACGATCGCCTTGATTGAACTAATAAGTTCCCGTTGCCATCAACGGACTTTTGAGAATTGATAATAGTGATCCAATCAAGGTCTCTTTCGACATTCTGAAATTATACTTTTTGTATCGCCAACGTCTAGAGTCAATTTCTGTACGTCAGCTAGTCGGGTAATCCAAGGTCCTTTATGCCGTATTGGTGTCTGTCTATCATGTGTTAGTTGAAATACTTAGGTGATCCAACCAAAGTGCTAGTCCAATGATCGCAACCTTCCCCTGCACAATTTTAACTAGATGACTCCGGTCGAGGGGCAGTACAGTTTCTTTGCACATTCTTTTATCCAATCGTAGTAGTAGGTAACGTTAGTATAGACTATGAGAGTGGGTAGCGTCGGCTCCTTGAAGGAGACTATACCAATCTGCACACCGTTCCCATGTATCAGAGCACTCCCGGAGTCGCCACTGTCAAAACAAAAAAACAATTGCAGGTAGGCCGTAGCATGGAAATCGTAAAGCATAGAGTTTTTAAATTAGTGCCAAAAGGAGACGACAACAAAATCTAAACTTCCTCTTCAATCGCCACCCTGTACACACATGAATTGACAAAATGGTTACCTTTGGCGTACATTAAGGTAGTGTAATCTACGTTTTTCTTAATTATTTGCAGGTTGTACGACTTTGACGCACACAAAAGAAAACAACTTTGACAGTTGACGCTTGACATGTACTGAAGCTATATCCATGCTTTAGTTCTTCATCAGTATCATCATTCGAATCACTCTTACATCACCTAACGTCAAACATCAAAACCAAAAGCTAACTAATGAACACGATGCTGCCCTGGATGCCATCGATGGTACAAATATTTGGTTCCCAAAATTTTAATGCTCATCGTATGACGAGCGGAAAATCCTAGTTCTAAATGACATAAAACGATTGATTTTAATAATAATCAAAGCTAGTGGAGTAGAGCAGAGACTATAGTAGAAAAGACTGGATCTTACTGAGACGGATAAGCGCCAAAAGTACTCGTAGCGCACATCATGCCTTTGTTGAGTTTTTCTAATTGCTTGCAAGCCTTCTTAGGCTGCAATCTTTGCGGCACCCATTTCAGTTGGTCGGAATTGGCTGCGTTCTCGTCCTATATTATTAATACAACAACCTAACATGAAAATTAGAAATAATTGTTACTAAATATCTTATGTAACAGTATTTCCAGAATCGAAGAGAGGGATTTATTATAACCGGATGGTTATGTTAGGCCCACTTAAAAGTTGGAAAGAGTTGCCCATAGACTTTTTAATTTTTCATTTATTTAGGGACTTTGATCAAAACTAAACACGGCAGCTCTGCCCATACATGTAATAGTATATTTTTCAGACTTGCAGTAATTGGCTTAAACGGTAGAACAATTTTATTCTCCTCTATCCTCACCATTCCCCATCCAGCGACATTGCCCTCAGTCACATCTGGGAAAATCCTCATCAAGATTACTCTTTGGACGTTCTTCCCGAGAGGCAAAGCTGGGCTCACATAGCCAACTGCAATGTCGTTCTTACATTTCATAGCGTCGTAGTTGCGATGTACCATGTACTTGCTAAGTTTCCTTACTATGTACATCTGGAATCAATATAATGGGGGTGATACATGTAGGCAGACTCAGAGCAGCAGAACAATTCTTTATTATTTCCAATTCTATAACATGGACCTTCATAAAGTAACGCCTGAATCCATGATCTATGATTCTAGTAGAATGGTGATGACTACGGTTGAAATGCTTTCAGAATGTGTAGTCAAAAATGTTGTTTACCTGGCCTATGGTATCATGCCCCGCATATGCGTGTATGTTATACCGACCCACGCAGCCGTCCAAACAGTGAGCTGCCGTCAGCAATATCTTCTGATTCAACACCGATGCTCCACAAATCCATGACCTTTGGCTGCATGCCGCTGTCAGGAGCACCGAATGTGGAAACTTGTCAATATTCGCCACTTTACCTCCATGGATACGGGGTTCCATGTCACTTGTGCAGGTCTTGACATGTAAAAACAAGAGAACGACGACGTTGGTAGAACTAAAAGTCATTACTTCATTACCATAGCGCGATAGGAGTCCGTGTAATTTTCATGTTCGATGACTGTGAACCGTGGTCTGGTGATTGAAAGACTATTAATCTTGCTGATTTGATGGCCGTCGATTTAATTGCAGTTTTTTAGCACTTTTAGTATGTAGACGCATGCAGTTCGTTTCAGTAATAGGTAATTGATTTCTATTTACCCAAGGGTTATGTTGAGTAGTCGGTTGTTTAAACTAGTTGTCTGTTCTAATGGATTCTCAATAGTATCCGATCTAACGAGGATAATACGGCACGTTATTGAGGTTGTGAAGCGAGTGTAAATTCATTCAACATCCCAAAAGTGTTTGATGTCGGTGCAACGAGGTCGCCGGGACATATTTTTTAACGTTTCAAATTCAAATGTTTATTTTACAAATAGGCCACAAATGGGCTCTTTACATGTCATTTTTGATCATTTCACCTTTGAATCGATACATAGGTACTGGTTTTTTGCACTTGATTGTCCTATCTAATACAGGCAGCGAAGGCCCTGCGGGAACAAAACGTTAATAATTTATCGCTTAAATGTAATTCTCGCCAACGATAAAAGTGATAAATATACACAGCCTGACTGGGTGTGAAATATTACTCGCGTTATTTATGATTAAATGGAACATTTTGAATAAGCTCCAGAGTTATTTGATTCCATAAAACAGCGTAAAGAAGTCTACTCGTGACCACGGCCGTTGCAATACGACCGAAACGTCGAGATAAATTGAGTATGTATGTATACATTTTTGCGCAACAAATTCCTGTTTAAGTACAGTTTAAAAAAAAAGTGACTTCAGCTGTCATCGGGAATGCCATAGTAAATAAATAAAGCGAATTACATTGCTGCCTTTAGATAGAACGTCAAGTATGACGTAATGGTCTAAAGTTTTATTTTATTTTATTTTATTTTATTTATTTATTAACCAACTTACATTTACAGACATGCCACACATGAAAGTTATAGGTTACATACTTATACATTTTATAATAAATTATTTTAAAACATAACAATTATTTACTGCGTACGTAAATGTAAAGTATTGGTTCGATCGTCGCCGCCAGCACTGCTCACTCACACAGTACTGGGGGCGGCGACCGACTCAAGATAGCGAGCAGCCGCAGCCAGCAGCCTCGGCTCCGACTGTGAGAACAGGTCCAGTGTAGGATCATACAAAAGTATGCAGTTTATATGGTTCAGTGCCAGGTATAGGGGACTAGTAGCTAGGGCGACCGTGTGTGTATTGGGAACTGCAAAAAGGGGACGTCGGCGGGGACGGAGAGTATTTCTGATGGGTGGCGGTACCTGTAGAGAAATGAATTTCAGCAGTGATGGATTGGTTATTGTGCCTCGTATCAGTCGAAGGAAATATTTTACCAGTGCCAGCTTTCTTCTTACTTCCAGGCTTTGGTAGGTGACCATCCCTAAAACGAAAAGTGTGGGATACATGTAAGGATAGTACCCATAAATCTTTAGATAAAGGAACCGGACAAACGACTTTTGAATCTTCTCAAGCAAAAGGGTGTATTTTTTTTCATGCGGATTCCAGATGAGACAGTTACTCTCGTGTGGCAATGTACTTAAATCAAAAACGATATTTGTCGCTCGCACTTGGCTGGTTTTTTACTCTTTTTTTTTGAATCTCTCGTCACTTATTGGGTCACTTTAAAAAAATTTTGTATGCAGTTGACTCACATTTGTAATCACCTCGCCTACCGTATGTAATAAATACATTTACGTTCTGGAGTTCTTTTGTTACAAAAAAAAGTCCCTATTGGAGGCAGTCGGCAACAACCCTCTTCACTTCATTCTTCTTAAAGGAACCTTTTCTCAGTTAAGCAAATTGAAATCTCGTGTTCACTTAGTTTTTGATTGAAAGCTTCATGAATAACGAATTGTTTGAACCTCTACAGATTTTTGTCAAGAAAAAGATGCTGCTTCGTACACGCGTATAAAAATATCTATCTCGCGCTGAAACGCTAAGTTTTGTACAGTTTTACCATTTGATTCATGCCACTATGGAACGTAGTCGCAACGTATAGCTTGCAAATTACGTAATTTTACCAAAAAGGCGCATAAATTACCGATAGTTTACGGTAATTTATATAGATTACGGTAAAATTACCGCCGAGTTTGGGCGGACGAAATTTATCTAATTCTTACTGTTTGCGTGTTGCCAGTCGCAATGACTGACTGGTTCCACCTGATGCACGGACTCAGAACTTTTGTTAGTAGTAGTTTAATTCTTTTTTTACCCAATCTTACCGTATCTTACCGTAAAATATCGTATTTTACCGAATTTTACGAAAGTAATTTTACCGCTTTACTCGTATAGTCGACCAAGAAATTCCTTGACAACTTTTCGATCGTATTACAGGGGGATAAGGTTCAAAAGTGGTCAAGCAATTACTTGGTCGACTATACATCCCTAATCATAGCTGGGATATAACATTTATTGACAAGTCAATATGACATTTTTTTGAAAAGGTTATACATTGGCATATGCATCAAATTGAGATAATATATATATTCATAAATTAATAAATAATGTGTTTATCAGCCTATGTACGTATGTATGTTTGCTTCATTCTGGTGCCCTAGTTAATTGAGTGAGTTATTGTTAGATAGCTTTATGAAGATCATTATTATATTGTCAACTTTTGGATTTAGGGCACGGTTTAGAAAGTAACAGCTCTAAATATAATATTTTCGTGTCCCCTACAGCCAAAACTACAAATGCAAAAATATTGAAAAAATACTTAAATGAAAGCTTAAATAAATTAGTTTAAAGAAAAACTGTCACGACTCTATAGCCTATTGGTTTGCAAATTATAGGCAACTAAAATGTTTATACCAACTAAAAATCATCGAATCTAACACAAAACTATAAAATGCTCGATAATCCAACCGCTAAGCCGCAATGCTTGCAATGTTGTGTTCCGGGCTCCGGCGTGGAGAGCAAGACAATCGATGAAATTACTGGCACAAGAGGTATACCATCTTAGCTCTCCGGGTTTGCAACGCATTTGCAATCTCTTCAGAGTTGCGGGAGTTTATGGGCAGTGGTGATTACTTACCGTCAGGCGACCCACTTGCTCGTTTGCCTTCGTATTTTATTTAAAAAAATTGCTACAGCAATGGCTACGAAACCCTAAACTGAGCATGACCCAGTTTGAAATGAACTAATTATAATTGAAGTACGAGAACATTGAAGTAGCCGATTGGTTGAATTTATTGGAACATGCGTAGGCGCTTGAACGCGCAGCAAGCGTCAGAGTCAAGCGACGCATCGTTCCTGAATTTACTTAATCATTGATCTTGACAGTAGACCTACGCTTCTTAAATATTTATATTATTGTAATCTAACGGTGCTACCACACCCACCCACTGACGTCATAGGATCAGGAGATCAGTCTGTCCGATTCGTCAATCCATCATCAGTGAGGTAGAAGATTGTTTTTTTCTTTCCTTTTAAAGTGATATTTAAAAGAAGAAAAATTGTGTTTTAATTTTTAAATGGCGTCTTCTTTTTTAAATATATCACGAATAAAAAAACGGCGCAGCGCAAACCCCGCAAAAATGCTCCATAAAATACAGTTCAATGCTATGACGTCGCACGGTATATATTAATTAGGCATCACTGCTGCTAGTGTATGAAGTAGAAACTAAAATAGCACTTATTATAATAATGTTTTTAAATGATAAATTCCATGATACAGATTTTTATTAAGTTTCTAATAAATAAGGTAACGTCCCAGCGGCCCTAACATGACAGCCACTTTATCTGTTTTTAACACTCCCATCGTGGATAAACTAGCCTTATCCCCGGTGGCTAACATGACCGCACGTGTCACGGTGTTAAACACTCTTTTGACAGGTGTTAGGGTTAGTTTATCCTTTTGCCTAACATGACCGGCCACGTTCGGTGATAAACCTAGCGTCATTTTGACAGTTAATCGAGATAAAACGGGTTACTTTATCTGGGTCGTCGAAGGTGGGTATAAGATATTTTATTTTATTTAAACAGTGTCTTTACTTTGTAATATTAGATTTTATCATCACAAAAGGTTATTAATTCAGTGGGATAGTTACCAAACTGTTGTATTACGTGTAATAATTGACCAATGTTTTTGTGGAATGTGACGAGCACACTTCTTTACTTACTCTATTGAGCCGTGTGTGACCCCGTGATAATAGCAAATAAATAAATGATAAAAACGATACTACAGTGATTTGTTTATTTTATGGAAAAGACAGACGCCTGCCAGTCACCTTATGGGAAGTGATCACTCCCGCTAATGGTAACCACCAACCCTGCAGTCGCTAATCCGTTGTCAACGTTTAGCCGCCCACCCTGTCGCTGGGCCTTCGGATCATCATTAATCGCACGAAACGAAATGTATACTACTTCATGTCTGTATTCTGTCTAAGCAAGGTACTGTAAGGACCTTTAGGTTTCCTTACAGCCTCTTCCAGAGCTGACCACGGCAACAAGAGTGGCAGTTTGTTGTAGAAGAAGAAAAGGGACTTATTTTGATTTTTAGATTGACATGCAATGTATGAATTGGAATATAAACTAGAATAAATTATAAAGTTCTTAAACTTATGCGCTAGCTTGTTATTTTGAAGCCCTAGGTACCTCACGTCCCTATAGTACTACCCCAGTCAAGTCTGCTCATTGGTACTGAAATAAGCACACTGTAATAATTAATAATAATTGCCACCCACATTTATAACTTTTATAAGGTTTGAGTTTGTAAATAGTGTTTCAGTTTCAATTCATGATACAGAAAATTGCAGTTTGGGCTTGCAAAGGTTGATTTATTTAAAATAATATACAACTGCATAGCCATAAAATATGTTTATTAAAAAGTACAATACAGCGAAGTGGTTGTGTATTAGGCTATGATAATAAGTTTTATTATTTGTCGTAGGTGTGAGGTACTAATAATTCGAGGTACGCCGGCGCCTTGGTGCATATCTGAAAATGAAACAAATTGGTTACTATTTTGATTTACAGGTGATTTAGAATATGCTCTAGAACTGTTAATGCTTTGATTTTAAGAGTGGCTCAAGCTAAATGTGCTATACTAATAAATAATTGTTTCATTTACTTGTTTACTTTATTCTATCTTATTATTTGATATGAGCACAGAATAAAGAGGGTTAAAGAGGTCTCATACATGGAGACATACTACATAAAATCAACAACATTGAAGTCAACAACCAAGGTATAGTATATCATAATATTGAAGCCCTCATTTCCCATTTATGTTTTTGATAACCTCTGCCTGGAGAAGGAATAAGAAAAATATGTTTATTATTAGGGATACATAGAGCATTGGGAGGCTTAGTGCATAGAGGTAGACCCGTTATCGTGAGTTCGTGAGGTACCGAGTTCGTACCTCAGCGTTAGCCATGTATGTACCAATGAGTTTTTGCACCATTGTGCAACGCCTGAAACAATAATTTTAATAATCAATTATCTAGTCAATGTTATCAAGTTAACTGCATACAGTCAAGCACACATTTATTGATGAAGGTTGTCGACGATCTTCGGATGATTTTAGTTACCATTTGGGTCCTGCAACCATGGTTCCAGTTTGTCATTTTACCAAACTACCTGTTATTCGCCATAAATTCTGGAGCAGGTAAAATAAATAGAAAATATATTTACAGAATTATATAATACTTACACCTGTTTTTCTTTCGGCGGCATTTCGGCAACTTCGGTTTATTTCAGGCTTTTGCTTTCCTTTTGTTTACTAAAATTGTAACAGGTCTTCATGTCTGATCGCTGTCAATTTCAAAATTTTCAACTGTCAAGTGTCAAATTTAGTTGATTTTCGTTCGGAAACTACAGATGCAAATCGTCCAGGACTGTTTTTAAAGCTAGCTATGTATGTTTAAGGAAATCTATGCATGGTTGTTTCTGTCACATTGCGAAAATGAACGAATGAACTGAATTATTAAACAATATTTTCATTACTGTAGTAACACAGTTTTATCTTTTTTAACACCGTCTTAACCCTGGTGTTAATTTTATCTGTGTGGTCAGTCATGTTAGCGTTTGAGTTAAGATATGGCGGGGTTTAAAATTTTATCTCTCGGGGTTAGTTTAACACCTGGTCTATAATGTTAGGCCCGCAGTGCTTGAAAAGAGTAAGTATGGGATATTTTTTACCAGTAGTTGAAATCATTATCTCTCCGAATCAGGTTTAATTATGATACAATGAGGGCCAAGTTGTAGGTACGAGTATTAGAATAATAAATTATAATAAATGTAAAATTTTAATGCTGAAACAAGAATTACAACCTATACAATATCTAAAGGATAGAAGAAGTCTTATAAGGGTTGTGTGTGGTTAGGTTACAGATCGTTCATAGTTACGACCGCGTACTCGAAATATGTATAGTTAATGTACGTTGTCTCTGATAATTGCCTAATACCATAATCACCAATTTCGGATCGGCAAACTTAGCGTGGGACGTCCTCAGACTCGGTGGAGCGATGATCTTCGCAAGGCGGCTGGCAAGAGCTGGATGAGAGTGGCCGAGGATCGTGCTCAGTGGCGTGCCATGGGAGAGGCCTATGTCCAGCAGTGGACGAACATAGGCTGATGATTATAATCACCAATTTCGTAAACTTTCGTGATTTTCACTCATAATCACTTATGACCGTTCAAGCGGTCGCTGCAATACGACCGAAACGTCGAGATAAATAAATAATGCTTTAGTACCGCCATACTTCATAAGTTGAGTTTCATTTAAGTTCGCGTTAAATGGCCTGAGGCTCTTATAAGCTTTAATTTTTAATAAATTGTGCACAATAGTGTTCTGTGATTTGATTTTTATCGAAAATAATCTTCTTGATGTATTAACAAACTAAGGTACTGTTTCATTAGTTTCGAACATGATTTTTATATGATAGTTCAAAACAAGCTGCTGAGATTTGACAATTCCAAATTGTGTTGTTTACCTAACAGAATTAAATTGAACAAGAATGTCGTTGACCTTCCGTGCAGATTCAACTTAAACGGAGCGCAAACCATTGCGCACACAGTTCACGTAATTGATAGCTTAAAAACGAACCAAACGCACGCGAGATACATGACGCGAGCTAAAGTTACGGCTCTATATCAACATTCAATTAGCCGGTCAACAAATGTCATTGGCGTCGAACGGCGAAGTTAACCCCCCTTTTCAGCCAAGTTACTCCATAGGCTTCAGACAGTGTAAAGCTTTCAGGCACTTAGCGCAAACTGTGCCGCTGAGTAACGGCCCTACCCGTAACCCTGGCCAAGGTCGACAAGCTCCATATTAGCGAACTCGAATCTGGGTTGTATTATTCAAAACAACGGTGATGTAGGAACGTTGGCTCATAATCTCTGGCTCAGTGGCGTTGGAGCGAGATTGGTTGAATGGAGGATGTGGGTTTGCGCATGCGTGCTCCCCTGGTCGATACTTGGTGACGTCAGCGGTAGACAGGCCTCAGTCAGCCGCCGCCGGCCACATCGCTAACATGTGGTTACAATGCTTGGCTGCGACGGTCCTGATCGCCGCGGCGTCGTCCTCCGAGGTTTTCACCAACTCTTTTCTCGTCCGGTTCAAGAGGTCCGTGGACCACGAGGAGGCGAAGCAGGTGGCCCTGCACCATGGCTTCGACAGCCTCGGCCCGGTAAGTGAGACCACGTGATCACACGTAAACATGAAACGTCCACGTATATTTTTGACCGCCTTACTTGATTTATGTCGGGCAATTTTCTTAGAGGAACGCATTTCGGCTTCGTTTCGGGTTTCTGTAAGCCGACACTGAAGATTCGAAGGCTGAGGATTAGCGGGAAGCTAAGCCGAAGGCCGTGGCTAGATTTGTGTGTTAGTGTTCTACATAAATGTAACTTTATTAATCCACGTATGAGTTTGCGTCTGCCCGCCTGGTTTATGTTTTAAAGGTCTTATTTACCTCGCTTTTATATAACAGCCTCCTGTATTGATACATTCATCAATATACCAAGCTACTATTAACTGCAAAGACGGTTACTTTCTACGTATTGGATGGAGAATAGCTGGAATAGGCATCTCATTATACATAGAACATTTAGTTTGTACATATTTTTTTTTTTTATATCTAAAGGCGGGAATCTAATACTAGTTAAGCAGTCAAGTTGTTAAAGAATTAAGCTGGTCCCCTGATAACTTCGGATAGATCGTAATACAAGTAAATTTAGGTACACTTTAGGTAAGTACGAGCAAGATGTTTATCCCCCCAGAGACGGAGTGGGTGGACAGCTGGACGTTTATTTTCTCCAAGTAATTTCCTAGATAAGGACATTAAGTATGAGGAGATTAGATGGATTACTGGCAATATTTTTTGGCAACTTATACTACCCAAAAATATCAAAAATAGTAAATGATCACCAAAAACAGCAACCGTATTCGTAGAGCGACACTGTATCTAGTTCCTGGTTGCATTACGAATAGGCAGGCTCGACCGGGGTAGCACAAACTCTCATAAATTTCGGCGTAAAGTCGTAGCTTGAATGGAAGATTCGGAGGCTCAGGTGGCTAAAGGTCGGCAAGGATCGGTGATACTTGGGGTTGCGAATTCCAAGGCGGCGAAAATCACTTTTGGCTCAATTTGCTATAAAAAATATAAACGCTAATTAGTGATCATTTACTTCTTTTTACTATTTACTATTTTTGGTGATAGGTTAGTTTTATTGTTTGGAATTCATAAACCTATTTGGATTTTATATAAACATAAGCCATTCCTATATTTTTTTGTCTAAAATACATCGTAGAACGATGCCGCCGACGCCAAGATGACTCTCTATATACAATGGCAATTTATATCCTGCTTCCTTCTGACTGAAAACGCAAATGTTTGATATTGGCCATACCTTGAGATGAGTACTATTCGACATTATTAGCAAAAACGTCTAAGTGCCTTATTCCCAAGATCTTCGCATCATAATGAATGTGTATATTATGCTCATAGGTCTCCACTGCAACTAAGGAACAACACCCATATGTTTGGATTGTTTTAGAGGCCTAAGTTGTCTCACAACGTCTGTATCCACATATTGCCCATATTTCGAATTCAATAGGTACCGAAAATTTGAGGAAAACTAATAAAAGTACGGACTTGGAAACACATTTAATATAAACTTGAAATATGATATTGGGATGTAAAGTCTATTCATATTATTATAAACTTGTCTTATTACGGAAACAAAATATTACATAAAATTTTACTTTTTCTCAGCTAAACATCGTTTATCGGCTAAATAAAACAAATCGAGGTTGTAAATAGAAGAGATGATTAATCATTTGTTGTTTTGGAGTGTTTTATTTAAATAATAAACAGCATTTTTACGACAAAAATAAAAATTTTTGGTTATAATGTTGCTTACTACTCAAGACAAGCTACGATGGATTTAGTTTATTTTTCCAATACGATTTCATAGCTGCGTTTTAAATTAGTATTTGAGAAATATATTTGTTTAAGTAGGTACCTACCTTCATGGAGATAAGCGACGCCATCTGCATTTATCTTATCTTTGCATTGTTCCTCATTTGCCGTTTGCTAGCGGTCACATAGTCCTTCATTATCACCATGCGGGTAGTTCAATGCACCTTCTTGTTTCTGCGCGTAAACACACAGCTACACTACCACTCTATTGCTTCTATTATCAATAAGTTTGTTTTTAATTTAAATTAGTTTTTTAATAACATTTTTAAAATTAAAATATGTTTTTTTGTGAACTCTCCGGTAACACGTGAGTGCACATGACATGCAGCAGTGTTCATAACCTCAACTTTCGTTGCGTTGCATAATATAATATTAGTCGATTCTTAATGTCTATGAAATAAATGTCAATTTCATACATTTTCGGTGCCAGCTCTTATGAATCGACCTGTACCTAGGATCGCATACTCTCGGACTACTATGGACGGATGGACGCTCTAGTTCCAGTGTGTCCTTAAAATAAACAATTTTAGGTATCTAATAATACGGGTTTTATCAACATTTAGGGGTGTCATCCCTTTTCAAAACTTGTCGGTCGGTCCGCAAACATAAAATCGCATCACGTGTTTGTAATATTAACAATCCTACGAAAATGGGACCGAATAAAATGAATTTATCGTACCGCTTTATTGTGAGTAAAATTCCGGAATTTCAGAGCACAAATAATATAATTTGAGGGAGTAATCTTTCCATTTATGAAGTTTAACGTATTTTATCATTTGCGTGCTATACTAATCTATACATGTGATTTATATAAATTTACTTTCGTAATTACAATAAAAGGGTCTAAGTGTTGCCGTACAATTGTTGTTTTTCATGTCCAATCGACAAGGCTTATCTTATTTAGTTTTGTTAGATACGTTTTCATGTCCAGTTAGCTCATTTAGTTATAAAAATAGTATTGATCTGCGATGAAATTACATTTTTTATGAAAAAAATGACGTTTAATCAAAGTTTTGTTTACATCAAGTTCGACGTGGCGATCTTTGACAGCAGTTATAAATAATATACTATTGTTTTTTTTCTTAGGAAGAACTTGTTAATAAAATCATAACATTTCATTCGCTATGACTGTCTGCTCCAAATTTAATAAATGCTGTTTGTCTAAATTATTACAGGAAGAACAAAAACATATTATTTCTCACTAGCATGTTTTTTAGACCAAAGAACAAAGTTACATTTTGTGACCCGGTTTATTAACGGATTGTTTTGGAAAATACATAACACAAATGTATTATGTAAAGCTACAGAATTCTTAGCATGCAAGACCGACATGTTTTTCCGTTTTTAACATTATAAAGTACTAACTTTTCCCTGCGACTTCGTCCGCGTAGACTTGTTTAATTGAATCAATTAATTCCTGGACAAATTAATTAGAATTAGTTCCTTTGCTGCTAATGACGTCACGGCGGCGAATAACTCACTTATCGCTATCCCGTGGGAACTATGCATTTTTACGGGATAAAAAGTATTCTATGTGTTAATCCAGGTTATAAACTATGTATGTGCCAAATTTCATCCAAATCCATTCAATAGTTTTTACGTGAAAGAGTAACAAACATCCATCCATGCTTATTAACGTTCGTCTTTATACTATAGTAGGATTAAAATTTTATTAATAACACCTAAGCCATACAAAAAATACTTTCCTCTTTTAAGAGTTAACCGTTAACTCTTAGAAGAGGAAAGTTGTTTTTGTAACCCGACTTTCATGAAACTATTCAGTCGTTTGTAGGAACAAAGAATACTTTGTTGGGCTGGAAAACTTATCCCGTCCGATTACAAAGAAACGGAAAGGTCCGTAAAGATAGATAAATGCCACATAGTACTCTTAACTTCTTTCGTAACACACTTGGCACTGAATTTGCTACGAGGCTAACCACTGCTACAAGTACTACGGCATAATTCTTTTACTTTCAATAGTCGATGAGAGTGAATTGAGAGTGAAAGAGGTCGTACCCTCCGACAGACATACCTTAGAATTTAGTTTATGAACATGGACCGAACTAGAAACAAACTTAAAAATACTTATTGTTTTATTTTAAGTTCCATCAGGTAAAACTTAAATTGCCTCTTATAAATCAAATTAACTATTTGCTTAAACTAAACTTAATCGTAGTATTAAGCTGTATATTTCTCAATGATAAATTCCTTTACATACAAATCACCACATTCAACAGTATTGGTTGTAATAATGCTGGTCATTTTCTATGGTTTTTAAACGCGTTATTGAACACTTATGATATGTGTGTAGATAAAAGACATTCCGTACCCGTGTAATCCGTCACTTGATACTATTCTTCCCGTTTTGTAATGTATAATCTCTCTTTTAAATACGAAGGCAATTCGGCTTTTAAATATACAAAGGTCAACGAGATAACCGTAACGAGATTAGGACCACCTGCCGGGCTTTGTTCCAATCCGTTACGAAATATTAATACTCGGGTGAAAATGGAACGGAGAATTGCGGTTTTGTTCAACGCAAACAATACAAAAGAAATGAGCGCTTTTCAGCCAGAACGCTTGCGAGTAAGCTTGGCGTTTAAAGTATTTCATTCGTACTGGGGCAGCTAGAAAGATAAACACAGCACAAAAACAATTGATAAGCATTCTTTTGCAAACTTGCCTGCCAACTACACGATTGTCGCCAAGTGCATTTCTTTTCTTTCCTACTTTTCTCAAATTACCCTGCTACTCCGCGAAACAACCCCTAACTGTTTCGCGGAGTAGACCTCAATTGACAAATGTGGTAACTATTAAAGGATTATTAGTATATCATGGTATAACACTCGATTGCATAAACCTAGAAAAACACGTGAAGTGAACGGAACATTTCTCCTCGGACTGAAAAGCCGTACCTAATTACAGCACTACACTTAGCCATCTCATCTAATGCAAGAGGGCAATAAGTAGGTCCGTCCATTTACAAATGAACATGTTATGTGCCAGTTAAGTGTATCGGGGTTATGGGGTCACGATGCAGCATGTGCTTATGTGGCTCGGTTACTTGATAAAGATATCGTGTAGCACAAGCTGGGCTATGCAATGCTCCATCTATAGCAACAGAGCTCTTGATTGCTCTAGATCGAGCGTTGCATAGTTCCGCTTTTCTAGCCAGATTTCCACATTTACTTTCCAAGACTTTGGTTGCACTTCGACCCTATAGGATCTGTGGCTTTAGCATGACTGACCAAGTTTAGTTTATCTGAATCTATCTCTATTTGCGTCACTTTCTAATGACACTAGTTTGACAGAGACGCTGGGAGGGATAAATTAAACATGGGCCGGTCACGTTAGAGCCACTCTAACGAATTTTTGTCACTCCTACGCATTTATAAAGATACGAGGACAGCCTGGAATGGATAGCGACTTTATTTTATACGAAGTAAAGATTTGGTATAGTCGACCAAGTAATTGCTTGACCACTTTTGAGCCTTATCCCTTTGTGATACGGTCGAAAAGTGGTCAAGCAATTTCTTTGTCGACTATACGTATCCGTACAATAAATAATTGTTTTGGACGTCGTGGTAACGTCGCCACTAGGTATATCAGATCAGGCAAGCTGCTTAAACTTATCTGAACACAACCGAGGGTAAATTTTAGCGTTGTTTTATCCGCTTGAAAAAATCTCGTTAGTGTTCCGCACATAAAACGGAAAGAAGAAACGAATTGTGATAAATTTTGTTGAAAGTTGGGGAGTCTCTAATTTTCACTATTTCCACTGATGGTCCGGTGAACACTAATATTTTTTTAAAGTGGGTCAAACATATCAAAACATCCTCATACGCCTTTGCCAAAATCATTTTAAGCACCTTGCTTGCCCTGATATATATTTTAATGACGATTGTAAAATAGGCTTCACTTCCCGTCGGATCAGTTGAACGTTACTAGGTGGGGGATTCGAATTTGTCATCACTCGAAAGTTGAGCTCTCTAAGCTTTTACTGTAAGCTCATCTGAAAGATCGCAGCCTCACATGGCGATAATTGTGTACGACAACTCTCCGTCGGGAAATCTTGGGGACGAAATTCAAGTGAAATTTTAACGAAACGTGCCGCAGTTTCTTTTTTGAAAAGATACAATTGTGTGTAAGAGGAGAAAAATTTTAGTTGGTGACAGGGTGCGAAAAGTATGGTCTCCTATGGGATGGCTCTTGGAAAACTGGTGATAAACCCAAACTTAAGATGTAGTCGATCGGAAATCTTTGTGGCTACTGCAGTATTTACTTCGTCGTCAGGGTTATGATCATGACGACGAAGTAAGAGGTATGTATGTAGGTAAATTCTTTATTGTACAAAAACAACATAAATGTCAAAAAAAGATACAGTGAACTTATCCCTTCAGAAGTCGTGGGATCGATTCAAGCAAGAGGCCAATATTTGTACGATAAATAAGACTGTTTGTTCCTTAGTCATGGATGCGTTATTTGTATTGAAACGTGTGTTTATCTATTCATGTATGAAAGAATATATATTTCCTATTATCCGTAGTACAGTCGAAGAAGTAAAACGATCCACATATAAATTTACTGTCGAGAAAAATAGAGCCTTTGCAGTTTTGCTTGGTTTGGGACTAGTTCAACTGGTGGAAACTGTTCCTAGATTTTTTTTTCATATTCATTGTGTGTCCGAAATGTGTCCCAAAATGAAAAGTGGAATATGAAAATAACTAGTTAGCTAAAGTGAATCGTAACGAATCCTAAAAGTTTACTGAATTCAATTGTAATATTAACTGAAGTTGTTATTGATTAAGATGTTTATTTCTGTATTTCTATTTCAGTTTGTTTTTTTCATTAAAAAGTTCATATAAGTACATTTTGTTAGTAATACATAAAAGTTATATTTATGTTAATATAAAATTTACATTAATCCAAAGAAACTAGAAACTAAAAGGGTTAGCTAATGTGCTACAGAAATTAATGTATACCTACTTAGATCTAATACATTGTCGTGTATTTATCATATTATTATTAAAACATCTTCAGTTAGCATTCTAGGATTCGACATATCAAAATTCTCTTTGCTCATGTCATGACAGTCATAATATATACATTTATTTATTAGTTAATATGTTGGAGGCAATACCAGGTAATACCTATTTCATGACCAAAGTGAAAAATCACAAAGATTCTAACTATATCTATATATTTAGTGACGTTTTAGGCTTTTAGGAGCTTATTATACTCGTAGGGCTTATGCTACATACATTGGCGACATTTTTTTTATTGGAAAGAGGATTATGAAGCTTATATAATGCCAATCATATATCTCAATTTCGTCTAAAAGTATTAGAAATATATTGATACTCAAAATGAACTACAAATGAACTATTTCAACTATAAAATCTGATTGGTTAAATCAGTACGATAGGGATTTGCTACCTATTTCTTATCTCGGTGGCCGACTGAATTAATAAAGACCAGCGAGTAAGCGGTTTGATTCCATATTATTTATTACATTGTATCTACCGTTACAACCAAATTTAAACCGCAAGATGTTCCTAAGCGTGCGGCGGATCTCAACGGATTCGCTCGGCTTTAACGCGGGTAGGGCGGGCGGAGCGTAGGGCGTGACGTTTACGGTGGTTATGTTAGGTCCCGCGCTAGGATTCAGTACATTGCAGGGTACCTACATAGGTAGGTGTGGGACTTTTTATGGCAAATACAATAATTCCTGTAAATAAAACAGTAACAGTAGTAGTTGCTCGCTAATCCTGCCGCTAAGCAGCAGTGCTTGCACTGTTGTGTTCCGGCGTGGAGAGCAAGACAGCCGGTGTAATAACTGGCACAAGATGTATTCCATCTTAGCCCTCTGGGTTGGCAACGCATCTGCAATCTCTTCGATATTGCGGGTGTTTATAGGCGGTGGTGTACACTTAAAATCAGGTGACCCACTTGCTTGTTTGCCTTCCTATTTCATAAAAAACATACCTCTTTAATTTTTATTTGTGCAGTTTTCCAAAGTGATCTTCCTTTTGCAGCCTTACATATTGGCATGTTTCAAGTCCAGTTGTGTGTTTACACGTATATGAACCTTGAAAACATTACACTCCTTTTCGTGTAGACTCTTGTAGAAATAATAAGTTACGCAAAACTTTACTAAAATATTCCAATCCTCATTCTTAGATATTTTCTTTCCGTAGAAAAAACAACGGCGCGCGGCGTTCAAAGTATTTCACTTACAAACTAAGTTTTTTTTATGTCTTAAGAGATCTCTTTCTACAATTATCTTAGTATTCGTAAGCAAAAAATTTTTAGGTAGCTTTATGCTTGAACTTGGAACATAAATTATAATGACATTCATCCTACGCATCGGTTTTAATTATGGGAGAATTTTATTTGCATCCATTTCGTGTGGTTGAATTATTTAGACGATTTTATTATACGTAGTTATTAATACTTTTAATACTGTTCGTCACATTACAAGTTCAAGAAGCAGAGACAAATTTAAATTTGTCTTTTTAATTTAATTTTTTTTTGGATTTAGGTTCAAAATATACACTTAAAACAAAGAAATAATCTGCATAAAGAAATATAAGTTCTATTCCTGATTGACTAACTGACTGATAGACAACACAGTATAAACAGCTGAATGTAGAAACATGAAATTCGCAGCGTGCGTTCCTTAGGGCGGCAGTGAACTAAGAAAAGATTTTAAGAAATTCAACCATTAATTCTGTAACTGCTGAGACATTTTCATCGGACATGTCTGCGTCGCCACCTATACAAAAACTATATGATACGAGTATCTTTCTTAATTCTAAGACTGCGGCCAATTATCTTATAATACATGGATGTACAGTGTCATACTATGACAGCAGAAAAACGGCCCAACATGAGAATACAGGTTGACGCCAATGTTACCAATGCAAATTATTACTTTACCATTTATAGTCATTGGGTTTACAACTTTATGTCTAACTGCATTTAATCATAATTTAGTAAGTTTCGTTGCAAATAGGTTTTTATACAAAATAATAGTATTGACAGCAGCGCCGTCGGTCCGTCAGCCTGATAGCGCGAGCGATTGTCGATTTGTTGTAATTTTGATCGACTTTTTATGCGGCCATATTTTAAACGCGGACTAGAAGTCCATTGCTTATAGGTCAGTGACTGCGGCGAAATGAGCTGAGCATTGTGTGTCTTAAAATTTGGGACAATAGCGGTTAAAAGGTTAAGGAATAAATTGGGATATTTTTTTTGTATGAAACCTCTTTTTTAAAACAAACATTTATTTTTCTCACTATTTATGGTACACTTATTCTAATTGTCTTTTAATTTTAATTTCAGTGCCTGCAGAAAAATACCTATAAATATGCTTTTGCATACTCTATGTTTTTTTTAATTTAACATACAAAGACTTAGCTTTAAACGAGAACAGGGTCCAATTACGTATTTTTCTATGTCAAGCTCTGCTTTGTCGAGATTATTTCTCGACGTAAAATGAGTCCAGGACAGCAGGATTAATTAGGGGATGAAGTTGACTACGTACGCGATACATCAGTTTAACATATTCCATATTTGCCGTTTCTTAACTCAGGGTACCTACACTTTGACCATGATCCCAAATTATCCCGTTAATTTTTTTTTAGGGCTTTAAATTATCTCCACGAATTTAATGGAAGGACATTCATAGTCCTTCAAATGAATAGAATTATAATGATTCCCTTTGCATTGGAGAACCTTTGAAGAACAATTGTTCTCGGTCTATTGTGGAGGATGTTTATCTATCTGGACCGCTCATTTCAATGGGGATGCACTTGACGGGAGAGGGATGGCATGAGCATACAACCATTGCAATTGTTTGCATGCGGATTTGATTACTATGTAAGTTACGTCATGAGATATCTACTTCATAAAGGCAATCAACTTAAGTGTTTAATGTAATTAAGAAAGTTTGTAATGGAACGTTTAAAAAAGGTTATGTTATCCTCATTGCTTACATAAACCGCGTAGGTGCACTAAGATTTTTTTTTTGAAATTCCGCCATAAGACTATGCCCCACTGCGGCGCAAGCTATGCACACTGCATACAAACCAACCCAAACCACCTAAGCTTTTGTGGCCCTTGAGATGGTTAAAAGGGGGGTGGAATTTAATATATCATTTAAAACCTACGCAGCATCCAAAACCTAGTATATGGGGTGTAAGGGACAGTGTACCGAAAACTGAAACCCTGGCTCAGACCATTATCCTGAAATTAAAATTAAGTATATTATATCAATATGTTCCTTACTTTGATAAACTTAACGTGCCCAAGCATTCAACCCGAAATTATTTGAATATGTTCCAAACAGATACATCGCACGAAACAGTCGGAATCGCATTGTTCTATTGGCTATTATCACGCATGGTAACTCAAAGGGAATCTAATGCGTCCTTCGGCTCATGTTTCCAGTAAGGACTCCTCACATCTGCTACTTTGATGTAGCACCGCTTACAGTTTCAATGTCTACTAGCTCGTCTTGTTATTCCGTACCTCAAAAGGAAAAACACTTATAGGATCATTTTGTTAACCGTCTGTCTGTTTGTCAAGACCCTTTTTTACAGGAACGCGTGGAAGTATCGAGCTGAAAATTAATATCAAATAGGTGCTCGGTCTGCAATCCTTTCTACAAACTTCTACTTCGATGTGTGTGAACAACAGTTTTCAATTGGTAAAGTTAAGTTTGTCCCTTAATCCAGTTTATCTTTTCGTTAGAGCAATGCTCAGTGCTTATTAAGTTTATACGGACCCACGGTGCGCGATTCCGACTCGCACTTGTCCGGTTTTTATTAGGAATAAGTCACGTATAATTTTTACTCCTTAGCTATTTTCTATCAGTTTTATGTTACTAGCAAAGTAACTTGAACATTTTTTTCTCTCTTGTTTTAGTTACAAGGGATTTGTCCTTCTAAGTGTACGCTTCTAGGTCAACGTCGTAGCTTTGTCTAGGAGTGTTATTAGACGTTTGTACCTTTTAAGCTTATGCTTTTATCAATAGGTACAATCCGATTCGTTCTCCGCCTTAAGTTTGCTAATTGTGCGATACGCAATAGTTAGGACTTAACGCCGGTATTCTATGAGAGCGCGGTACTATCCTGATTGACCAGCTATGGTAGCACGCTAGCGTTGATCGCGCACATAAAAGCATTCGTCCCTCTCGCACACGCCTACTAGCTAGAAAAGGATATATGCATTATATCAGCTACAGTGTAGTCAGCTGATATAGCCAATTATCGCCATCGATTTGTCAAAATCATACCAATTCGACAATCACTTTCGCCGACATCACCAAGTTGTAATTGAATCAGAGTATTTAAAGTTGCAAGTAAGGAGTCGAAAGGAATGAATATATATAGTTCGTGACATCATTAGAGTAAATCCAAAGAAGAATACTTAAACGCAGAAAGAGAGTTTAAACCCAAGCTGCTTTATAACAGCGAACAGTTTTTGGAGCGTCCTGTGCACCTAGCACGAACCTTATCGACAGGTGTTAACTTGCTACGTAAGTCAGTGCGTCTCTCTCCTTCTGAGCTAGTTAGAACAATACGCACTGAGTTACGTATAGAGTTAACATGTCGAGAAGATTTGTGTTAGGTGCACTGTTCAGTCCACCGTCGCTTACCGAAGCCGATCGCCTCAAGTCTCGACTAATTATGTTTACATAGTCCACTTCGTCGATTTTAACTGCAACCTATGGTCGATAGACGTCTACGTTTACACTGGGTAGTTTCCGAATTCGACGATCAAGTGAAAGCAACCAGTCGATCTAGTGTAAACAGCCCTTTACATAACACGGCAAGCGACTGTTTCGGTTCATAACCCTATTGAAATAAAGAAGGCCAATACTTTTTTGGCTTTACTTTATAAAGTCATTATTACCTACCAACGCTCTCTTTATTCTACCTCCATTTTTTGGAAGTGTAACTCAAGTCTTAACAAACAGGGGGAAAGTTCATCCCTTCCGCCTTCACGCTCAATAAGACCTTTGTTCCAGTCCGCCGAGGTTCACGGGTTTCCGAATTCAAGGGAAATTTCCACCTAGACGTCTTCCATTAATTAATTAATTTTGTAAGAGCAATTAATATCTTTATCACAGCCATTACTTGCACTTGAAGAAATATTCTCAAGTGTGATTTAAGTTGCGAAGTGGTATTAACTAGTTTACAACTTGTAAGCTATTGTATAGAGACATACCTATCTGAACAAATGAGTCTTAATCTTGGCGCTTCAACTCTCTTCATGATTTCACATAGTGACTCGTTAATTACGTTAGAATGTGAAGTTACTAAGTCATTCGAATATTAATCACGATAACTGTACAGGTAGTAATTTAAATAAAAAGAATGGTGCATTTGCTGCAGATTCAATCAATTTATTTATTTGTGTTTACAGGTGTGGGTTAACAATTAGTAACGCTTAGCGTTTTCATACATTTCGGACTGTGTCTATTCACCAAATAGGCATTTTACAGTTTGTCATATGACGATTTCGTATCGAATTTGTAATATTTCAAGTCACTTTCAAAATTCTGAGGTACTTACTTAGCCTAAAAGTGAAAATTCGCCTAACCTAGCACCATTAAATAGAATAAAGACCCAGTCAACAATATTGTCAACCAAATAACAACATTAGACAAGAAGTGACAAAAAATTGAGAAATTTGATAAAATCTGAGCCCTGAAATTGATAAAATATGAATAGGCTTTTAGAAGAATTTGTTTTTACCAAACGACACTTTAGCCTTTTCAAGGCTTTGATCCACTCAACTTAAATTACGGACCGTTTATCTGCGTTAGGAGTTTTCATCATTCTATACTTTTGAGAGGGATGGAGGGTTCAGTACTTTTAGCAATATCTCCATACATCTTTTTTAAACGTATTGGTTATTTGTGGGCAACCTACTGAAAGCTTTTTTTTTTCATATTTATACAACTAAAAAAGTAAAGAATGAACGGAAATAAAATACGCAATGATTTGTATTAGTAATAAAACCTTCACACAAATACGTAAGTTTGAATTCGTGCAATAGCAAATCAATTTTACTGTCCGTTATATTAGTGCAAACTTACTCAAATGATTAAATAATTGTTTATGTTAAAAAACTAGCAGAATAAATTTCTAACTAACACATTACTGGACCATATTGTTTGTCTCCTAAATAAAAAAAAAATAGTTGTAATGTATTTACTTTAGTTAAGATTAGTTTTTATTAAGTTCTTGTTTTAGTAAGTGTTGATTAAGTTTTGAGTTCTTTTTAATTTAAAGATATTATTAATTTTATTTCTTTATAGTTCTGAGGCTTTCCTAGATTTGTATTCGTTGATTCATGATTTTATATTGTTACTAATAGAAAACTTTAAAAAGTAGAAATTATGAACTGATTTGGACAAGTGTTAGACAACCTTATGGTTAGTACCATTTTACAATAGGAACCTTTAAAATAAATAATAATAAATGAACAGTGTAAACAGTATAAGAATTCAGAGACAAAATAAATTACTCTTTTCACTCCCATTCCGTCTTCAAGCAACATTTCAGCACGTCCTATATCAGAGTGGGTGCGAAAATACCATGAATGCCTTCTAATTATATCGCAAATACGTAAACAATCTGTCACATTGTATTAACACATTGTTTTAAATAACGGTGACGTCATTACGCTGTGAGTGAATGACGCAAACCAAATATGAGGTGATATAAAAGTGATGTATCTCATTCACTTCCCACTTCTTTGTGAAGGTTATTTTTAGGGTTGTGTACTCTGACAATATAACAGCCAAAAATAGTTAATAACTATTGTGAGTTTGTAATAAGCTCCTTTCTCTGTATAGTCGACAAAGTAATTGCTTGACCACTTTTCAACCCTATTCCTTTGTAATACGGTCGAAAAGTGGTCAAGCAATTTCTTGGTCGACTATACATTAAAACAAAGTCGCTATCTGTTCCTGTCTGTCCTCATCGTAACCTACTAAACTACACAACGGATTTTGATAAGATTTCCACTGTCATTTAGTGAATTCTCTACGGAAGTTTTTAATATAAATTACATCTTATCAAATAAATATAAGTATTAAAAACATAAAAAAGGTTATAAAACGGGTAAATATAAGTATTGAAATAGAACTATTTGAACATTCTAAACATTTAGATTTAGAATAAAATAGAATAGAAATGTTTATTGCAAGTTGTGATAGTGATATAGCCACACCGTAGCCAGTTACTGGTTAGTACGAATGGGCCAGCTCGACCAATTTACTAACAAAGATAATGAACACTTGCATAGGTGTGACGTCATAACAATGTAGCCGTTTTGTATGGAGCGTTTTCACGGGGTTTGCGTCGCGTTTAATAGCACATTCAGTGCCTCGGACTCGAGAGGTGAGTTCTCTGTTCGTAGAGGATTTTGGGTACAAACCGGTAAACCCTCGCTACGAGCTACGAGCGTAGCACAAAGCAGTACCTACATGGCAATTAATGTGCTCGCGGACGTCTACGACTTCGTAGCGTGGAATTAGTAGCCCATGTCCGTTAGTAACACCGTAGCTTTCTATTCGTGACCGAAATTTTGGAATAGGTTCAGTAGTTCTAGAGATTAAAAACAAGGTTTACCTCTTTATTATATTAGTGTAGACGTTGATTTTGCAGCACTTAAAAATGCAGAAAAATTCTAATTTAATTTCCGAACCTTGTCCCTGCGCCACATATTTTGATTGTAAGGGACTAATTTGACTCTCCAACAATAACTAATTGCCGGTTGGAGTTTGGGGACCACGGTAAGGGTAAGTTATTTGTACAATAGTTTCCGATTACACGTCCCAATATTGTGGGTGCTGGTCTCCCTCTTGTGCGGTCACCTAGCGAATTCCTATAGCATTATTTTAACAGTGTAGCTAGGCTAATATTGGTCTGTTTATTTGTGATCTGACTGGAAGGTTATTGAGAGTAGTTTGTTGTATTTAAAGGCGACGTATCACATTTATCTTTCAATTACATAGTATAACTCGGGTATCAGTTTATAATCGTATTTTATGCAACTGATCGATACACAGGTCATATAATGAAACATATAACTATGAAAACACGTATTGTGGTAGGAAAATAATAGAAAAGACGAGAGTCGCGGCTCGCGGCGCGCGGCGACGCGCGCATGCTCGTTCGATCGGTAGCCTTGGCTGTCTGATGCAATAACCGGCGCTCGCGCGGGCCGGCATCCGCGGGGTGTGCGCGCGGGCGCGGGCAGCAAAAGTAATGGCGGCGCGGCGTCGCTAGGCAACGGACTGGGTTGCTAGACAACTAAGGAGTATGGCCGCGAACTGTGCAATAGTAGGGTACCGCAAGTGGAGTAGTGGGTTCCGCGCCTTACAGTCTCCCCCTCTAGTCCGAATAAGCGCCCTCGCATTCGGGCTAGCACTAATTCGCGTTTTTGCGTGGTCTACCACGACGTCGCTTTTGTCTGATCGGAGCTTCGATTTCACCGACAAAAGGCGAAAGGTGTGAGACGTGATACTTACCTAAGCATTTCCCGTCGTCGATGTTCTCTAAGCCGTAGGTCGTGCAGCTGATCACATCTTTGACCCTATACGGTCCGTCACGACGTGGTATAAACTTAGCCGTCTGACCGGGGCCCGTATCGTTAGGTCCTTGAGTTTTAAGAAGTACGAGGTCACCTACCTTATAATCAGGAGGTGGACGGCGGCCTTCATCTGCGTACTTCTTCTGGATCGCCTGTGCCTTCTCATGGACGTCTCTGGCTTCAGCCAAGGTCATCGCCATGCGCTTGAGGTGAGGCGTAATGATTGGGACGAAATTGTCAGTCTCCACAATGGCTCTTAAGTCAGTGGCGGCGTCGGACGGTGCACGTAGCTCCCTACCAAAGGTGAGATACGCCGGGGAGAACCCGGTGCTGGCTGTGACAGCCGAGTTCATCGCATACCTTACCGCGGCGAGGTGAGTATCCCACGTAGAGTGATCCTGCCCAACGAGGATGGCCAACTGTGGCTTAAGGTCTCTATTCTTCCGCTCAATCGGGTTCGCCTCAGGATGGTAGAACGGGGTGAGGGCCTGGTCAATGCCTAGCACATGGCACACCTGCTGCATGACCTCACTCACGAACTGCACGCCGTTATCGCTAATAAGGCGGCGAGGAACTCCATACCTGAAGAAGACTTCGTTGATCAGGGTCTTAGCACACTCGAACCTAGTCGCTGACTCAAGTGGAAAGAGTTCGACCCAGCGCGAACAGACATCTTCCACTATTAAAATCCATTTGTTGTGTCGTGGAGTCTCTACCAGTGGTCCAAAGAGATCCACGGACACAACCTCAAACCTTTTAGACATCGCAGGGGTTTGGAGAAGGCCTGCCGGCTTCCTTGTGTCGACCTTATAACGTTGACATGGCAAGCACTCCTTGATGTAGTTGGCAACGTAAGCTCGCATGCCAGGCCAGTAGAAGCGTGACCTGATGCGGCTCAGTGTTCGCTCGACCCCGAAGTGACCCGCTGTAGGTGCATCATGGAAGTCGGCTAAGACAGCGGCGCGTTCATGCTCTGGCACTACCAGGCGGGCCTCTTCGCTGTCATCTCCTTCAAGATCATACCTGTATAAAATGCCATCAGACAGAGTGTAACCGCGGTTAGACCAAGGCCTCCCCCTAAACGGATCGTCGGACTCCATATCCTCGACGATCTTGCGTACCTCGGGGTCCTTGAGCTGGTTTTCGCGCACGTTAACACTACCTCTTGACGGTAAGTCAACGACAGTGAAACATAGGTCGCAGCTCGCATCTTCAGTACATACCGGTCTCGAGAGCGTGTCGGCGATGACATTCGCTCGTCCTGGCGTGTACTCGATGCGGAGATTAAATTCTTGCAAAGTCAGCGCCCATCTCGCCAGACGGCCACTGGGAGAGCGCATGCTCATCAACCAGCGCAGGGGTTGATGGTCGGACTTCACGGTGATCTGAGCCCCTTCGATATAGCCCCGAAACTTACCTACGGCCCACACAACGGCCAGCGCTTCTCGCTCTGTGGTCGAGTAGTTTCTTTCGGCGTCATTCAGGAGGCAGCTCGCATACTCTATGGGTCGCTCGTCTAGTCCCTCCCCCTGCATGAGGACTGCTCCTAGGCAATATCCACTGCTGTCAGTCCGGAGGACGAACGGCTTCGTCTCATCGGCTTGACGGAGAATTGGAGCGGATACGAGAAGAGACTTGATGCGCTCGAAAGCCTCTTGTTGCTTCGTACCCCAGGTCCAAATACTTGCCTTCCTGAGCAGCATCGTGAGAGGGCTGGCAACTTCAGCATAATTGGGAATAAAACGGCGGAACCAACTTGAAGTTTGCAAAAAACACTTAAGGTGCTTCACATTTTGTGGCGTGCTCATACCTGCTATGGCGGCCGTTTTGTCAGGATCCACGTGAATACCACCCGGGACGATCACGTGCCCGAGGAACTTGACTGAGTCACATGCGAAGTGACTCTTCGTGCGGTTGACTCGAAGTCCAAACATGGCGAGTCGGTCGAAGACTGCTTCTAAGTCTGCCAAGTGTCGCTCAAAAGGACCAGGAGACAAGACGATCAAATCGTCCAGGTACGCCAGAAGGGCTACTTCCTTCAGGTTGGATCGGAATCGATCGATCAGCCGTTGGAATGTAGCGCCGGAGTTACGCAAACCCATCGGCATACGCTTAAATCTATACGTACCTTGAGGCGTAATGAATGCGGTCTTGTCCCTGTCATCTGGATGGACGTTCACTTGGAAGTAGCCTGATCTCAAATCAAGCGTCGTCATGTACTCGCTTGACTTAGCTGTGTGCAGGATATCCTCGATCCTGGGGAGAGGGTACCTGTCTGGCTCCGTTACCGAGTTTAGCTTCCGGTAATCGATGCAGAGCCTCATACTCCCATCCTTCTTGGAGACTAGGACGACGTTAGAGGCCCAAGGCGACTCGCATTCCTCTATAACGTCATCACGCAGCAGCTTATCCAGCTCCACCTTCAGCGCCTCCCTGCGGCTCTGAGACAACCTATAAGGGGGTGAAGCTATTGGTTCTTGGGCTTCGCTTACCTTTATCCTGTGGGTAGCAAATTCGGTAGCAGGACCCTTTGCCGCGAACTGGGCTGCTCTCGCCTCGATAAAATCGTTAAGCGCGTGCTGTTGGTCCTGGGAGAGCTTCGTTCCTTCATCACTGCGCAGCGACAGGTCGGAGGTGTCAGCTCGCATCAGCTCAGCATCATTGATGCTGTTCAGGCGGTACTTACGCACAAAAGCAAAATGGCGTCCAGGGTCATCAGCAAAACTCCAAGAATCCCGGGAGCCATCCAGTACTATCCCAGCTTTGGCTAAAAACTCAAAGCCTAGGAGAGTCCTAGTGTCATCACCAGGAAGCACCATAAAGTTTGCCGAAAAATTACGACCTTCGATAGTGATGGGTACCTCAGCAGTGAGCACGTCTCTAGTCTGCTGAGTACCGTCGGCCAGGCGTAAAGTTCGTTGCTTGTTCTGGAAACTCACACCATTAGCCACAAGGATGGCGTAAAGGGCGGGACTAGCAACGCAATGAGTGGCACCAGTGTCAATGATTGCCACCCCCTCGCGGTCAAAAATACCTACCATCAAAGTCGGGTGCGGCGTACAATTCACATCATCGTTATAATTAAAGTCGGCGCTTTTCCCAGAATTGCACGTGCCACACCTTGATTTTATCACCCCTTGCTTACCACAACCGTAACAGCGGATAGGTGCATTTACCTTGTCCGTTATAGGCACATTTACCTTATCTGTAACAGGTGCACTTACCTTACTCGCGACAGCGGCATTTACCACGTTCGTGTTTCGACAATTTTCAGCGACGTGGCCGTAGACCTTGCACGACGAACACCGAGGTCGATTACGTTTCGACTTATCGGACGCGTTCGGAATAACCCCCCCGTACGAATTCGAAGGCGCTTTTTCGGAACGGCTGCTGCTCGCGATAGTTGAATCGGACGACGGAACGTTAGGTATACAACTTTGTACTTCGGAAATCGCATCTTCCGTGACTCTTGTCTTATTTAACAAACAATCTACGGTATCGACAATATCTCGCGGTAAACGTTTACGTATACGACGGTTTAACAAACTATAAATGATGTCGACTTGCATTTCTTCCGGAACAACATACGGTAACTTAACAATTAACGCGCGCAAACGACACACAAACACTTCGGCGCGTTCGGATTGTTGTTCCGTGGCAAATATTTCACGTAAAAGTTTATAAGCCGGTCGCGGCGCGCCGTAGACTGCTCGGAGCCGGGCCGCGGCGTCACGCCACGTAGTAACCGAATTCTTCACTCCTCGCCACCAGACGGCGGCGTCTCCTTCTAACAACATCGATAGGCCTCGTACGGCGTGCTCGTCGCTCACAGCGGTACACTCCTTGTACACTTCCACGGCGTCCAGAAAGGCTTCCAGCACCTCCGGATCTCGCGCTCGTCCATTAAAACGCGCGGTACAGGTGCTGAAGTACCCGGGCGACGCGACGGCCGCAGCGGGCTCACTCGCGTTCGACGTGGGCGTGGCTGTCGTCGATCGAAGGTTCTCGATTAAGTTTCGATTGATCTCTGCTTGCGATTGTGCAAATGAATGCATAAACGACGCGACGAAATGTTCTGCGTTGAAGAGTGGCGGCGGCTGCGTCGATTGTGCTGCGGCGGCGGCGTCGCCGGCGGCGCGGTCCATCCTGCCGGCGGCGTGTTCCAGCCCACCGGCGGCGCGAGTTATCTCGCCGGCGGCACCATCCATCTCGCCAGCGGTGGGGTTAACTTCGCTGGCGGAACCTTCGTCCGTGACGTTCTCGTACTGGTCGCTTTGGGGGCGGCCGGCAGTTGCTCTCGTCGACATCGGCATGATGGAGGAGCAAGGCTCGTCGCAAACCAAACGACAATACTTGTCAGAAAGCGATTCACGACACGTAGGTGTAGGTATTGCCGCGTGAACACACGAAATCACTGTTTTTCGTCACGTAAACACATAACTACCTAACTCGGCACAGTGAGTTCGGCCTCGAGTTGGAGCGCCATTATAACTCGGGTATCAGTTTATAATCGTATTTTATGCAACTGATCGATACACAGGTCATATAATGAAACATATAACTATGAAAACACGTATTGTGGTAGGAAAATAATAGAAAAGACGAGAGTCGCGGCTCGCGGCGCGCGGCGGCTCGCGGCGCGCGGCGGCTCGCGGCGCGCGGCGACGCGCGCATGCTCGTTCGATCGGTAGCCTTGGCTGTCTGATGCAATAACCGGCGCTCGCGCGGGCCGGCATCCGCGGGGTGTGCGCGCGGGCGCGGGCAGCAAAAGTAATGGCGGCGCGGCGTCGCTAGGCAACGGACTGGGTTGCTAGACAACTAAGGAGTATGGCCGCGAACTGTGCAATAGTAGGGTACCGCAAGTGGAGTAGTGGGTTCCGCGCCTTACAATAGTTTTTTTGGACGCGTCACCTGATGGTAAGTAATCACCACCGCCCATAGACTCCCGTAACACCAAGGATATCGCAAATGCGTTGCCAACCCAGAGGGTTAAAGTGGAATCCCTCTTGTGCTAGTAATTTTACCTGCTGTCTTGCTTTCTACACAACCGCGCAAGCTCTGCTGCTTATCGGCAGGATTAGCGAGCAAGATGGTGGTAACGATCCGAACGAACCTTGCGCAAGGTTCTACCACCCGCGAAATAAGTTTAATAGAAATATAAATACTATTGTTCCTATAGACATCTCTATACACGTAGTTAAGCCATCAAAACTTTTTACGTTTTTTGTAGACATCCAAAGAGACAAACAGATATATAGACAAACGTCTCACTTTCGCCTTTGTAATATATTTCACACCATCTTTCTCCCAACCTATAAAAGCTGAATAAACGGCAAGTTGATGCAATGAAACTTTATCTTATGGCTGCTCAGCGCCGGCAGGCGGTGCGTGACTCATTCCAGCGGTCGCCAAACGATCATTAATTAAACTAACCAATTAGAACCGCGGCGTGGCGTGGGTCGCCAACAGTTTTATAAAATGAAAATTCCCCTTCTTAAGAGGAGTGTGAGCCCACCGCTCTGCATACAAACGGCGATAACGTTTTCCACCCTCTAGACCTATAACCATGATTTTTTGTATGTTACCATTACGCCCTAGAACTAGGTTTGTATGTTTGATTTTTTTATATTATTAATATTTCAAAAATATTGACGCTTTTGTGTTTTGTATGTAACTCCTAAAATGCAAATATTGTCATATCTATGAAAATATTAAAAAATCAAAACGTACAAACCTAGTTCTAAGGCACAATGACAACATACCAAAAAATCATTGCCATAGGTTAAGGTTTAAAGGGTGGAAAACGTTATCGCCGTTTATGGGGAGCGCTTTTTGGGGCTGGGTTCACACTCCTCTTAAGTACCTACCGACCCGGTTACTCCTAACTCAGATTATGTACATAATACTATGCGGATTCACGATCTCATACAAAAAAACGGTACCTTCATTTTGGGGCAATTTTTTGCGCATTTCGCGGGCAGAACTTGGTATTTTTTGTTCTCTATTGGAGCTATCGAGGTTAGAAACAATCGACTGTCCACTTTTCTTGAGACAAGAAGCGCTATGGAGTGCCATTTGGAATACTACGAGGTGTAATGCAGCTGTAATAACAGTCACGTAGAATTAATAAGTAGGGTTAAATCCATGTATGTAGTAGGTATGTAAATTCTTTATTGTACAAAAAACAAAAATTAAAAAAAGAGATACAGTGATGTACTAAGGCGAACTTATCCCTTTAAGGGATCTCTTCCAGTTAACCTTTGAGTGTGTGAAAGGAGTATCATAGTAGGGACAGACAAAGAGCAAGAGCTAAAAAAACATTTAAAATGTCATGCCATGTCTATGTCACATGAGTATAGAGATTTTAGTTCCACCAAGGGGGACCAACCCAGTGTGCTCATTTTACAGGACATTGACTTACATTACAGGATTCATAAAAAAATACGGGACAATGTATTTATAGTATGGTATCGTCCTGTATTTTTAAGAGAAAAATACAGGACACGGCCATAATGATAGCTGAAAAACGGGACGTCCTGTAAAATACAAACAGTTGGCCCTCCTAATTTCACCAGGCGTGGATTACTCCGCGAATACGTCACGCTTCTACAAGTACGAACTGTACCCTTACCATGAGTACAGTTCACCTGGCTGTAACCGTACTCGCTAGCGACGGCGTAAACGATTTGTATGGGGAATCGTACAGTGCCTCAAGCGCTCACTTAGAGAACTAAAGATCGCTAGTATGAGTCCAACGCTAAATTACTACTACCTACTAACGTTTTATAGCTTTTGCCGTAGAACATCGGTACCATGAGTCACAAATTTGACACATGTCATCGAAAAATACCGTATCGACTATGGTTAACTCTTTCACTGACAGATTGGAGCGTATTTAACCGCTATCGACTGTAGTAACGTAATATGAATTTTGTATAGAAACTCATGGTAGTGGTACTGGAGTACTGGCGGCCCCAGTACTGACACCGCGTTTTTGACCTGCGGTGTCATTCCGGATATTGACAAAATGTTGACAAATAACGGATCGAATTATTCACTTGTGGATTCTATAATGCGTACATGATACGACTGACATATCTTGAGTGATGAGGATTCGTCGGAGGTGAAACATTATTTAGTACTTTACCATTTTGAGTAAAGTGCGTTTCCACTGACGCCGGGAAATGTGACTTTTATGTTACATTTGGAAATTATAGTTAAGTTACATCTTCATTGACTGTGTCAGTTAAATCATTATCATTATCATCTCAGCTACAAGAAGTCCACTGCTGAACATAGGCCTCCTCCATGGATTTCCAAAGTGACCGGTTGGAAGCGGTATGCAACCAGCGCCTTCTTGCCATCTGTATGAGGTCATCGGACCATCTTGTGGCTGGTCGTTCAGTTCAATAGGTTTATTGAATAACTGTGTGCAATCAGCAAAACTGATTTCTAGGCTACCATAGAAACCTATTGTGTCGAGTAACCGCCGTGGCGTAATGGCATTTCTTATGAAAAGCCATTATGGTATATATTACAAAAAGGTTCTACACGGCCTAGGAATCAATTTGGTTGACTGTTTGTAAGTTGACAACTAACATAACAGTTTCAACAGTTTATTTGGACTTAAGTATGTCACCCCTGATTGCCTTCCCTAGTAACCTAGTGATCATTCAATTCACACATAGGTGCGATGACGAGCAAAGCGAGAAATGTGTTGTTTATCTTGCGATCACTACAAAGTGAGAAGTGAGCGAAGTAAACTTGCAGTATCGGTCGGCGAGCGCCGTAAATGCCATAATCGCATTCGCTAGGAGAGACAACCAGAAGGGACATCAGCCCTCGACCGTACAGTGGGAGAAATATATTCACGTACCACCTTAGAACCCTATCGCAATGACGTGACGCGTTAAACGCCACGCTATGTCATTCAAATGTCATGCGTATGTCTCTTCCACTAGGTTCTACATTGGTACGTGTTTCAATTTCCTTGACTGTACTTCAACCCGACAGACATCTAACATTATACACAAATTTCTAACAATCTAATATGTCTGCATCTAGTGCAAGATTAAATTAAATTAAAATGTGTATTTTCAACCATTGAAAACAATACCTTTGTTTTGATACCGTTGGTTTGTTTAAGCGATAGTCAACACAACGCTTGGCAAGCGTGCAGAGCTCAGAATAGCAAACTACTTGTTTAAAACTAACTAGTTTGTTGTTCTGTATTCTGCATGAAGCCGTAACTTTCCCAAGTGGCCACAGACTGTAAAATGTTGTTGAAAATGTGCCATAAATAGTTATATTTTCAGATTTTTTTGTGATTTTGTATCAAGTATAAAATTTAGGATATGAGCAGACCTCCCCTACAAAATCAAACGTACCTATTGTGTAGCACATTGTGACTGTAGCGGAGCCTTACGCCCGTTCCCCCAACTGTAGGTGGAGTTGGCATGTCTCCCCTACTGTCAACATTGTGCGACATTTTCACTACATTTTCAGGCTGCCCGTAGCGTAATCACGTATTTGGACACATCGGGGATTCGGCCGAGGCTAACCTCTATTTTTAGCAAATGGGCAACTCAGTCCATTACTGAGAACGTAGAAATAAACCTTATTAGCGCGTGAAACACGGGCATTGGGAGTTAGAGAGTTGGATGAAATGCGAATGGGATGGGCTAGTGGAACATTACTAGATTGTAGCTATGTGTTGGCTCGACAATTCTTATCAGTGACGCAATCGCGGAACATAAAATAGATTGATATGAATCGATTTGGTTTGATGGTCGCTCACCGAATGCGTATATTACCTACTAGCTTTTCCCCGCGGCTTTGGCTACGTTTATAAAATGTAACAAATGTTAACTTCAGCCCCCCTTAATGGTGAACTTTCCAAAAAATCAACATATGTTCCAAATTATAAGTCTAAAAGTGCAGTCAAGGTAGCGCGTTGTCTATCAGTTATCCAGATTTTTTTTTTTATGTTTGGAAGATAATAATAAATGAGTATCCAACGCAGAAAAAGCATAATACACTGACCTTCACACTCTAAGAGTAGGCACAATCATTTGTGACACCAACATTTTCGCGGTAGTTCGTAACTTATGGCTACTGGCTGTCATTCAATTATCAATTCTATGCAGACAGGTCTACATAAATATGCAAAATTTTTGCAGGCTTTTTATTAGCCACTTTCCTATATTTGCTTAAAAATTTTCTAGTCGATACCTGAAATTTGGTACCCTTGCGTAGTCCAAAGGCAACGCAACATTTTTAAACATGCTTGTAGTTTGCAAAACCCAGTCTCAAAAATGAACTTTTGGAATAAACTTCATTGTAACTTATACGGACGTCTGCGCATTTAAAGTGCTATATAAATTCATTTATGCATGCACTTAATATGCGAAAACTAATGGCCATTAAAGTTGAGCGCAGCTTCCACTTAAGAAGTAAAAGCAATTTAGACTTACGTGTTACCACTTAGGATGTTGAACAGGCTGTCTCATTTGTTTAGTTGTGGATAAACAAACTGGAACAACCGCGGAACCAGTGCCGTGCTCGTGCAAAAAAGCTGCGTCTACAAATGCATACATAATATATTCATGCAAAAACCCACCCTACTCCGCTTAAACAGGATACAACATACAATAGACAGACTCAATTATAAACCACCACCACTGTACACTTACGCTACACGATTTATCATCATCGGGATCTTAAATAGTACACCCGTTCGCTACTCGAACGAATGGCAAACTGATAAACTTAAATATAAAAAAAAACAAAGCAATCGGACGCAGCGACCAAGAAGGCGAAGTAACGCCTAGCCTGAATCTTTAAATTTTTTCGCTGTGGATATTTCCTGAGTATGGGATCGGTTTTGCTTCACGCCACAGAAATATTTGACTTGGGTCCGGAACCCTTGGACCCGGTCACGGGTTGAGTTTTCCTACATTTTTGCTGGATATCCTATAGTACAGTCAAAGAATTTAATTTCCAACCTACCTAAGGTTCAATATTGTATAGCAAACTGTCACCTGTCACCATAAGAGCTAACTAGACCAAGACGTTAGTTTGACATATCGACCTTAATGCATTGCGAATGTCTGACGACACTTCAGCGTAATGGGTAGGGAATTAAATTCTTTGACTGTACCATATCCGTAGACCGTACACATATGGTGCAAACGGGACTCTGTGCACCTAGCACGAATCTTCTCGATACGCAACTCGCTACGTAAGTCAGTGTGTCTCTCTCTTACAGGGCTAGTTAGAAAGAGACGCACTGAGTTACGTAGCGAGTTAACGCGTATCGAGAGAATTCGTGCTAGGTGCACAGGTGGATAGTTACTTTAAGAGGAGTGTGAACCCAGCCCCAAAAAGCGCTCCCCAAACAAACGGCGATAACGTTTTCCACCCTCTAAACCTTAATCTATGGAAATATTTTTTTTGGTATGTTGTCATTATGCCTTAGAACTAGGTTTGTATGTTTTGATTATTTAAATATTTGTCATTGATGTGACAATATTTGCATTTTAGTAGTTTCATACAAAACAAAAAAGCGTCAATATTATTGAAACTATTAAGAATACTTAAAAAATCAAAACATACAAACCTAGTTCTAGCTAGAGCATACTGACAACATACAAAAAATTATGGCTATAGGTTTATGTTTAGAGGGTGGAGAACGTTATCGCCGTTTGTATGGAGAGCGCTGGGTTCACACTCTATAAATTGATGGTCGAGAAAATGGTCTATTCCGATTAGTTCCATCATTAGCCCCATTAATGAAACTTGTTAGACTTTTTTTCCCAGTAGTTACATTTAACAAAGATGGTTTCCGTAATGGAACTACTGCACTTTATCAATGGAACTATTAATGTAACTAGTCGAAATAGACCGAGAAAATAAGTCCACGATTTGACAGTAAATGAGTGACGACCCGTTGTGACTTTACTCTGCAATGGCCCAGCCAGAATTATAAATGACTCTGTATATTCAATCATTGCTCGCACACAGGATTATAATGGATTATTGTACGCCGTGATTGCGACCGAAAATCCATGTAATACCTCCAGTATCGGTTTATTGATTGTGCCCCTTGTTTTCTGGGTAGCAGGCACGAATGGTTGTTTAGTGACCGTTAATGGCCGCTGTTTGCCAATCGTTATTGATCGTCGACCGATCACCTCAGGATTGCGCGAAACGTGCTCGCTTGCCGCGATCCGTGTTCAAACAGCGAATGGTGAGCACATATTGGATTATCATTGGAGTTCGATACTGGTATGAAATAGTGGACTTGATTGAAATGTTAATTTAGGTCATCTACGTACATGTAGCATTCTATTAACGTCGACGCTAGTAGAAACGGGAAATGTACGGGCTTAGGTTAACATTAGAATCCCTTATAAACGTTTGTCCTAATCATATGCCATTAAGCATGTTATGCTCAAATGAAAACTTTCAGAAATAAGTATTATAATACAAATCTAACCTAACCTAATAAGCTCTATAAGATTATATTTAAAAAAAAGTAAATTTAAAAAAATCAAAAACCCAACTGCGTGAAAAGTAAATCAAAACTGAAAAGACGTAAACAAGACCAGTAGTCTGAAGTTCTGTTAAGTAATGTTGAATACCTACACCATTGCAATAGTTTCCTTAACTTCAACAGTCGGGACCCATTAAAAATGTACACCGGCTCAAATCTTCCCAGTAATGGGTCCCGACTGTTGTAGTTCATGTAACTATTGCAATGGTGTAGGTATTCAACATTACTTAACAGAACTTCGGACTACTGGCCTTGTTTACGTCTTTTCAGTTTTGATTTACTTTTCACGCAGTTGGGTTTTTTGATTTTCTAAATTAACTTTTTTTTCACCCGCAATGCTCTGGCGCACCGCTAGGGTTGGGCTGCTTACAGTAATACTATCAACGCACGACACAGAGCGAGCGGGCGCGCGCGCGGCAAGCCGGCAACCTACTGCGATTAACCTATGCCATAGGTCATGCGGCGAGCGCACCTACATTGCGGAGTGGAACCCCCCTGACAGTGCATAAAAACTCACTGACGACAGGTATGCTTTTGTATGAAGCCTGCGTAGCGTGTGCATTAGGTACAGGGTGTCAATTTAACAGACGGTTTAGAGTATGTAGTCGTCTCTTTTTGGGAGATTGAATTGCGATTGAAAGTAAAGAGATCAGCTAATAAAATATCGATTTCAATTTTATTACTCTTTTTATGCTATACTATTTCTATGGGTTTTAGCAATAAATCCCAACCATTAGTCAGATTTGAATCGTGAAAGGTTGTTAGTGTAAAAGCCAGTGTATCAGTTGAGATAAAATGTGTTTTACTGCACTGGCAGTTGATAAAATTAATCATTTTTACTTGCGTACGTAGTATTACTCGTAATCTGAGCAATGAGTAATGCTCTGGGGAGTCACGTTGGTTGTTTAGTCCCCGCTCTCAACTTTTAAAATAATAATATGTTATCAGTGCCCAATTTCATAAACGCGAAAATTTGGTATACATTGCTTGCCCACTATGATGTTAATTCTGTAAGTCTGTAGCGTTACTCGTCGATACAGTAATGTACGGCAAATTGTCACTGTCACCTGTCGCCCGTCGTGTTTATGAAATTGGGCCCAGGGTGTCTAGGCAAAGTGACACTACTACTACTTTCTTATGTTTTCGCGACTTGTAGACATTGAAATAAAACAATTACATCGCTAATGCTGAGTTTCTTGCGGCGCATTTTTCTCAGCAGATGCCAATTTTCGAAGCGCTTGTAGAGTTTTGTAGTCTTATTGCGTTGATTGGAACGATTTCATATTATTTTATTTTATTTCTTCAAAATTGGATTTTTTTTGTCCGTCTGCCCGTGAACATGAGACCTGAATAGGTCTCGAAACGTCGAGCATTAGATTCCTTACAATACACGCGATGTAAACCGTTTAAATTGATTTATTTTAAAGCGACACTCTGTTAGCGTCAACGCTAAAACGGCAGAATCTACGGGTTTGACATTGGCGATCGACAAATTATGGTTTCCTTACGTCAAGTGCATACATGTGCACCTAGCACGAATCTTCTCGACACTCGTTACGTAACGGAGTGCGTCTCTCTTCTACAAGGTTAATTAGAAAAAGACTCACTGAGTTACGTAGCGAGTTAACGCGTATCGAGAAGATTCGTGCTAGTTGCAATGAATGATGTCGTTTTTGCTAACGTGTATGTTGTCAGAATGTCGTCTTGTCTAGACCCTCAGACGTCACGGTGTGCTAGTGAGAAAGTAGGTAATGTACTATTATGGCATTGTATATTCGATCAAGTAATTGCTTGACCACTTTTGAACCTTATCAATGTTGCGGGTGTCTATGCTTGCTTGTTTTGCCTTCCAATTTTATAAAAAAAACCTTTGTAGTATCAAATTTAAGTAATGCTTTAGGTAATTACAAGTTCTGTTAATTTTTCTGAATACAAATACGTAATGTTGATAAAAATTGGTCAAAAGCGTCCGAGTCTAAACTTTCGTTATTCAATTTTAGATCTAGGTTGCCCCAAAACGCTTTGAGGACAAAAAGTTACTGTCGAGATTCAATTTTAGTTTTCTGTTTGAGCTAAAAGCTTTGGAAACTGCAAACTGGGTCATATTCAGAGTTATTGACTTTTCCTAAATTCTTTCCTTCTGTCCGCGAAAGTTAAGGAATATTTACTTCTGTATGAATGTCCTATTTTCTGTGTAGTCTATACTCATAATAAGGAGTATTGTAACAAGTGTGAACTTATTAGTACACGCCGCTGTAGCTAAGGCTATCCTGTTCTAGTATCTTAAGAACGAGGTTGTTTCAAATTTATTTTTGTAGAGTCACTAACAAAAGTAGCTGTACACTTGAATAGACAAAAAATCTATACAAGCTCTTGAGTACTCTCTTAACAATGAAGTATCGGCTGCTGACTCTACAAAAGAGCTACAAACTTTTCACAATTCAAAAAAACTATTGTGACAAAATGAAATAAAACGCTTTTCAGCCTAAACCCTTTCATCTTAAAAGGAAAACATTCAACTCTTAAAATCTTATGAATAGTATGTTACCGAATGGTATTTTGGTAATTTTCATTGGACAAAGGATTTATGCTCTGACAAACGTCAAACGACGACTTATGAAAAAGATAAAAGACAAGACGATAAAAGAGCTCATTTTATTTGACCTCAAATACTACAGCGCTGTAGCGACAAAGGTTGCAAATAATGGGTCAGCTTAGAGTTCAGGCTGACTATACATATGTGTTATTCAATATGTCGGGGACAGGATGGTCATTAGTACGGGAGCTGAACGCAACAAGAGCACAGAATAAATAATAGTACAGTCATCCTCAGATGTAGCTAAACACTTCAGAACCTCGTCGTGCAACGTCTGAAATCAGAGTTGCTCGAATTCGTCACAATACTAACAAGGTACAAAAATGTTCAGCTACTTTTGAGGCTGATCGTACTAACGTACAGAAACTTCCCTTTTCCGACCGTGATTTCAATTCTAACTTTCTTAACACGACCAAAAAGTTCGTCTTACTTCATTCACATTCGGCGGCTCGCGTCAATAGGAACGCACCGCCCGCGCTAGTCTTCTCCCCGCAACTCCCTGGCGTAACGTTATGGTTGCACTGCATTCGTTTTCGATTACACTGACACAGCGAGAGCGAGCGAGCGGGCGCGCGGTATGCCGACAATCTACTGCAATTTGCCTACTATGTAGGCAAGGCGTCCGAGCGTACCTACAGTGTGGAGTGGAAAGCCCCTGCCACAAGTACCTACCTATTTCAAGTAAACCCGAGCATTAGATGTGGGTGAAAATTAACTTGTTAGATTTCACCTGTCACCTGACCCTATGTCAATGTCATGGGTTTCTATAATATATCAACAAAAATTGTTTTAAGCAATTTTTTTATCTTGTCTTTTTTCATCTGGCTCTGTCAAAATTTTACCTTGATAATAAAACCGGGTCATCTTTTAGCAGTAGTTAGCAATTTTCGGTACGCTTAGACGTAGAGTTAGAGGAATGTGGGACGCATTCGACGTTTCGCGGGACTATTTGGTTCATTATTTAAATGCGGGATTACAGCTTCGATAACGGGACTGTCCCACAGAATCCGGGATGGTTGGCTGCCTTATAGAACAAACAAATCCTAAACTACTAGATATACATTGGAAGCATAGCTAAAATAAACGGGTTCGTAGTAAGAACTCTTTCAACCAAATAAACCACTCGTAGTTGTCAAGTGCTACACCGGCAAAATCCCCGGGGATTATAATCTTGATCGGTTTGGCAACTAAGAGTATTACCATAGTAAAATTACAACCAGTAAATAATTACGAAGCGTTTCGTGTTACAGCGAATAACGTTTATAAATGTTATTTCAAGATAAAATCAGTTTTAATATGCCCTAGGCGATGCTCGCGCCGGCCGGAGTCCCTTTTGCATAATTCTACAGTAAGCGCTTAGAAGTTTGCTCATTGGTTATTTATTCACATAGCTAGGCCGCCATCTTTGTTGCCAAATTTTATGTCCATTTTCGTGGCAATGATCTCTAAAGTTAACATAAAAATTTTGGGAACGTCCCTGTTTGGGATAACAAAATTGTGCTGGAGTTCGGCGAAATTAAGTTAATAAGTACATATTACTACCGTAACGAGGGTATTGGTACAGTAAGTATTTAAAAATGGTACGTTTCTAGCAAACTATTATTTATTACGTTAATTGTGTTCATATAATATTTTCCACGTAATACTTAACGCATTTTTGTGGGGTGATTATAGATTACTTAGAGTTATATATTCGAGCTAAAACTTACACAGGGTCGCAAATATTGCACTCTTCGCAAGCAAATTCGATTTTTATTGAAATAAACGAATACACGCATTTACAGTAGAGAGTCCAACATGTTTTGGACTAGACTGTGGTCTTTATTCATGAGTGCTTAGGGCCTCCGCTAAGTAGAATAGAAATAGAAATCATTTATTTTGAGATAACAACAACATTATAGGTTTACACATACAAATATAAGCCTTAAATCTAGAGAAAAAATAGCGCGGGTGCACGGAGCGGGTGCATGTCTATAGAAAAATAGTAAATATGAAAGCCTTTGCTAACTCGCGCGGGTGCTCATACTATTGTTTGATGGGCGTGCACCCTCTCTTAAGATCGTGGCCGGCCAATGACTAGCGTATCGGTAATACTGATGTTAGAGAAAGTTACGTATTTACTATTTAATCACATTCATAAGAGCTGGTTGATTTAAAGGTGGATTGCGGCAAAACGGGGCAACACAAAGTTCACAAAGACGGATAATCATTTCAGCAAACCTCTGCCATCTACTCCGCTCCGGCAAGATAGTCTTATTATTTGAGTTATCAAATAATTTAAAATATCTTTCAAGAGAATATAATCGCGTCAACCAACGTCAAAAAGCCACGATGGCTAACTGCGGAAATTCAACCCGAATTGCTATTTGCTCCAATTAGGGAAACTCAAAGAGCGGAGGCAAATTATTAATCACGATTGGAAGGCCCTATTAAAGCATCACCCAGCGTTGATTGAAGAGGGGACTATTTAAACACAGGCAAGGTCGACGGCAAGTGTGACAATTGACAATTACGTAAAAACACTTGAATTTAGGTAGGAAGTAGGAATCAATTGCGGAGCTACTCGTTCATGAGAAAGCTTGCAGACACTCAAATTACAACTGTCGTTCCCAGAGACATTTTAAGGGGTACAGCTTTTGCCCGTGACTTTGTACGCGTGGATTTTGGAAGTAGGTAAGTATTTAACTCGACTTCTAGGCGGCATATCCAGTTAAAACATAACCTCAACAACAACAAATTCCCTTTATTGTTACATTACACTAGAAAACAAACAAAGAAAATACTCCGCAGCAATGCTTGCACTGTTGTGTTCCGGCGTGGAGAGCAATCTCCTTGGTGTTACTGCCGTTGTGGGTGTCAATGGGTGGTGGTGATCACTTACCATCAGGTGACCCACATGCCTGTTTGCGTCGCAATTTTATAAAAGATGATATCACGGGAGCTACATTATCCGAATATTTAATTAAAGCTTTTACTTAGTTGTTAACGCCAATCAATATGTATTAGAAAATTTTCGGATGACTCGTAAATTGTAAATTAAACAACAGTACTAGTCAGTTGATTTGATATACAATATAAAAAGTAATACTGTATCTGCCTTATATTTATAGTTGTCATCATCAGCAGCTGTGTTGAATATATTATTGAACACCACCTCCCCTTATTCTTCTGCTAGTTTCTCGACTCTTGGGGGCGACTTTTTCAGTCAGCCCAAAATTTCAGTTTCTGACTAGGCTTTATTTTCTAAGCATCAGAAAGAACTTTTTAAAGTTCCTTTGTGTTTCCTTTCCTTTCATTAGCACTGCACTGTGCGCTTTCTGCGGACTTTTCTGCCTCGCATGGCAGCTGGGCTTTTTATTTTTACGTCTAACGTTTCATTCACGAATTTCACTAAAAGAAGGCACGTGCTAATCTTAAGCTCTAGAATACGAGTTGTAATTACCGTAATAGCTCTTTTAACAAAAAACAACACAAAAATTACTCAAAACCTTTACGAGAGTCATATATCAAATAGCGGCCTGTAGGCACCGGGAAATCGTGACGCATTTCTCAATTTTCTTTGCTCAAATCGTGTCACAAGGCAGCACCTTTTGGCATGCGAAAGCAAATGCAGAGTCCTTACCCCTACCACACTCGCTTTTGTTTCGTAAATGAACCCTTTCAAGACCATTAATTGCGAACGCAATTAGCTTCAGTAAAGCAAAGATTGTCATTATGCTTTTTAACCACATGTTACCTACAATTTTTTGTATTACCTACTATAATATACTGCAATTTAATATATAAGCACTCGTAGTAGTTAATTTAAAATGTACATGTTTGTGTGCCAAAAACGGTTAGGAGCATTCAACATCGGGAAGGGGTTTCCGTTTTTAATGCGAGCCGTTGCAAATTTCTACTATTTCCTCTGATTGCTGAAGCTATCAGCCATTAATGACAAGAATAGTTGAGTGTAACTGAGAATATGTATTTATCAAACCGCGATTAGAATATAATTGGAGAGTAACGTCTGCCCACTGTCATTTCATACACATACGAATGAAGCTTGACGCAAGTCTATGAAATACAGTGTGCTGACGTTACTCTCCAATTATGTGCCAATCGCGGTATGATAATACTGGCTATCAGCTAAACACGAAAAGGGTTTGAATATAGAAACCAAACCTTCTTTCCCGAAAAAAAGATACTTGATATTCGGACTTGTTGTTATACTAAATCATATTATTAAATATGATAAAAAACCAAAACAAAGAGCATTTGAGGAATTTCCTCTATATTTTAGGAAAATTATTACAGGACTGACACGATTTAGGGAGGAAAAAGGTCACAACGAAATCTCGATTTGCACCGTTTTGCCAACATCATTTAACCTGCGCGGCGGGGCTATTCTCAGTTTATGTGAGATTCATCTCGCACGAAAACTGTCAAATCCTTAGGAACAAACTGGAACAAATTACCTTGCTACTCCGCGAAGTGGTTTCGCGGAGTAGCAAGGTAATTTGTTCCAGTTTGTTGATATGGACCTCCGCAAAGTAACGCCTGAATCTATTAATTATTTAAATCCTTAGGAAATCTATCATTTCTTGAAGTATCTCGCACGTGAGATGTATCTCGCATGAACTAAAAATTGGGGTCCTGTTATACTCGTAGTTCAGTTCAAGTGGGTGTACCTGTTATTTTCAAACTTAGCTGACAGCTTCGACGATCTGGAGTAAAGGCAAAAATTTACAAATACAAGAAATTTATTGGCAAGTAATAGCGGAATTCTTTGACCGGTTTTGTGACGCTCTTAAGGCTTGTAATTAAGAATTCATTGTAGCACAATGTCGCTCGATATAAACAAGCTTCAACTTACATTTTAGACCAATTACGCGTTTCAGTCTACTTTGCCTTCCCATTTGTTATTATTCAGCCTACCCTGCATAATAAGAACGGAGGACGTCTTTTGAATATGAAATACAGCTTTACTATACTTCCAAGAACGAACTTAGGGGAAGTATAGCACATAAATATACAACCATTGTGCGATTGTGAGGCAGCTTTAAATAGCTTTCGCTTTCATGAAGCTTTTAACGTGGAGAATATTATTCGTTTTCACATGAGAGTTGAGGCCAATTATTTATTTATATACCAGTTAAGCTCGTTTGAATTAGCGTATAACGTCTCAAGCGAAAGGAAAACATCACGGCGCCGCCACTGTCCACGCAAAAGTGACAAGCTTGTATCAAAAGTTGGTTCCATTTTTAATCGCCGTTAAGTTAAAATTTTCATTTGATATGATGGATACCAATAGCTGAAGAAATTACCGAGACTAGGCTTAGATGGTATGATCACGTGCTTCAGTGACCTAAGTATAATGTCTTGAAGAAGTGCCTTTCTATTGCTGCTATATAATTTAAAGGGGTAGAGGAAGACCACTTGTCAGCTGATTGATGGCGGTCCACAAAGACAAGTGGAACCTAGTCGTTGTCGAAGAAAAAATGGCGGCTCAAGAGCCCAGAACACAAAAAGCCGGCTTAGAGTAACAAGATAGTGCCGACAAAGAAGGACGAGTTTTTTTATTAACAATTAAAATTGTAATTTCTTTCTGCTTCTTATTTTCTCAGCCAAATCTATTTATTAAATAGACATATGGAGTGCGATTTTTGAATCTCACCGGGTGACTAAAGCTCGTCAAAATGGCCGTTTTTCATTAGAAATGCGGCCATTTGGTGAGCTTTAGTCACCTAGTGAAATTCAAAAATTGCATTTGAATCTCACTGGGTAACTAAAGCTCACCAAAATAGCCGTTTTTCATAGAGATTCGGCCATTTTGGTGAGCTCCAGTCACCTGGTGAGACTCAAAAATTGCACCCCTGGTCTTAGACGTATGGCCTTGTTATAATTGAAAAGTTTCACTGCTTTCATCGCAATTACGTGAAAAGTCGTGCGAATTGCGAGGTGATTCTCTAATCACTACGGCGACGAGCTCGAAATCAAGCCACCGTGCTGTCTTGCTCTAGCACGCATACTTCAAAGTTGAGATCGTAGCCGTTGCGCTTAAAGAATAACAGGGCCGGTGAGTCTTTAGCACTTCTGCATGGTTGATGAGTGTAAACGGGGTAAATATAAGCTTCAACTCTCGCCATCCATCTATTCTATTATTCATGGGCGTACCCAGCTTCTGAGAAAAAAACATGAGTACCTATCTTTTCAAAAAAAACTAAACGGATGTAAACTAAAATTGTGTAGGTAGGTACATGTGAGCCGGCAACACTTATATCGCCATATTTATACGAATGATACGCTTGAAGCGTTTCATATCCTAAGCAAATACCGAAACGTATCCCATATCACATCCGAGGCTCTATTAATATTATGTTAATACGACATTTACATAAACATAATACGTTTCGCGATCATGCTTCAACTTGGCCGACAAATTACGTCGCGTCTTTTGACAGCATCTGCACTTGACATTCCAAGGTCGTATTTTTCTACTGTTTCTGGCCAGCTATAATCAGATTACTGAAATAGCGGCGTTTTTCGGGTAGAGTGCAAAGTGTTGCCTTTTTGCGTGGCAGTCAAAAAACCATTTTAATTTCGGTTCGGGGTGTTTAAGAAAACAAAATTCAACTTAAATGTTTACCCGATTGCCGCCAGAAGGGAGAGTTATATTTTTACAGAAAGGAGGGTTATTCGAGTGTATATTATGCATATATATACATTAAATATGACAGTTTCATGCTACTATTTTCAACAGACTACTAAATACTAAGTTTACTTTACTGAAGGAACTGTCCGACTCGTTCATTACTTGATTACTAAAGTAAAATTATTAATAAAAACAAAAACTTGACTGCGTAAAAAATAAATAGCTGAAAAGAGGAAACTCCTTTAATCCAAAAAAATGGTTTGGGCAATCGAGATAAATCCACCTTCAAAGCCTTTTAAATATAACTTAAATGTGATAAAGCATTGCCAACGGTGATAAAAAAATACAGCACTTCAAGCTAAGTATAATGTTAAAGAGCTTGTTTTTCTCTTTTCAGTTACTTATTTTTTACACAGTCGCTTTTTGTTTTTATGTTTGAAGATTTGCAGATTTCAAGTTATTCATTAGTTTATTATTATTAAATAAAGTGGTTCGATTAGTAAACGCGCTAAGAATGACACAGCATTCCATTCAAAATTAAGAATTGCCTATTAGTACCTGATAAATATTGTTGCATTGCAAATTGCAATTCCTTCTTACGCAATAAAAACATATGCCGCGAGTAAAGCTTTCTCAAGTGGGAAGTAAAAGTGCTTCAAAGAGTTACCGATCTCGTTTTATAAGGATTGATTTATATTTTTAGAAAATAACGAACTAATACAAAAGTGTCGTTAGAAGAGCTTCTTTTCGGTACTCATTTTTTACTTATAAAAGTCAAACTTGCGAACAATGTATATATCATTTCACTAGTCGATTTCGGCAATCTTTGTTGTATCTCATTCGCTCTTGCACCTCACACAATGACCATTTGTCACTAGTGTTAGCATGTAAACAATATTCTAACAGTAAATTTTGTATTAGTAATGGAATAAAACTGATAGTCTGGTTTTAAATTTATATACAAACATGACCAGGGCCCCTATTCGGGGTTCATGCGAGATTCATCTCGCACGAGAATAACTGTCAAATTTGCACCAACCAGACGTCACAGTGACAGTCCTTTCGGCGGGCTGTCAACTAGGCTGCGTTCCGAATAACGTTAACATAATACCACAACAAATTTCACTTATTGTCACCTAATGGGGCCTGCATTGCAAGGCTGCTTTTCACCAGAGATGTGCGAGGATGAGTAGCGAGGGATGTACAAACACAACCAATAGAATCGCTTCATTTACCTCGCCTAGGTCAGCACAGCTCTGGTGGAAACGGCTCATTGGTTCTTTACAAACATACCCCTCGCTACGCATCCTCGCACATCTCTGGTGGAAACGCAGCCTACTGTGTTCTGTTCTGCGTAATGTTAAAAAATTACAGATTTCATAGAAAAATGACAGTTCTTTTTGACATATCTTTACTGACGCGAGAATCGCCCCACTGGGCTTGACACGCGTAGGACATTGTTTGTACCAGTAGTTGACATCATTGTCTCTCGTTTTTACTCGTATGTTTTCATTTGTTGTTGTCAATTACTCGTCATTGTCAATGACTAGGACTTTAACATAAAACTACCGTGAGACTCGGACATATTAATAAAACGGATCACTCACGTATTTTTTAAGTCGAGAAATGCCCGACATGTATCGGACCAGAACGTTGTCCTTAATCATGAGCCCCCCGCGGCGACTCGACTTAAAAATACGTGAGTGATCCGTTTTATTAATATGTGATGACTAGGACTGTTACCTTACCTTGTAGTTTTTCGTTTTGCGTGATATGATAACGTTTGTGTGGGTGACTGTTATTACCTAATTGTAAATATGAAGTACCTACGATATTTATTTTATTGTGATCTTTTTCTTAGTTGTTATTTAGTTCTGGTTATGTGATCTATTGCGGTTTTTAAATGTTAAAATGGATAATAGAACACTTGTTAACCATATTAAACTTCTGGCCTGGCTGTGCGGTTTAGTAGTAGTGAAACTGTTAAACTGCTAAGTGTTGCCATACAAACCTGGGGTATTTGATGCATATTTATGTAAATTGTTAAGTCCATTTTCCATTTTCGTTCGTGTCGTCATTGCCCATTAGTTTTTAGTTAATATTAGTTTAGTAATAGGAATCCCCAGGGTCCCACTGAAAATCAGCATCTCGGTTTACCGAGACAGTATGCTGAGTGGGGCCCTTTTTGATTCTGTTCAACATAATGTTTTGTTTTTTTTTTTTGTATTCTGTCCGTGTTGTGTGTATTTTGTTTGTTTTATGTTGAATAGTTTGAAATAAATGTTTTTTCTTTCTTTCTTTCATTCTTATTTATAACATTATCGGGACTTTAGCGCGATAAAAATATATTGTATTGTATTGTTGTTGATTTTAAGTACATACCTACGATATTAAGTAATTTTAGCGTTAAAATACCAACAAATCTTACTCTGCCAGAAATCACGTAGTTTTATTCATTTCAAATATATCCAAAGCAAAGTTACGTAGGAGGAACAAAAACGTAAGACCGATACGTAATCTTCTCCCAGAATAAATCCTACGATACGCAACAAATTTCGTGATATAAAAGTAAACAGAATAAACGTCGTTGCAGAATAAATCCTATTTTTTTCATTTCGTTCCCGTTTTCCGTCGTGTAGCTGTGTGTGTACGGTTTATGTTTGATATTATTTGGCGCCCGAGGCGCTACGTTAATGGGACCCGTGATTGGGTGAAACGATACGCGCATAATAACGTTGCAATAAAGTTACTGCAAAGTTAAGGCGTTCGCTGGCGCCATTGTGTTTCAGCTTTTGTTGTGTACGACGCCTTCATTTTATGTGCCTTTTGGAATTCAATTCATTTCTGACCAGACAGATAGGCAGATCGGATAGGCTATAATTACATTGTAGCTTCTTCTATTCATGTGTGGCTAAGATTAGCAATTATGTTTAAAGATGGAATCAAAAAAATCAAAATTTTTATAATACCTATTCGAATATCTGATAAAATTTATTTCCATGTTTGTATCATGTTAATAATGTATTACTTACTTAGCAATAATTTTATTGAATATTATAAAACGAAAACGACATGCTGGAGAAACAAATTAGCCAAATACCTAAACAAAATCGAAGGCTGTAGGATTCCAGACCATCACATATCTAATAAGCAAACTTCTAATAAAGCAAAGTTTAGTTTATCTATGTGCGTCCCTTTTTGTGGCACTAGTTTGACAGAGACATAGAGAGGGATAAATTAAACCTGGGCCGGTCATATTAGAGCCAATGAGTGGTAGTTACACCGTTCTACACGGGGATTATGTAAATAGATCCTTTAACTGGGCATACCTATGCAAATGTAACCTTTACCTTTTTCTGAGCGTGTAAACATTCATTCGACCTTGTGCAAAATGAGCGTTACGAATCCTTTGATTTTGTTTTGTTAGAGTATAAAGCAAATACATTAAGTTAAAATAAAACCCGGCTAAGTGCGAGACGAACGCGCGTAGGCTCAGTGTTCCGAGGAACACGGGTGTTTAGGGCCTCCGCTAACTCGCGCGGGTGCACGGAGCGGGTGCACGCCTATCGAACAATAGTATGAGCACCCATACTAATTTTTCGATAGGCGTGCACCCGCTTCGTGCACCAGCGAGAGTTTGCGGAGACCCTTATCTTCACGTCAGTTAAAGCTTATTTCAGGCTATACAATGATAAGTTGCTTGGTACTCAACTAAAATTTGTAATCGTGACCTGTCTTGAGCAATCATTTCGCAAAAAACGTTTCTTAAACTGATCATTTGGCAAAATGCTTTTATTTCCAAAACGGAACAAAAATATTTCAGGATTTTTATAAAACAAACCTAACCTAACCTATAGGGTTCTATATAGGGTCGCACGATGGCCGAAAATTCCGTGTCCAAGAATTACACTTCATTCCTGGATTTCGCATTCTCTACTAGTTTTTGTTTCACAAAGTTACGATTACGTCGGCGCGGGCGCGGCTGCCAAGCACGGCATACCGTGCATGCTATAGATGTTTGTAATTAACTGTTTTTTCTTTTCCCTTTGAAAAATATGGTTGTGATTTACGGTGGTCGCTTTGTTTCGGGCGGAAATTGAAAAATAATTATTTATTTTCTGATATTACCTATCCAATTAACGTTCATCCAAATCCGTAACCCCAAAAGTGTCCCGAAAATGAAAAGCTTGTATCTGACAACCCTAGTTCTACACAATCGTCCCGAAACAAATCTTGAATAGTTTACAGTTTCAGAATAAAATGTATTTTGCCAAAAGAATCGTTTTCTGAACCGTTTTTTGCGAAACGATGGGAAACCATGGTAAGTATTACTTATACAAAAAATACCAATAACATTTTATTTACGCGCCTGTACAATCAAAGACACATACATATAAGTCACCATTAAAGACGGAACTGCGTAAAAGTGTATTTTTTTTATGAAATAGAAAGGCAAACAAGCAAGTGGGTCACCTGATGGTAAGTGTACACCACCGCCTATAGACACCCGCAACATCGAAGAGATTGCAGATGCGTTGCCAACCCAGAAGGCTGAGATGGAATACCTCTTGTGCCAGTTATTACACTGGCTGTCTTGCTCCACGCCGGTACACAACAGTGCAAGCACTGCTGCTTAGCGGCAGGATTAGCGAGCAAGATGGTGGTAGCGATCCGGACGGACCTTGCACAAGGTCCTACCACCCGAAATCCTTCTCCTTGAGGAAGGCCTATGCCCAGCGATGGGCGTCTTCCGGCTGATATGATGACGATGATGTGTACGTACGAGGTGTTTTGAGGGATATAGTATGCACTATGAAGTTGATATATCTATCCCTTTTGAGCATAGATAATATCTTTCGGTTCCCTCTTTAACGGTCGGCTAAGTTAGATAGTTGCTGTTTGTACTGTGTTTTTAAAAAGAATCATCCCATAGTTACATATAAGTACGGAGAGCCTTTCTGTTATATTTTTTTTAAATTTCAATAATGTATCGACGAGGACGGGGACGAGGACTACAAAGGGTGTAGGCAGAACCCACAAACAGTTGTAGCTTACATAAAATTTGAGCAGTAGGTTAATTAACAGCGTAATTGGTTTGGCCTCAAATTGTCCTGTAACAAAATTCGCCTGAAGAAACTGAAGCGTTATAAAGGTCAACTGAAATTAAATTCACTGGAATTTCGTGATCAGTTAATCACAGTTAACTAATCAATGGACCGTTGTTTCTTAGCTTTCAGACTTTAGTATGTAATTGATTTAAATATTTCAAATGATATGTAAACATATTGTTTATTGAGATAAGAACTCCTGTAATGACAACATAAAAAAAATCTTCGGCGTCGAGCAGAATATGAACCTGCAATCTTGGCGTTCCGTGCCGTGCGTTAACCAATTACGTTACAGAGATCACTACCAGTGGCCCGTTTCACGAAGCTACAAGTTACAATTTTACAAGTCTATACCGGAAACATTGGTCAATAATGACCAATGGCAATGGGCATAATGACCAATGTTGCCGGTTTATACTTGTAAAATTGTAACTTGTAGCTTCGTGAAACGAGCCACAGGTAATGCAATTTCTCAATGTGCTTCGTTTTTACGGTCATTACATTACAGGTGCAATAACTAACATTTTTTATATTAGAGGGGGAAAACGAGCAAATGGGTTACGGTATGGTAAGCAACCATCACTGCCCGTAGACACCTGCAATATCAGAAAATCGGAACCGCGTCACCGGTCTTTAGGAAAAGCGTGGAATAAAAAAATAAGCCTGGAGAAGTTACCGTATTAAACTTAATCTTCATTGTACTATGAATTTAGAATCAAAAATTTTTTTCATCGAATTTGATTTGCATTCCGTTATCCCATATTTCTTTGAAAGAAGAATATTTAAAAATGAAGAAAACAGAGATTGAAATTGTCTACCTACATACAATCCTTCCCTTGAGCTCTTACAATTGAAACTCCCACTCAAACCCCAACAAAGGCATTTCAAAAGTCTTTGATATTTGAGTTCCGTACAGCTAAGGGGGAATCGAAGGTGAAACGCTAAGCGGCAAGCGCTTAGATTACTGCTTAGATGAAATATTCTAGTGAACATACGTATTTATATAAGAAAGAAACAAACAAAGAAAAAAAATATTTATTCAGCAAAACATAAAAAAACGACTAAAGGTAAAAAACAATAAAAAATTACATTATTAATGCTGAAAGGGACCCCACTCAGCATAAGCTGCTGCAAGCATCAGCGCTGATTTTCAGCGGGGCCCTGAACTTAAAAAACTAAACTAAAACTAATAAACCTTAAATTTAAACCCATGGGGTTACGCCACGCCCTCTAAGACCGTATGGTCGTGCATTCCTTTGTCTTACGTCTTAAACAAACCTTATACTAACTTAAAGCAAAAAAGTGATAAAGATTCGATAATTACTACCTTAAGTAGTTGCTATGCTCTAGTAGGGTCTATGTCTGTACTGGTTAATGGTAAGAAAAGCTCTGTAAATACCATGGTTGCAAGGAATAAATGAATATGAATATTAATATTAATATTATTCGTTTCGTGTTTTGTGTAAATTTCGATTGCGAAAATTTAACAACAAATGGCGCCAACTCACGTCAGCTAACGTAACGGGCATTCATTATTGACCAAGTTGAATGAGATAACTCGATTAAGTTTCTCATAGATGACACCGCGGGTAGTTATACCCTAAAAAAAATCAATAATGTAATTGAAAAATTCGCAGGGTATTGTCGCGCCAGGCGCGAATCTCTAGGTGAGTGGGAGTTTTAACTGGTTTGGTGTGGCAACACTGAACATAAAAGTTCTCGTTCTTTCTCTATGGCTTCTACTGAGCGCCAAAATGGTGACATGTGAAAACTTGTACGACGTGATGAAAGTAGTTGTGTTCCTGGATCCTGGAGTTACCGAGCAGCCTCTACAGGATCTCCTTCCGCGAAAGCTGAGTATCTCTGATTGCCTTAGGGCCACGCGTCACTGATTATCTCAGATTGCCCTTAGCTGAGTACTACCATATATCACTAGTAGCGTATTTCTATATATCACTGAGCATCATTGAGTATTTCTGAACATCTCACAGCATCGCGGAGTGTCGTGGTGCCTACGGTCTTTTCGGTGTCTTACCTGTTTACATTACGCTCTTGTCTACAACAATCACGCCGTTGGGGCGCCAGGTGGGATGCAGGCCCGCACACATGTGCGGGATCCATTCTGACTGGCGTCTATCTCTGCAGTTTACCTACAGCTCCACCGGCAACCCGGGCACATATCTGGCCGTCCCGCTGGGGGCGGTTGGATCCGGGTTGAGTTGAGAATCTTGGCGTGCGCACTTGACCAAGTACCGTTATCGCGGGGCGTTCCCGGAGACGTCCGGCTTACCCCCCGCACCTGAGAGTGAGCCTGTAGTTCTGCCTTCTTCTGTGTGTCGTAACATCGTGACACTGTGATTGCGTCGTTCCGTTCTGATCCAAGTTATGCTTCCAGTTGAACAAGCAAGATGGCACCGAGGAGCACCCCGGGATCACCGTGGCTCTCCTCAGCCTGATGGGTGATCAGGGTTACTCATTGGGTCATAATTTGTGCAGGCGGTGGAATGTGATTGCCAGCTGAGACAACCATCTCTGTGGAGACAACTAACTAACTACTTACCTAAAGCGAAGCAGAACTCATCAGACCAAGCAACACATCAGAAAATGAATCCAGGTACTGATTTATATTTATAATCGGGAAGCCACGAACCTATCATGATGATCAGAAGTTGTTACACCCCATAAGGCCTCAAGCCACCCTACATCGTCATGACAAAGGGTCCCATTCGCCTCCCCGATATGGTGAAGCGTGCTGGAAAAATAGAAAAAACCTGTGGCAGATGGAGAAAACCTGCCAAAGAAAGCTGATGTTGTGTTGCTGACATCTATGGCCCCGCTGGAGGGTCCTACAGGAATTGGAAGTCATCATCATCAGTGGAAGAATTTGTATATCAAATGAGTTGGTTGTGTTGTCTCCGCTGGTGCATCTACATTCACTTATGAAACAATAATGTTCCTACCCTAAAATAACTTTCAATCCTTTCATAAGGTTACACTTTAGCATAATAACTTAGGTTTTATTATTATTATGTTGTTCCTTTGGTCATCAAATAAGTCAATAATTTCTAAGGATAAATTTCGTATAGATAAATTACATATCTATTACATTCCATCTACACATTCAATGATTTACATTTGTATTGCAATATCGTACTGTAATTGTAATATCCTAAATACTACTCAAATGTTTTATAAACCCAGATATTTCATAAAGATGCAGGGTAAGTTTAGCTTTGGAAGAAAGTTAAGAATTTTGACTAAGCGGGATATAGTTCCATAAGAAGAGGATAGATGGCGTTATGTGTATCGTTTGATTATAAACGTGACTAACTTATTTCTTTCTATTTGTATTATACTTCATTTATTTAATAAAAGGAAAAATGGAATACTATTATTTAAGTTATTTGTGCGTCTAGACAATAACTTAAGCATAAATTAAGCGTCGATCAATTAATCAGGAGCTATAACAGTTGAAGTTCTAACTCGAACTTTTTGTTTCTTTTAAAGTTTGTTGAAGTTTGTGCATTGATATTTTTACATGTAAAATAGTAACTGAATATTATATAACCATTACACTATGTAAACTAGTGGAATTTCTGAAGAAATGTTTTGCAAATCGTAAAATTACATTTCGTGGTGTACGCGGCGTGCGAGTGTGCGTGAGTTGGGCATAACAAAATGGCCGGCGCTGGCGTCGCTGTGGCTCTTGTTTTATTTCCACGCGGCTATTACCAAAAGTGCTCAATTGTTTCCAATTAAAGCAGAAGTGTGTTAGCAAGTGATTTTCACGGAAAAGCGTAAGTAGACATGTTCATTCTAGTATTTTATTGCAAGTGTTTGTGCAATGTTGAGTTTCCATGCCGACATGGAAAAAGTTTTCAAATATTGAATATCGAAACCCTAAAGTAATTTGTAATATTAAAGATTTACGTGTATTTGCAAACGATTGGTTTGAGCGGCGAACTGATTTCGTGACAGTATAAGTTCAAGAGTTCATTGCTTTCGAGCAACATTGTTGCGAGTTTCATTTTCAGTTCCACGAGTTCTATGCAATATCTAGTCGTGTTTTTCTAGTTCATTTTACTGTCTAAAAGACGTTTTATGATTACGAGTACAATAATTTGGTTTATCGATATATTACACCATGAAACATAACCGAATACTATTATGTGTTTCATATGTCAAACTCTTTACTTTATCGTAAGTAAACAAGTGTACCGTTTCATTAGAACGATAGTTAATACTTTTATTTCAATGATTATATACTACCGTTTAACGTTACAACATTACCTAATTGCGTAAAGCACAAAGATTGAAATAAAACCTCTTTAAGATCAATATAAGAAACACTCAGTGGCGGACTTTCCGCTGATAACTAACTATTCATAACTAGGACCGGGCGTAAGGCGACCGAGTTGCGTTACTACGTCAGTGATAAAATGTATACAATCTATGACAACATTCTTTTTTCTCCTACTGACATAAAGTTGCGTTACAACTGTGTAACATAATTAAGAATATTAAATAACGGTTAAACAATGTGCAATGCAAAGACTCATTTTCAAATGAGCCAGCCGTTTTATTAGTCAAAACCTAGCTAATATAAAATCTTGCTGTCGGTCAAAAGGTTAAAAATAACTCATTAAAGTCTATTGAGAAAATTGCATTTAAATCTATGTGCACATACATGTACTTACTTACCTGTATGTGTATACAATCCAATTGGATGGTTACCAATTTGTTTACTATTGTTTTTACACCATTAGGTACCTATCTACCAGTTGGAAGGTTTGGTAGAATTTGCCAAACAAACTTAGGATATTTGCCAAAGTAAGCTGACCGCTGATAACAGAGAAAGTCATGTGAGTAACAGTGTTATAAGACTAATAACATCAGTTAATTATATCAGTTATCAATAAATAGTTCAACAAATTGCACAACAAGTTTAACATGAGAATATAATTACCGCTTTGATAAGATGATGATAGTAAGAGTAAAATCAAAGCTTAAATAATTAATTTGTACTATGATGACTAGATAGTACTTAAATGCACTATTATTATGTTTCAAATGTGAATTTAATAATTAAATTCTATGACTTGAGTGAATTGAGTGAAAGAATTACACACAGGTTTAGTTCTATGAGTTAGTGAACTGAACATAGTCCGGGAGAATACTTCAAAAATTTCAGTCCGATGAAGTTTGAAAAATAATAAATATATATTACATAAACTTAATCCTAAATAATAAAAGGTATATGATTACAGTTTCTTCATGGTAATATGAGGTCAGTTGTAAGTAAATATTAGACATTGTTTTAAAGTGTTTATGTAGTTTGTTTTATCGGTCTCTCTTCGGATCCATAATAAGTAAAGTATTTTTAAACATGTATGGACAGCTGTAGTGTATCATATCTGTGTGACATTGATAACAAGGCATAAATAGAGTTTCATGAAACTGATCTGATGATGGAAATGGAAGGTAAATATAGGTACTCCTCATGCATACAATTTGGACTTGTTCGGCTTGGATTTATTTTGATTATTATCTTGTTGAGCACTATGACCTTAGTAATGTACAGTCCGCAGCGATAGTGTAAAAAGTACAGTCGTCCAGAATTAGTATAAAACTTGTTGGCATATATTTGTTTATTACTCACTTTCACTCGCCCACGACGTATACACCATACATGTTGAAATTGTTTTATGTATTTTATATATTTTCTTAAGAGAACAAACAGAAATAGTTGTTCATAGTAGACCTTACTTTTCATTAATGCTATGTGTAGGTAATCTATAGGTGAACAAAATTAATTCCAGATTACAATAGAACAGAATGGAGCCAGATGATGAAGAGACCTCTTTGGAAAATATAATTAAATTAAGACTCCATCAAATAGTAGGGAGAATAAATGAGCACAGAGTCGAAGCTGAAGCTTATTGTAAAGAAGGTAGCGATGATAGAGAAGCGGTGCAAAAAGCACAGATATGTGCATCTAAGTTAGAAAACATGATCAAACGGTTCTCAAGCGAGCTAAACGAATATTTTAGAATTTCAACCAATCCATCACCTGACGAGATCTCAGATATGAGCAATGCTCAATTAAATGGAGATGAGATTTTAGCTGAACTCAAATGTAGATTGTCGGATAAATTGGATAAGAATACAAAAGGGACCGGTAGTGAACAAAGCCGTGCTTTTTCAGCCAAGTTACCGACACTCACCTTACCGGAGTTCAATGGGGATGTATTGACTTGGTGTGAATTCTGGGACATATACAAGTCTAATATCCATGATAGGCCGATACCTGACGTTGATAAGCTACTCTATCTTAAATCAACGTTGAAGGGAGAACCTCGCCAGATAATAGATGGATTAGAGACTACTAATAAAAACTATTCAATAGCCATTCAAATATTGACAAATCGGTACGGTAAACAATCACAGATTATAGATGCGCATTACAGTGCGCTCAGCAAGGTCAAGGCAGCTGATACTGCAATGAGTGATTGTCGCACTACATTGAACGAGATAGAACGACATCTCAGAGTCCTACAATCACTTGGTGAGAATACCAACCACAACCATTTAAGGTATCTTATCACGGAGAAATTCCCAGGAGATATTGTCTACGAAATGAAGATGAAACTGAAAGAAGACACAGTTGAAGAGATGAGGAAGCAACTGGAACTGATAATATCTGCAAGGGAAGAGGCCAATAGAATACGTCAAGGAAAGAGCCCCACCGAAAAGGAAACCCATACAGTAGAGACTCTACATGTGAGACACCACAATGATAGAAAACAAATAAAGAATAAACCTGCAGGAAGGTATGACGATAATTTTAAGAAACGGTTTGACGTTAAGACGGAAAGTATGAAGAGAAAAGACACTGAAAACTCATCCAAGAACGGAGAGCGTTCACAGAGAATAGAACAGTCATATTGCACAACGTGATTCTACGAGGAAACGGAAACATGAACCACTGAGAGATAAGAAAAGGGAACCAAAAATAGAAACAAAAGAAGATATCGAGAAGAAAAGAAGGAAGCTATCTTGTATATTCTGTGACAATGATCACTTCCCCGACCAGTGTCAGGAATTTAAGACCATTAAAGAGAGAAAAGCCAGATTAAAGAACCGTTGCTATAATTGTCTGGCAGAAAACCACGTAGTTCGATTTTGTAAGGATAAAAGAGAGTGTGCTTATTGCCGCGCATCAGGAAGGCACAATCGAGCTCTTTGTCCAGAGAAATTTAAGATTGAAGATTAAGTTAACGAACAACAGTTGTTGATTATTAGATTATACAAACAATTAAACAATAGAATCATAGAATTGTAAACCCTGAAAAAAGAAAATAATAAGCTGGAACTGAGATATGTAAACACTGAAGGTAATCCTGCCGATGTAGCGACACGTCCTGATCTATGGAAAAGGAATAAGAAACTTTGGCTTAACGGTCCTGACTTCCTACAGCAAGGAAAAGAAAAATGGCCGAGCCATTCCATATTTGAGATTCCTCAACCGTCGTCGGGGCAGGGTCCTTCGGATACATTAACCGGCACCATTCACTTACACATGTGTTGATTATATGGGACGACCACCTCTGACAAACAATGGCGATGGTAACAGAAAAAGATTTATTTGCCTTTTGCTTAGTGGTCAGAGCTGTGCACCTCGAAGTCGTGCAAGACCTCACGGCTGAAGGTTTACTCGCACTAAGAAGAATGATCTCTTAAGCGTGGATTACCATCACTAGTTACGTCGGACAACGCTCAACATTTCAAGCTGATAGCAGAAATAGTTTCAAGCCAATACTGCATTGACAAGAAGATACGATGAAGATTTATAAATCCGCTGTCGCCATGGGCAGGCGGATTCTACGAACGGTTAATCGGTATAGTCAAGAATTGTATGAGAAAACGCTAGGAAAACATATGCTGAAAGACAACCAGCTCTCGACGGTCATCAAAGAGATTGAGGCAGTTATCTATTAAGTCTTCGTGAGCGATACGGACACTTACCTCGCGAACCCCGAATAACTTCAAAGCTGACACCTAGTCCAGGGCAAATCGTACAGATCAAGGGCGATTCTAAAAACAGAAACGATTGGAAAGTAGGAAAGATTACGTCATTGATCCCAAGTGCTGACGGACTATGTAGAGCAGCAAAAGTTCAAGTGGGGAAAAGTGAGTATACGCGTTCTATCGCGCATCTCTATCCGCTCGAAGTAGAGGAAGTTTCAGATCCCATAATGAACATCAACGGTAAAGATAAAACTCATCCGTTAGGAGCGCCTGACGATGACACAGACACTACAGATAAAGCAGAAGAAATTTATCTATCTGATCTAACACCGAATTGTATGCTACCGCTTGAAGACGTCGTTCCTATAGAGACAATTGACGATAATGTTAGTAACCAAGATGAAGACAGAGAACCTTCATTGTCAGAAAACGAAGATGAATCGCTACATTCGCTACCTGACATAACTGAAACAAATAACACTGATATTAACCAGAGGTCGAGACGAGCTGCAGCTACCAGAGCGATGGAGAAAATCAAGGAATGGACACGTGACCTGACTGTACTACTTCTTCGTTCCGAAGCTTCGCCCCTTGGGAGTGTCGCGCCAGGCGCGAATCTCTAGGTGAGTGGGAGTTTTAACTGGTTTGGTGTGGCAACACTGAACATAAAAGTTCTCGTTCTTTCTCTATGGCTTCTACTGAGCGCCAAAATGGTGACATGTGAAAACTTGTACGACGTGATGAAAGTAGTTGTGTTCCTGGATCCTGGAGTTACCGAGCAGCCTCTACAGGATCTCCTTCCGCGAAAGCTGAGTATCTCTGATTGCCTTAGGGCCACGCGTCACTGATTATCTCAGATTGCCCTTAGCTGAGTACTACCATATATCACTAGTAGCGTATTTCTATATATCACTGAGCATCATTGAGTATTTCTGAACATCTCACAGCATCGCGGAGTGTCGTGGTGCCTACGGTCTTTTCGGTGTCTTACCTGTTTACATTACGCTCTTGTCTACAACAATCACGCCGTTGGGGCGCCAGGTGGGATGCAGGCCCGCACACATGTGCGGGATCCATTCTGACTGGCGTCTATCTCTGCAGTTTACCTACAGCTCCACCGGCAACCCGGGCACATATCTGGCCGTCCCGCTGGGGGCGGTTGGATCCGGGTTGAGTTGAGAATCTTGGCGTGCGCACTTGACCAAGTACCGTTATCGCGGGGCGTTCCCGGAGACGTCCGGCTTACCCCCCGCACCTGAGAGTGAGCCTGTAGTTCTGCCTTCTTCTGTGTGTCGTAACATCGTGACACTGTGATTGCGTCGTTCCGTTCTGATCCAAGTTATGCTTCCAGTTGAACAAGCAAGATGGCACCGAGGAGCACCCCGGGATCACCGTGGCTCTCCTCAGCCTGATGGGTGATCAGGGTTACTCATTGGGTCATAATTTGTGCAGGCGGTGGAATGTGATTGCCAGCTGAGACAACCATCTCTGTGGAGACAACTAACTAACTACTTACCTAAAGCGAAGCAGAACTCATCAGACCAAGCAACACATCAGAAAATGAATCCAGGTACTGATTTATATTTATAATCGGGAAGCCACGAACCTATCATGATGATCAGAAGTTGTTACACCCCATAAGGCCTCAAGCCACCCTACATCGTCATGACAATGGTTCCCACTCGCTGCCCCGACAGGGTATGGTAGTTGGTAATGTGGCGAAACTGGCAAACGCAAGGCACGGAATGCTAATGTCGCAGGTTAGAGTTCTGCCATTACCCTAATTTTTCATCATCATTTAAATTTATTTTAATATGAATATTTTGTTTGTAACTTTGTATCGCTATAACTTCTAAAATATCGTTTTTTTCATCTACTTCTTGGACATACATTTAATGACGATCTACAACAATTTGACAGACTATATCCCATTTGATTCGTGATGCATATTCCGTATTATTATACAAGAATCAATACCGTACAGTCAATCAATTTGATTTATAGGCCACTGTACAACCTTTTCACAATAAATGACAAACTGACTTCTTACTAAACGTCATAATATCCCGGTGATGACACATTGCGACAAGGTTCTACAGTGGCCTATGAATCAAATTGCTTGACTGCGCGCTTCGGCCTAAGCGGAAACCTCCAGGCAAGCCTTGACCTTATAGAATATTTACATGGATACTTCTACGACGCTCAATCGCCTGGTAACACGATAACGCAGAGAAGAGAATCAAGAATAATGTTTATTTTACTGCCCTTCCGGTGTATAAAACCTTTCAGTACGTCGAATCGTTTTGCTCTAGAGTTACGGTGCATTTTATCCTTGAGAATAAATCTTTAATGGACTTTAAAGGAAATTTATAAGCTAAGCCCTTTAGCTTAGATGCACATTTGAATTTTCTTAACGCGCCTCTTTCAGCAAGAAATTAAGCATTAAGTTTTTTTTCAGCTGAATAATCGTGTAACTGCAGTTTTTTTGGCTTTTGCTTAATTACGTCTCAATCTAACACATTAAGCACACATTAAGCACACATTAAGCTTAGTTTATCGTTTCAGTTAATTTTAACCAACCATTTCGATGGATTTGCGTTGCAATCATTTTCATGTTGAGATTATATTACACATCGCGAACACATTAGCTGAAGGGCTATAGATGTCCTTTTCTAACTTATGTGGTAGAAAACAAACGCGCATAACGATAAAGCTAGGTCATGACTACTTGACCTATTTCCTTCTGGATATAATTAAGTCAATCAAACTGATTTTATGCAAGCTGATTTTACGCCAGAATCTTGATATAGCTACCATCATAGGTCTGCTTCTATTTTTGTTCTCGGCTGTCTTATTACTTACAAACGGAATAAAGCCGGGTCTTATACGTATCTATCTGTACATAGTTATATCAGTTATCAGTTAATACAGTTCCCTTTGTTGCCATCTGTATCCCTATCTGTTTCCGTATTCTTTTGTAGTCATTGTTGTGTGGGAACTATTCAAGAGAATGTACAAAGAAATATAAATAAATGGTAAAGTTTGAGACTGCTACGCTATGGCGTAGTACTGCCGTTTATTTTAAGAGTAGGTAAGAAAGAATAAGCTATTTTGCCTTTGTTTCTTATGAAGATGAATATTATTTGTCAAGTAAGTTGATGCTAAGGAACAAGTGAATTTCGAATCACTGTTTTTAAGCGCCTCATGATCGTTTCACGATCTAGTGGTTTTCATATCGTCTACCTCCTGGCTAACTGTCGTATCAGCAGTTTAGAATACAGTTACGACAGTCAGCGGGAGGGGGGGGGGGGCAGTGTAAGTTACCAGTTTTTTTGTATGGCAAATAGGAACGTGTTAAATCTGAAGAATTAGTACTAAAAAGAGTTAATTGGTTATCTTGTAGCTGAGAGTTGAGGAAGTATAAAGTGGAATTCGGGTAATAGTATAAAGGGATGGAACTTGAAGAACGCTGATAAATGCGGATATTGTAATATTGATAAGCAATAAGCAACTTTACTCTACTTATATTATGGCCACTTTCAATCTTATTTTAAGGCAATAGTGGTGATTATATTTCAAAAAGTAGGTGCCAATGGCTGGTAATTAGGGTGCCAATAGAAGAGGTACCCTACTTTTTACTTCTCTTTTCATTAGAAAATTAAGATAGCTGTTCAAATGATAAATCCTAGATATACTAAATTTCAGCGCATCAGTACCATTATTGCTTTAATAAATGATGAGCTTTATTCGAAATCATCGTTTCGTTTTTTTGGTATTTCATATGGATGTTAATAAATATTTCATTTTGACGCCGGCCAAAATAATCTTCAAAGGAAAACCAACTCAGTTAGCAAGTTAAGATGGTATTAAGTTTTCCGCTAGAACGATTATGAATTGGTATCTTTTCTTTGTAATTTTGTAACTTTATGATGAAAGTTTCATTAAAGTCAGTATAGATGAAACAATATTTAGGAGCTCCAACGGAAATGAAAGTAATTTTTGTTTTTACCTTGTTTCCTAAATGTTAAGGTTGTTGGTGTTTTATCAATGAATAAATATTATAATACATGGATGTACAGTGTCATACTAAATGACAGCAGAAAAATGGACCGACATAAGAATACAGGTTGACGCCAATGTTGCAAATGCAAATTACTAGTTTACCATTTATAGGCATTGGATTTACAACTTTACTACATAAAATAATAATTTAGTAAGTTTCGTTGCAAATTGGTTTTTTACCAAATAATAGTATTGACAGCAGCGCCGTCGGTCCGACAGACTGACAGCGCGAGCAAGTGTCGATTTGTTGTACTTTTGTTCAACTTTTGATGCGGCCATATTTTAAACGCTGACTAGAAGTCCATTACTTATAGGTCAGTGTGTTTTATCAACTATTTTATGCGGACCAAAGCCGTTTTAGAAACTTTCCTGCGGATGTCACACGATGGGAAGTGATCACCGTTCATGGGAAACAGCGACCCCGAGAGACTCGATGATCCTTGTTCGACCTTTGGGTTTCCCCCCTCCCTCCCCGTGGTGGTATTCACACCACACCACACTGGTTTCACGAAGTTACAAGGCAAGTTCCAATTTGTTGATATGGACTTCCCTAAAGTAACGCCTGACTCTATTATTGACGATTTGAGATGTAAAAAATCATTAAGGACCTCCGCTAAGTAAGTAAGTATGTGGGTGCATGGAGCGGGTGCAGCATATCCAAAAATAGTATGAGAGCCTCTGCTAAGTCACGCGGGTGCTCATATACTATTGTTCGATAGGCGTGCACCCGCGCGACTTAGCGGATGCCCTACATGATTTGTAAAATGTATCACATTTTCAAAGGCTTAATAAGTGTAAAAGTTGTTATAAAGCCTATTTTTTATACATATTGCGTTTTTCACGGTGAGTGAGAGATACCAACTTAGGGGCCTATGGAGGGCCCACGGGGAGGGAGGGGGGAAACCCAAAGGTCGAACAAGGATCATCGAGTCTCTCGGGGTCGCTGTTTCCCATGAACGGTGATCACTTCCCATCGTGTGACATCCGCAGGAAAGTTTCTAAAACGGCTTTGGTCCGCATAAAATAGTTGATAAAACACACTGACCTATAAGTAATGGACTTCTAGTCAGCGTTTAAAATATGGCCGCATCAAAAGTTGAACAAAAGTACAACAAATCGACACTTGCTCGCGCTGTCAGTCTGTCGGACCGACGGCGCTGCTGTCAATACTATTATTTGGTAAAAAACCAATTTGCAACGAAACTTACTAAATTATTATTTTATGTAGTAAAGTTGTAAATCCAATGCCTATAAATGGTAAACTAGTAATTTGCATTTGCAACATTGGCGTCAACCTGTATTCTTATGTCGGTCCATTTTTCTGCTGTCATTTAGTATGACACTGTACATCCATGTATTATAATATTTATTCATTGATAAAACACCAACAACCTTAACATTTAGGAAACAAGGTAAAAACAAAAATTACTTTCATTTCCGTTGGAGCTCCTAAATATTGTTTCATCTATACTGACTTTAATGAAACTTTCATCATAAAGTTACAAAATTACAAAGAAAAGATACCAATTCATAATCGTTCTAGCGGAAAACTTAATACCATCTTAACTTGCTAACTGAGTTGGTTTTCCTTTGAAGATTATTTTGGCCGGCGTCAAAATGAAATATTTATTAACATCCATATGAAATACCAAAAAAACGAAACGATGATTTCGAATAAAGCTCATCATTTATTAAAGCAATAATGGTACTGATGCGCTGAAATTTAGTATATCTAGGATTTATCATTTGAACAGCTATCTTAATTTTCTAATGAAAAGAGAAGTAAAAAGTAGGGTACCTCTTCTATTGGCACCCTAATTACCAGCCATTGGCACCTACTTTTTGAAATATAATCACCACTATTGCCTTAAAATAAGATTGAAAGTGGCCATAATATAAGTAGAGTAAAGTTGCTTATTGCTTATCAATATTACAATATCCGCATTTATCAGCGTTCTTCAAGTTCCATCCCTTTATACTATTACCCGAATTCCACTTTATACTTCCTCAACTCTCAGCTACAAGATAACCAATTAACTCTTTTTAGTACTAATTCTTCAGATTTAACACGTTCCTATTTGCCATACAAAAAAACTGGTAACTTACACTGCCCCCCCCCCCTCCCGCTGACTGTCGTAACTGTATTCTAAACTGCTGATACGACAGTTAGCCAGGAGGTAGACGATATGAAAACCACTAGATCGTGAAACGATCATGAGGCGCTTAAAAACAGTGATTCGAAATTCACTTGTTCCTTAGCATCAACTTACTTGACAAATAATATTCATCTTCATAAGAAACAAAGGCAAAATAGCTTATTCTTTCTTACCTACTCTTAAAATAAACGGCAGTACTACGCCATAGCGTAGTTTCACGAAGTTACAACAACAACATCTTTTTGTCTCGCCTGTGCGACATATTTCTATATTTTTTGTTTCATGCAAAAACCTACCCCTTTCTGCTTCCGCATGAACCATAACGTATGTACATCACACAGACTAAACTATTAACTGCCACACACAATCTTCACGATTAAAGCGTTTCGCCATGATACGAGGTAACATCGTCCAACATAAATTCCAGCTGAGTTCAAATTAGAAACATTATCGACCGATTTAATGTTTCAATAAAGTCAATTTTTCACATAAGATTAAAATAAAATTTGCAACCCGTAAACTGGATGGCATCGGCTGGCAATAACGATAAACGTTATTGATACTTAAGCTTTACTGCTTGGTGATAAAGTTGGCTTTCATTTGCGCCTCACTCATGATGAGAAAAGGCGTGGATGATGTCATAAATCTGAACAAATTGACGGTATGTTGTCGCCAGCAGTTGTGTCCGTGACATTGTCTGGAATTTATTCAAATTCAGTTAACTTTGAGGCCTTTCCAACCCTGGGAGCCGCTCCGAACTAATGATCTTCTCCGACCTTGGGGCGCCCTCAAACCTTGAGGTTCACTATAACCTTGGGGGCGTCTCAGACCTTGGGGGCCTCTCCGACCTTAGCGACTCAATTTCAAAACTTAAATGTTCTACATTGAAAATGAAAAACTCAGAGGAACTGCTTGTTAAAAATTTATCGGGGTGCCCCGTTTCTTCGTTCTTGGTAAATTTTTGACCATGCATGATACCAAATTCGAAAAAGGAGGGGTGTTGGGAACGCTTACTTTCCCTTCCGTTCTGCCCCCAGATGAAGTATTGACCTCTACAGGCTCGAATTATTCCTTGCAATTCGCTTAAAATAAACGTTCTAGTCGTTTCTAGACTAACAGTGAACTACTTCAGTAAATAACACAGTAAATAGACTTTTTATAGACGCGCCGTCGTTAAACCTAAAGTGCCCGTGTTTTTTTACTTCCGACCGCAAAAACTCATTTCGTACAGGAAAAGGGATTGTTTTCAGTTACCAGCATTACATATATTAAGGCTGGGTTTTATGAGGGCTTTAACTAAAATATTTACTGAACCTTTTTAAAGGACCACCTCGGGGTGCGTATAGATGAGACTTGTTCATCGCGCGGTTAGGTAAATGAGAGGAACTCAGATTACCACGACTTTGTTGTTAATGGTAGTATTTTTTTAATCAAAATCTACGTCTATTTTAATATTAATTTAAATGAAAGAACCAGTTTTTAGGGCCGATTCCAAAGATCTCCTCTTGTTTAAAGGTATCTCAAGTTCTGTACAAGATTAGCACATGACAATGCAGATGCAAGCAGATGTCAATGCGATTAAGTACTAAAGTATCTATCTAGAGGTATAGTATCTATAGATATAGCTGGCTGAACTAATTTATAATAAGTTACCTGTCTGTTAATGAAAATATATAGCCTTAAAGTTTCACCTATCCGATGTAAAGTTACAAAGTGTAAACATCCAACTGAACAATCTACCTTATGCCGCCCGCCCTGGATGGAATGTGGGAAAGCTACCGACACAACTTTTAATTAAATACCTATTCCAGTTTTCTAGTGTGATTCCCTTCGCAACACGGAATTTCGCAATCTGTTTTAGGTATTTTGTATAGAGGTATACTTAATGAAAGAAAGATTTTTGTGATAGCATTCTATTATGTCGACTGGGCTTCACCAGTAAACATAATTTGCTTATAAACAAAACCAGCCAAGTGCTAGTCGAATTCCCGCACAAAGGGTTCCGTATGGCCGCATAATATGGTTGTATTTATTACTCATTTACACCTAAACAACCCGTGAAAAAACCGACTGAAGAACTAAGTTTGTTTGCAAGGGATTTTGGATTATTTCCAAAAATTATGGCAATTAGAATGATCATTTCATTTGTCATGTAATATAATATTTGCATAAACTTTTGTTAACTGTAATATTTAATATTTTTGGCTTAACATAATCCATAGGTCTTTCCCTCTTTCGCCCTTGCAATTCGGGTTTCTCAGGTTCGTGATATTTATGAAAAAAGAAAAACAATGACGCATATTGTTAATAAATATTTAATTTATGTGTAAAATATATTACTCTAGTGCGACAAATTAGCAAGTAGCGAGAGCTTTTTTATACGAGTCGAGCCCCTCTTAATATTATTTTGAGCAAATAAGCCTAAAAATCAATTTTGGTTTGATAATGATAATCTTGTCAGCTCAAACTATTTTATAATGAATTCAGTAATTAAAACAAGTAACTTTTGTCCAATTTACTTAATGTCGAATTCATTTCAGGATCATGTTATGTATATACAAGTTACTGTCAGTAAACCGTTAAACATCAAAGTTGGAAAGATGTTTTGTTGCGATGTTCGTATCTGAGCCAGAAATTTGTTGTAAGACGTCTTTATGATAAAACTACGAAACTAATAAGAACTAGTAAAAGAGCAAACTTTTACTTTCGTGCGAAAACCAGTACACACATGTTTACAGAACTTTCTTCAGGCTACGGTCATATCTGCTAAAACAAAAGCAGGTAAGCGAAATTTCAGGAGTACCTACGCCATAGAAAACACAAATTAAAAACCTAATACTATTGAAAACCGGTTTAAAATTTCAAATTATGATATTTTATACAGAGCTTAAAAACAAAATATGTTCAAATAGGCAGTTACGATTACGATATTTCTCTGTTTTGTGGGTAGAATCAAGATTATAAGAAAGTGATAATGAGTAGCAAATTAATTGTGAACAATTAAAATTGTGTACAAATTGTAAAAAGGATTTAAAGCTATTATTGTATGAATGAAATCAATATTGTGTAGAATTTTTCAATGGGATTAAATGAAATTCAAGCGGATTCTGATAATTCTGATTCAATTTCATGAAACGTAAATGAATTATTATGATCTTCCATAGAACCATTGGTTTGAAAATTACTGTTTTCATATAATAGATCAGGAATACATTTCATGAGAACATTCCCTTTGATCTACACGCGTGAGGAATCCGTATGAAATTTAGGAATATTTTGTTGATCGCGTTTTACATTCAACTAATATAAAAGAAAACTTATTGATTCAGTTGTTTACCTACTTGCAAGACGCGTAATTTTCGGTGAATTATTTACAATATTCAGAAAAAACTCAGACAACTACATGCCAACATTGCCAACTTACATAAGGTATCTAACATTATTGGAACTAATGCGACATAATGCAAATAAACTATTTCATTTCATATCCATGGGGGTTCATCTCATTTATCATCATAGTTATGTGAAAACAACGCAACACAATTTTATGATGGCATTTGTTACGAAATTATTACGTATCTATTTCAATCGCCTAAAAAGAGACCAAAATAATGAGATAATTTTAAATTCGCATGCTATTGACGAGAAGCCTTCATAATTTCCCCGGAGAATAAAAAACAGATAAAACCTCGGCGAATCCCTCCATCCTCTGTTGATCAGCTTCATTAATTATTATAAAATTTTCCTTAAATAAATATTACGTTTCTAATTTTTGTTGTTCATTTTTTATGTAGTGCTTAGTTAGCATCGTTGAGAATGTTTTTATTTTTAAGAATGGTATTGTTAGACAGATATTTGCTTGTCACAAAATCGTATTTTACCACACAATTTTCTTATAAGGATACTTGAACTCTATACTATTGTTTAGTGAAGAAACTCAAAATCCGTTGCCTAAAACTAGTTGATATGTATGTTGGTATGTTTGACAATGATCTTTATTGAAATTGGCTGTTTTACTGCATACCTTAAGACATTATCATCAGTCCAGTTATGCTTACTAAATTTCAAGTCAATTCGACCACTGCAACTGGATCGAAATCGATTCGGAAAATTTCAAACAAAATATAAAAAAAGTATTTTTAGTGACTTCCAAAGTTATTAAACTCTAAGGCACTTTATCACCACTCTCTGATAAGTTCCCGAAATTATATCTAAGAGATATCTACGATACCGTCTCTATTGAAGTCCATAGAAAATTACAGACGGCATCGTCTGATGGATATAATACCCCCCTGGGTATCGATAAAATCATTTATCCCGTTCCAACCAGTGTGCGTGTGCGAGAGGGACCAAAGCGTTTATGTGCGCGATGAACGCTAGCGTGCTACTGTAGCAGGAATTTATTCACGGTATTAACTGACTTCAATGAATTTTGATTATTGTTATGTTATTAAGATGAATCGATTGGCGCAAGAATCATCAAAATCGGTCCACGCCTTTGGTCTCTAGATTGCCACAAAGGAACAAACATACATACATACATATATATACTGATAAACACATTACCCTCCTTTGCGCCGCGCAGTCGGGTAAAAAATGAGGAGGTTCTCAATTCATCGGGACCTTTTTTACCTCCAGAACTAAGTCGGATACAGGCAGCTATTAATATTCCAAGGTATTAAAAACTGATCGATAAGCTTATTTAGAACTAAATTTAGGAAAGCGGTTTGTTAATCTGACCACTCGGAGGTTTCTTTAAGAGGATTAACTGAATATTCCAAAATCTGAGTAACTTTTTAAAAATGGTAACGATAATAAATATTGGTGTTTCGTAATATGCAGTGCGTAAGAGTAAAATAAGACTTACGATATAGATATGTTAAAATGCAGATTAAAATTATTTTATCTACACATATATCATAAATGCTCTATAATGCGTTAAGAAACCGTAGGCAATGGCCAGCATTATAACAACCAATATTATTATGAGAATTTTTCTAATTTGTTTCTATATTTGCTCAAATTTATTTTTTATTACACATTTTTTATTAGATATTTAATAGGTACATAGCACTAGTAGCTAGTAGCAATGCAGGTCATTGCCCTATGGCTTCTGAACCCATCATAGAGTACTTATGATATGTGTGAAGATAAAGTAATGTATGCAACTGTACATAATTAGGTCTTAAAACACTCGTGTGATCCTATTATGAAACTCGCTGACGCTCGTTTCATAAAACCACACTCGTGTTTTAAGACCCCTCATTATGCAACAGTTGCATAAAATACTATAAACGATGGTTTATGCAATATGTAATTGAAATTACACGTGGTTTATCTCACCAAGCTGTAAAATATGCCTATACCCGTATATTAAGTAATTTCTAAAAAGTTTTAAAGTATAATTATAAGATTCAGGCGTTTCTTTGCAAAGGTCCATGTCCACAAATTGGAACAACCAGTAAACAACAACAAGCAACATAATATTAACATTCAATGACTAATAGACATAAGCAATAATGTGGTAAAAAGTTGCCCTCTTATCAAAAGTTGCTGTGCTCAACAGAGTCCACGATGTACACATAGCTTAAATTAAGTTACTATCTAACATACAAAGAAATAAAGAAGAAATAAAGTATTGAGTACTGTTCAACGCTGTTTATGTTGTTTTTTATATGTAAATAGTATTGTATGTTTGTCAAAAAGACCGGTAGATGTCGCTGTTTAGGTTAGGAACGAATCCTGAATCGCGCTGTTAAGATTTTTGTTGCGTTGTATATATAGGTTGAAAATTCCAAATAAATTGTCATTCGTCAAGCAACCGTCGTTTCATTCACGTGCCATGGGATGTTTATTCAAGTACTTATTAACAACAAGCCTGAAATAGCAAGCTAATTTGTTCCAATTTGTTTATAGAAGCAGTGTCCACCACGTTATTTAGTTACAAGTTACAGGCACTTGTTTTTTTGTAAAAAGCTGATGCCGGCATTCCCTCGTCCCAACAGTTATAGAAGAATATATGTAAGACCCAATATTTGAGACTTGTCCATTGATGTTTATAGTGATGAGGCTAAGGCGTGGCGATTAACGTATCTACCGATTACTAAGGGTAGCAGATTATTGCAATCGATTATAGTGACGATTTAAAAAAATATTTATATCTGAGTTAAGGCGACAGAACTTCGTGCAGGTTCCGCCCGGACTGGTACCATAATCTGATATTGTTTCGTTCAAAAATCTATGCTTTGAAAATTCAAAATTCGATGAATAAAACCATTTCTCTCTTTTTAGTGAGTCTGGTTGTTTATCTAAGTTACACGGTTATGTCAATTGCTCATCACCCTTTACAAAATATTGCTTTTCCCAATGCAGGGGCGTTAATTCTTGAGGAGTTCTCCTGGAGTGCGATTTTTGAATCTCACCGGGTGGCTAAAGCTCATCAGCAACCTGGCCGTTTTCCATAGAGATTCGGCCATTTTTGTGAGCTTTAGTCAACTGATGAGATTCAAAAATTGCACCTCTTCACCATCAGCCTCACTTGGCCAAATGCATTGCAATTAGCATAAATTGCTTAGCAACTAACTATATTAAAATAGCCGCGCGTATCGCCACCCGTGAAATACCTACTTATTATTGAGTAGTTTTAGAGGCCGTCTGTATTCACTATCAGTTCCAGTTTTCCGAGAACAAAAGTACAAGTTACTATAAAAAATATATCTAAATCGCTACAGGTGTGCATTTTTTAAAGATTTCCCTCGATTTCTCCAGGATCCCACCACCAGATCGTGACCTGATGAAAATGAAACCAACTTGGAAGTATACCCTTTCAATCAAAACAAGAATTTTTCAAATCGGTCCAGCCGTCTTCGAGTAATCGCGAAACACATTCCTCCTTTTTTTTGAAGTCGGTTAAAAAGGGCACGTTCTTAGCCATAGGGATTTTTTTGGTTCATTTTAATGTTTGATTTAATGATTTGATATCTTTTTGATTTTGTAATAAATTAATCGATTTCAACAAATTTACGAAAATTTCATTTGAATCGTAACGAAGAACTTGGTCACTACACTAAGTTTAAGAAAAAAAATACTTAATATGTAACTGTTTACGTGTTGAGTTTTTATATAAAATACTTTATTATTACGATAGAAATAAATGTAATAACCACTTAGTTGCACCTTAAAAGAGCATATACATAGCTTTTAGGTTTCTGTGAAGCTCAAAAGTTGTTGAATATTTTATTTATAATTTCAATGGATAATGCACATTTACATTATATGGGTGTTGTCATGTGTCAAATGATGGGTCTTACATATATACTTCTGTAGGTACTTGTTTGTTCCGAAACGTGTCAAAATATAAAATTTGTACTTTATCCCGAGCTTAGGACGAGCGAGGCGTTAAAAGTTTTTGCGGTTTTATTTCGTCTAACGAATTACGAGGATACCTTTTTATGTCACTTTAAGGTAATTTATATTTCGTTTCATGAAAATTCAGGACGCGACTCAGTTTCAAGTTTCAAATGTCTTTTTGGGCAAGACCTTAAATTTATACGTGGATTTTTTGACTTAATTTATATATAAAACTGTTATGTTTATAATATCATCATTATTTTGATAATTAGAGGCAAATAGCACGCTTATATTTATCACGAACACATCCTTTTTGCATAAACCTACTAAATAGTTAAGTTATTAGTGTTATTATTATTACATTGGGACAAACATGGAATAATAGTGCATGCTGATACGGTTTGTAAAGATAAACTCAGCATTTTGGGAAGATACTCAATGATTGCCACAGAAGGTATAATGCATCAAGTCTGTCACAAAAGCTCACTGGCTAGGGCCTCAGGTATTCATAAAAGTTCTCCATATTAAAAGTAGGTTATTAACTTTCCTATTTCTAAAGTTGTAACACGATATTTTTTGGTTTTATTTGGGCTATTTAATAGTAGTACAAACCAAATTAATGTTACTGGACCAACCAATAACGTCAGCAGAACGTTTTGTCCTTCGGGTAAACTTACTTACATCGCTTTCTCAGCGATCCAAAGTGTGTCTTTAATAGAAATTGGCGCCAGCGCAGAGTTTTGTATGATTTCCTTCCATTTTTCTACTAATTTCACATATTTGTCACATTTTTGTATGAAAAACTCTACAATTATATCAAATTGTAGCACCTGTAATTTTTGTGTTACAGGGGGCAGGTCTTTCTTTGAACCGACAAAGGGTTCTCTGTTCGAAAGAAGGAGAGAAAAAAAGGACCGTAGTTTTAAACCGAACTCAAGTGCCAGTTTCAGACTAACGTAGCATAAAACTGGAACTTGAGCTGGGTCTACAACCACCCTAAAATTCGTTGTAACAGTTTAAGTTTTTTTTACTTTTTTGTCATTCTTGTACTTACTAATGTCAAATATGTTGTCGTCAGGTGCTGGGGTCAGAGACAGAGTGGCATTTCGCGCATCGCGGGCTCCCGCACGCGCGCCCGCGCCGCTCTATATCGCACACGAGACTTCTGAAACAACACCCACTAGTAAGTACCTCTTCTTCGAACAAACTGAAACAAATTACCTTTTACCTTTTGCATGAGCACGGCAGTGGTTTCGCGGAGTAGCAAGGTAATTTGTTTCAGTTTGTTGAAATGGACCACCGCGAAGTAACGCCTGAATCTATTAATTATATCTTCTTCTTTTTAAAACTGGCCACTAGGCTTATATCAATATCAGTATATATATATTATACGGTTTGGGTCGAAAGCCCCCTCCCCCGTTATGTTATTATCGGCCAGTGATGTCTCATGTAGGTAAGGTAATCATAGATTGATAAATGTGATTGCTGCTAAACTGGCCACTTTGTGACCTTGGCCATTGGAGTAGACTCGTCATTGACCTTTGCTTGACAACGTCGCCTGTGACATTGACTCGCCATTCGTCTGCTCCCCAAGTACACTGCAAATAACAGATGCTACGAAACAAATCACCCAAGCCACGAGTGTTTTATGGAGTGCTGACTCAGTTGGTTTCGACCGTATTAGAAAGAAACAAAAGACGTTTAATTGCATACATTCGAACGTGCGTAAAAAAATTCCCTGAATATATTTAAATTTTTATATTTTAACGATTTGTCGACATTGAAATTACACAATTAAAACGGTGTATATCGTTTCGAGCTCTTTTCAGGTCTCATGTTCACGGTCAGACTGACAAAAATACATATATTAAAAAAAAAAACAAAAAGTATTTAAAATTAAAAACACTAAACATGAAATCGTTTCAATTATCGCAATAAGACTACATATACAGTTTCTACCAGCGCTTCGGAAAATAGCATCTACTGTGAAGAATACTGAAAGAATATCTTTTTGAGAATTTTCTGCACTTGTACATCCCTACGGATGTGTCGACAGAAACTTTCTGAAATTGCGATGCGATTTTCCAGAAATTTCTGACAACAGAAAGTTCTCAAAAAGCTCCCTCCTTTTTGAGAACTTTCTGAGACTTACGCGACAGTAGTCGCTACACACAGGGTGATTCTCTAAGCGCAACAGCGCCCTGTCTTGCTCTAGCGCGCTAGCTCGAGTGAGCGGGACAGGGCGATGCCCCAACATCGAGTCCTGCCGAATAAGGCTGCCTTTCCACTGCGGCGGAGCAGAGCGGAAATGTGCGATGTTTTCATACATTTAAACCACTCGATTCCACTAGGAGTGTGAAATGTATGGAAACTCCGCACATTTCCGCTCCGTTCCGCCGCAGTGGAAAGGCAGCCTAACAGTGCTTGCTAGCCCAACAGGCTCTACAGGGTGTGACGCTATAATCAGGCCCCGCCGCCCACGTCACGCGTAATACTTTCGGACATGGCCGTAATATTAAGCCTCGTTGCTCTGCGGCTTATGATTTACTCCGCCCTTTTCCCTTTGTGACTGGTAGAAATTGTTTCTTTGACGAACGTGGTATTAAACATGCTTTTTAATTAGTTACCGTACGAGTTTTTTGTAGCTGGCTCGCTCGTGTGGAATAAGTTTGTTATAAGTACACACCTAGATCCAGCAATAGCACACAGTTTCCTCGCTTGTCACTCAACTCATCATGGACCTACTACGCTAGTAAACAAAACCTAAAAGACTCAAATAACTACAAAAAGACCATTTTTTAAAATCTTGAAATCATATCAGTTAAAACACGTCGGTACGTGGTCTATGCCTACCTCGTAGGCGTACCCCAAGGATCTCCAAAACGATCGGTTTGTGCTACTCGAATCCTTCGGTTTGCCGCCTCCCTCACCCAAGCAAGTGCCAAACATTTGCAGGGCCATATTTAACCCATTGGAGGACTTAGGCACTTTAGGAAAATGGGCCAATCCTCCTACGACTATAATTGTGTGACAGAGTAGGTACTAGGTACTTGAGAAATAAAAGCCTAAAGAAGTAAGTTGGGGATCTGGTAGGAAATAGGGGGATCTAAATCCGTTGTTTAGTAAGTGCTCATAGTAGAAGGCTCGCTGAGTTAATGACTCGTTCAATTGGTGTTAATTGTTCCAATATATTTTTTATTACACACCTAGAACAATCATAATCACCAAATTACGAATATAACCCTTCTTTCTCCAATTGACCAATAAAAACTACTAGTGTGTAAATAACTTTAGGTAAATTAACATTCCAACACAAATGATGTATGACACACAAAATGAATTCAAAATTACTAACTCCCCTTATACAATTTGACTGTGAGTTGGAAACGTTACCCTCAACATTGTTGATCCTAGTTAATAACAAGCTAAACAGCGTAATTACTGAATGAGCGCAATTACTGAACGCGAGCCTTGTAATTAATGAATTACCTAGCCTATTCATTGATATTGCTAATACTATGCTTAAATGTATTAACGTTCGCTCAACAAATAGTGGCATACTTAACGCCCTTCTGAAAATTAATTGAAAACGGGCTGGTTCTAATAAAAACAAAGATTTTTGACGCAATGAAAAAGATTAAAGGGAAGTCTAACTAGATGCACTAGGAACTCTTATAGCTTCTTCGGCATTTCATGTCTGGCTACCTGTCGGTGTGTAACACAGTCACTTTATTTATATAGGTACTATCAAAGATACAAAGCTGTTTTCACACCTGTAATTTTTGTCTGTCCCGTGATAAGGACCAAGAATAAAATAAAAACACATTTTTTAGGTTCTACTCATCCGTCTAAAGAAAATGTGTATTTTTTAATTTACAACATCGTTATAAAGCTCTTTGAAAAATATACTTACGTATTTTTTTACTTTTTTTAAAATTTGGGATACAGTTTAGTATTCGGTATCAATATTGAGCTGTCAACGTATTATTATCGTTCCGCATGGTATTCCCATCGCCAATTATTAAAATTTGGAAAATATCTTTAAAGAAGCATATTAACAAGCGAAATTAAAAGGAAAACTATTACACGTAGGAATCGGACATTCACGAGTAAAACATGTCTTCTAAAAGTTACTGAACATCATCGAAATTAAGTAATGGAGTTGTCGTTGAAGCGCTTAGTTTGTTATTGGAGCAATTTACCTGTCATTGTTTGATGCTTTTTATTGTGGCACGACAAGTGCATTCATAGCCCTGAGCAAATCCCAGATCTAAGCCCTCATACGTCAACTGAGTGATCCAACTTCAACGACCCTGTCCAAACTGTATTAACTCTAAAAATACAACAGAGCGCGCAAAACATTGATTGATAGATGGGCGTAGCATTCTCTGGCATCTTTCAATTTATTTGTCGCCATAATCTGGAGTGGCACGGATTGCCACCAAAAGTACATCAATCAAACGGTAATGTTGGTGGACATGTTTGTGCCGGGCTGGCATTTCGTGACTTCTTTTATTATTGTTTCGAAGCAATCTTTGTTATCTGTTGAAACTTTGCTCGAGTTTTTGGAGCTTGCCGGTTAGAAACAATGTGACAGTCTTTATATCTTTTGACACAATACAAACAGTGATCTTTCTCTCTGCGAGTTACAAATTGGTCACAAATTACAGCAAAAGAAATGTCTCTCTTGTAGTCAAATTAATGACTTGGGTACATACAATTTATGTTTTTTATGTACAATATAAGGAGGCAAACGAGCAAGTGGCTCACCTGATGGTAAATGATCACCACCGTAGATAGACACCCGCACACCAAACGGATTGCAGATGCGTTGAAAACCCAGAGGGCTAAGATGGAATACCTATTGTGCCAGTAATTGCACCGGCTGTCTTGCTCTCCACGCCGGAACACAACAGTGCAAGCACTGCTGCTTAGCGGCAGGATTAGCGAGCAAGATGGTGGTAGCGATCCGGATGGACCTTGCCCAAGGTCCTACCACCCGCAAAATGTTTTCTTTGAATAGGCCAACACGAGACCAGGTATAGTGACGATCTAGACTTGAATAAATAATCGCCTGTCCCAATTATCAAAGTCCTACCTCCAAAAAATTGCTAAAAGAAATTTGTGTTTTATTTAAATTTTTATAAAGTCGGAAATTTGAGACATTGTCATCTTGTAGTTTCAACTTTGTTTACTGGAACAGTCGATATTGGACTATAGAACCTATCTTCCGTCCTCAAGAAAAACATTAGCGATCCTAATTCTTAGATATTTGCCAACTGTTCTAACCCCCTTTGTAGCGTTGGATGTAAATTCCAACTCCAAATAGAAAAATGATCGGAGATAATTGAAAAAGTAATATTATTCACTACAATCTTGTCTTGATTGTTTTAAACTTTCGCGGTTTTCACACATACTTATTACGGTGACACCCTCCACTTCAGTCTGCTCGTGACCACGGCCGCCGCAACGCGGCCGAAACGTCGAGGTAAATAAATAAACAATCTTGTCTTTTCAACAGATCCACACAGCAGTCCAACAACCTGGATTCAAGCGGGTAAAGCGGGGGTTCCGACCCCTGCGCCTTCCCGAAACGGTCCCCGCCGACGAGCCTAGAGACCCCTACTTCCCCCTTCAATGGTACTTGAAAAATACGGGCCAGAACGGAGGGAAACCCAAGCTGGACCTCAATGTAGAGGCAGCGTGGACGCAGGGCTACACCGGCGTCAATGTCACCACCGCTATTATGGATGATGGTAAAAATGTGAAATAGTTACTTTAAACTTTAAACGTGTACAGTTAACCAATTTTATTCAAAAGCTACTAATATTAATGGAATCAAAATGGCGCAAAGTAACGCCTGAATCTATAAACTATTCAAAAGCCACTATAGAACCATTTCACAATAAATGTCAGTAACACTTAAGCGATGCCACATTGCGGCAGCGTTCTACAGTGGCCTATGAATCGAATTGGTTGACTGTTTCTCAACCAATTCGATTCAACTCTCAATTTTATCCCGCCCTGCGGCTCTGACTGACTAGTGCCATAAGAAAGGGACGCATGATGGCTAGCACGACATACTAGGACTCGCTTTGTCGTTCAGTGTGTCTCTTTCTAACCAGCCCGGAGAGGGACGCATTTCGCAAAATGAGCCAGCATGCTAGCCGTTTTGATGATCATGTTAGGTAGAACAGAGACAGAGAGCGAGTGTGTTCACCACTCCTAACACCAGTCTATTCCAGAAATGAAATGAAATGAAATAGTTTATTTGCATAATAATTTGCCACATTAGTACAGATAAATAAATGCAAAAGGAGATTATTGGATTGTGGCATCGAACTTAGCCAAACTTTTCATTATTAATGTCGCATAACTATTCTGTGAATGCTACCTTTATTAACTTGAAGACTGTGAGAAGTCTGAATGCTTATGGATTTTCTATTTACTGCTGGATTACAATAATCTTGTTCAAATTAAAAAAACTTTAAATGAGACCCATTTTTGAGAACAGTTAACAAAATGTCATAGAATCTTTATATTATACGTTTGCACGCTTAGAAAAAGGGTAATGGCATAATTTACCATTTAAATTAGCGCATTATACTAGAGTGCTTTTTCCCCTTTGCTGAGAAAAACGCTTTGACGAGGCGCTTTGTCCGCGGCAGCTCAGACGTTGACCTAATTTACTCTTTTGCACTCGACACTAGAGCAACTATATATTTAACTACTCTTTTCCATTATGTAAAAAAAGTTTACCACTTAAGACCGATATTATCACATTTCATTATTTTTTGAAAAAGGTTCCAAACAAGAAGTGTTGGGAAGGGGTCGTCCGTAATTACGTCACACTATTTTTAACATTTGAAGACCCCCCTCCCCTTCGTCACGCTTTTTCCTAATCCTTTTGACACGAGCTGTAACGTTTGGTACCCCCCCCCCCCTCACCCCGAGCGTGACGTCATTTATGGATGACCCCGAATTAAATACGGTGCAATTGTTTTATTTCTACAACAAGTGACGAAAACAAAGCAAAATTTATTTTAATTAGTTGACAAAAATGAAAAAATACGGCATTTCCAGAATAACTCTCCGAAAACTTACTTTCAAATAAGTAAACACAATTCCATTTGTATCTTGTTTTGCAATAAGTTTTCTTGCTTAGCTTTATTAGCTTACTAACTTTCTGTTTACCTGCCAATCCGGTATTTACTTCCGAGAACTGCCTCATTCATTCATTATGAAATATCAAAACAGAAATCCCAGTTCCTATGTATCATTATGGGCGTACCCAGCTTCTGGCCTAGGGGGGGGGGGGGGTGTCAAGTCAGATGCTAGATTCTGTAATCCTTGCGCACGGTTTTTTGACAATTGCACCGTCCATTTTGCCAATGTCTACTGCGCGGTTTATTTAAAAGCACTATTTAAGAGCATTAGGCCCCGTTAACACTTTGATTTGGTTAGTAATTAGGCGAGTTCATACATGTTCTGCGAGATTTCCAGGGGGGGGGGCAGCTGCTGCCCCCCCTGGGTACGCCCATGTGTTTTATGTTAGTTTGTTGACCTGTTGATCCACATATTTTATGGTATCCTACAGAAAACTCATTAAACCGTCGCTGTGCAAAGAAAATGAAGGATCATTTACCAAAGTAAATTATGCCAGAAACTTTGATTTTGTAAATAAACTTGGCTGAAGTTCTTCCAACTCGAGTGAACTCAATTAACATTTAATTTGGGTGTTCCTTTTCACTCAACTTCCTGGAAGTGGCTAATTTCAGTTGGTTGTTTCAGGTGTGGATTACATGCATCCAGATCTGAAGTATAATTATGTGAGTATATTTTATTTCATTTTGCACGCCTTTTCTAAAATTGAGTCAGGTGTGCAACCAGCCCTTCCCTATTTTGTGGTGGTAATTTTCCCGTTCATTTTTTTAATTATTTATACAATTGAGGAAGCATAATAACAAAAAGTATCTTTGTCTACACACATATCGTTACTGCTCTATAATGCGTTTAAAAACCGTAGGAAATGACCAGCATTATTACAACCAATTTTGTTATGAGTACTTTCTTGTCTGTGGTTGTATGTAAATCGGTACTTTAATAGTCATTACAGTACCGATTTCTGTAAAGTTATGAATTTAAATTTGGAACGGCTGTCACAATCCAAGTGGGTCACTATTTTAGTATCTATACATATCAAAACAGTTATCGATACGAACCGTCAATTCAGTTTGTTTTTTTCAATGTAAACGCACGACATTTGATCTCAAATGACATGAGAATAGGGACTTCACACGTTTGTCTATGATTTAAAAAACGTTAGTCTTGACGGATGCATCGAATTGCCGCCATTACAGTTGCATAAACTACTATTACTATCTTCGAAAGTTGAAAATAAAGATCTTTATGAAAACAATTTTAGAAAAGTACAATTGTATTGCCCAAAAAAAACACGTAAATAACTGCCTAGGAAATGTGATTTGATTAAATGCTGTTAATTGATACACTTAAACGACCAAAAAGTAACCCTTATGCTTTTTAAATTCAATGTAACCATTTAATAGCCGTAAACCGTTTGAGCGCCATCTTAAAACGACATTGTGTTTTTGTTCGTAAATTGTTTAAGGCTGTTTTACTTCGCCATATTCGCCTGATATTTGCATAAACACACATTCAAATAAACGACAGAGATACAATGACGACAGCTTATAAATACTAAACATGAAGTTAAGTTTTTACTTTCATAAAACTATCCTCAATTAAGCATTGTTTAAATAGTGATTTAATTTAAAGTTGCGCTAAAATATTGTACAAACATCAACAAACTTAGCCGACCTAAGAGGGAACTAAGAGAAATTGTCTGGGGTCGATAGGGACAGATATATATCAACTTCATAGTGTATACCACGTGCCTCCCTTTCGGAAAATGACAATTTCTCGCAGTTCCGTCTTTAATGGTGACTCAGATGTATCTGCGATTGTACTTTCTTAGAAAGTATTTTTACTATAAGGTTTAACTTCAAAGCAAACTAGTCACTAGTTAGTATAGTGATTATAGCAAGTAATTACTACTTTAAAAGGGGTCAACCTCGGAAAATTACGTTCGTTACATACAATACAATACACGCGATATGCATATTATGTAAAACGTTCTGATTGTTTTGTTTTAAGGAGTACACCTCGTTTATTCGGTTATTGATTTATTTGGTGTCCTGTCAATTTGGCTAGTTCCGCTAATTTTAGATTCGCAAACAACGGTTCGCACTCGTTTGGTTTATTTCCATTACGTGACATTCGATTTGCAGAGCAGTACCACGTGTATTTTCTGTCACAGCAAACGTTTTGAACACGTTAGCGTTTACTCCTTAGTTACTATGGGAATTGTGGATACGTGCCGCTAGAGGCGTCATCTATATTTCCAAAGTATATAATTCAAAAGTTAACGCTTTCGCGTTCGTGACGTTTATTGTGACATTCACGTACAGTCAAGGAATTTAATTTCCAACCCACCTAAAGTTCAATATCGTACAGCAAACTGTCACCATAAGAGCTAACTAGAGCAAGACGTTAGTTTGACATATCGACCTTAATGCATTGGGAATGTCTGACGACATATCAACGAAATAGGTAGGAAATTAATTTCTTTGACTGTACAGTTAAGGTATATACTGTAAGTAGAAAATTGACACGAACATTAGGGTTTAGACAATGATATTATAATGCATGGATGTACAGTGTCATAATGTCTAAATGACAGCAGAAAAACGGCCCGACATGAGAATACAGGTTGACGCTAATGTTACAAATGCAAATTATTAGTTTATTTACCATTTGGATTTACAATTTTACGTCTAACTGCATTCAATAATAATTTATTAAGTTTCTTTGCAAATAGATTTTTCAAAATCATAGTATTTGACAGCAGCGCCGTCGGTCCGACAGACTGACAGCGCGAGCGATTGTCGGTTAATTGTACTTTTGATGCGGCCATTTTTTAAACGCTGACCAGTAGTCCGTTATTTTATGGGTCAGGGGGTTTAGATGATTCCTCGATGTTTTGTCTTATCTGAACAAGGGTTGGTTAAAACATGATATTTATACGCGTACATCGTAACCATTGAGTATTCTTATTTTTAAATAATCTCCGTATAAACGGGTGTGTTTCTTGTATCTATATGTCGTATATAAACAGTGATATTTATAATGAGTGAATAAACGGTTGTGGTGTATCCTAGCAATGTGTCCTGCCCACCTTAACTTATTGCACTCTATCTCTTCAACCACGTCTCGGACATTCGTGTTTCTTATCCACTTGGTTCTTTTTGGGCACATCAGATTAATCCCTAGCATCAAACTCACCATGGCTCCCTGTGCGACCTGGAGATTTTCACCAAACTTTTCTGTTAGCGTGAGGTCTTATAGGTTAAAGATGGATGAAAGACATTAATTTTATACCTTGGATTTTTAGATGCTGATTTATAACGTTATCGGAACTTTAAAGCGATAAAAATATATTGTTAATTTACCTCGACGTTTCGTCCATGTTTCAGCGGCCGTGGTCACGAGTAGACTAAAGTGGTGGATTACTTCTGTTTAGTCGCGCGAGATTTACGAACTACCCGCACTTTGTCGTGTTTATTTACAATATATTTTTATCGCGTTAAAGTCCAGACAACGTTATAAATTTGTTAAAAAAAGTTTTAAGATGCTGCTGAATTTTCTCTGAACTGTAATCTGATATTTGCACCGAAGGCTATAGACAAATACGTAGATACCTAAATAGTAATAACAATCGAAATTGAAGGTCAAAGTTGAGTGATCGTAAAGCGCGCTCATGCATGGGTACTTAATATTTCACATATTCGTAGCACGTCTACGGCGTAGCGTGAACCGTAGCCACTGTAGCGCATGATTCGAAATGAATAACCGAAATATTGTTGTCGTGCTCACAATTTGTCGCTCATAAACGAAATGGTATCAAAGTGTAAAATTGTAGATCATTATTAAAAATATGTATGTGGAATGAAGAATATAAAAAACGTTATTTTAAAAATAATAGCTACATAATCTATCAGCGAATAGGTACACTAAGATACAATTTTAATTGTTCTATTTTTATTATTTACTTTTTTGACGTATTTTAAATTTAAGGTTTGATCCAGTTATAAACATGAGAAAAATATTTAACCAGACTTAACTAGAGCTTAAACCTTCCAAGCATTTTTAATTAAATGTTAATCGCTGGATATTACTTAATAAATAAACATTGTACCATTTTGGGGTAAACAGCAAGTTTACGCGAACTTTTAGGCCGTCGCGGGAACTATAAACAAAAACAATTTACCTACGCAACCCGCTAAACATTTTAACTATTGGAAAACCTGTTTGAAATGGTTGTAATTGAAAAATTGGTTTTTGAATCTTCACTTATCGTACAAAATACGCAATCTCTACGCAATCAATGATTTTGACTTTGACTTTATAAGCGGATTACCATTGTAATTTTGAAGGTTCCGTAGCAAAAAGGTATAAAAATAATCCTTATGAAGTAACTCCGCCCATACGTCTGTCCATTCGTCTGTCCATCTGTCACTGTTTTATCAGCAACAACTAATCCTGTCGATTTGAAATGTACCTTGATTTTTTTCTTACCCAACCCTTTGGCACTTTGACCCTTTTTACCCAACTGCCAACAGAAGGGATGACTATTACAATTGTTTTTCTCATATAGATACCTAAGTATCAAAATAATATTGTCAAGGTAATAAGTACATATTTTGTTACAAACCGCATTTTTTTTACTGCGTTAAAAAAAGTTGTAGATTTGAGAACCTCCACGCTGCGTGCTCAGTTCGTCGGAATCTTTTTTACTTTTTATATTTTTAGTACATTTTAAACCGAATATTTTATATGAATCATACAATAAGTTTGTTCTAATAACCCACTCTTTTAATTACGTACAAATTTACGCACTGACAGAATACAGCTGCATATCTTTGCATTTACGCTTTTAAATATAAATTCTCCGGAACATTTCCTTCTTAATAAAATGGCGGAAGTGAGTGAGACAACCGGAACTGATAACCAGCTCTCTGCTAGAGTGACGAACAGCGTCTTGTGTCAAACTTTTCCAAATGAGATGGCAGATGTTGTGTTCTCTCTCCTTCTCCAGTGGCCACGACAAGCGTTCTCCTGTTACCCTAACAAAGAGCGCGTTGATTTAAAGTCGGCAACGTTGCAAACGGTATGAAATATTTCGCTGTTTTGACTACGAGTAATTAATACATTTTTAAATAGAAATTGTTTTAAACTTTTGCGAGTTTCACACATAGGTATTTAACGTTTCCGTTACGGCCGTTGACACATGGCAAATTTGACGTTGAGGTAAATTAACAATATATTTTTATTGCCTTTTAAATGTATATTTTTTTATTTAGATATAGTATATTATTTGTGGAAGTCAAGAATGTAGGCTTCTGCTCATCAGTGGGATTTCATTTAGGCTAAATAATAATAATAATAAAATACTCATATAACTGTATACTTGCGTATATAGATTACAAAAAAGTTAATTTTCTAATGCTAAAAAAACAACGCAACGCAGTGCTCCGCCATTTTATTTTTTCGTTGTGTCTGACATTAGGAATGGCAGAAAAGTTATGATTAAACTAGGTAATGTTTATTTTGCATACGTTTACTAAGGGTTTGTAGTACTGGATGGAATAAAGCTTACTTTCTTTTCCTTTCGACCAGGGGTGCAATTTAAGAATCCCGCCAGGTGACTAGAGCTCACCAAAATGGCCGAATCTCTATGAAAAACGGCTCTTTGGTGAGGTTTAGTTACCCGGTGAGATTCAAATGCAATTTTTGAATCTCACCAGGTGACTAAAGCTCACGAAAATGGCCGCTTTTGTCTGAAAACCGGCCATTTTGGCGAGCTTTATTCATTCAAAAATCGCACTCTTGGTTGTCATTGTTACGTTTCCATAACAATGTTAATTGGGTACGCAAAAGCAACATCAATAGGGAAATGTACACGCCATTTGGTTTCTTTGCATCAGCGAGTTATAGGCATTAAATTTGAAATGTGCGAACGTAAACAACATTACGTTTTTGTCGCTGTTTCTTTGAATTAAACACCGATAAGGAATTTTAGGGCCGAAGTATTATGTCCTTACGTGTATATACGATACTTTTCTTTACGATGATTTGCTTTAGAAATACAACGTAACGTTTTTAACAGTAGATTGTATATTTTGCTCATTTCAAAAATACGTCAACCTATGTAGGTAGGTACCTGCTTATCAATATCTTATCATATTAGCACGATTGGTATAAGTTGCCTCGACTCAATTTGTCACAGTGCGCGTCACTGGTAAACTGGTTCAGTAGGGACGACAAGTCACATAATTGAAACTTTTGTAGCTGTCATGTATAACCAGGTTGGTAACATACAGTAGCGTTGATGGCGGATATGAAGCATCTATCCTTTTCGAACGTGCTGACGAAAATGGTCGTTTTATCATGACTAAAGTTAATTAAATTAATTTAGAGCTATAGAAATTAAGAAGACTGGCCATTAGTTCATTTATTTAATAAAATCGTGCTAATCGAACGTAATACTGGCCACTAATTTAAGCCATATAAGACTGGCCGCACAATATGTTTTAATTATAAACTTTTTGATTTTCGAATGTCTTTTGTTTTTCCTTCGGTCTGCACTTCGAGTTTAGTTGCTAATTTTAATTTTTGTTTCTTTCCTCAGCAAATCGTTCTGGGATTGTGTTGTGTGTGACTTATTTTTTTGTCTTTTTTACACTATAACTGTTATCGACTATTGATGTTATTACTTTAGTAATTTTAAATAGTTTCACTTAATGATAGTTAAAGGTCATTCCCAAATTTTTATGGACTAGGTGGATTTTATACTCGTACCACTTCTTCAGCTAACAGTAGAAGCTCTTTCGTGTTTTGAGGTCGGTGGCTCATACCTAGATCCTTTATTCCAACAACGGATAATTTTGCCTATGATAATTTAAATACTCATATTGTTATATTTTCTATAGATTTTATTTTAAATATACCAGATAGGTGAGACGATCACTTGTTTTAATATGGGAACGCTTCGTTACATTACGAATCAAAGGCGTTGCTCTCGACCTATATTTATATCATAGAATTAAGAATGATTTATATGAATTTTATACAAACTTGTCTTTTGTTTATACTTCTAAGTAGGTATATTTTCATCATATAAACTTTGTATCCTTCGATTCATTATACGGAGCTTCCATTACGATAACGTACAAACAAACTCGTGGGTAAAGCTGAACGGAGGTTCCCAAACTTTGGTGAGCACATGACGCCATTATAAGTTTTTGTTCCCAGAACGCGGAGGCGTCGTATGACTTTAGCAGCAACGATCCTTACCCGTACCCGAGATACACGGACGATTGGTTTAACAGGTAAGCTATATATATATCTTCATGTATTTAATTCCATCTTATTGTAAGAAGACAATATTAGTTATAAATATTGTATCTAGGCTTATTTTTCTAGCGATAATTCTTCCGCGTACTTGAAACACTAATTTAACTGCTTGAACTGTAGCCAGAAAAATATACGTATAAAAATATAAGTAAATAAAGTTAGCGTCATTTTATGATTGCCGTGATTGTTTCTCGTCATCGAATATAAACGATTTCTATTTTCTATAATCGTTTGTTTGCATTTTAATACAAATTTAAAATCATTACGTGTTAAAGACAAATGTTGCTTAAGATGTCATCGACAAGCCACTGCCGGAAGCGCTCATTAGTAAGGACTATGGACGAATAGGAAATGTCTCGAGAAAATTCAACTCAACTTTAACACGCGAGTGGTAACTTGTTTAATATAAGACTTCTGAATTTTAGCGTCGGGTCACATTGGCGCAGGGTCGAAGCAAAGCGAAGCCAATCTATAATTGTATTCGTAAATAGCTTATTCACCCTTATTAGCTAGCATCTAGTCTTATTAGCGAGCATATCTAAGCCGTTGATGCGCCACAAAACTGAATGTTAGGGTTTACTAGCACTGCACAGGGTTTAGTGAGCTAAGGGAGCCGAGGTAGACCGAGGTAGTAGTATTCAGTTTTTTTTTCATCATACATTTTTAACCCTAATTTGGCTTCATCCGTTTAAGACAATTGTTTGAAACACAATGCTTGAAAATTTCAAGTCTTAGTTAACCTTTATTCTTGTCAGCGTTAAAATAAAAGAAGCGTAATAAAATCTTGCAAATTATAGCGGTAAAACTAAGTTCAAATTCGCAAATTAAATTTATTCATCAAATTTAGAATTGACAAAGCCCGACCCTTTTGCAAATTTCAATCGAATTTCCAACAATTGAAGTTATTAAGAAACAAAGTTTCAGTACACTTTACCTAATCGTTAAATTTATTGTGACATTTCTAAGCTTATAAAATTTTATCAAAATGAACTAAAACTACAATAAAAGTTTAAATTCAAGTAATTTGAAAGCATAACATTACATTTAACAATTTTAAATTGAGTGCTTGAATCGTGGCTTAAGAAAAATGTAGTTCTTTATTTTTTTTAGCTAGGTTTGATGTATGTGTACCTGGAAAAATTACATTTACAAATATTTCTAAGTAAATACAATAGTACTTCACTCCGGGAAAAATCTTTATCTGTTTTCATCTGTCCTTTCCTGATTGTATCTTTAGCCGCCTAGGTACTCCTTCTGTACCATACAATGGATTTTGATGCGGTTTTCACTGTCACATATTTTTTTTACGAAAGGTTTTTATGTACTTATATTACATCCTACCTGTATCCGTACGTAGCCGTGACCGGTAGATACTTAATTTATAATTCTAAGTATTCATTCTACATTACTCACTGATTCTGATAAAATGGACTGGTACGCATCTTCACATCATGGAGTCGATGCAGAATCGAGATAACTCCAAATATTTCGAAGTATAAATTTTTTTTTCGTATCCTCAAAATCTCACGATTGGTGTATATCTATTCTACTGGGAGACATTCTGTTAGCGTAAGCGCTTTTATAAACGACGGCATGTATGGACTTTTTTTTAATGTAAGGTAAAGTCAAGTGACTTAAGGTAGCACAAGCAAACAGCGAAATGTTTCGATTATCAATGTCAATATGAATACATTCTATCGTTTCTACTAGCGTTGACGTTAATAAATTGAATGTCACTTTGTACATCCAGGTTATCACCAGCCAACATAATCATACATAATAGACATAGCATATTGCTGTAACAACCAGATAAGACTTACCTTAGGCGCCATTTCTACGTCACTCACCGAAAAGTCAAACCGCAAACTTTGCCATAAACTACGGATGACTAATTACGTTTCTCTAAATTCTGACTGTTTAGGTAATCCTTTCTCGTCGTCAAACTTTGTACTGTTCATTACCACTTTGGTAACTTTGTACCTCAGCTTTGAGTACCACTGGGATTTCGGTAGTTAATTGAACGTAGTAATGGCAAGTTTTCCTCTTCAACGGTACTTAAAGTTTACGTACTTAAATAGTAGTTTGTAATATCTGTGATGACTTTAGAAGCTACAAAGTTTATGCGAAGATAATTATATTTTGTAATGTATGGAATAAAACGATACTATATTCCAATATTTAGCATTTTAATGTTAATAAGAGTAAATATGCATGTAAAGTATTTAAGTTATTTATCTATGGACCTAAGGCCTTAAAAAAAATTATGTTCATTATTATTTTTGGCATAAAAATCTGTCCTTTTATCGCAAAAAATATCCATCAAAGTAGCACCATCATTTATCTTGGCCATTTACCCAATAATCTCTCAACATCTTTAGTTAATCCAGGGGTGCAATTTTTGAATCTCACCAGGTGACTAAAGCTCACCAAAATCGCTGAATCTCGATGGAAAACGGCCATTTTGGTGAACTTTAGTTATCCGGTGGGATTCTCGCATTTCAGGAGGCGTCATAGGTCATAGGTCTCTTCTAAAACTTTTACAGCAAACAGACGCTAGACGCGAGCCTACCGCGTCTATCGGCGTCTAGCGGCCTTTACTTGTCATCAGTCTATCTTGCAGGGTGTTAGACATATAATAATTAGGTTTTTTTTAAAGAATTAATATGTTGTTTTGTAACAGTCACGGCACGAGATGTGCGGGCGAGGTGGCGGCGGCGCGAGACAACGGTGTATGCGGCGTCGGCGTGGCTTACCACTCCAAAGTTGCTGGTGAGTGATATGATAGTCATCATCATCATCATCATCATCATCGTTTCAGCCGAAAGATGTCCACTGCTGGACATAGGCCTCCCTCAAGGATCGCTACAACGACCGGTGTTGTGCATGCATCCAGCGTGGGCAGACCCGCCACAAGGTGGACCGATGACCTGGTGATCGTTGCGGGAACCCGCTGGATGTAAGCAGCACAAGATATGATAGTGATACGTTGTATTACGATAACGAAGGTAAAAAAAATTAGAACTCAAATATATGTAGTTGTTAGGTACGTAGGGATTGACTTAGAGATTAGGGTTTTTTTCCCGACTAAGACGCATTTTTTGCTTAATCGGGACGGCTTCGTCCGTATGTATTTCGTGCTGTATTAAGAAGGTACGACCGAGCCCAACACTATCTGTGTTAATGGCGTCTATAACCGTTCCTATTTTTGCAGAAATCGTGGTAATAGGAATTGGAAGAAATATTACAAAAAATAATAAACCCGATAGCCAAAAAAATACTAAAAAGAGAAAAATAAGCCCTATAATCTAAAGAAAGTTTTAAAATTTTTACCTATACCGAAACCAACGGATTCGTATTTTTAACATGCGGTGTTGTTACCTTAATTATGGGTACCCCAAGCCAGTACCCATTTTGTCAATATCGGCGTCTAGTGCACCTAGTACGATACAGGTTCGTTCGCATTCTCTTTCTATGTTTCACGTTTATCGAGATTCACCTTACGTTCAAGATATGTCAAAAAATTACAGATTTCAAAGGAATCTGACAGTTGTTTTTGACATTTCTTTAGTGAGATTTTATCTTTTCTTAGGCGAAAATTGCCTCTCAGGTTTACCAAGGACGTAGAAACATTTAAACCTATTTTGTTTACAAAAATACAAATATAATTAAGATTTCGGCAAAATTGGTCCACGCTTCCGGCGACCTTAGAGCTGGCTCCTACTTTGCTCAGAGCTTAGCCTCGCCATACAGCTGGGAAATATCGTGAACGTTCTGAGATCCATGCCTCGCGGTAGATATGAGCGCCTGCGCCGGTGAGCCGTCGTCGCCGTGAATTCGTACGGCGCGCTGCCGCTGAGTGGGGCACGCGGCGCGCCGTTGCGATGTGCTTTCCTCCTCGAATTTAAATGCAGACAGCGATTCATCGTTCAAAAATCAAAGAATCATTGAAATCCTGTTAACAATTGGCGGAGATATTGCGTAACATACACGCAAATAAAAACTAACATTACATTTTAGTTAAATTGAGAACCTCCTCATTTAAAGGAGTCGATTAAAAAAGTAAATTTCGATGAGGTGTTAAAAATTATGATCGTTAATGTCTTCCATTTCTTTATTAAAGAATATAAAACGTTCTTTGGCGACAACAATATGGTTTTCTTTGAAAAAAATACAAGAATTCGACCCCTGATAAAGTATCCAAAGTACAAGGTCACGCCGCCGTGCGCCGCCGCCGCCGAAGAAATTTGGAGACCACACCGCCGCCGTGGAATTGGCCATCTGCGCTCATATCTACCTCGCGGTAAAAACTTGGTTGACGTATTTCAGTTGTAAATATTGTATTAAATACCTCATGTAATTGGGCGCGTGGTTTACATTAGAGTTTCCTTTTTGTCCAGTAGTTATTTTCTAAAATAGCATATTACAAATCGCTTTACACCCGCATCGGTTAATTACTACAGTGGCAAAGCCAGCAAAAGAAAAAATAATCCTGTGGCTGCGTAATAAATTATAAACGCAATCATCTCGATTGGTAATCATTTTTCACGACGCGCAGTCCGTGGATTATGTGAAGAATTTCTTTTGAATAATCTATTTCAGCAAAAACGGGGAAGTGGAATTAATGAAATTGAAAAGGGTTTCATTTGATAAAAACTGAAGCTTTTGGTATTCGGAGTCCTTCAGGGTACGGCTGGTATTTAATGTCCTCGTTCATTCTGATATTCATTTAGAAAAAGTGAACAAATAGTTGTTTAGATATTTGGATTTCATACCATATCTGTTTGTCATGGAATTTGATTAGGCAGGAATATAAATGCTTTTTTTCCAATGCAAGTTCAGAACTTACTTTCTTACAGTTGAAAACTAGTAACTGATAGATGCCGAAAACATTATCAAGCTTTGCTTCGACTTTATTACCCACTTCGTACTTATATTCTATATTTTGTAAAACAATAAAGGTTTGCGATAGTTATCTGTTCCAAATAAAAAAGAGCTATAGAAAAACAACATAAATGTAAATTTGTCAAGCAAGTATTTGTGACACCAGAGCCGTGAATAACATGTCAAAATACATATTTATCCAGAAAAGACACGGTATTTCTCGACAGTCAAATAATTATTACTAGGCCGCCTTGCCGTGGGCCTTATTCCCTGGATGATTAGGGTCCACATTACGCCCGCTCCACTGGGCTGAGTAATTGGCTCATTTTGACTCGGACCTGTCTCTGTGTCACGCCAGCTACGTTCAGCCTTCAGCCATGTTCAACAATGTGATTCAGCCACGTTCAACAGTGCGATTCTTCAATGTTTTTTTGATGAGATTTCAGTATATTACCACTGGTAAGAGGTGTTTTCTTATACATATAACTATTTAAAGAAAGTTCGGCCTTTTTAAGATTCTAAGCTATATGGCAGGCATTCTTTTTGACCATGTGTCAAAAAGTAAGTGTAAGTTAAGTAAGTAAGTGTTAGTTATGATTCTCTAGCTACTCGTAGGAAACGGACCAAAAATTTTGCTTTTCCGAGTACAACATACTATAATAATACGTATTGACCTAAGACAACCTAATATTAATTTAGAAATTCAATTAAATAAATTCGTTTCAGTTCCTTGGGATTGTGTAATAATATTGTTCAAAAGAAATGTCCAAAAATATTTTGAATTCTCGGAACTTCGGAAAGCGGGTGTGCCATAAAATGGATACCTTATTTAATTGTTTTAGGTACGAGCTTTTAACCGCGGCTTCGCCCGAGGTAGTGTATGGTGTTGACTGATTCTAAATAAATGACTTTTCTTTCTTTCATTCAAACATCCAAATCTGTAAACATCATCACTTTCGCATGTATAATATTATAATAGTAGGATTTAGGGCAAGTTAAATCATGGGTGATTGTTTCACCCTGTATGAGTTATTAATTATTGTTCAAACTAATTAAGTTCGCATTCGATTATTGGTATTTTATCTACATTTGCTACATAGCTTCATTGCTTAATTTTATTATTATTATTATTATTGCAACGCCCAAACATATTTTTTTTTACATTATACGACTTGTTTTCTCTTTTAAGTAAATTGTTTTTGTCGCAGTCTGGTTTTTGTTTCTGTAGGAGCTACCCACAATTAGATATTTTTATTTTCAATAATCAGTTGACAGGTTAAAAGTAGGAGTTGTCAGACCAACGGCAAAACAATATCACAAGCTAACAAGAATCGCAGTTAGAACCCAATCCATAATATAACTGCAAGGCTAATTTTATACGGAACCGTTAGAAACAACGAGATCGTCAAACCCAACTATAACTTTCTCCATAACCACCTCAAAACCTGTTTGGACCCGAGATAGGTCCATTTATCTTCGTAAGGCAGTCGTCCGGCCGGCGTACTACCCTCATAAATCAAGGGTACCTTTGAAAGGCCATCCTGAAGGTTTCAATGAACTATTTCTGACCAAATCTTTTATAAGGCCATGAAACCAGCTGACAGGATTAAGGCATACCGGCTTTTGCCATGTATTTGACATCACTACACTGCTTTTGTGCGTGATTGTTGATGATATTACGTTGGTTTAAGAAAGGCTACTGTGTCAACTTTCTGCGTTGCTGTTTTCAATTAGAGACCAAGGGACCTTCAAAAAACAAGCCTATTCCTTTCGTAACTCTTCATCATATCGCATACGTACAGATTCAAATGTAGTTTCACATTTGGAAATCACTGAAAGAATAACACAAGGGCATGATATTTTTCAAGTAAATACGTGTAGATGTTTTTTTTTTTTTTATTAGGACCACAAAACAGAAAGTAATCGATTTAAATACATAATATACACACAGAGCTTAAGTACTAGATTACATTCCACAATTATGTGAACACAGCATGATAATCAGAAACATCTGCAAGTAAAATATAAACAAAATTTTTACAGTTAAACAAAACAACGTATTACCGGTAAAAGCATGCGGAAGCTACTACAATGCACCACTTACGGTAAGCACTTAAGTGAAAAAAAAAAGGAATAACCTAATAAAACTAAACCAATCAATGACGATGCTCTTCACCTGGTTTACGAAAACACTGAACTTACAGCCGAAGATGTCCATTTCAGCATGGCATTAAGCTATTTCATTAAATTCCCGACACATTCTTATAATGGGATTGTAAAAAGAAGTGTTGTAGATGTAGTTACAAAAGCCAACATTGTATATGTACATGTACATACACCATATTTGGTTGATAGATCATAAGTATCTGAACGGATAAGAGTTAAAGGAGTTAATATATTTGAAACACCGTTCGACTCCACATAGTGTGTGAAATATTATTGTATACTTATTATGGCTATTGTTTTTTGTTTGTTACGTCGCGCTTTCGTTTGAGTCGTCACTGTTCACTAGTTTTTAGTTTAGTATTAAGAATCACAAGGGTCCCACTGAAACAGCATTTCGGTTTACCGAGGCAGTACGCCGAGTGGGACCCTTTTTGATTCTGTTCAACACAAAGTTGATTTTTTTGTACTCTGGCTGTGATGCGTGTATGCGTGTGTATTTGTATTGTGTTGAATAGTTTAAATAAAATGTTTTTCGTCTTTCTTTCTTTCTTTTCTGAAATGTATGAAGGCGCTCACTCCGCCCGCCTCAGTGCAAAGGCTACGGGTTCCTTGTTGTACGGGTTACGTGTTCCTAAAGAACTCTAATTTCTTGGTCCAGTTGCCTATTTTAGCGTTGAGTGTGCTTCTAGTACTTATCTGCCTTTTGGCAGGAAATAAACAATATGCATTAGATCGCGTCGATTTAGATAGATAAGCTCGATTGGTCACGATAGCGGTTGATAAGCTTTCCATTCAGCCTGTTTTGTCATCCATTTTACTACGTTTTAGTTTACGGTGACAGGTTTAGGTGACTTAGCTAGAGAAACTAAAAGCTTTACTTAAAAAATCGGTCAAGAGCGGCCTGGATTCGCGTACTGTGGGTTCCTTACCATCAACAAGTGTATTTGCTAGTTTTATGTTGTTACCACTTGTCAAAAAAATGCGTTTTCTTTTATTCATTTAGGAATTTTTGCGCGACCCCGACTCATACTTTGCTGGGTCTTACTCTTAGTTGTTTTGCTTTAGAGTTTGCACTAAAGTCATATTAAGTTTTACGCTTGTATGTATTATAAATGTTGGGTTCAAGTTAACACCATCGTACCGCTCAAATATTGATCATCATAAAATAGATTGGGTAACATACGATGAGATTAGTTCGAACTTAAAAGACATGATAACGTTTATGACTCCGGTACTAACATCATGCAACACGAGCCCGATACTGCCCACTACTTTTTAAGTCATGGTCACCACCCACTATTCTAACCCGTCATCAAAATACCCGAATGTACGTTTTACCTGCCATCGTTTAAGGCTGCATTATATCGCTGTACTGTGACCTATATCCCACATAACTCATGTTTGCTATGCGATTGTCACCTAAGCAAACGTCACGCGGTGTCGGAGCGAAATTGAATTGGTAATTTGAGGCTTCGCCGTGATCGAAGGCTTTGCCGCTCCCGTGTTGTGTGGGAATTGCGGGTTCATGCAAACAGCTTTATACGACGTGGCAAACGCTTAGGGGAAAAGTTGGCACGGCAATGGGGTAAGTGAATACGAGTACCTCTGTAGTTTGTGTTATGTTTAGGCTGGCCAACTGTCCTGTATTATACAGGATGTCCCGTTTTTCAGCTATCATTTTAACCGTGGACCATACACGATATCCCATTTTTTTTATACAACATAGGATGGCAAATGAGCAAGTGGGTCATTTAATGGTAAGTGATCACCACCGCCCATAGACACCCGCAACACCAAAGAGATTGCAGATACGTTGCCAACCCAGAGATTATCGTGTAATAATATAATATCATGTTCAGATAATCGTGTTCAGTGCCTCTAACACAAAGACGTTAACTTAAAAACTTACCAAAACTATTGTTATTCGATCTGAGGTTAACTAGAAGAGATCCCTTGGAGAGATAAATTTGCCTATCTACATTACTATCCTACTAATATTTATATATATATTATATTATTATATTATATTATAAATGTGAAAGTTTGTATGTTTGGATGTTTGGATGTTTGTTACTCAATCACGCAAAAACAACTGAATGGATTTGGATGAGATTTGGCACACATATAGTTTATAACCTGGATTAATACATAGGATACTTTTTTCCCGTAAAAATGCATAGTTCCCACGGGATAGCGATAAGTGAGTTATACGCCGCCATGACGTCATGAGCATCAAAGCAACTAATTCTCATTAATTGTCCAGGAAATATTGCAGATTGCATGTTAGGTGCACGTTTGCTTTATTCAATTAAACAAGTCTACGCGGACGAAGTCGCGGGCAAAACCTATTAAGCATATATTTTTGTCATTTACGTTCTTTGCACAATAAAGAACTTACATTCATAAAGAAAGTAAAGTAAAAGTTTAATGTATTTATTTATAAGTACATGCATAGAAACAGATTGTACATATTTCAGTCACAAATACGGATAAACAAAGAAGCGTAAACGTAATCAATTATACATACATTATTAATATCATCAGGGATTTTTATTCTAAGAGCAAAGATTTTTGATCCAACATTGTCATATAATAATTAAATAATGAATATAAACTGTATAAACTGCGTAGGGGAATTGAATTCACCCACCCTATCATCAGAAAAACGGTTGCCCCAAGCGTTTTGGGCGACCTGTATAAAGGATATGCCAGGATTCTCTGTTTGCTTACGTTGCCCTTTGAAGGGCCTGATCACATTATGAACAGGAATATGGGTAGGATACCCTGCGTGGTAACAGGTCTTGATAAAATAAACAGCCTCTATGTTATTATATTGAACATGGAAAGGTCGAGAAATAATTTGACAGCTCATAGACCGGACACAAGGGTCTCTCATAAGGTCACGACCCGCACCGTCAATCAAACTGAGACTTGCGCCACAAATTTGAACGAATTACCTTGCTATTCCGTGAAACCAGTGCCGTGTACTTAAGTACAAAAAATAGTAACATTTTGTCAGTATATCATTTCTTTCTTTAAATAGCATTACAATTTGCCGAAAAGAGACGACTACATCTTTAGGCCTCCTCTTCATTGGAGATCCCGTACTCACATGAATTGTTTAGTTTAGTTTTCTCAGTCGTCAATATAAAGTTACATTATAAATTGTGTAGCATGTCAAAATGGTCTCCTTTATTGTACACTAGCTGACCCGGCGAACTTTGTTCCGCCTTAGACGCCATAAATGAGCAGATTTTTGATTTTTTCTTTCATAAGAACCTTCTCCTGATAATAACGAACAGAACAAAAAAAGAATTACCGAAATCGGTCCAGCCGTTTAGGCGTGATGTCGTGACCAAGGGAAATAGGGATTCATTTCTATATATATAGATTTAGGTAGTATATATAACCTATGCTTGATTTAATAACTTACTACCTTGACGCTCACCAAAGATAACCTTTAGACGGTTTCAGGTGTGGACGCCCTTGACATGTACTGGTGCTATATCTATATTTCAGTTATTTATTATAGAACCTATTTACTTATTTATTTCAGGCTGCATAGGCCCATAGAAAAAATACCTTATGTTATGTACGGTAGATTTATATTATCAAAATGTTTTAGTTTCCTACCCGCCACATTTGTAAATGACGTTTTTGCTCTTTAATAAACAGTTAGCGATAGACCGTGTTTCTCTGCATACATTACATTGGCGCAGTCGGCTATAAATCAGTATAACGTACCTACTTTCTAGTGATAATTGTGTTATAATCTTATAATACGATGCCGTTCGGAAAAATAGAATCGTTTGAGATCGGTTCACATAACTGGGACGCGTATTGTCGTCGGGTTAAACAATTCATAGCACTAAATAGTATCGCGCCGGAACTGCACGTGGCAGCTTTAGTGACACATGTAGGCGTAACATGTTATGAGTTAATGTGTGATTTATGTGCACCGGATCTTCCTGAAAGCAAAACATTTGCTGACCTAGAAAGCATTGTCAAAAAACATCTTGAGCCGCAGAGGTCGGAGATCGCCGAACGACATATGTTTCGGCAACGGAAACAACAACCAGGGGAGACCATAAGTGATTATTTGCAACATTTGAAGCATCTAGCTAAAACTTGCAATTTTGGTAACACATTAGAGATCAACATGAGGGATCAGTTCGTTTCCGGTCTTCACAGTGAGGATATGAGATCCAGGTTATTTGCCGAGAAAGATATTGATTATAAGCGCGCGTTGGAGCTCGCGTTGGCGCTCGAGGCAGCGGATCGGCATGCGGCAACGGCAGCGGTCGGCGGTGCCGGCGGCGCCGGCGGTGGAGCGGCCGACGGGCTGCATCGCTTCGGGTCGGCGGCGGCGCGCCCGCGCCCGCCCCGCGGCGGCGGCGGCAGCGCGCGCGCGGCTACGGCGCCGGCGGCAGGGGGTTCGTCGCGCAGCTCTTGCTTTCGTTGTGGCAGGGAAGGCCACTCGCCGGCCAAGTGCAGGTTTAAAAATTACAATTGTGATCAGTGCGGTGAACGTGGCCATTTGAAGGCGGCATGTACCAAGGCTGATGGCGGACGTGTAAGTTCTATGAAGAACAATAAAGGTCAGTTATATTTCAATGACTCTGATAGTAGTGAATTCGACTTTTATAATTTAACGTGTGAAGGAGAAGACGGTCCTTATCATGTAAAATTAACCGTAGAAAATCGAAACATTTCTTTTGAAATTGACACCGGCAGCAAGATTTCGGCTGTTTCCAAAAAATGTTATGATCAGTTTTTCTCTCATTTATGTGTAAATAAAAAGGCACTAAGACTTAAATCTTACACGGGAGGAGTTATTGAGCCCTTGGGGTACGTGACTGTAAATGTGAGCTATCGTGGTTCACGTTGTGAACAGTTAGACTTATTTGTTATTGAAAACGGCGGTCCGCCACTAATAGGGCGTACATGGATAAGACAGTTAGGTTTAGATATAACGTGTTTTAACAACTTATCCGAGGGAAATTCAAATAAATCAATTCAAGCTTTGCAAAATGAATTCCCAGAGGTATTTGCTGGTGGGCTGGGAACTTTCAACAGGAGTCGCTTGCAGCTGCACTTGTTGGACGCTACTCCGGTATTTATGAAGGCGCGACCGCTACCGTTGGCGCTGCGCGAGCCGGTTGAGCGTGAGCTGGAGCGGCTGCAGCGCGATGACGTCATTGTTAAAGTGAACCGTTCTGACTACGGAACGCCTATTGTCCCAATTGTAAAAAAAAATGGCGACATCCGCATATGCGGTGACTACAAGGTCACAATTAATAAGCGATTAAAAGATTTTCATTATCCACTCCCTCGCATAGAAGAGATTTTCGCAACTCTGGCCGGGGGGGAACAGTATTCAAAATTGGATCTTTCCCATGCTTACCAGCAGGTACTACTAACTAAAGACTCTCAACCGATGACGGCAATCACAACGCATGTAGGTACATTCGTTTATAAACGTGTCCCGTTTGGTATCAAGTGCGTACCAGAACACTTTGAAAAAATTATTGAAGAGACACTAAGCGGTTTGCCGTCTACGGTGGCTTTTCAGGATGACATTTGTGTGACTGGCAAGGACAAGGAAACACATTTAAAAAATTTACGCGCCGTTTTAAAAAGATTAAGAGATGCCGGTCTACGCGTGAATTGGTCCAAGTGTGAGTTCTTTAAGGACAGTGTCACGTATTTGGGGTATAGAATAGACAAGAACGGATTGCACACAGATAAAAAAAAGATTGAGGCAATTGTTGCAGCACCAGTACCTAGAGATGTATCTCAGTTAAAGAGTTTTTTGGGTCTTGTCAATTTTTACTCCAAATTTTGCCCGAAAATAAGTGATATTTTAAAACCGTTGTATTGTTTACTTAAGAAAGGTGTTCAGTGGTGTTGGAACGAACAATGCGAACGTGCCTTTATAAAGATTAAGGAAGTGCTTAGTAGTGGTCCGGTGCTGGCTCATTACGACGCGAACCTACCGCTGATCCTGGCGGTGGATAGCAGTGCTTACGGGCTCGGCGCCGTGCTGCTGCAGCGCTACGCTGGGGGCGTGGAGCGGCCCGTTAGTTGTGCCTCACGCACGCTTAATGCAGCCGAACAAAACTATTCCCAGTTAGACAAAGAAGCGCTTGCGATTGTATTTGGTGTCACAAAACACCATCAATATTTATACGGACGACATTTTCTTTTGCGCAGCGATCATAAGGCCCTAAGTTATATATTTGGAAAGAACAAGGGTATTCCTCAAACTGCAGCGAGCCGATTGCAGCGGTATGCGGTGCGACTTGCCGCTTATAGCTTTGATATCGAGTTTGTGCCGTCGGCACGCAATTGTTTTGCGGATATGCTTTCTCGTTTACCTTTGCAATCGGCAAAGCGCGAGAGTAAGAGAAGCGATGATTTCAGTTATTTTAATTTTGTAGAAGATAAGTTACCGATTACATTTCAGGAAGTTAAAGCGGAAACAAAAAAAGATGCTCTTCTTAATAAGATTATAGGTTATGTGAAATTTGGATGGCCAAACCGGGCAGAAGATGAATTAGAAAAGCCATTTTTCTTACGCAAGGATAATTTGTACATTGAGCACGAATGCTTAGTTTGGGGTTACAGGGTAGTGATACCTACTAGTTTACGCATGATGGTGTTAGACGAGTTGCACAGTGGACATATCGGAGTAGTCAAAATGAAGCAAGTAGCGCGTAACTACTTATGGTGGGATGGCGTGGACGCGGACGTGGAGCGCGTGTGCGGCGCGTGCGCGGCGTGCGCGGCACAGCGTGCGGCGCCGCCGCCCGCTCCGCTGCACAGCTGGCAGTGGCCCACCACGCCATGGTCAAGATTAAATATTGATTTCTTAGGTCCGTATCGCAATCGGTATTATTTTGTAATAGTCGATGCTCACTCTAAATGGTTAGAAGTGGAGCCTATGCCCAGTACCACAGCGAATGCAGTAGTCGTATGCTTACGAAAAATTTTTGCACGTTTCGGGTTGCCTAAACGCATTGTTAGTGACAACGGCCCCCCATTTTCTTCTTCAGAATATGGTGCATACTTAGAAAAAAATGGGATTAAACGAATTTTAGTAGCACCTTATCATCCCTCAAGCAATGGTGCTGCTGAGAACGCTGTTCGCCAAATAAAACAAGTATTAAAAAAGGCAACTTTAGAAAACGAAGATTACGACACAGCCCTGTGTAGATTCTTGTTTTCGTATAGAAACACTGAGCACTGCACCACCCAGAAGGAGCCATCGGTGGCAATGTTGGGGCGCAGACTGCGCGGGCGCTTGGACCTGCTGCGGCCGGACACGGGCGAGCTGGTGCGCGAGCAGCAGCGCGCGCAGGAGGAACGTCGCGGAGGAGTGCCGCGTGCTGCACCAGTGGGTGATGCCGTGCTCGTGCGCAGTTATAATGATAGGAACGTTAAATGGAAGGAGGGCGTTGTATTAGATCAAACCGGCCCGGTTTCATACGTTGTTAAAACGAGTGATAATGTTACTTGCAAGCGACATATAGATCAACTGATCAACAAAAGCTCGCGAAAACCTCGTCATTCTATGTCGTGTGTTGACATTCCGAATTCATCCGTTAATGGTATAACGGAAAATGAGAAAGAGGCTGTAGATGGTTGGTCGACACCTTTAAGTAAATCGCCAACAGCTGATTGTGAAATTATATCCCCGACCAATGACATTGCTATTTCAAAGTCACCAGATTACAACGCCGCTGACGCGTTAGTGAATGACGATGTTAGTATGACTCCGAAATGCCAGCATCAGCACCGCACCAAAACTAAGCGCGATAATGAAACTTTCAGTATTAATTTGAGACCACGCATTAAAAAGAATAAATAACGGTTTAATTTCGCAATTATTTGTGTCCAGCGCTTTGTTAAGGAAATGTAAATAGCTGACCTAAAAGTTTAACCATAGAGTTAGTGCTGATCATATTATCATACATCAATATTAAGAGAGTTTATTATGTAACCTAGTACAAGTATGCATATATAACTAATAAGTTATGTTGCACCTCAAGTAAGACATCTGTTTAGATTAAGTTTGTTGTATCTTGTATCTATAGTTAGTCTCAGATAAGAGAGAAGTGTTATGTACGGTAGATTTATATTATCAAAATGTTTTAGTTTCCTACCCGCCACATTTGTAAATGACGTTTTTGCTCTTTAATAAACAGTTAGCGATAGACCGTGTTTCTCTGCATACATTACACCTTAAAGATTAACATACATATAAGTTTTCGCATGATTTTAGTCGCCCTGTGAACTAGGGCATTGGATGCCCTACTTAATATCTAGACGTAAGGATATGGGTCAGGCGATCGGACGTCGTGCATTGGCAATATCAGTACTTAGACGTTCCTAAGCCTTTAATACTACTTCAGTCTAAAGAAAACTAGTTTAATCTTAAATCATATATTTAGGTACCTTAAAAACCAAAATATACTTAGTTACATTACTTTAAAACTAACCTTAAGCTTAAACTAGAACTGCTTAGTGTGTAAAGTAGAATAAACCACATCTAATCTAATCGTTTAATCTTTATGTTTTTATAGAATAATAGAGTAAAGTCACCATTCATTCCTACTTTACGGGTAGTTAGGACCTTGTGGAAGGTTTTTCCGGATCGCTACCACCATCTTGCTCGCTAATACAGGCTTGACGGCCCAAGTTTAGTTTATCTGCGTCTCTGTCTAACTAGTGTCTTAAGAAAGGGACGCAGATAGAAAACATTTTAACTTGATCGGATATGTTATGGCAATTTTCTTGATGTTAGCAAGCAAATATACTTGACGTATTTATTAGGTTTCTATATTTGCGCCCAATATTCATATCTTAGATCTTCAAATATGAAAAAGACATGTGCCTTATGCTTGAAATGTACCTATTCTGTAGCTTACAGTTACATTCGTTTTATTTATTTGATTGCTTGCGCCTTCAATATAGATATACATATACAGGCTGTTATCTACAGCAAACATCTATTTTAGTTGTATGTGCGTCATCTTTCCTTATGTACTTACCTAATGAATTTACATGGGAGCTTGTTACCCACGTCATTACGTCTGAGACATTATTAGTTGTCTTGTTTACAACATATGATTACGTTTTGAATGAAGAAGTCTATTTTTGTCTTTGAATACACTCGACCTAATAAACTTTCTGAGATATAGTTATTTAGATACATGAAACTTGGATTTAAATGCTTAGAAGTGTGCCGTACAGAGAAGACGAAAAGCTGACAATGGATAAAGAAACTTGAAAAGGGCTTGTAGCGATTCTAGCGCCATCTAGTTTAGAACGGAGTAAACCAACTGACATGCGATACATCACGCTCACGAAGATTTATAACACGAACGCATAACTTCCAATTTTCATCCTTCCGACTTCGGTCCCGTCCATAACACCCGCCTGGAGACAAATCCCGCCACCGCCGAGATTTTACGGATCAAATTGGTTGACTACACTGAGAACACTTAATTTGACGACCGGATAGCTTTCAAAAATTGATAGAGATGGTTAAAAGAAGAAAAACTGTGTTTTTAGTTTTCTTTTACGATCATTATTTTTCGAAATATCACGAGTAATAAAATGACAACGGGCGTGAGTCGCGAAAACGCTCTATCGCGCTGCATACAGTGACCATACCAGTGACATACAGGACCAGTGACGTTACTATAGTGATTTTGTATGGAGCCAACACTAAATCGTGTTTATTTGAATACTGTAAGCTTTTAACTAATTACACAAATACTAAAATTTTCTACATTTTTTATTTGAATTGGAATGACATATTTCGAAACAAAAAAAGGCTTTTTGTCTTCGTCATCTTTGTAACTTTGTATCACTGTAACTTCTAAAATATCAGGTTTTTTTACCTACTTCTTTGGACATAAGTATGTTTTTAGTGGTCGTCTACAACAATTTTTCACTTTTATGCCATTAGACTTTTGAGTAGAATACCGTATTAGTGTGAATTGTCCCAAGATATTTATTTAGTATTATTTGTGGTACTATTTATTAAATGTTTTTTCTTTTTTCCACAGGCATCAGAATGTTGGATCAGCCTTACATGACTGATCTCATCGAAGCTAATTCCATGGGGCACGAACCGCATAAAATCCACATCTACAGCGCATCGTGGGGGCCCACAGATGATGGGAGGACGGTGGACGGACCGAGGAATGCTACTATGAGGGCCATCGTCAGGGGAGTTAACGAGGTAAGTTTCCATGCCTTTACTAATCTACACTAATTTATACTAATCCACACTAATTTACACTAATATAACAAAGATAAACTTAGGTATTACTTTTGAAAATATTACAAGTTTGTAACTTTGTTACAATTACTTCTAAAATGTAGTTTTGTATCTACTTCTTTAGACATTAATATTTGTTTATTTTATTTTATTTTTATGAAATAGGAAGGAAAACAAGCAAGTGGGTCACCTGATGGTAAGTGTACACCACCGCCTATAGACACCCGCAACATCGAAGAATATATTTTTAGTTATAATCAACAACAGTTCAAAGGGCTTATCCCATTTACTTCTGTTAGAAAAAATAAAAAATATTTCCTACCTTGCTACTCCGCGAGACATTGCTATACATATATATCTAACACTGTCGCACCTACAAACAGCTCTGTCTTTTTAATAGAATAGAATATAATAAGTTTATTTCAGGATGCATAGGCCCATAGATAATAAATAGTAAATACCTTAAAGACTAACATACATATTATAATACATAAAAACTTAATTACTTATTAGCACGTGAAGTCTATAACGTGAGCACTTTCGCGGTGTCAGTTAACCAGCCACGGAACCGCCGGTATGCGACGCCTTTCGGCCAAAACTCATCTTTTGTGAAGGTCGACAGCTGGTGGTTAATGCAAAACCTACATAAAGCACGCAAAAAAACATACATCACACAGCCTCCACCCACGTAACTATTAACTAGAACCATGTTACACGATTCTACACGTGTTACTCTTTCATACCCTCATAAGGCCTACGTCAAATTTCGTTTATAAATTTTGAACCATATCGTTTGACACAGTGAGTTCAACGTCAGTTTGACATTTGTCTTATATGTGGACTTGGGCCTTACGAGGCCGTGATGCTTCATCAGGGATGGGAGTAGTATAGCACCGCAACGACAGTTGAGGTCACGCACACTGCTGCATGTCATGTGACATGAGAGTTTCGTTCGATTTTCACATTTTTCCTTTGTTTTGTATGGCTCTGTGTAGTCGTGTGTGTAATCGTTTTCCTCAACTGTCGTTGCATTACCTAAACGACAATCCAATCCTAAATTTCAAATTGTAGTCGCCGAGTTAAGAGGAGTGTGAACCGACCGCTCTCCATACAAACGACGAAAACGTTTTCCACCCTCTAAACCTTAACCTATACCCATGATTTTTTTGTATGTCGTCATTATGCCCTGGAACTAGGTTTGTATGTTTTGATTTTAATAGTTTAAAACATATTAACGTTTTTTTGTTATATATGAAACTCCTAAAATGCAAATACTGTCATATCTTCGAAGAATATTTAAAAAACCAAAACATACAATTAAACCTCGTTCTAAGACATAATGACAACATACCAAAAAATCGTTGCCTTATGTTAAGGTTAAGAGGGTGGAAAACGTTATCTACATTTACATGGGGAGCGCGTTTTGGGGCTGGGTTCACTTGAACCGTCAAACTTAAACTAAAAAAGCGGAAAAATAATCTAAAAGTTTTTTAAAATTTTAACCTGCGTCTCTTAGTTAGCTGGACCATACATAGTACAGTACCTACTAAAAAAAGTCCAGCCTTCCGTAAAAGTAGACTGCTCCCGTAAATACAACTCAAAAGTATATAGTTTGGTTGAATTAGTAACTATATTTTCTTTAATCATGAATAAAAGGTTTTATTTTGTGTCAACATATGCATACTCATTTTATATTTGTCTATGATTGCGAGACAAGCATAATCCTGAAGGTCTTAGAACAACACCTTTATCGCCCGTGTGTGTGTGTGTGTGTGTGTGTGTGTGTGTGTGTGTGTTTGTCTGTACGTGAATGAGACGAGTAATTTTGTGTGATAAAATCTCGTTGATCCATTAGTATGTGAACTTACTTCCCCGACTATCACCCCTTCAAAACTAATGCTCAATCGGAGTTAAACTTTACCAATTTCCAGTGAAAAGACACATATCAAGATCGCAAATTAGTTTCGCCACGTTCTTTGGAAATTAAAACGAAACTATGTTACGGAGATGCGAACTTACCAGATTCAAATACCAAATTCTAACTTGAAGTGTCAAAAACTTCTATAGTGAGTTCTATATATATTTTAGGGTTCTGTGCTCAATGGACTAGGTACATCTGTCCGTGCGTCCGTCATACGGACCGACCTTTAAAAGGCTCTTTATATTAAAAAAGTAAGTGATATACGGTTAAAAATAACACTAAATGTATGATGGCGAATATCCTAACAAATAATAATAAAAAACATGTTTTTTGTCCAGAAGGGAGGGTTATTATTGTTGTGTTGCTTAGTATAATTCAACATCAAGCGCCATACTTAGGGTAATATTAGTGTAAACTGCAAAGTTAAACAAGAAATTCTAAAAACGTGCAAGTCGAGATTGCGGTAGACCCTATTTCACCAAACTAACATATGCCGGGTGACAATAACAATTGTCAGTATAATTATAACATATCGACAAGATATTGACATTTAAGCCAGACAATACAAAAACTCTACGAGCTGGCCATCTATGGTGAATTGTCGTTGTCACATGTCTCCTGTCAGCTTGGTGAAATAAGGGCCTGGTTGATTCTCGTCTTGTTGATAAGTCGTTAATCATACACTTACCTTGGACTATTCCAATTTGCTTCGCGACCAGCAAAATCCGCAGAAGCTTATGCTGCGTCACATTGTGTACCGATAATTCTAGTTGATTTATTACCTGTCCGATCATCTGACTCTTGTAACAACGAGCAATGTAGTGTGGACACTGTGTTACTAAATTTTTATGTAAAGTATGAATGAAATAAGCTAGATCATATGGGTCCAATTTCATAAACGCGACAGGCGACAGGGTGACTGTGACAATTGGGTATACGTTGCTTGCCCACTATGATGTTAAGTCTGTAAGTCTATAGCGTTACTTTTCGACACAGTAATGTACTGCGAATTGTCACTGTTTTAATTTTAATAGACACTGGTCATGGTCAGCAAAAACGCTAGACAATAATTCTTTTACGTTTCAGCTGGTTTTACCAAGTACTTTATTTTATTACTGACGTCACTAGCCACGTACAGCATCAGTTTCTTCTGTATCTTTGTTCACTACATCTTTAGCTTCTTTCTTCAGATAGTACAAAACCAAGTCGGTATCCGATCCTGTATCCTCATCGGATCTTCGGCCGCTTACTGCTTCAAAACCACGCGACGAATTTTGATACAGTTTTCACTGTTATTTTACGGATTTTTTTACAGAAGGTTTTGATACATTTGCGATACATTTTAATTCAGTTTTTGTAAGTGAATTGCATCCGTGCGTAGCCGTTGCGGGTCACTAGTTTGATAAAAGAATCGCGTCCTCTAAGGAGCAGTAGCGTTGAGTAATCATTAATAATGAAGCAAAAGTAATTACTTAGAAACGGCTAAAATTCCAAACAGTCAACCTGTAATTTTATTACTTCAAGTACCTCATAAATATTAAGACTCCACTTTAAATTTTGGAGGCAGGTCGTCGCCTGCTTTATAGTTTTGTTCTGGATTTTTATTCAGTGTAAAAAGGTTTACCAAATTTGTTTTTATGAAAATGGGAGGCAAACAAGCCTGTTGGGAAATTAAATATATACATTCTTGTGAATAAACGACTAATTAATTCATTAAATGATCCGCCGCCCTTGGAAATCAAAGGTGCCATGACAATTGTCGGTCTATTGCCCTCCTTAAGTAGTAAGTAATAGCATAGTATAAAGTCTTAATACTATGCAATATAAGACTTATATCTGCGATCTGAACTAATTTTTCGAACGTCTCATCTTCCAGAAATGCGTATTAATTAAGAAACTCGACCCGTATTTTCTGAAATTTCTTCGTTATCCATAATTATGATTTCGCGGAACTTTCTTTAATATCTTTCGAGAATTTTAAAGAGTTTGTCCCGTAATTTGCTAGTAAAGGACTTCATTAGACGTTATATACTTCAGAATATTTTGAGTTATTTAAGCCTCAGTTTGTTTAAAGTTGGGAGTAAATTATTTAATAGACATTATTACAACCGCCCACGGTATTGGTTCTATAACTAACAATTATATTACTACGTAATTAATACGACACCAATCAATATTTTTAACGAGATAGCTAGTTTATTTAAATTTGAGAAGGGAAAACAATAAAAAATTCGTAAAAATAATAGCAAGTGAAATTCCTATGAAAATTGGGCAAAACCTTTTCGTAAGTCAATAAAGTTGGTTTGGTTTGTTATTTTAATGAAAACTGAGCTAATATTTAAAGGTCGTGATTATAAAAGGTACAATTCAAATTAATATGAATGTTGCTGTAATCAATTTTTAAGCGATTGTTTATTTTTGTTAGTATTATTACTAAAATAGGTTATTAGAACGAACGAAGTGGTTGATCATACAAGTTAAACATATTATTAGTTAAGGGGGCTGCTTAAATGGCGTCGCTTTTTTTTAGGCGTTTAGTCCGACCAAACCGGAGACATTCTGGAGAAAGGCCGGATCAGGAGTACTCTAAACCGACATCATTATAAATATTATGAGAGAAAGTGAAGCAAAGGTTGTATCTGAGGATCGCAGCAAATGGAAATTCGTGGTCTCTGCCTACCCCTCCGGGCAACAGGCGTGACTTTATGTATATATGGCGCTTGTATGCTTCTTGAGATATTAAGTACTTATGGGGCTCTTTATCATGTATATTCAGAGCAAAAAGTACCTAATGGAGTATAGTATTATGAACTTAAATAGTGATCAGGGTCACTAACCACTAGGCTATCCGATCATCATCGTCATCGATAATTATCATGCAAAATCTGTCATAATTTTACGACTGGTACCAATAGATAAATAGATAAAATGATCCGTTGTTTGATTATAGGATTATAGCAACACGTTACGGCATAGTGTTCCCATTAAACAAATTGACCCTCAGTGGGTGGTCAATGTAGCCATAAAAATAATTGAACCAATGACGTTTCGATATTGTCTTGAAGGCGTATACTCTTAAAAGATGATGATTTAAATAGCCCTTCTAACATAACCTCTATACAGTGGGGAAAATGAAACATTTAATTTATTTGTTCCGGTCGGGGCATTCGGTTTTTGAGGTCAACATTTTATGTTACATAATTAATACGCTCCAAAATTTAAAGCAAGCCAAAAAACATTTTTCTATTTATTGGAATGGGTGGTTAATACAATTGTCGAGTGAAAAATTAGCCAATGCCAATAGATGGCATAGAAATGTAAAGCATGCTACTTTTTGTCGCGAGCATAAAGTAAAGCAAATGCCATTTTCTACCCAGTTGCCGAGTTCGTAGCAAATGAAGCGACTTTATATCTACGATAAACGATAAAGCCTAGTATAGTATGCTATTGCTACGAATACTATGTAAAACTTTTTATTCCACATAATAATTAAAATAACAATTCACAGTAAACATTTATATTTACTGTGAATTGTTATTTTAATTATAATCGAAGAAGCCCATGTGGTTATACTAAGGAGTTACGGCTGACTTTGCTTTGTGACACAGTTTAAGAGCAAGTGTGGTGAAAAATTGGTATTTATATATATTTTTCAATACAGTTGCTCAAAAAGTGCCCTTTTTTTGGCTGTTTTGCGTGCGCAAAGTTCGTTTTTGCGAACTAGTGCGATTTACTTTTCCAGTTTTTTTTTTAATTTGTACTTGTTCTAATTCACAACTACTCACCAAAGAGTTTTTATAGTTTTAGTTAGTACCAAGACGTAATAAAACTAAAAACCTATTATTAATGTAAGAATATCAAAATATTGAGATTTTATATTTTATTACTAGCCTGTTCATCAAAAAAATATGATTTTTTGAATAATAACAGTCCTAAAAACAGTTCTTATTAAGGTGGCTGAATGGAACGGAATTCTCTGAGACAAACACATTGTTGGCCTGTTTAAAGAGCAAATCGACCAATCGCATCAGCACGATGATCACTGATTCGACCAATCAGAACACGACTTGTGCTGCATACGACATAAAATCGACCAATCAGAACACTGGGTCTTTTCTGGTACCCCATATTTATTTACATGAAAAAAATAAGGTGCTTTTTAGTTCCACTTCTTCAGAAATAAATGGCAAAGATATTCAAACAATAAGCGATTCTGGGTGTTTTTAAGCACTTCAAAGCGCTTCGCTAAAGTAAAAAATACTTAAAACTCCTTTGAATGACTGGCCACTAAGAACGGAATCGTTAAAAAAAAAGTAAAAATAGGCGGGAGAGTGATAGTATTTTATGCAACTGCTATATAATGAGTGGCCTTAAAACACGAGTGTGGTTTTATGAAACGAGCGTCAGCGAGTTTCATAATAGGATCACACGAGTGTTTTAAGGCCTAATTATATACAGTTGCATACATTACTTTATCTACACACATATCATAACTGCAAAAAACCGTAACAGCAAAAAACCAAAACCGAATGACAACTAATGGCGGCCATGTATATTAAAAAGATACTCTGTGATTTGATCTATCCGTCAAGACGAACGTTTTTTTTAAACCATAGACGAACGAATGAAGAACCTATTATCATATCACTCGAGATCAAATGTCGTGCGTTTAAATTAAAAAGACATACTGAGTTGACGTTTCGTATCGATAACTGTTTTAATATCTGTGGATACTAGAATTGACCAACTTGAATTTTGACAGCTGTTCCAAATTTAAATTCATAACGTCACGAGCAGTCGCGAGATATCGGTAATGTGATGAGCAATAAGAACAGATTTACCTACTACCACAGACAAGAAAATTCTTATAATAACATTGGTTGTAATAATGCTGGTCATTTCCTAGGGTTTTTGAACGCGTTATTTAGCCTTTATGATATGTGTGTAGATAAAAATATTAATGTTCCCGGCAAGAATATTTCGTTATCCTTTAATAATTGTCCTAACGCTCATATTAATATCTATTTGAAAAAAAATCTTTCATTGAGTTGGCTGAATAGCAAAAGCCATTGCCTTATGAAATACGACAGCTAACAAAAACGCGTTTAATTTGTCAAAAATTTTCACTGCTAAAGTTTGTAGGTACTTACTTTACTTTAATTAAGAGCTTCAGTAAAAGTCGCAAATTTATTGTTGTATTTTTTTTCGCAACTGTATTGAAAAACGTCGTTCGATACACGCGCGGAAATGTCATTCTTCACTCGTCCCGAGTCTTGCCACTTGCCTGCGGCTCGTGGCAAGATATCTCGGAACTCGTAAGGTAATGACATACCTTCCGCACTAGTATCGAAATGTACTATTTTAATGTTTATGCGCTCTTCTTGTCTATAAGTGTGTTTAAAACTACATCTATTCACACTAGCGCCAATGCTTAATAAACTACATCAAATAAGTCATGTGGTCGTTGATCCGACTTACGAAACCTTTATATAACTAAAGGCTTCCTTATTTAGTTAACAGCTAGTGGAATGTTCCAATAGCGAAAGGGAGAAGGGGGGAGGGGGTCAGTCAGGGAGTTACCAGAGGGAATTGAACGGACATCTGATATTTTTCTAAACAGCTAATGGATACACACTATACTTGGAAATGTTTTCCTTTAGCTCTTTGGATCAGGTTCAAAGAGTTATGATCGGGTTAAAGAATTGTAGTAAGGAATACACGTTTATTTGACACTACACTACGATACTTTTTTAGATTATTTTTTTATGAAATAGGAATGCAAACAAGCAAGTGAGGCACCTGATGGTAAGTAATCACCACCGCCTATAGACACCCACATCACCCAAGTTTGCAGATGCGTTGCCAACTCAGAGGGCTAAGATGGAATACCTCTTGTGCCAGTAATTACACCGTCTGTCTTGCTCTCCACACACACAACATTGCAAGCTCTGCTGCTTCGCGGCAGGATTAGCGAGCAAGATGGTGGTAGTGATCCGGACGGACCTTGCAGAAGGTCCTACCACCCGCAAATTGTTTGTAGTACCCAGGTATTAGGCCAATACTGGGACAGTGCTAGTAACTGATTTCTAAGTAAATGGCGCTATTTCTATTAGGAGAATAAAGGCAGTGGATGCTTAAGAGGAAACACAAGGGCCGTTTTTCCATACAAACGTCGTCCCCTGTTTCCTCTCTGGATAATGCCAGTAGAGCAATATTTTTTTTTCCAAAAAATCAATGGCCACTAATATGCATGTCCCTCTATGTTTTCCTTTTTTTCATAAATTAATTATTAAAAGAGATATGAACATTCAAAAACCTAAAAAAATGCCCGGATTTTCGGCTGCGTTCATACATTCAGAAAACAAATTTTACTAGATTATATAAAAAAAAGAAAAACATAGGAACACTGCCAAAGCCTTTCTTTAATTTTTAATGAAAAAAGTAGTTAAATCGGTTAAGTTTTGGAGAAGGAATCAGGGGTCTACGAATCGTTGATTTTGTGTACTTTAAATAGGTATTTTCAGTCCAAGCTGCGGCTGTCTCTATTGCACTCTGCGGGGGGAGGCTTGAAAGATGGAGGCAGCAATAGATTTTACAAATACCTATTTTTCAATTCTCTAGGCCTTGGTGTTTCCTATTAAGACGCTTTATCAACGTACATTTCTCTTTTTTACTTCCACAATGAGTTGGCACAGTCCAATTTCCTCCCTGTTAGCGCTTTGTTACCGCCAAGCAAGTCACAGCAGCTGTTAAGGAAGGCAGTACTTTTAACGAATAGTTACTTCGAGATTGCACTTTGTAAAACTGTTTTATTAGGGTTCTACAAAGGCACCTGGATAGATTATAAACTAAAATTATTTCGTTATATTGTAAAAAATTATTTCGTTATATTGTAAGCAGCAAGGACAGCTCCCAATAAAATTTATTGACAGCTTACAATTTCGCGATAGTTTACAATCATGTGGTGACAGAATTATATTGCTGTCGTTTATTACTTTAGTTTGAGTAGGTAAGATGTTGTAGGGAGACAGGATTGCTTAGCTTGTGATATGACTTACATGTGCCCACTACGCAATCCGGAGCGTAAGTAGTCTCTCACCGCTCATACCTACTATAATGTGTACATGTCGTGTGAATATAAAATAAATAGAGTTATACTGGGAGTATGCATTTAATGATCAACATAGCTGACAACCCCTAATTAGTTTTAATATAAAGTGTTTTTTTTTAAATATAAAATAGGCAAGCAAACAAGCAAGTAGGTCACCTGATGGTAAGTGATCACCACCGCCTATAGACATCCGCAACACCAAGGAGATTGCAGATGCGTTGCCAACCCAGGGGGCTAAGATTGAATACCTCTTTGGCCAGTGATTGCACCGGCTGTCTTGCTCTCTACGCCGGAACACAACAGTGCAAGCACCGCTGCTTAGCGGCAGGATTAGCGAGCAAGATAGTGGTAGCGATCCGGATAGACCTTGCACAAGATCCGACTACCCGCAAGATGTTGAAATAGTATTTTTACCTTTATTTTTCTCTTATGTTTTTGTACGGAGACTGTACGTAACGTGCGCCCCAATGGGCTTCGCCTTATATACCTACTAAAGTATTATACATATAATATTCTAGTGAAAACCTATTAATGCCTTGAAGCAATGACGGGCGGAATTTCATTGAGTAAACGAGCCGTGACGGGCCTGTGTCTTGATGTATAAAGCAGAGTATCCGAACTGGAACGACATTTAACATAAACCGAGATAATTTTCTTGACTAATGCCATTGGACACATTCGTTGGCATCTGATCTCATAATTATTGGGAAAATTAACGTCTACCTTAACACGAGCCTTGTCTAGCTCATGTACCTACTGTTTAAATTTGAGTCTGTTTTGAAGATGAATTACATTTGACGTTAGTATCATCTGAGACATGATGATGCTACCAACAGATGCTACATCTTAATACAACACTGATACGGGTTCTTTATTTATTTATTTAGTGCGGCAGTCATGGGCGGTAGGTAGATGACAATTGAAACAAAATGGCGCGAGAGAGCAAAATTGTTAAATCATCATTTAAAAATAATATTGACAAAATAGTATTTTATGCAACTGTTGCATAATGAGGGGTCTTAAAACACGAGTGTGGTTTTATGAAACGAGCGTCAGCGAGTTTCATAATAGGATCACACGAGTGTTTTAAGATCTAATTATGTACAGTTGCATACATTACTTTATCTACACACATATCATAAGTACTCTATGATGGGTTCAGAAGCCATAGGCCAATGACCTGCATTGCTACTAGCTACTAGTGCTAGGTACTTATTAAATATCTATAGACTGTACACATTTAAATATTGTAATAAAAAATGAATTTGAACAAATATAGAAACAAATTTGAAAAAATCGCATAATAATATTGGTTGTTATAATGCTGGTCATTGCCTACGGTTTCTGAACGCATTATAGAGCTTTTATGATATATGTGTAGATAAAAGAATTTTAAAAATAGATACGCTGTGGGGGCTACAGCAACTTATGAAAAAAAAACTTTTTGTTTCAAAATATACTTATTAGAACCCAGATAAAAACTAAAAAAATTGTAGTATGGGGATAATCATATAAATAAACGCTCTTATTATTATATTAAATGCGATTTAGTTTCACACTCCATGCATTTACCAGCAAAATTACATAGGCGTGACCTATGTACAGTCAAGGAATTTAATTCCCTACCCATTTCGTTGGAATGTCGTCTGACATTCGCAATGCATTAAGGTCGATATGTCAAACTAACGTCTTGCTCTATAGCTCTTATGGTGACAGTTTGCTATATGCTATTGAACCTTAGGTGGGGTTGGAAATTAAATTCCTTGACTGTACATTATACGTTTCGTATAGAGCATTTTCGCGGAGCTCGCGTTTCGCCATTTCCTGTTTCCAATATTTTTGTATTCAACCAATGATGATCGTAGACAAAATCTAAACATTGTTCGTTACTTTTTTGACGAGTATTTAAATTTTGAGAATTAAACAATTGTAGCCATCATTATAAACGCCTATGTATAAATCTTGAGGTACACTTAGACCATTTGTCACGTACCTATAGTTGCAGACAAAAAACTTGAGCATAAATTGAGTGGAGGGGGTATGTTTGCGCATACACATTTGTACTAGAAACGGCTACTGCGCAGTCAAGGTCAGTGCTCAAGATGTATGCCGGGAACTGTATCTTCGTTTGTTCGGCAGGGTCGCAACGGCCTCGGCAACATCTATGTGTGGGCGAGCGGTGACGGCGGGGAAGACGACGATTGCAACTGCGATGGCTACGCTGCGTCGATGTGGACCGTCTCTATCAACAGGTTGACATCAATACCATTTTTAACTCCAAACTTATGATTTTTTATTTGGAAAGAGTAACCTTAGTAACTGATGATGACGAATTAGTACCTATAGATAATGTGTGAAAAAATTTTGAATGTATGGTGTCATTTCTTGTAAAAGTTCATTATTTTAGACAAAATTATAAAATAAAACGTAGTGCTCAAGAAAGACAAATAACTAAATCAATCTTCTGTCTGTTAAACTGTGGCTATAGATTAAAAAAACTTGCTCAGCTAATTTATATAGAAGAGTCATTCGATTAAATTAAAGAACATATTTTTTTAACATCATCATTAAGAATGTACTACTCGAAGGCCGAACCTTTGGTTCAGACTATGAACGTACTTATTTAGAACGCAATCTGAATTCTGTAGGTATATATAATTAACCGCATTACCATACCGGCACTGGGTAGGACCAAATAAAGCATACATCAATAGTCGTTAATTAAAGCTCTATTATTCCAGTGCAATAAACGACGGACAGAACGCCCACTACGACGAGTCGTGTTCGTCGACTTTAGCCAGCACCTTCAGCAACGGCGCCCGGGACCCCAGCACTGGGGTGGCTACCACGGACCTTTACGGCAAATGCACGGCCACGCACTCTGGCACTTCCGCCGCCGCGCCAGAAGCCGCGGGGGTGTTCGCGTTAGCACTTCATGCCAAGTAAGTGCCAGCAATTTGCACCTAGCACGAGTAAACCTTCTCGATCCGTGTTAACTCGCTAAGTGAGTGTGCCTTTCTCCTACTGAGCTAGTTAGAACGAGACGCACTGAATTGGCTATGGATGAACTCCAGCAAAGTGCTTGGATATTCTTTCATTACAAAGCAATAAGCTTCCTTAGTAACCCCAAATAATATCAGATTTTTTGGTTGCCTCATTTAATTATAATAAATAAAAACATTTTCTGAAAGCTGGGATGGTGTAAATACTGACTACTCTTAGTCCAACACATATTAAAAAAAAACTATGACATTTGCCCTAGAAGTTTAAATGTCTGGAGATTGCACGTCTAAGAACGCCCAGACCTACCATGAACGTTCTGTAATACCTAGTGCAATAAACGACTAATTTCCTCCCCTCCTTTGTTCGCCTTTATACATCTATTTTGTTCAGTACCTACTCGTACTTTGTTATTTTTATGTGTTAAGTACGTTAACTAATTTGATTCACAGACCACTGTAGATTATCGCAATATGCCATCGCTGAGATATTGTGACATTTATTCAGAAGGCATTATGACGTTTATTGAGACAAGGTTCTACAGTGGTCTTTGAATCAAATTGGTTGGCTGTACAATAAAGAGGCAAACATTTAAATGTTTAAATTAGTCGTTAAGTTTTATCAATAACAATAGTTAATATTGCATCTGCATGTTGTTACAGTTAAGCTTTCTGACATTTCAGTCCCAGTTTGACCTGGCGGGACATCCAGCATTTGACTGTTTTGACTTCCAAACGGAACTCGCTTTATGATGCAAAGGTACGTACTTAGATTAAGATAGCATTTATAGGTTAGTTTTAATTCTTCAGGGTTCTCTAACATGACGTGATTTTTCAGGAGAACTCGTTTCCATATCTTAGTTACTGATATTTCTAACATTTTCAATTTAGATTCAACTTAGGTAGGTACTAGCTAACCGATAAGATTGTGCATACTGCGTCGAGTGGAAAATGAACCAATGAACAACTTGCGAACAACTCCATTAGGAAGTCAAACCACGAGAACATCATCTGATAGGTAGGTACTGCACTCAAAGTGCTATCAAAGTTTATAAACTCGTATGCATACATAGAACTTCCAATATTCCAATATGCATAATTGAACTTTAGTCAACGAAGCGTAACGCTTGGAATGAGGTACCTACCAGAGAGTCGTTGGGTAGAGGTGGATGTAAGTTTATCATACATGTCTGTTTCCGCAGAATTTAAATTTACAATGACATAAGTATAATTAAATTAAAAGTGTTTAATGGCATTGACTACGAAGCTAGAATTGGCGGTGTCGATATCGTTTATTCCATGACTTCTAATAACTGTTGCCTACTAATAAATTTCTAATTTTTTATTTTTCTGTGAGGGATTAATTTGCGTATGGTCAAAGGTGCAATTTTTGAATCTCACCAGGTGACTAAAGCTCACCAAAATGGCCAAATCTGTATGAAAAGCGATCATTTTGGTTAGCTTTAGTCACCCGGTGATATTCAAAAATCGCACTTCAAGTAATGTTAATGTTGTTGTTGATGTTTATCTGTATTTAAGTATTTATTTATCTACAAGTATTCAAAGAATGTATATCCGATGCCTAGCACCTAAAAATAGAACAAGTTTTACTTAGTTTGGGTCTAGCTTCACAAAGCTAAAGCCGCAATAGCCGGATTAAGCTGAAACGATCTGAAAACTACTGCAAATAATCGCTCTAAAAAATAGACAACTCTGTAAACATTTTGTGTGTCTGCTAAGGGGTGAATGGAAAACGGTGATGATGATTTGTGTTAAAGTTAGGTAACTATTTATCTCCGTAAACACGTATTAGATTCGAACATTATTGTTACAAATAAACTTAAGGAAGGGTTTATCAAGACAGAAGTCTCGCAAACCCTTTAAGTATTGTTCGCAAGTCCGTTATTAAACTTTGTAGGTATTCACAATCTACTTACACTCAGTTCTGTTACTTTATTAAGTTAGTCAAAGGTATTGCGAATAGAACGCATGAAGAAACGATAACAATAGATTAACACGTCGTATAAAGTTATATTAAGAGCATTTAGAGGGTTCTAAATAACTTTCGAGAGATTTGATGCTTCTTACTGATTGTTCGGATACTTCATTTTATGAACACTAGAACGTTAATTAAATTAAATTGGTAGATGAATTTTAAATATACAGCGTTTCTTGATATTAAAATTCTTAAAATCCACCAATGGCCAAACAACGGAAGCTTTATCTAACAAACAATACCTATCAAATGTTTATCGTAATCGGATTTCACTTCGTTTCATAGGTAAACATAATTTGATCATTTCATTACGTGAACGCCCAATTGTAAACAAATCCTTATTTAACTAATGACTTCGGCTAGGTTAAAAATATAGGTAGGTATTTTAGAAAACTATTGCTATTAGAAAGGATTCAATGGAGAGATCCCGTTCCAGACCGTGCCTATAAGAATTTTATTTCTTTAGGTACTTAAAATAAGGTAAACTACATAAGTCACGTAACTCAGTTAATCAACCAACCAATTCAATCTTTTGGGTCTCCACAGATCCAAAAGATTGACTTGATTGGTTGATTTGCCGAGTAACGCGACTATTTTGTTTACCTTATTTTAAGTGCCTAAAGGAATAAAGTACAGGCATAACATGAATCTCGAATGGCGGCCGCGTATTGGCAAGCGCAGCGTAGGACGGCCAGCCACATGATGGACCGATGACCTCATACAGGTGGCAGGAAGGCGCTGGTTGCATGCTGCTTTCAACCGGTCACTTTGGAAATCCATGGAGGAGGCCTATGTTCAACAGTGGACTTCTTGTGGCTGAGATGATGAGGATGATGATAACATGCATACTTAAAGTCCAACAAGTAACGAAGTGGCCACTGCTTCTGATGTAACTCCGATAATGCGTTGTATGCAACTTGAGTTGTAGCTCTTATAAGAGCTTATATACTACTATTTGAAGAAATGGCCCGAATATTTGATATATGCCAATCTATCTTTCATTTATCTTCCTTTTTGTAGACCTCTATTTACGCAATCCAAAAACGACGCTGTTTCAGCCAAGTTCGAAACATAAAACGGCGATGCACCGGCAGTGTGTAATATTTAACGAACCATTTTGAGCTACTTCCGACCCCCCAAAAGTCAAACACTATCAAGGAGCGGTCACTACTATATTACGCATGCGCACGGTATTACAACATGCGTGTTTGTTACGTTGCTTGGAAAATGCTCGTCCAAATTCCGTCAAGCTAGGGTCCTGCGAAACAGCCCCTTTTATGATTTTTTACGGCGGATTTATATATCACCAGTACTTTGAATCTTATATTAATTTTTAGGGTCGTTTTCACTGGACGATGAACGGCGTGGGTCTGGAGTTCAACCATCTGTTCGGCTTCGGTGTGCTGGACGCGGGCGCGATGACTGCGCTTGCGGCTAACTGGCGCTCTGTACCGCCGCGCTACCACTGCGAGGCCGGTTCCGTCAACACGCATACGTGAGTCATACACAACACAGACACTCTTTATAGATCTACACACACAGACTTACGTTTATTTTTTTATTTAATTTTTTCACTTAAATATCAACAAAAGATAAAAAAAATATATACTACTAGCGGACGTCCGCGACTTCATTCGCGTGGAATTAGTAGCCTATGTCCGTCGGGCATAGTGTAGCTTTCTATCTCCGAAAGAATTTTTGGAATCGGTTCAGTAGTTCCAAAAATTATCCCCTACATACAAACAAACAAAGTTTACCTCTTAATTATATTAGTGTAGATGTAGATATTATTATATCAAATTTTACATCATACCTGTTAAATTCTCTCCGCCATTAAGGGGATATTCCAAAATGATGTAGTGTCTTAAACAAATGTGCAGACCTAATAAATATACTTTATATTGATGTATAATGTTTTGGTTTTAAGAATAGTCTTCTTTTTATCTTCTATTTTACATAATATAAAATAAAGTCGCTATCCATTCCTGTTTCTAGTGTTTCTCCTTATATATCTTCGGCCACTTACCTTCACATAACGGATTTTGATGCCGTTTTCACTGTAATTTGACGATTTTTTTGCTGGAGGTTTTTATGCTACATTACTCCGTAATTGTAGGTATCTACACGTGCGAAGCCGGGACGAGTCGCTAGTCTGTTATATTACTAAGCATACTGAATGTTAAAGCTGTTATTTGCCGCGGCATTCAATGTAATTTGATATGAAAGTGTCAATAAAATGTTAGTAAGTATTATTTTTATTTAAAAAGGCTACGTTCAAGGGTAAACTGAGGGAGGTCACGGGGTCATGTGCCAAGTCCTTGGGCAACAATGGAAAGTTCGTTATTGTTTCAAACAACAAAGTGTCATAGTTTATTGTTATTTTGGTGTCAGTGACCGTCTTGAAGGCTCCACTGACACTCGGATGTCATACACATACTGTTACGAAGGCTTTCAGCTATTACGTAATAATCGACGGTATAAAAGTATAAATGCAAATTTAAATCGCTTCTTTTACTATTTTAAACTTAGGCTTTTTCCACGGAAATCAGAAAACGGGGGAAGTGCAATGTACGCGTGATGCGCGTGCCAACATTACGTACTGTTGTACGTAACCTCCGCTAAACCGCTTCCAGTCGTGTTCTGTCATCCCGTGGAGGTGTTAGTCTCGCGAAATACCTTATTTTTCCCTAGCCATGCCGTATTGTTTGGTTTTAGAGGGCAAGAACCATAGTAGGAGAATAAATCTTCAAAATTGGGTAGTTTCTACCACCGTTAAGTACGATTTTAATGATATTCCGTAAAAATCTTAATTATTTTCATTGTACTAATAATTTAACAGAACATTTAGTCAAAATTCAACCGTACGTGATTACAATAAAGTTTATTATTGATTGACTGCAATGACTATTTCGCTCTGGAAGTTTCTGCGCTACAGTTGTGACATCTAGTGTTGAGTAGCGGAACTACGAAGCCAAATTTTTCTTTTGACGTTTACAGATTAAAATGTCGTATAATCAGTTTGACGTTAGTAAAAAGTCAACCTTAGTGTCACTATCATAAGGTATATTTTCTTACAAAAACTTGTGTACCATTTGTCTTATATCGTTTGACAATTTTAACCAATCAAGATTATGTTATTTTAGTAGTGTAGTATAAGATGATATACACAAGTGTGTGCGTGTGGCGACACCGGTACCGGTACAAATAATGCTTTAAAACACTTCCCCTGTTTTCTGATTTCCGTGGTTTTTACAAACTAATATGGTGAGTCCGTTCCTGCCACAGCTCCGAGTGGAAACATGCAAACTTTGAAAGGTTAGCTGATTGACGGGTCTCTGAAAGAGGACTTATTCAAAAATAATTTATGAGTAGTAAGTAGGTTTTGGGGGTATTACTACGTGTATAATCATGTGAATGTCAATTGCTCGGTTTAATTGTTCGGCTCGCCAAAAAAGGGAATATGCACATCAAATGAATCAAGCTAATTTCTTATTAATATGATATGATAGTAAAACAAAATTAAAATATGAAAAGGACTTTTTCTATTTGACTATATTTTGAGCCCTCGGGATTGACAAAGCATCTGCAATCTCCTCATCGGGTATCGGATGTCTATGGGCGATGGTGCTGTTTTACTATTGTTACCTGTAAACTATTTTTTATTTTTATCTACACATATATCATAAATGCCCTATAATGCGTTCAGAAACCGTAGGCAATGACCAGCATTATATCAACCAATATTATTTCAATGTGTACAGTCTATAGATATTTAATAGGTACCTAGCACTAGTAACTAGTAGCAATGCAGGCCATTGCCCTATGGCTTCTGAACCTATAATAGAGTACTTATGATATGTGTGTAGATAAAGTAATGTTTGCAACTGTACATAATTAGGTCTTAAAACATTCGTGTGATCCTATTATGAAACTCGCTGACGCTCGTTTCATAAAACCACACTCGTGTTTTAAGACCCCTCATTATGCAACAGTTGCATAAAATACTATTGTCATCAGCTGAGCCACTTGAACGTTTGCCTTCCTAGTCTAAATTTAAAAAAACGCACCCTCCTGTTTCCAGCGAGATCCCGTCCGAGGGCAGCATCACGCTGCGCATCGAGACGACGGCGTGCGGCGGCTCGGCCAGCGAGGTGCGCTACCTGGAGCACGTGCAGGCCGTCGTCAGCGCCAACGCCTCGCGCCGCGGGGACCTCGAGCTGTTCCTCACCAGCCCCATGGGCACCAAGTGAGGAATCTCCACCTTAACAGCTGAAAGGCTACTACTACTACTAGGACCTCTTACGTCCAGGACCTGCAGTGCGATTTTTGAATGTCACCGCGTGGGTAAAGCTCACCAAAATGGCAGTTTTTTATAGTTGCTTCGACTATTTTTCTAAGCTTTAGTCGGAGAGCGATTTTTGAATCTCACCGGGTGACTAAAGCTCTAAGATTCTGCCGTTTTGGTGAGCTTTAGTTGCGTGGTGAGATTCAAAAATTGCACCTCTGGTTTAGAATTCTGACAGCCCTAGGCTATTTTGAACATCCCCCCCTCAGCTGCCTGTGCCCTCCCAGTCCTGTATTCTGTAAATAAGTGGTGCTTGCAAAGGCCCAGCCCCCTATGACCCTTGTGCTCTAGTCTCTTTAGCCTAATAAAATCAGGCCCTGGTGTTTTACTCTCTGATAAGTTCCTAATATTATGTTCTACAGATGATATCATGTCTCTGATCATTCTACACAAACAGAGACGGTACTACAGGTATTTGTTAGATATGACATCGGGAAATTATCGAAGAGTGGTGAAACAGAGTCTTAAGGGTCGTAGTTTTAGACAGAACTCAAGTTCGAGTATCATGCGAGTATGGAACTGGAGCTTGAGCTCGGTTTAAAACTACGACCCTAAGGCTACTCCGAGGGACAATGCTACAGTGACCGGACCATTCTCCTAGCGCCAAGCGCCCTGATCTAAGATTTGACAGATATCTACTTTTGTTTTCTGTTTGGTTGCGTTGCTAAGCGCATCTTTCACCAGCCTAGCCATGGGCGTACCCAGCTTCTGGCCTGGCAAGTTAGATGCTAGATTCGGTAATCTTCGTCCGCCATCATCGCGCGCGGTTTTTTGGCAATTGCACCGTGCGTTTTGCCAGTGTCTACTGCGCGGTGTATTTAAAAGTTAGAGCACAAGGCCCCGTTTACACTTTGATTAGTAATTAGACGAGTTCATACATGTTTTGCGAGATTTCCAGGGGGGGGCAGCTGCCCCTCCCTGCCCCCCTGGGTACGCCCATGAGCCTAGCTATTAAATGCTGTGGAATCTCCCATTAAGCCCAACTGTGTTTCAGGTCAATGATCCTCAGTAGGCGAGCCAACGACGACGACAACCGGGACGGCTTCGCCAAGTGGCCCTTCATGACCACTCACACCTGGGGCGAGTACCCGCAGGGGACATGGACTTTAGAGGTACTCGTTAACTATGCACTTTATAATTTATCTTGAGCTGTTATTTATTATTGGCGATTTTCGCTAGAACAGAGCCTTATCTGATGGAAAGTCATGAAGAAGCCGAAAGTAGAATCTGATTACCCAGAGAAGTTGGATGTGGTGTGTTTCAAAGTGCTCAGATGATAAGATTTTTAGTTTTGCTATAAGCAGAGAATGTGAACGTGATATTATATGGGAAGCAAGGCTTGCGCGAGCAGACAATGAAGACGCGTTTGAGACCAATTTTTTTTTGTTACTAAATCGGTTTCTAGGCCATGTCTTAAAAAGTCCTCTGGGATGCCAGTGGCAGTTAAAACACATTATGGATTAATTTGAAAGTTTGTCATCTGGCATTATCACCATTTCTCTCTCGTCCCACATCATGGACATAGGGCTCTTGGCACAGTTTTTTATTAGGAGCCTATGCGACGGATTTCAAATCGCTCCAAGCGTCTGGCTATATACGATCTCTTAATTTAAAAACGATTTACATATAAAGCTCCCAACTAACCCCTACACCTGCGCAGGCGCGGTTCAACTCAGGCGCCGGCGTGGCCACGTCGGGTTGGCTGCGCGGCTGGTCCCTGGTGCTGCACGGCTCGCGCGCGCCGCCCTACGCGCAGCTGCAGCCTCAGGACCCCCACTCCAAGCTTGCCGTCGTCAAAAAGGCTCACGAGGACGCCGGCAACAAGTAAACACCCATTAACCGCCGTAGCCATATCACGGGACGGTAAAGCCTTCTCTTTTCAGTGCCAACGATACATCCAGTAAGTCCGTAGTATGCTCCCATGAGACGTAACAACAAGATTCACACAACTGCAGAACGATAGTTGCATTACTACAAGCGGCGATGTGTGCGTGAATGCCTGGATGTACGGCAGGTCTGTCCTATATCCAGGACTGGCTTTGTCGCGCAATGCGTCTTTTTCTAACTAGTCTAGAAGAAAAGGGACACATTGAGCGACAAGCTAAGACATGAGCACGCAGTATGCAGACACGACAGCTCAATAGAATAGGGGTCTCTCCTTCCTCTGTGATGCCTGCGCCGGCTCGACGCCCAAGCACCATCAGTAGCCCTCATTAATTTTGGGACAACTGTTGCGTTATTCTTTGCATCTTTCGGGGTCTTGCGCTGTGACAAAATAATCTGCTGACTATTCAACTACCTAATAACTTCAAGTCTTAAAAATATTAAACTAGCCGCTCTATTATTTATTACACTATTCTAAGGTTGTCCACCGGCCGAGGCAGCGTATTCGGGTTTTGTCCCAGAGTCGTGTGTGCTCGAGATTACGCACACACCACTGCTGCTAGTACTGTACCAATCGTAGCGTGGGTTTATGAATCTTTGTCTCCGTTGGGTAGTACTCATTTGGTTTGTCAGCCCGCCATAAACACTGATGACGTTTGATGTGTTTTGTCTGGTTATGTTTTCTTTGTGTGTCAACTGTCATTGTTAAGAAAAAGTGTCACATCGATGGCATTTTAAAGTTTATTAGGATTCTTAGATCTCAAGAGCTCATTGAGGTATAGGTATTTTCCCGTGCTAATAAATGTGACCAGACTCTTGAATATGCCAGTCAATGAATAGAGACGTATAACGTATAAGACTTGGACTTGCTTTGCTTTGCTTGGCGTTGAAAAGGTTAAGGAACAAACATTGACTAACAAACAAGAGGGTTAATTGGATGAGTCGATAAAACAGATTATTACTTCATAGGTAAATTTCAGAGTAAGGTTTTATTTACAAATCATGTTAAGTTTATCCACCCTTTAACGCGTTTCAATTTTTGAGGAAAGCAAAATTTGTGAATGAAATAAAATGCAAATAAAAATGGCTAACGTGGCATTGCTATGGCGGTGAAGGACTTTCGTTAACGTATGATCAAAAACTAGACGAATGATTAACAATAGGAAGAAATCACGTTATCGAATTAAGTAAAGAATTTAACAAAAGCCGAAAAAACATCGAAATGATAACGTGGTCCTGAACTATTTTTGGCTGAAGCAAGGCTATTGAAAGATTCACAGAATGCAAGTAACTCGAATGTGATTGAACATCAAATCGTTGTTTGGAGGCGAGTGATTACAATGTCGATATATCGCGACGAAAGATGCAGGTCGAGCGGTTACTGGAGTCAAAACATTTGAAATAAAAAAAAATACTAAAATGCAAAGCAAAAGTGCGGAAGCTAAAAACATTGACTATGAACTAACAGATATATTTCAAAAATAAATTTTATGATTACAGAGAAATTGGCTTAAAAGCTGTATACGATGGTTGTCATGTGCTTAAATAAACTTGAGTGCATCTTTCGTTGGTCTAAGTTTATTATACCCTACAATTTATTTTACGTGAACATGTAACTAACAGTTGATTATCTATCCTAGGAAGTTTAATTTAATTCTAGATTTTGTAGTAACGCCTAACCAGAAATATATGAAAGATAGCTATATTGCGGAAAATCATAAGAAATAATTTCTTTTATTACTACTGAATCTTGACATATAAAACAAAAATGCCCTCCCTTCACCCCCTAGAAGCTAGCATACATTTCAGGTTAGGCTTTGATGGCGTCATTTCTACTTAATTCGAAGTTTACCTCATACGTCTATTTATGATTATAATAAAAAATAACTACATCTGGAATGAAAATTCGTTTTAAATTAATTGCATTTATACAATACATTAATGAATGGTGTAAACATGCCATAGATAATAAACTTGCTAACATTTTTCAACTTACAGCTGTTCAATAAACACAGATGGACTATAAATTGTGACCGGGCATTTTATTATTTTAAGGTGAGGAGAATTATTGTTGGTTGGAATAGTTCGTTCTCAAAATATATATTTTCTCTACTTGTTATGAAGTCCTAGTTGATAGCCCATTTCTTGAATTAAAACAATGTTTATTTGTCTCTTCTTCATTATTGTTGTTTTAAACGGTGTAATATGATTCACAAAATATTTCAAAAAAAATGTTTTAAGTTATAATTGTATTATTTTACCAATCGTTATGATTTTTAAAGACTTGTTTAGATAAACTAATGTCGTTCATGTCCTTTAAATTATAATCGAAAAAAATCATAAGGTACAATAACATATCAGATTTCAAGCTTAATTAAAATCAGAGGATTGTATTTTATGGAACCAATATAAAAATAGAACTTGAACAATAATATGTATAAATTATCTCCCATTATTTAACGCCTAAATCATAACGGTTATATTTTGTTACCAAAAATTTGATTTCGATACGCTTATTATTTTTAGTTGTAGAAAATAAAAAAAGAAACGTTACTTAGGTACACTTTAACGTTTCTTTTTACTATTTTCTAATTAATGTTTTAAGATTTTTAGAGTTTATTTTAATGACATCTTTTTGATTGGAGAATCAAATGCACTTAATTTGTCCCAGCCAAATGGAGTTCATTTGATGGATGCCGATTTTCGTGGCGCATATTTTAATGTCACCCGGTATGCGCCGTGAAGACCGTATAATATATATTAGAGAATTATTGTTACTGACATAAGGTATATAATAAAGATATTTATAAACATAGTGTTGATCACACTATCAGAGAACTTCCTTTCGGGCCCAGTAAGCATGAAAACCATAATTTATAATTATCTCTGGCTCTTTAAATATATTTTCTTAAAATAATATTTTTATTATTAAATACAAATAAAAACAACATAACGTGTTTTTCAATTCGTATTACCAATTGAAATAAGCATTAACTGTGTATGCACCTAAGTAATAAACATGAATAGGTTTATTGCGAAGTGGTTAAGCGGGTAGTCGTTAGAGCATAAAATTATATAAAGAAATCTATTATGTACTAAGAAATATATAGAAAATATAATGTGATTTGGTGTTGTATATGAATTAAACGATGTTTTTGTAATTGATACTCCTTTCCCTTTCTTAATGTTCATACAAACTTCCCGAGATGAAATTTAAATAAAAGCATGTATTTCAAAGTTACTATTTGTTGTTTAGTTTGTCAATAAAAAAAGGACCACTTTATGCTCACATGAGAAGACATACTTACACTGTAATCGCCTTCTTGAAATAAAAAAATATTAGTGGTTGAATAGGTTCCCGGAGTTCCGCATTTATGTTTTTGCATATACAATTTTCAGACAATTTGAATCCAATTCAAGCAGAATTACTATTGATTATTGTTAAATGTTCGAGTATTTGCGTTTTGTAAGGAGTAAAATAAAACCATGAGAACTATATTACATAAGTTTATATATTTTATAAACCGTAATCAGATTAGACTATACAAACAGAAAATATTGGTACCACAGCATACGTTACACTTAAACCTTTAACTATTCTATTAACACTATATACAAACAAATTAAAATTTCTTAAAATGTTGGTCAATTAAAGGCACTTGCTTTTTCCGTTGATTTTTCGTTATCTTAATTCGTTGTAATTTCTTGTTATATAAATAAACTAAACCAACTACGAGAACATGGCAACATTATGTACAATATTTTTAACCTCGTAGAATATAGTACAATAGAATATTATATATAATTAAGTAAAATTCTGGCCAGCCATTATAAATGAGAGCAATAAAATTAGTTTTGAATAACCAAAGAAATATAACTTTATTATGTTTTCAATTAATTTAAATGCCATTGGTCTTATTTTGTACCAGAATTTCGTTAATAGTTTACGAGAAAAAAATCTTAAGTCTAGTTGCTTGCATAATTTAGAACCAAATTTTAGGTTTCAGGATAATCAGAACGGTTAACACCTTGGCTATATCATCCCCTATTGCTTAGTGCGCCTTCCCATTAGCTAGTCAGAGCTCAAAAAGTGATGCACATAGCAACGAAGGGATTCTCAAATCTATTTGTGCTAGTTATACTATTTGCTTCAAATGTGTTGATATTTAAAGAATTTGAAATGAAATGTATAGGAACTTAAGACGAATAAATTTGACAGTTTAACTTTAAAAACTCTACAATAGTGTATTAAATTTAAAATTTAGCAAACGTAACGTGATTAAGATTGTCGGAATGAAAAATTACCATCTTTTGTTTCCTGACTGTAAGATATTTAAAGAACTTTTACACAATACAACTAAATTTTCAACAAAACTGAATATAATTTAAAGCAAAATAATAAACATGGTAGTGTCAAGTAATTAATGGAACTGGTAAGTTTAATATGAATATCAAATTATTTATTAACGTTCAATTTGTTTTTAACAAAAATCTTTATTTGACAAGAACAAGTCTTTGAAAAAATTGAACAGTGCACAAATGAAAAAATACCTTAACGTTGCTAACACCCCATTTAATATCGAATATAAGCAATCCTATGTCACATGATGGCAACATTGTGTCAAATCGTGCCATCAATGAAGTTAGCCATTGCTATTCCAATGTCCTAGAATTGTCACTTGTAGAGTAGCAGTATAAAAGGGGGCCCTGTATAGATTATACCAACTTAAAACAAAGAAGAGGTTAACTAGGTACGCAGTAAAAATATCCTTATTCCTAATGCTATAAAAGTTTTGGCTAACACTTTGCACTTCATCATTGTCACTTGAGCTAACTGTTAATTAGCAGTTTGCGTTACTATAAAAACGCGTAATAACACATATTTCCCGTATTTCCATCCGATTTAAAATTTCACCGATGCTCTATAATAGCACTGTAGCACTTCCTATATAGAAGTGCTATAGAGGCACGCAAAAAACAATTGACAGTGGTATTGTAGTCCATTAACTACTGTCGGGTTTTAAACGCCCATTTCGGTGTAAGGGCGGCCATTTTGGATGTCAACGCTGCGCTCAGAGATCCCGTTGAGGCCGTTTGTGTGCCCACGGGAGCTTAACTGTCAGAGATCTGTGGAAAAGGTTTATTATTTTTTAAACGGTAGTGGGAGCTATTTGTCTGCCATATGTCATATGACGCATTTATATTACTACTTTACAAAAACAGAATCCTCTTTAGTTGAACAACAATCTCTATTCAGCGTTTATTGAAATTCTGTTTAATTTTTGAATTATGCAGGAAATTGTGTAAAACTGTTCTTTCTGTTAAATTAGAAAAATCGAAACCTATAAACCTAGTTTTAAGGCATAATCATAAACAGCATACAAAAAAAAACATGGCTGAAGTTGGGCGGTAAGACACTGGTAAACGTTACCGCCGTTTAAATAGAGGAAATTCGGTTCACGGTAAAATTCTTACAAGTTTCTGTGAATTTCTCAAAGGAAAGTTTCGCAATTTGAGAAGTTTCCTTTTAGTCCAATGCTAGGCGCAAAGCAGTGACATTGTTAATTTTTGTTTGAAAGTCTATGCAATGCCATTGCCAATACTATAAGTAGTTACGTACCCATGGTTTCTTGCTGTAACTCTAGTTTGTACGCAGGATTGTCGTAAGGCGGAAGAGACGACTCACGAGGAGCTGTAGGAACCGCTGTAAACAAAAATAAAAGTTGAAGATGGCTTTAAAGGTATTCTAAACTGACAGAAACTTTCTTGAATGTTACTCAGTAACCGTAGTGCAGGCTACTCTCAGGCCAGATCAGGTGAAGACGCTACCACTATACGCAAGTGCCTATCAGCAGGTTGATAAAAAAAAAAGTGCAGATACGACCTTTAACTACAGGACTATTGAAAAGGTAGCAACTAAGCTATTGGTATCCCCAATATCCTGTCACTATTTTTGTAAGGCTTAAAGGTCTCCTTATCGAGGCCATAAAATAAAATGAAATAAACTATTTCCGTGGCTAACTTTGGGCAGATGAAACTTGAACAACCGGTCAGACGCCTAGTGGATTTTTTTCCCGATAGCTGAGGACACAGCACTCACGCGTGATGGGCACGGAGCGCGGCCGGTGGCGCCGCACCACCACCAGCAGCAACAGCAGCGAGGTGAGCGCGCCCAGCGCCGCCACCACTCCCACCACCACCAGCGCGCCGTAGTAGTCGCCGCGCGGCGCTGTGCCACGTCCGCCCACTGACGATGCTTCTATCGCATCTGGAAGTAATAAAACAGTTCAAAGTCAAAATATTTTTATTCAGATTAGGCTTACAGGTAGCACTTATGAATGTCATAAAATTTACCACCGTTCGGAAAAACCTCTGATGAGAAGATACCGGCAAGAAACTAAACGAGGTGTAATTTTTTAAATAAATCAAAATTACAATGTTATTTTGCATCTTAAATATTTAAATATTTTAGTTGTTAACGTGACTAGCACGTGCAAAAGCAATAAACTTAATCGACCATTAAAGAGGGAAGTAAGAGAAACTGTCTAAGCCCGAAAGGGATAGATTTGCCTTCCTTTCGAAAAATTACATGTCTCAGTACCAACTCTAATGGTCATTTATGTGCCTTTGACTGTACAGACACATGCATTTTTATAAACACAGCCTTAGATAAGAGAAGTTGCGCTCTTTTCTACAGACTTGAAAATTCAAAACGGTTGCAGTACTTACTGTCTATTTGTTCCGGAGAGTCAAGCGATTTCGTGTTAATCTCCAGCACATTGCTAGTTTTCACTTTTCCATTGGTGAGGAACAACTCAAGCCACACGCGGCATCTGAAACGAAAAGTGTCCATTCGTCATACAGTACGTCTCTTTTCACCACACAATTCTGAGACCTTATCTATTTGGCTAACTTATTTTTTGTTATTTTAGACTTCAAAGCAAGGCGGAATGTTCAGAATCCACTTTCCCTGCTGGTACTGTGCTAGCTCAATACATTTGCACCAGATGCTCAGCTAATAATGGAATTCCGCGCCATACTTGGCAATAGCTGCTAAAATGGTTTAGATACCTGATGCCTAATACAAAGCTAGTGAGTACGATCGAAGGCATCAGGTCACTAGAAGCTTGGCGGAAAGCATCAGGTTTCCTCATTGCGCCAACCACAGGCATGTAAGACTCGGTACACGTGCACCCAGTGTTCAGCTGGATATATCAATAGCAGCTAGCGTTTCTTATTTACCTGGTGTCAGGCTCGAGGCCAGTGAGCGTGATTGAAGGCGGTAGATCCCTTGCAGCGAGCCGGAACGCATCGTGTTCCCTCCTCGCGCCTCCACAGGCGTGGGAAGCTCGGTACACGCGCACCCAGCGTTCAGCTGGTGAGGGGATGCCACGCCACGTCAGTTCTGCTGCTTCAGAGCCCACTGTGCGAGCCTCAATGCTTACGGACCAGTTGTAGGGGTCTGCGGACAAAATGGAAGTGTGTTGAATGTAATGAATTGTTGTGATAGGTATCGCTTCATTGTAAAAAAAAATATCTTCACTTTAAATAAATGAATGCATGAATGTCAGACGCTGATCGGACCCCTATAAGACAGATTTACTATTAAAGTCGCTAGATACTGGTGGACGCAGACTGAAGGCGTGTAAGCGTTCGTTTTGGAAGTCTTGGGAGTTACCTACGAGTGCTAGTTTTTTTCAGCTTTAGACGTGTTTTGGAGAGGAACTGCTCTATCTGAGGACAGCTGTACCTGTAGAGAGTATCTATTGTAAATCAGTGTTGCCAGATTTATTTTCAGGCAAAGCGTGATTTCGAAGCCTCTTGTATAAAAAAGCGGGACTAATTCGTCGAACGCGGGACATAACATAAAAAGCTTAAATAATCAGCAGATTTTTATTACGTATCGTCTTATTTGAGTTTCAAATTAAATTTACAGTGATGATAGACAGCTATAGAAGATGTTTTTTGAAAATACGGTGCTTTGCCAAAAATGACTACCATCTAGGTTACTGGTCAAGTATCTCCGTAAAACGGGACTGAGCCTGTCCCGCGCCGGACATTTCATTTTGGGCTAAAAAGCGGGACGTCCCGCCAAAATCGGGACGTCTGGCAACGCTGATCTAAATCTTAGAGCCATACTCTCTCACATTAGAGCAATCGATGTGCTTCTATATTCTCTATCTTCTCTTTGAGCTCCTAAAGGAAGGGAATAGAGAAACATTTTTTTTTTTAAATAGGAAGGAAAACAAGTGGACCACCTGATGGTAAGTGATCACCACCGCCTATAGACACCCGCAATACCAAGGAAATCGCGGATGCGTTGCCAACCTAGAGGGCTAAGATGGAATACCTCTTGTGCCAGTGATTGCACCGGCAAACGTGGGGATTGCTTGGACGATGAGAGACTAAAGCTCTAAGTAAGATTTAGAGTGTTCACAGGTACAGCTGTTCAGAGGTGTTGCGTATTTGTTAATAGCAACACAAGGATTTTATATTCAGAACTTTAAGGTACGGCAACTCTGCCCCCACCACTTCCTCTTACTGTACGCTGCATACCTACGGCGAATACACGCAATTGGTATTGGTCTTAAAAAAACAATATTTTATTTCATATTTTTTTCTCGTTAAATAGACGAATTTAAGATATCAATTTGAAGGAATTAGGTTTTAAGCGTGTTTTGAATTTTTTATCTTATTTATAAGTTACCGTAAAATTTTAGACAAATTTACTAGGCAAAGGCATTTTGCCTTTGCCTGCCCCAAATTTAAAAGAAAAGAGTGTCAGGTCTGTCATCTGTCAGTGTCCTGTGTTAGTTAATCTTAAAATCTTACGCGTCCTAATTATTTGGCGATAAGGTCAAACAAAGGTCAAACTTTATTTTACAAAAATATTAACAAATACAAATTATTTTTTTACCAGAATATCAGAAAACGGATTAATATCCCTATTCCTCGAAATGGTTTTGGAATTAGAGGACATTGTAAAAAAATGAACAATGCCAATTAAATCACTCGAACTAAAAGTTTAATTTATCGTCTCCGCCACACCACCAGCCTATTAATAATCACATATTTGAATATTCCGCTGTTCAACAGGTTGCCCCTATAGTTTTAGGTATGAGTGGGTTGGGTTGGGTACTGACCGACGTAGGGCGCGGTGGTGAACTCCAGCACGGCAGGGTCAACGAGCTCGGTGGCGGCGCGCGGCGGCGGCACCAGCACCAGCGACGCCTCGTAGCGGCTGCCCGCGCGCAGCTCGTGCAGCGTGGCCGCCGCGCGGCTGTGGTGGAGCAGCTCGGTCATGCTGTAGATTGGCGTGCCTACGGGCCGGTAGCTGAAGACAAATACAACCGATTACAGTACAACTGTTCCGAGAAGTGACTTCGAGCGTCATCGGAAATGAAATCCTACTAATATTATTAGTACATAATTAAAAGATTCAAATGTTACTTTGCGGAGGTCCATATCAACAAACTGGAACAAATTACCTTGCTACTCCACGAAACCAGTGCCGGGCTCGTGCAAAATAGCTGCGTCTGTGCGACATATATTATTATATGTTCATGCAAAAACCCACCCTCCTCCGCTTCCACACGAAACAACATATATCACACAGACTCAACTACACACCACCACCACTAAACACTAAAACCACACGATCGACGATGCATCATCAAGATCAAAGGACGCAAGACGAAAGACGCAGCTATTTTGCACGTGCCCAGCACTGGTTTCGCGGAGTAGCAAGGTAATTTGTTCCAGTTTGTTATTAGTACATAACACCCTGAGGGTGGTGAAATAAGGAATGTCTCAGATCGCAGGAACTTGTCGCACGAGCCAAAGGCGAGGGCAATAAACATGTGACCTGAGGCTTTCTTGATCACTGCCCGAGGTGTGTACACAATTTTACGTCTTCCCCTGGCCAGGAAGTGGAAATTTCAGCTTGCGTAACGGGCGGTAAAATGCTACATGGTAAAATTTAAAAATAATGATGTTTGGATATTCGTTCTACAATCACACATTAACCGATAGGTTTTTATTTGTTGTTATGTTGTGAATCTTATAACGTGTTATTTTTAGATATATTGTTTTCTAATGGGGCTGACGTGTTCTGTTTTAAATAAATAAAGATTTAAAAAAAAGCTTACCGGACTTGAATTCCATCGATATACTGTAGTTCCTCCTCCGTGAAACGTCTCCAGCTGACGTGGGCTACGGTGTCGTTCACATCCAGAACTGTTAGCCGACTGTTGATTTCCCTTCGCTTCTCTTCTACTGCTGTAACCTGATATCAATAGGATTTTGTATTACAAACATGACCTATTATATGATTTCTTTATGTAGAATAGGAGAAAGGTGGGTTTTTGCACGAAACAATTGTACAGTCAACCAATATCATCACACACAAGTAGAACGTAGTCGCAATGTGTCATTGCTAAGATATAATGACATTTACTGTGAAAAGATTCTACACTGGCCTGTGAATTAAATTGGTTGACTGTATGTCGCACAAGCGCAGCCTTTTTACCAAGAAATTTGTATGAATTTGTTAATAAAATTTTATGAAGTTTCTGGTAAAAAATATTCTCTACTTACCACGGGCAAATCATGGGTACGTATAGTATAAACTTCGCTCTCCGGTTCTAAGGGTAAGTTATGGAGGTACAGCTTCCCTCGCAGTCGGTATAAGGTGCTAGGAGTCAGGCCCGTCAGTCGGAACTCCAATCGAGAGGTCGTCAGGATTTCATCAGCTGGTGCAAACACTTGCGACTGCCAGTGCGTGATGTCATCGTCACTGGAAGATTAAAACACGTATCAATGGGTAAAAAATCGGGAAACCGCTGCCCATTGCTACACTACAGATAGCGCACTGGTGTGATGGCATTAAATCTTACTTTTGGGGGGGGGGGGGGGGTGTCACGAAAACCAGGACCTCCCAGTAAACCCCCCGGGTCGAAAATAGTACATATACGATCAGAAAAAAACAAAATTGTGTTTGGCTACATTATAATATTATTATGTTGTACTTTTAACTATTGGTTGGGCGTTACTTTTTATTTATACAACATAGGAAGGCAAACAAGCAAGTGGGTCACCTGATGGCAAGTGATCACCACCGCCTATAGACACCTGCAACAACAAAGGGAGTGCAGATGCGTTGCCAACCCAGAGGAATAAGATGGAATACCTCTTGTGCCAGTAATTACACCGGCTGTCTGTTACTGACCGACATAGGGCACGGTGGTAATCTACTGTAAGAGTAATCCCCCCCCCCCCCCTCAAAAATATGATGCTGTACACTCCCTTAGCTTGTCACGTTGTTAAGTTTCCAATACATTTTAACTTGAATGTTAATGGAGAAAGTAAAAGTGAACGAACTCACTGTGTGTCAGTGTATCTCAAATCGACGCTGCCCCGTAGCCCGACGAGCACGGGCGGCAGGCCAAACAGCATTTTGATGCTTGTCGGAGAGTCCGACTCCATGGTTATTACCGTCAGCTTCTTGTTCTCTTCTCCGTAGTTTGACGGCACTGCTAGACCAGGTGGCAACCCTGAAAAAATTGCTGCGATTTAAATACATGACAAAATATGTATTGACGTTGTTTAGCAAAAATGTATATTCTACCAGCAAAATCCAAAACAAAATCAGCAAAATCAGGATTTGCGTTGCATTATCTCACTACAGCAGTTTTATGTTACGTTAGGACAGCAAGCAGGTACATAGTATACTATTTATTATTTGACGTTCAGTACGTTTCTTTTCTAGCACGTGTTTTTTACGACTTAATAAAGATGAAAATAGTGACATAACGCGTACTGCTCTTTAGGTACTCAACTTAAGCGGTAGATTAAATATTATGACCATGTTTTTTATAGGTCAGAATCTTTTGGGACTGTTGTGGTTGGTTTAAAGTTGTTGTTGGAGTAGTACTTTACCTGGTATACCTGTGACCAGCGGATTCATAGGACGGTGTATGTTGTTTTGTTCGTAATCAGAGTCATCGTCTTGCGGGAAATGAATCTCTGGAGGGATTGTGGGGAGGAATGGTGGCGCCTGTTGGGCTGGCGTTGAATTTCCTGGTTCCGGAGGCGGCGTACCTGCAAATTGTAGAGCATTAGCCTCTCGTAATCGGTTGTTCCGTAGAACCTAAACGAAGAACATATAAAAAGTATGATATAAATAGGATACGAACTTTTAAATAGTTGATAAAGAACCCAAGCAGGTGCATTATTCAGGAGCTAATGAAGCATGATTTACATTAAAATCCATCTTGGATTGATGGAGAAATGTGTTAGTACCACCGCGCTGCCAGCAGGTTTTATATACCTAGTCGATTTATAAATCATCAGATAAATTACAATGCAAAAGATAACACAACAGTCTGACGAGTAATTTGCTTCGGCCGTTTTTAGGTTTTCTAGAGCGTTTCCGATATGTACAGCATTTATATAAATTAGGTACGTTGGTTAGATTATAATTGTGGTAGTTACGTACATTGTACACTTGTGCCGTTATCCATAAACTTGTAAACTACTAAAGGTCTATATTTTACAACAAAGTTTCGGGCTTTAGTAAAGTGTGTCTATAAAAATAAAATTAATGACGACAAAGCTATTGTTAAACTACAGAAATGAGTTAGTACGTCATGAAAGTAGGGTCAGTCAGCTTGGGGAGTCAGTCAATACACCCTAAGACACCAACTAGAAGGAGCTACACCGTGGTCAGGTCACTGACCTGCCGCTGAATCTTGGTTTTTGTCTGCCGACCGTCCAAGGTTCCGATTTACTTCGGATTCCACTTCCATCTGGCTCAGAAGATGCTCTAAATCTAAGGTCGAGTAAGGTTTGCCAGAGACCGAAGGAGTCTTTAGATGGCGTTCATAAGACGAAGCAGTGTCTAGTTTTGGGTTTGGTACGGCTCTCATCAAAACGGTCTCATAAGGGCTGGGTGATTTCGTCAGTACGTGCATGTTGGTGCTTTGGCCCCAACGGTTCTGAAGGTCGGTCGGTCTTTTTTGGGTCAAGTCCTTCGTCCGTAGCACTGTGACATGTTTTCCAAGTAAATTATGTTTTGCGTCCAAGTTGGTTGATAAGGGAAATGCTTCATTGTCTGACAGAGGAAAGGCTTTGTTGTCAGGTATAGGAATGGCAACATGTTCAGGCTGATGTAATGAATGATTCTGAACCAGAGGTTTAAAGTACGGTATTGGCATTGGGGTCACCACGTTGATTTTGGACTGAACGTAATTTTGTCCGATGTCAGCTTCATTCTTGATATAAGTTGGCTTGAAATAATGAGATTTATCGAATTGGTTTCGTATTGGTACGGGAATCTTCGTTGCGGTTTCGTAGTATTTTTTTAAAAGATTTATACTGTTGTAGTTAGATGTGACAGATGGTTGGCGAATGATGTCGTGCATTTTGTTATCAGACATTTTGTACTTTTCGATTATTTCGTCATGTTTCCTGCTCGTGTCTTTGGGGGGCTTGGGGGGGAAAAAATACCCAGAAGGGTTTTTGAGAGGTTTTTTGTAAGGATCGAAGTGTGTGTCATCCATTTCGGGTGCGTCAGTTTTGTAATGGTCGTCGTGTAAATCGAAACCGAGCGTAATGTTGTTGTGGGGATCGTCTTCTGGTATTTCTGGTTCGTACTTTTTAAAGGCAGGTCTGAAAGTTTTTAGGACATGAGGGATAGGTTTTGCTGGGATAAGGCTTCTGTAAAAGGTCAGCATTGAGTCAGTGGGGTCTGCTGGGGCGGGCAGCACCTCCGTGACAGGGATCACTGGCACCATCGGCGTCACATAGTACACGTCTGTCATCGGCATATTAAATGAATGAGATGTGTTCCCCGCTGTAAGTAAAAATGAATTATGAGTGATCATGCGGTGTCAGTTTGATGCATGCGATGATTATAAGTCATGATGATCCTAATAATATGCCCACAGCATTTTTCTTCATAATAGTTACTAATAATCAAAAGCGAATTTAGAAATAACTAGGCGCGAGCGGTTTAAATCTGTACTTCGTTGCTAATGGAGATAGGCATGAAAAAAGTGTCGCAATGCTAATGCTATACCTAGTTGAAGCTTGCATGACACTACAAACCACGCTGTAAACTACAAATTAAAATATGCAAGAACAAACAGTATTTGATATTTTCACTTTTATGTTTCTATTAATTGCCCGAGACATTTTATGTATTCCCAAGTAAATCCTCATCAAAAAAAGTCAAAACCTCCAAATTTGTTTTTTTCTGTTGTTTTTTGCTTGTAAGTAACATATCAATAACACAATTCAAATGTAAATAAACAAGTGTCTATTCAAATCTATTGTCAAGGTGACATCAATTTCTCGGGCGTATATAAAATCAATGACTATATCTTTAACGGGGATGTTTGGAAATGATCCCGACCTGCATTGGCGATCCCTAGCTCCAAATATTGAACACCTACTATGCTAAATATTTAATGTGTTAAATATTTAAGATGTAAAAATAAAATTCTTTTTTAATATCACTAAAATGAACTTTTATTCAATTTAATAATAAAATAGCTACTCAGTCCTCAGTCCTCAGACTCAGACCAAAAATCGCGTTGTATGTATATCAGCGATGATTATATCGTCACCTCATGGTATTCTTAAAATTCTCAGTTGCTTTTGATTTTATTCGGAAGTATATATATATATATATATATAAGTTTGTTCTTTTTATGTATGGTCGACAAAGAGAGCGGTTCACCACTTTTGAACCTTAATGAACACTTTCTTTGCCATTGTTACCTTCTAAATTTTAAAGTTATTTCCATTGTAATAGTAAACTAATTCATCGACTTTAAACTTACCGTTAGGCACACAACCCCACTGCTTACAGCAGTCCTCGTCAGAGATGTTTACGGGCGCGGGGCGATGAAGAGGCGGGCAGCGCAGGCTCTGCGGCGGTAGAGGCGGAAGGGGCGTGCACACCTCTTGGCAGTCTAGCTCGCCGTTCTCACAAAAGCAGCGCTGTTCGCAACCCGTTAGGGAGATTGGGACCTCAGTCCAATTGGGAATACTGGAAACAAAAAGGTTATTGCAATACCCGAGCAAAGTAAAACGGAATTGCTTCTGGACGTTGTTTTAACTCGTTTCCATCAAACGTGACTAAGAAATTGTTCTTAGCTTAACTCAGCTACTCAACAAAATACTGAAATCTGTTCTTCGAACGTGGAGCTAGGAGGCAACAAAAAGGTAGATAAATTTGTTGACCGTACAGTCAACCGAGGTACTGGACTGGACATGGAGTTTAATACCCACACGAAATAAAAAGAACACACACTCGAGCACGTAGATACACGCACACTCACAGTCACACGTAAGCTTCAAACTTATACCACACCTCTTTCTGTGAGGCTTAAAAGTGGAACTAACAATTTGCATACTTTTTTATCTTCTAGAGTCATGTTGTGTACACTTACGCGACTTCCTTGTAATGGCATGTCCCGTCGCTGAGGCAGCGTGCGGCGCGCGGGCAGCAGTTAGGCGGCCGAGGTGGCGGCGTCGGCGCCCACCGCACACAGCCCTGAGAATAGTAAGAATACAATACACCTTATTGCAAATGACAAAGCAAATTGTTCCTTTCAGACGAACGTTTGGCGTCAGCGACTAGAACCGATCAAATTTTTGCAGCTTTTTGGCATGTATCTCAAGAGCCCATTGACATATTCGCTCCGAAGGTCTTGCGTTGATAGGCCGCCTGAAGTTTTGCCTTAGCCATTCGTAGCTCTTTTGTTCCGTACCTTAGACACCAGTTCCAGACCCACATGTGCTGGGCACTCCAGCGCAGCACATTCGCGTGTTTCCGCGCCCGTGCACTCGCATAGCTCGGTGCAGCCGATGTGGAACTCTTCGCCTGGAAAAAAGGGGAATTTAAGCGTTTATTGCGTTCAGCGAAATCTTTTACAACTACTAACATTCTTAAATATAGGGAGGTAAGTGCAAAGCAATTAAAAATATTAAAGGCATACATATTGAAGTTGTATAAAAAGCAAACTTTACATAGTGTTTAGTTTTGATTTTAACGAGAAACTAAACTTTACTCACCGACTTCATAAAATTTCCCATCCTCATGGCATCCAATCTTCTCAGTCACATGAATCAACTCTTCCTTCACCTCCTTACTGTCAGGATCAGACGCCGTTATAGTGAAATTAAACTTAGTACCAGTCTCCCTGGTCTTCAAAATGTAGTCTTTCCCTCTATCTAGGTTCAGGATCATGTTATCGTATTTGAGTTCTACTTCCTTGAAGGATCTCCCTCCATCGTTACTGAGGAGTAAGTTGATGGGATCCTTGCTACTGTTCATATGCATGAGATTGACTTGGACGCTGTTGTTTTGTAGAACCTTTACGGAACCGATTGGTTCCGAAAGAACCAGAGGACGCAATGTCTTTGGGGTAACGTCGGTGAAATTTAACGGAAACTGAAAGATAACACAATTTTCGAATTAGTTTATACTTAAAAAATGTGATTCGGTAGTTCGTCTATTGTAAACGAAGTGATTATTGCATCGAGACAAGTTAGTGAATATATAAATGAGTGCGTAGCTATAAGAAATTGTGTGCGTGGGCGACTATTAGTTACAATTTGTTGCATAATAACCATTTTAATTATCACCTACCGCTAATAGGAAATTGGTGACTTATTACTCGACTTAAGCATCCTTTAATTTTTTTTTAATCATCCAAGTGCGACGAAGAGAAGTATGTAATAAGTTTTGTCATCTAAAGAACTACACTCGCCGTCAAATAAAACGGGTCAATGACAAAATCCTCGGTATCTTGCAAATGAATAATGGTACAAGCATGAAACTAACTTTAAATGAAAGAGAATTTTAATATCGTATTAAATAAACCTTTAAGTATTATACAACGTAATTAGAAAAAATAAAATAAATAAAAGCTCGAATTTGGTAATAAATTCATATTAGATATGCTTGTTTCACTTTTGCTTGTTTTCTCGCTTTTGTTTTTAATCTGTCAAATTAAAATAATAAAAGGCAATAATTACCATCTTTTACGATCATTATTGAATTACTATCATGTTGCTAACACAAGATGAATGTACAAGTATCGTCACTATGCTAGAAGAAGGCAGAAGTCAAAGAAGTAAAGCGAGAGTAACAAGCGTGTCACTTTCTACGGTACAGAGAGTCGTCCAATGTTACCGAGAAACTGGGCTAAACATAAGAAGACCGGGAACCGGCAGATCGAGATGTACTGCGGCTCGAGAGGATCGATTTATTGTTATGCCTATGCTCCGAAATCGGCACCTCACGGCAGTAGAAGTAACAAATCAACTTTGAGATACCCGAAGAGACGACGTAAGCAATCGGACTGTAAGGAGGCGGCTCCAAAAAGCTAATATGACCCCACGTAGACCTGCAAATGGCCCAAAACTTGAAAGGAAACATCGAGTAGCAAGATAACGTTACGCACGCGAACATGAACAATGGGGAGACGAAGAATGTGCAAGAGTAATGTTTTCTGACGAATCCAGATTTATGCTCTATGCACATGATGGGCGGCGAAGAGTTTGCCGACGGCCAGGGGAACGTTTCATTCCAGCTTGTTTTGAGGAAAAAGTATCGTCCGGCTGTGGATCTGTTATGGTTTGGGCTGGAATCGCTTCAGAGAGTCGCACGGAGTTAGTGCTGAGAGAAAATGGTACGCTAAATAGTGTAAGATATGTAGAAGAGATCCTTAATGAGCATGCTAGCCCATACTTATAGCCCATACTTAAGGATTATGGGTGAAAATTCCATATTCAATCATGACAACGCTAGGCCACATACAGCTCAAATTTTAAATGAGTATTTTCAGGACGTTGGCATCAATTCCATGGACTGGCCCTCGAGAAGCCCGGACTTAAATCCGATGGAGCACGCTTGGGACCAGCTTGGCAGGTGCATAAAAAAACGGAACCCCGCCTCAGCGACACTTAGAGACCTGAAACATGCGTTAGTGGAAGAACGGACCAATATCCTGCAACATCGCATAAGAAACTTAATAAACAGCATGCCTAATCGTCTGACAGCTGTAGGAAGGGCCCGTGGAGGCAATACGAAGTATTAATTTGGCTTTTAAGTTCGTTTTTGTGTGGTATGTGAGGTAACGTCTTTTAATTTTTCAACGCAAAAATTGTTGACATTTTGTTTCTTATGTAATTTTAATAAATAAACGAATAACGTTTTAAACATTTGATGTTGTTTTATTAACTATCAAATTATCTACAACATGCAGTTTAATTCCTGCCGCTAGCTCTATTATTTTAGGAGATATTCTAGTTTTTCATAGTGACCCGTATTATTTGACCGCGAGTGTAGTTCTACAATATTTCCTACAAGGTGCTCAGAATAATTTTATAAATATTTTCTGTGTCTAAGTTTTTGTGTGTTTAATTAGTTGTCAAACGTCATACCGCATCAGGTCTAGTGGAGCGGTGCTTGGGTTGTCGATCGACTAGGTTCTTAGGCTCTGGTTGTTCTGTTGTAGTTGTAGCCTACAGACGTTAAGCCAGGAACAGTTATTTCAATACTTTCTATAATTACCACTACACACAAATCCTATTTTACTGTATGTACATACAGTACTAAATCAAATTTAATTTGAAAGTCTGCATGAATGCTCGACTAGACGTTACAATATAGGTTGCCATCACCATCATCATATCCGCCGACGAAAGACGATCGCTGCTGGGTAGTATACTCCAAGGATCTCCACGACGTTTGCTTTAATGCTACTAAGGATCCGAGCGTTTTCTTTTCAAGTTGTGCTGTTAACGAGTAATTACTGAACGTGACCAAACTACGATTAATGTCAATTGACTTATGTTTTGCAACAAAGCTGATAGTTTCGTCAGTATTTTAATAATTATCCACTTTTTAAAAATGCTCATCCAATTCAACGATTTCTTGCTACCGTCACCAGATCGTCGGTCCACCTTGCGGGAGAACGATCTATCTTGAAAGGCCTACCAACACCATGTCTTAGAGCAACGTCACAATTTATGACAATTAGCTTCCTTTGCCACTTTGACAAACTAAAAGAAGTGGCGTGAAGTAGCTTGGTAACCAATTTGTTAAGATGGACTTCCAGAAAGTAACGCCTGAATCTAATAATTAAACTAAAGGAAAATGAGAAAGACACAAAACAATCGTCGTCGTACTCGTACATACCTCTGTGGTACTACTGCTAGCAGTGGCACTAACGGTGATGGTGGCACTAGTGGTGCTCGTGGTACTACTGGTCACGTTATCCACCGGTTCTTCATGCACGTCCTGTGACACATCGCATACTTGCACTTCACAGCACGCGTCCTTGGGGTCCTGTACGTTGATGCATTTGTCGGATTGCGGTAGAGGGCTGCACCTGTGAGGACGATTGAGCCTTGAGGGACGGCAGAAGAAATTATAATGGTTGAATTTTTAACTGGAAACTAGACTTTTTCACGGGTGGTAGGACATTGTGCAAGGTCCGTCCGGATCGCTACCACTATCTTGCTCGCTAATAAAGCCGCTAAGCAGCAGTGCTTGCACTGTTGTGTTACAGCATGGAGAGCAAGACCGATAAAATTACTGGCACAGAGGTATTACATCTTAATCCCCTGGGTTGGCAACGTATCTGGAATATCCTTGGTATTGCTGGTGTCTATGAGCGGTGGTGATCAGTTACCATCAGGTGACCCACTTGCTCGTTTTCTTTTCTGTTTTTTATAAAAAAAACTGGAGCTAAATTTTGCCACTTTTGTCACTTTACAGTCAGGTCAAAAATGTCAAATTAATTTGATAAATTCCTATACACGTGAGGCCGTACCTAGGTTTACAGGTGACAACAGAGTTGGCCTCGCAGGAACACTTTTGCTCGCAACCAACGTTCCACTTGGATCCGACGGGGTATGTGTCGTTGCCGTAGCGGCACACCTCCAGTTTAGTCACCTTCGAATCTGGAAAGAGCGTATTTATCATAATTTTAATCATATCTGCCAAAAGACGGCGTTTGGCAGATGGCTACTAGCATTTGGCGGATGGCCACTGCTAGAAGTAGTATCCCCAATTAGGCATTACGCATGTTTAAACGTGCACACAGGGTGCACGCCTATCGAACAAGTAGTATGCGATAAAAAGCGTAACTTAAAACGGGTAGCTAAGAAACTTTTTAAAGAGCATCAGAGAACAGTTGCCACCATCATCAGTGATATAGGTTTTGATATCGTGACTAAATGGGGCAATGAAATAAGAAACTACAGGAAATAGAGCATAGTATTTCAGTTTTTGAGAAGAAAAGAACAGAAAGTGGTTACGGCTATTTTAAATGGCACTGACGATGGTACCGCAAAGGTTTTCTTGGTATGAATTAAAGAGCAATTACCTCCATTACCGGTAGCACAGGCAATGATACTACAGCACTGGTCGACGGGCGACTCGAAGCAAAGCGGGTCATTGATGCGGCGCCCGCGCCGGATATAAGGATGCTTGCAGCGCGGGGAACAGTCGAATACACCGCCAGCAATACACTCGCAGGACTCCTCACACGCGCGGTCTATGCGTTCTCCGATCTGAAACCAGAAACAAGTAAATTCTAAAACAGAATCCAAAATTAAGGATCTACCGATGACACCATCTGGTGAAGGTTCAGTCAGATCAGGTGCAACATCATGTGGTGTGGATGCTTGTCACCTGACAAATCTCTTAAACAAGACAGATCAAAGCCCGACGACTTCAGGCATCAGATAAGACATCATTTTCTAGTATCCATACTTATCTTGACTCAAAAATCCGACGATTTAGGGGCCATTACAGTATTTTTATGAGCTTTATAAACCAATCTAATAATAATAATAAAATTACGACGTGTACTTTGTTGGAAAAATACCACCGGAAAGTTAGAAAACAATTAGCAAGATATACTTAGTATTAAAAAGTAAGCACCACTCGCCAATATAAATTAAGGTAACGGCCACTGTTAAAGACTGGGACAAAGACTCTCTAATACTTGACGAAAAGATACGGAAACGGAGAGAATGATGTCAACTGCTGGTATAAAAAATGCCCTGCGCGTGTCAAGCATTGGTATCGTTACCTTAATTCATGGCTAACGTACAGGGAAATTTTGTTTTACCTTATGTAACCTAATTACACTAAGACAAATAACAAACCTGGTAAAAATAGTACTTAGTAGGCATAAGAAAATTAGCTGGTACTTTACTAAGAATAGTTTGACACCTACCTTATATGAAACTTCATTTTCTCTGCACAGATCCGCCTCCTCCCTTACTTCTTCAGACCTGTCAACCGTCAGTATCGGATGGAATGGCGCTTGCAAATTCGTATAGAATTTATCTGGTATGTCTTTCTCGAGCTTAGGCATGTCTACCTTCGAAGGTTCATACTCATCTTCCCCGTCAAGCGTCACATCACTCAGATCGGTAAGTTTCTTAGTATTTACTGTAGTCTGATTATGCAACGCAAAAGCGAAATTTTTGAGATCATCTACGCTTAAATTTAACAGTCTTGCTCTCGGTTTCAGAGTTTCTGTTACCGGTTCTTCTGTAGTGGTATCCTCTGTTTTATTTTCGGTTGTAGTTGGTGGCTCTACCGATGTAGTCCGTGTTGGAAAGGTTGATGATGTTGTTGGTTGAAACATTATCATTTCAGTAACTTTGTCATTTTGATGTAGTGCGACTAGTGGACCTAATGGTGCTGGTGTGTCTTCATCATCACCCGGTATTTTACCTGCAAAGAAGAAACAACTCATATAAGAAAATGGTTACAAAATAGAAAAGTAAACCTACAAATCGCAATGCAACTTTCCATAGTTATTGATAAAACACTCAATTCGCCTGCAGTGTTTTGCTTCAGAACAAATCAAACAAGATCAAAACAAAGAAAAACAGTAAATCTAAAAAAATCTGCATAGGTTGTACTGCAAAAATCTTCTTTAATGGATAATCTGACATGAAGACACAAACTAGAGCAAGGTCAGTAGGCGAGATTATAACCTGCACATCGAGAAAGATACGGTTATTTTATCATTGTATCATTCTGAACTTTATTTGTACCAAGCGAAGGCTATGTTGTTATAGAGATCGAGTCAGTGATCGGAAATTACTCGATCGTATCCGTTAACGGATTCCGATGTAACTGTCTACAAACTTCGATTGGAACTCCGAAGGAAACGTACAAAAATAAGTTTGCTGTTGTCGAAATTTAAACTTTACAACTTTTCGTTCTTGCGTCTGCGACGTAATACGACGTTGTGATTTTGTAAGCAGTTCAGAAACATACAGTTCTTTTTGGATATCGATGTCGAGACGTATCGACATGGCACGTCGGCAATACAATGACTTCTTGAGCGTGAGAAACAGTTTTCGTGATTGAACTTAATTGGAATAATACTAAAAGAGTAATAAAATGCGTGTGGTCAGTGGAGAGGAAAACAAAAACGTATTGCAATTTCAAGAGGCTGATCTAGGGTAACAGCAACATAACTATATGAGTTCAAGTTGTGATAGTGTTTAAGACATGTACCTAACACGGTTTTTTTTAACTATTTTCTTTAGTGTCTGCAGTGGCTCTAACATGACCGGCTTAGGTTTAATTTATTCCTCCGTGTGTCTTTGTCAAACTTGTGTCATAAGAAAGGGACGGGCATAGAGATCAACTAATGTTATGTTTGAGCCAAGGATCGTAGTCTTCTCGAAGGGTCCAGAACGGCTAGCACGCATGCTTATTTTCTCGCTTGTCACTCAGAACGTCTCTCTCTTACTAAGCTATAGTAAGAAAAAGACGCACTGGGCGACAAAGCAAGTGACGGTGTGTCGTGCTAGCCATTTAGGTGGCTACGATCGCTGAGCAAATAACAATTTATCAAACACTAAAATGGGCGATCGAACGGCCAATCGATCCGGGCCAAATTTCATAAACTCGACAGGCGATAGGTTACAATGCCAATTCACCGTACACTACTATGTCTACGAGTAATGCTACAGACTTACAGATTTAACATCATAGTGGGCAAGCAATGTATAACGAATTTTCACTGTCACCTGTCGCCAGTCGCGTTTATGAAATTGGGCTCAGAGCAAACTAAACGCGTACCTTTTCCGACTCAGGTTGATTTCGTAATTATACGCATAAATACCATTACCAAAAAGGTTACTATGATCGAAGCATCATTCCCTTTCCATGAAGCAAAAGTTTGTGAAAGAGAGAAGTACTTATCTTCTTCTACTTATACGCCCCTCACTAAATAAGCAGCTCACTTTGATATTGTCCACACTGTTACCAACTACCACAACATTTTCCTTTCGTTTACTTTGGTATTTAAGTAGCTGTCTTTGAACAGAGAAGGCATAATGAAGAATCATGTTGGCATAGTAAAACAGGAATAGAAACTCTTATCTAGAAAGGAGTTAAAAGAAATTCTTTATAAACCTCTGACTTATTTTAGCCGCATATATGAGTCAATACACATTTTAAGGCAATAATTGTGAATATTAATAATTTCTACGAATCGTTATCCAAATTAAAAAGACACCTGTTCTAATAAACAATATTTACTCAATTGGACTCTGTAAGGTACTAAATAATGACTTATTTGGTTTGGTATTCATTTCGTGATAACAAAAAATAACAGTTATGGTCATCCTATTTAGCCTCATGGCCAGGGCCGGACCGTGAGTTTAGGGGGCCCTGGGCTAATACTACTCAGGGGCCCACCTAATTACTGAAAGTAAATAAAATTAAGGATTTTCCTTATTATCGACGATTTTTGACTTTGACTTGACTTAGCTGGGGACCCCATGAACCCACCGAGCCCTGGGCTGAAGCCTAAAAAGCCATTTGGTAGATCCGGTCCTGCTTTTGGCTTACTTGCAGCAACCGGGGTCACTAACTCAAGGTTCAAAATAACCATGGTTAGAGTCTGCAACAGATAGCAGACATATACGTAGACGATCGTCTGATCTCAAAAATATTTACACAAGCTCTTACTTTCCTGATAATAAAGTCGTTTGTCGATTTTATTTTAGATTCGTCTGCTCTGCTAACTGGACTCAGATAAAAACATAATAAATCGTAGATAAGTACTCCAATTAAATTAGGCAGTCACAATGGTATAATGCCAAAAATGGCCTTTTGTGTTTTTATAGACGTCCAAAGTCCGGGTTTAGCGCGTATGAGCTGAAAATGTGGATATTACAGTATACTATGCCATGACATTTTAATTCAAAGTAGATACGAGTAAATACCAAATCTGGCCTAAGGCTAGTACGCTGATAGCCGACGCTCACCAGCGGCACGGCACGGCATGTTGAGGATTTTCGTAAGCGGTTTTGAATCTTGAACCTTACTTGAAAACACTTAGCATTCATCGTTGATATCTTGACGAACTGCTGCGGCATTGAGGAAAGTTTCGAACATCAACAAACTGTGAATGCTAAGGATTAAAATAAGGTACAAAATCTTTTGCCGTGCCGTGACAGTGGTAAGCGCTGGCAGGAGAGTAACCGCATTATATGTCACGTCAGATGTAGTTCTTCTGACCGCCTGATGACAGTATTTATTGATTAGGTGTTGAACTAGATGTCGCTAAGTTGGTGAAGAAGTCTCGAATCAGTTATGAAGTCACTGCAACTTCGTAATGAAGTCAAGTGGTACCGTAAAATAAACATCGAACCAACAACGACCATACATGCATATGTGTTAAATTACAACAATTCCGTGACAGCACACCTGCATACTTTACATAATGGTTACGTACAGACACACGAACCAGACGTCCCTAACATTTGATGCCATTCATTTGCGTGCGCTTAAAGCCCCTTGGTGCATAATAGATTTTTCGAAATCATACAAATTTCTGTTTGATTAGTTACTTTATTGTTTTACGTTCATGTGTGAATTCAGATTGTAAAGAGCACAGAAAATCAGATACACAATATGTTAATAAAGTTAATTGCGTCATTCCTTCCTAAATTCCGGATCTTAGATTACTGCCAAGTGATTAGGTCACATTTCACTACATCAATTCATCTTTTAACTGAATTTTAAAAAAAAAGAAGAAGAAGACTTAAGACATAAGAAATTACGAAAAAATATTAATAAATATTAATATAAATATCAGAATTAAGAAGAAGAAGATTAGAAGAAGTTCTCAATGCGACACGTATATATTTTTTACAACTGCATGTAATCGCATAATCGCAGTTAGTGTTGTGCCCTAAGGTGACCTCAAAGCGTGTGTGTGTTGTGTATGTGGGTTAGGTAGGTCCAAGCACTCGACCCGGGCAACCGGTTACTTTAAGGGCCAGCGTACACTGACGCTTGCATTTATAACCGACTTCAAAAAATTTCGGAGTGGGTTTTCAATTCAACGCGTATATTTTTGTAATTTGTTTGTTCACTGATTCCTCAGAGATGGCTTTCACGTTTTTATGTATTTCCAAGTTGGTTGGCCATTTCATTCTAATCCAAATTCGATAATGGCATCCATGAGGAATCAAGGGAACTCCTCAAATGGAGTAAACACTATAGCGATTAGGCATGTTTCTAAATAATCTGAGGTGACTATTTGGACTATAGTAGCATCATTAGATTAAGTCATAAGTCGATTTTTAATTTAAAAAGTTATTACTCAACTGTAGCGAACCGAACAGGTAGTTTATGCATCTAACAAGCCATTTTGATAACTTGCATTTGTCTTTTTTTGATACTCATACATGCAATATTGAATAACTCCATGAAATCCGACAATAGAGTTTAATTAAAGACTATGCCGAAAGAGAATCATCGCGTGCAAAGGAATTAACATGTAGCTACTCTATCACTACTGACAGAAATACGAGTAATTTAAATTTTAAATATGATCATTTACAGAAAACACAGTTGTTTCAATTTTGAAATGAGATCAAATCTTTTCAAATTCTCTCATTATTTGCGCTGTGGTAGCCACTATTTGTTGCGCCGGAGTGACTCGTTTAATTCAATTTGAGGCTGCGAGCTTGACGAATCGGGTACAAAACTATCATTAGATCAAAACGAGCACAGTCACGAAATATCAACAGTGCTAACCGCCTGTTGTGAAATTAACAAGCAGCTTAGCTGAAAGTGTTAAGAGTTATTTTCAAGTGTCTAGTCAATTCGAAGGAGATGAAAAGACTTTACGTGGGCTTAGGCAATCATGGGCACACGGCTTTATTCTGGCGAATAAAATACGTGTCTAATGGGATTAATGGGCCATTTAATGGTCCATTTGGACGATCTGATGACGAGGAATGTGGCCCTTAGATGGGACGTCGTGTCTCGAAGGCGTCGGGCATTCGGAGGTGTTTGAAGTGTCTTATTAAGGCTGTTGAGTTAAGACACATTCGAGGGAGCTCGAGGAACGAGTTGTGTCCAAGCTGTCCGGTTTTACAATTTGGCCCAGCTAACACATATTTTGACTCTCTGGACAAAAACTGGTTGTTACATTTATGCTTTTGTGTACTCGTCTCTATCTGTCTTCTTCATTCGTAATTCGTGTTTCGAAAACCCATTCTATATTAAGTTTTTTTTCTTTTACAAGGAGTAATAGATGCCGGTTTTGTTTTTTTAAGGTTCCGTAGCCAAAGGGAGTCAGGACCCTATTACTAAGACTAATTCTTTGGTACTCTAAAAGGTAGACTCAGAATTTTTCTCAGACTGTAAAAACACGTTTCTGGTGTATATGTATAAGGACCCCCTCCCTATATGTATACAAGAAGCTCGTTTTTTTTTAAATTTTTATATTTAATAACCCTATGTTCACATTCCTTTATTACCGTGTTTTTATGCAAATAGATATTTCTGATTCTGAAAATGTATCGCAATTCGGATCCGGTGACGAAGGCCAACTAAGACTTCGCAAGAGCTACGGCCATATGCGCAAGCGCAATGTCGCGTAAAGTCTGCATCCGCCAGATCCTCACATCTGGTCCTTGACGGTGCACAGAGGTAAAACAGAATGCTTTCTGTTAAGATTCTCAAAAGTTTCGTATAACAAGCTTTTTGACTCGGTTCCGTGAATAATTATTACCTTTGTTACTATGGTAAAAATTTGTTTTAAATAATAATTATGTAATTTTGACTATCTCAATATAAAAACGTGTTATTTGAGTAAACGTGCCATTTATAATGTAATTTTACATTGAGTCAATAACTAAACTAAAGTAAAATTAACTTAAACTTACCCCATCAGAAACATATTCATGATATGTCAAACAATTTTCTGTCAATAGACAGTTTCAAGTTTAGTAAGAAATTCGATAAGGTCTAACATAATGTTTTTTACCTTATTAAATGTGTTGAGCGCTCGTAAGTCAAAAATCACCCTACTCATCCCAAACTATACGATACGAGAACTGCTCGCTTTCAATAAGTTTGTGAGAAATCTGTTGTGTATAATTAATTTTATTTAATTAATTAATGAAATTATTATTATGGTCTTACCGAATATGTGTCTGTGTACTGTGACAATTGAGTGACCATGACAACGGATGTTTACCGCCCCAGATTGTCCGACCAGGACGTCCGGAGAACCGACGACAAAATCCGGATTACGGCATCACGTTACGTGTTGCTGATTGAATAGGAAATCGGAGTTTGTTCACTAAACGAATCAGTTACGGCTAATAACTCGTTTAAGGTACTTAAGACGTTAGCACGGCTGTGCCGATTCTTTTTTTAATCTTTTTACGAACAAAGTTGAACAGCTTTACTTTTATAGTTAGGGGCTATTTACATGGTATGAGTTCTCGCATGTGATTTGTAGTACATTTCGGGTTAACGAGGTAGGATGTGATCCGTCGATTGATCGGGCCGCGCAATGTAATAATATAATAATAATAATAATATGGGATGGGAATGGGAAAGACATACATAATAATAATATAACACTTTATTTCAGACATTGTCCATAAGGTTAGTTAGTTACAATAAAGACTTAAAAACTAATGTTAGTAGGTAGGTAAGGCAACAAATATTTAATAATAAATTACGGATCGCGGAGGACATGTAGCTGAGTCCACCGGCGCATCAGCGCGGTGTCCCAGCGGTCAGCGAACACACTAAGGAGCTTGTTGGGGCTGGCACGCACCCGGGCAAGCAGGGAGGCGCACCGCTTGCGCATTATAGCAGCGAAGCCGTCAGTCTGCGCCTCCGCAAACATCCCCGACGCACTGCAGCGCCATGGCAGACCCAACAGAACTGGAAACGCCTTGTTGTATTGAACACGTCAGTCGCTGAACGTCCGCCGCGTAAAATGAGCCCACAAACCGCACGTGTAAAAAGATTGGCAATACGCCTTAAAGAGCGTTACTTTTACTTGTGCTTTTATTGATTGAGTACATCGTGCAAATCTACGAGCCAACATATTGCATCGGACAGCCAGCGACCTACGTTCCCTCTCCACATCACAATTCGCACGCTTAGAATTAAAGAGACCCATTTCTGAATTATACACGTCCTAAAATATGACCTTAACTAAAAGACATAGGGTTTAATTTTGGGAAATGTCATATTCAGAATTGAGTCGCTTTAATTCTAAACGTGCGAATTGTCCTTTAAATCGTCAATGTAATGCAACTCGCATACGAGAAATCGCTTCATGTAAATGGCCCCTTAGTGCCTTATGTACAGACTAATCCCTATATTCATAAAAATTTTACAATCTTTTTAAGCTAACAGATGTTTTGTCCCTTTCATTTTAGGGCAAACGTCACAATGACAGAATAAGACATAAAACATGATAACTAACAAACGTTTACGAAGCGATGATGAATAAGGGGGTTAGGAGGCAAACGAACATTCCGATTTCTAATGGAAAATGATTACCACCACCCATGAAAACGTTGCTAGTATTTAGCTAAGCTATATAACATGTCATTACTGATCTGTCTTGTGAGATAGAGCCTCACTGTGGGACAAATCACTGAGACCAACATGTTACGCCTATATGTATTGTTAAAAAGGATAATGAAAATAATATTTTGCAAGTAGGAGTCTACCAGCGGTTAAAAAAAAATGGAAGATTCTGCTGAGAAAAAGCGCCGCAAAAAACTCTGCAGCTTATGCCTTATTTTTTCTTCTCCTTTTAAAACAAATTAACACAGCAATAATTACATCGTCTACAGTAAGTACCTAACATAAAGAATAGTTAAGTATAAATATATAACCAAAAGAATTGATTAGGTACAATAAATAGCACAGCTACGCACAGTTAAGTAAAATGTAGCCAAATTCATCGAAAACAATTGAAAATAATCCTAGAAATTTTACGTGTAGATTTTAAGGAAAGTTTTATTTATTGTCTTTTTATTAATGGGCCAAAATTCTTTTTAGTGCCTAAAAAAAAGCACTTTTACAAAATTGTAGAAGTCTCGAAATATTTTCCTAGTAATATTACGTTAGTTCTCAACCGGGCCCCAATTTTTATTATGAATTTTCCCACCATCCTGGGTTTTTTATTACAGAAAATTCTCATTTGGTACCCAAATTACCACTGCGTTACCAGTCCCCAAGACTCCTCAAGAATAGTGTCCACTGCGTTACCAAACAATAGTTTTTTTCTTATTCTGACCCCAAATATTTTTATAACAGTCATCATTCGGGTATGCGTATGTCATTCCAGATTTAAAGATAACATATTATTTTAAGAATATCAGGATAAATAAAAAATATGCGTAAAAATGTACAAGGGACATTTTATTAGGCATCAAAAAGAATTTTGGCCCTAATACACTATACTTTTTGCGGGTGGTAGGACCTTGTGCAAGGTCCGTCCGGATCGCTACCACTATCTAGCTCGCTAATCCTGCCGCTAAGCAGCAGTGCTTGCACTATTGTGTTCCGGCGTGCAGAGCAAGACAGCCTGTGTAATTACTGGCACAAGAGGTATTCCATCTTAGCCCTCTGGATTGGCAACTCATCTGCAATCTCTTTGGTGTTGCGGGTGTCTATAGGCGGTGGTGATCACTTACCGTCAGGTGACCGACTTGCTTGTTTGCCTTCTAGGAAAACAATTTCACGCTCCTATAATATACTTAACCAAGATTCCTTTTATAGACTAGTCGTAATCGAGGTGAACTGGGTCAATGAGCTTGCACGTGTTTACACAAAAATATTTCTATTCCGTAATATTGGAATTTTTAAAATCATGGATGTCGAAAGCAACCGGACAAGGTAAGTACATTTTTGTAGCTCAAGTTATACAAACACCAGCGACTTAGATGTGACTTCCCTGCCTATTTATGAAGCTTTAAACAATGTTTAAAAAAATTACAAATACATACGAGTACATCTATATGTCTAGAGGTCATTGAGAAAAGCGTTTGAGCGTTCGTGTCTTTTTTCGTTATTAAATGATAATTATTTTATTTTGTTCAATTATTTCATTTTCCCACACATTTCGCACACCTTTGATTTTCACTAGTAACGAACAAAAAATTCGGCGTCGGCCATTTTTTATAGACAGACTTTGTATTATTGAGTAAAAGAATGGCGTGCAGCGTGCAATCAACCTAAAACTTTGAAAAAAAAGTTGAATGAAGCGGGCGTTCACTTACGCCAGACGTTACGCTTCACTGAACATTGAATGTTGTCTACATTTCCGTAAAAACAAATGATAGGAGCTTGTCACAAATCGCAAAGGCTTGTCTCCATCCTAGTGGCAATTTTAAAGTACACTTTAAAACCAAGTTCATAAGATCTATATTTAAAATGTTATTGAACAGGATATATGTCTTTTTCGAACGTCAATTCTCCTGTCGATTGGAATAAGCGCCACGTAATAATATGACAAGTTTATTCATAGCATTTGTTTTTCTGTACTTTTCTTTACAACGTGAAGGTCACTTGGTTCTAGCATATTCACTTATCCTATACAAGTTTGTTTGCGGTCCGCGTGTCGCGACATCTGCTGGCCGAAGGATGTCGTGTTCCGGCGATTCCTTGGCCTTGTACCTTGTTGGTGGCGAGCACGACATCGGAATTATCGACGAATCGGGGCCACGCCGTTTTATCACAGAAATAGCTTTATTTTACGTTTAGATATAGAAGTTTAATCTGAAATGTTAACATACATATATGGGTATTTTCGTATGTAGAAGTCCTTAACTGTATACTGTCTTAACACGTATATCATAAATGAATTGTACGTAAAATTCTTTACTGTACGTAAAAATGAAAATAACAGTATCATTTTCGTTTAATCTTTCATTTTGAAACTGCCACTAACCGCTTAATTATTGGACGCGTACAAACGAAAATGCCTCATTACTGAACAAAAACAATCCGTTCTACTATTTTTAAAATGACATATTTAAATCAATTTAAGCGGTCAACCATCCCGTTCTGCCATTTTTCTCGGTAAAATTAGAAAACAGAACCAGTCAGGACCTCCCTGGCTACTCACAAAGATATTTATAACTTGCGTTAATGATTACTCTTTTACTCTGATCTCATTAAGATTGCTGTTTCCTACGCCTTGACTTGATGATGATTGCTAAGTGACAGTCATTAAAATACTCCTTTCTTATTCAGCCTTGCGGGAAATTACGTGATGCATTAACGTTCCGAATCAACCTTAACAGTGATGTCACGATATTTGAGTTAAGTCGGGTCAAGCTTCGATCTTGGCAGTCAACTTCAAGGTTTCTATGTGTTTATACCAATACAATTTTAACCTCCAAAGCTACTCACGTTTTTAAGTCCAACGTTAGAAATGGTAAAAAATATTGGTCAAATTATTTGATATAGTCATTTTCAGGCCGCATAGGCTTCTACATATATAGAAGCTGGATCGTCTGTACAGGTTGATGATGCCTCGTGCCTGCACCCCTCATATATGAGGTCAATGGGGTCGCCATAGTCACACCTTGATGCCTCATAATTGAAGTACGGGCTCTCAGAATCCGTAGATACCTAACTGATAAAAAGGGAATTGCTCCGACATACTAGTAGATATATACCTATAACTATATAAGTATAGTTATCCAGTAAACTAATACCATTAATTTCAATTCCTGTAAACATTTCTAACGAAACAATTATGAAAAAACTACGCGCATAACTTTGCGACAAGGTTTGTAAGTAGACGGAACGGAGTCGACTAGTAAGGAGTTCATTTGTCTTTTTTGCGAGCGCCTTACATCTTAACAACCAATTATAAAGAGAGTTTGTGTTTTTCTCAAGTATTTAATTTGACAAACACGTCGCTCATAGAGTCCTTAGTATAATTATCCCTTATATCCCTCACGACGCTATCTGGGTCCCTTCTGTAGTTATTTCTTATCACACAGTTGCCTTTAACAAGATAATTTGACAGCCACTTTAAAAATACTTTCCTTGCAACTTCATTCCATATTTATTCTTGTGTCGCTTTTCGGTCGCGCGTAATTAAATTTTAGCGATCAATTAAGAGAAGACGCCGTGCAATGCCAGTAATGGGGTAATGAGTTGTGAAATGAGACTCTTTAATTACTTAATTAATCTCTTAATATGGTGCGGAGACTGAGAGTGTCGAGGTGAATCTTTAGCCTTTTTGACTGCTGGTTAAGTTGTTAACGAAAAATGACGCAAATCTTTCGAAAGTGCTTTAGAAAAAGCTGAAGTCGTTTTGTGCCGCGATAGAGGAGTTTGATTAATGACTAATAGATTACTAGTATGTATAACAATACATATAGTTGAGGACGTAGGCGTATGCAAATGATATTATTGTTCAAAATTGTGACGACAAGAATGATTCCCGTGGGAAGATTCGTCAGCTGCGAACAAAATCACAGCGCGGAAAATTGCCTAGTAAGTGAAAGTGCCTTGCAATGTACCTAGGTAAAGAAGTTTTTGCGTGATTGAGTAACAATAACAAACAAACGAATTGCTTCGTTATTAGATTTCCGCAGTACAATGCAAGCAAGTGCAATGGTTGATGCATTAAAATAAATGCAAATTAATACATTACGAATTACAATACCTACTACCATAAACTTATTAAATACTAGCGGACGCGTGCGACTTCGTTCACATAAAATTAGTAGCCTATGTCCGTCAGAAATAGTGTAGCCTTCTATCTGTGAAATAATTTTTGAAATCGGTTCAGTACCGTAAAACTACACAACTATAGTACAGGGCCCCAACTTTAGTCCAGTCAACTTGTCAAACAATATCGTAGCTGCGTCGACTAATAGCGACATCTAGTTTATTATTAAGTACTATTTTCATTCATTGACGTACATAAGAACTAGTTTCATGCGTATCCAATAGATGGCCAACGGATTCAAGTCAGTTGGTTGCCTGCTAGAAGAACAGGTATAAACGTGTCCGGCGAGTTCCGTAAACTTTTATTCCCACACAGTGGTTGAAGCGACGATATGAACTCTGTGTTGGATTCAAATGAAAGGTAATGTTTCTTGGATGAAGTTTATATATAGTTTATTATGAAAATTGCAAGATTAAAAAAAGTGTAGATTTTTTTTTGTAATCGCACCCTTGGGTTTCAACTATAGTCCTAACGGATTTTTGGACCATAATTAAAAGTCAACTTATTTTATTCCAGAAAATGATATCACGAGATAAAATGATGAGAAGGAAAGTAGGTGGGTGAGCGTATAAGTCCTACAGTGATCGCCAAATGGAACTTTGTCTTATGGATATCACAAACAAAACACTAACACATCGTGAAGCTGCTAAAAAAGTAATGTAGTAATAGTTGATTTTTATAAAAGATTTAATTGTAATTTAAATTCCTACATTTATTACTTCTTGTTTGAGATAAGGTTAACGATTTAAAAGAATTTAATAAAGATTAAAAAGATCTCAAAAACTGTGATTTCTTAAATACATAATTTCGCTAATAAATGATACTTTGATCTCACTTTTTGCGTTTTATTTTATAGACCAAACTTAGAGGTATTAAAATAAATCATCCAACTATAGTCTAATGTGCCACAACATGCGATTTCAATAGGATTTATAATCTGGCCTAAAGTTGTCAAAATACCACACAACAATGGTCCAAATTTAAATTAAAAAATATATACATGTTACGCCAATACTATAACTTTTGACCAATATTTATTATCTTAATACGTTTTCCTTTATCTAAAGACATAACTAGGACTTAAATATGTCAATCCATTCGTTAGAGGGAAAAGCACAAAGTTGAAACTTAACGATTCTGTACCATAGTTGTGTAGTTTTACGGTAGTTCCAGAGATTACCCGCTACATACAAACAAACTAACAAAGTTTACCTCTTTATTATATTAGTGTAGACTAGCGTATAGACGAACAAAGCTCACTGACGTATAATGTTTTTTGATCTGTCAAAATCTGCTGCAAAATGTCACGTAATGCAAAATTTATACTAAAGTGGGTTCCCTAGAGTATGCCTGTCATTCAAAACATGCAATGCCATTGTGTTTCTTTTCTCTTTCTTGCTTGAACAACTGTAATAATACATTTAAGTATTTTCGTAATTGTACAAGTAAGAATTCTAGTATGCCTAGTTATAAATGTCAAAAAAAAAATAACAACAGAACAGAAATTGTTTTGAATTGTTCTGTTTTAATTTGTGTCTAATATTCTTGTTAAATATATGAAGTTGAAGACTTAAAAAAACAAAAATACAAACTAAAGCAACAATCTTGAAGTTCAAATCGATGTACCGGATGATGTTAAACCAGAGAACATGTGACACAAGTATCAAGAAATGTACTTAAGACGACATTGTTGAAATGTTGTCTATTTTTTAACAAATATGCTGGCTCAGGTTAAGACCTAAAAAAGTTAAATTTATAAGCAGAATATTTATTACTACATTGATGTCATTTGCTAAGCTGAAAATTTAATTTATTATTTGTGCGGTACTTTTGGTATTTAAAAGTAGCGGTTTTATGACACATTTTTATTTTAAATATGTATTGATTTTAGCGGTCATGAATCACGAGTCTGCCATGTGGATCAAAATCAGAATTAGGTTCGCAAATGTCTATCCTGTGGACAACAGTTAAGGGTCTATAGTCTATAGTTCATTATTTATCGCCAAGCCTAGTTTTGACCTAAGTATTCGAAGAAAACATAACTAGTGTATGTACCCAAAACGTCTACTGTTGACCAAAGGAGAGACAATAAAAAAAAAGTATGACCCTTGTATTCTATTACCACTGCCAGTACAAAATATAGTCTATCACAAACTGTTTAGAGAAAACCTCTTTATATTGCGTATTATTCCAGAAAATAAGAATTTATTATTAAGACATACAAAGTCCTGCAAAGTGTTTTGAACGACACACGGAACTCTCAGCCTAATAGCCACGCTCATAAGGTTTACCCCCGTGCCGCTCATACGGACCTTAATCCCCTGTTTCACCTTGAGGGAGCCTCGTCTTAACGAGTAGGATCTAGCCAGGGGACAACTTGTTTACAAATGTATCACGGAACATTGAACCTACTCGACGTTGCACTGCCGTTCGTCCACTGCTCTGTAACGTTGCACGCAACATATGAGTTTTTGCAACGTAGGGTATTATGCTCTACATAGATTTCCAAAGTACCAGACATTGATACTTTGTTTTATCTGTATTGTACCATTATTTCCATGAAATGAGATCGAAAGGGTCCATAATGGTGTTGGATGCATATCAGTTTGTACCATAGTACAAGCTTTGCCTAGTTTGTCAATTGCTATAAATTGTCTTGAGATGTCCAGAGAAAATTGTAGAAGTGTCGCCGACAGGAGTGAATACCCTTACACTTTGTGCTTTACTTTAAGTGAAAAATTTGTTCGGATGGCCATTATACAAATAAAACATCGCATAACATCAAATTGGACCTTTTCAAAACCAATAGAGGCTGTAAATAGAATATTTTATTTTATAACTTTTGTTTTAGAATATTTTATTTGAACTAATAAACAATATTTTGACGGCAAAATCTGAAATTTTAGGTTAGAATGTTGTTAACAAGCAAGGATGAATATGGTTTAGGTCTTTCTGAAGTCGACGTCTAGGTACATATGTCTGTTGCTGATGGTACCTCGTGTTATGTCACTTCATTCGTCCCCAAGTGTACCTCCAACGTTTAAAAGCAATCAGACCTGGATCCCAATTCTCGGGTCATGCGAGACGCTATCTCGCATGCCACATACGTCAAAAATGACAGATTTCCTTGGGATTTGACAGTTATTCTCGTGCGAGATGAATCTCGCATGAACCCAGAATAGGGGCCCTGTGCAGGAGTCGATAACCGCAGGAAGCGTGCGCGTTGACATAACCGGCCGTCGAGCGCGACGCACGCCAGTAGCTACTACCAATCACGCATGCCTAGTTCTCACTAATTCAAGCTTGTGTCTTTTTTCTACCGAGTAGGTAAGAAAGGGATAAAATAATCGAAGTTAGCTATATAACCCGCAGTTTAGTTGGTACGATAATGAATGGTTTGCAAATTATGTAAATGATAGGAAGGAAGAGTGGAGGTAAAGCTTACTATTCACGGTTCGTCGTGCAACGAGTTTGTAGAGCGTGAATAATATTTGTTTTGATTAATTTGTGTTTTTTGACAGTTCATTGAACAGAGAAATTGAAATGCATTGAACTAATTGTTAAGATCTTGTAGAGATGAAGGTATTTGATGGGAAAAATATTATAAACAGATATGAACCCTTGGTTTGGTGTTTGATAAAGTTATAGAATTTTTACAAGTTTAGTTCTTGTTTTTTTTTAAATCGACTCTGAATATAAAAGTTACACGTCAAGTCAAATAGGTTATTTTTTTAATTTGTCGTAAAGACGTAAAAACATTTGTTATACAGACATTTCGGCTGACTTGGACTCAAAAAAAAGTTTACAACGCCTAATTGACAGCTCCTGTATAAATCTGATATAATTTAGCGCCTCAAACACATTTTAATGGTGCAACTTAACCTTAATCCTATTTCCCAAATCCCAACATGTACTACACAATTGACTACACATATCCATATTTATGATTCATGTCATGTCATAGTTTAAAATGGTTCGACAAACGATTGCAATCATCTTTTTACTCACATGAACTGTCAAATCTTAACCACACATTGCATCATGATACGACCATAGAGCAGAGCAATCGGCATATCGGTCTACATCGCATTGTCGATGGCCGGCCTTGTGCCTTATAGATGCGATCACTATGGTTAGTGAAAGTAGTTCGCCTTGGAGACACAATGATGGATAAGCATGGCTTGGGCTTTATTAGGCGTCAAAAACGCAACAATTGCAGAGACTGGATAAAGTACATACACCAATCACAATGATGTACCTAGTATAACTTAATCGTCTCTTAATCGTCTTTTTTGCTTCATCTTTTGGCTGCTTTTGGCAATGCTGATGTGCGCTGTATACGAGTATTTACGTATTATATGTATATATCGCACGTTTAGAATTAAAGCGACCCATTTCTGAATTATACACGTCCCAAAATATCACCTTAACTAAAAGACATAGGGTTTAATTTTGGGAAATGTCATATTCAGAATTGAGTCTCTTTAATACTAAGCGTGCGATATGTATTTATGTACGTTTATTTTGAGTGTGTTGGGTTCGCTTTTAATTTGCACCGCCCTCTTTCCAAAGGTTGTCTAGGAGAGATCGCTGCTTAGCAATAAGACCGCTTGTTGACTCCGGATCAATCAAATACGCGAGCGTATATTTTAGCCGGGATTGATTGGTGACTGACGAGTGCTCGAAAGTCAAAAATTACCCTACAGACTCAAATCACTCTTATTTTTTCATACCCGTTTCAACTGCCCAACTGTTCTATTGGTATATTTTTAATGCTTTCATCTCATTACAACACAAACGTTATTATTAAATGTAAGTTAATTAAATTGGTCATTTAATTAACATTTTTTGTAACGGCATACCTGCTGATTATCTTTACGCTCAGTTAAGCAATATTTCCTAAACATCCTGTAAGCAATAATCCCCAAGGATGACATTTTACACTATTACAAAACCTCCTTCTAATTAGACCTCTATCGCCTATCATTAAAAACAGACAGACAGACAGACGGACAACAAAGTGATCCTATAATGACTACGTTTTTCCTTTGGAGGTACGGAACCCTAAACAGGATAAATCATGTCAAAAAAATATTTTTTTTACGAATTTGAGGTCAATAACTTAGTGCAGAGCTAGCGACTTTTCATTTTGGAAATAATAACAATAATAAAAAATCTCATAAATCATATATTTTCAACTCATTAAAAAGTTCACAAATGACGATAGATTAAAAAAACAGCAGAACATTGTGTATCATTTGCGTGTGTTTGGAGAGGTAAATGCAGCATTAGATTGCATTTTATGAACATGATAGATCTGTGTACAATCTTTTGTTTACTGAAGCTATTGTCTACCCGTCATTAAAACATACTAACTTCATTGAACGTCGGGACAGCGGTGCAAAACAGATTTCCAGTTAAGTCAAAATACTAGGCTTACTAGGCTACTCAAGTTTAAAAATGTACTCCACCTGCTCAACATTGTAATTTTTTCGTATCTCTCATACTAAAAGGCTGTCCGGAAGAGATCGCTTTTAAGCGATAAAACCGCCAATTGTTAACTTTGTAATGGTTTTTTTATGAATGTTTGTTAATTATTTTCCGTGTGACTTTCAATAAAGAGTATTTGTTCCAGTTTGTTGATTTATGGACCTCCGCAAAGTAACGCCTGAATCTATTAATTATTTTATAGTATTTGTCTTCTTGTCTTGTATTTGTCAAATTAGGCTTACAAGAAGCACTTGTTATGAATGACATAAAACTAACCACGGCTTAAAATTATAAATATAACTGCTCCAATAATGACGAAACAGACCCTTTACTATCAATTTTGTAGAACACGGCGACGGAACAACGCGCCGTTAAGTTAGACTTTAATTGGAACACGACTCTCGGATTCACGTTTTAGTGGTTCAGATTAGTTCACGATATTAGTAGATGAACAATAGCATATTGGCTTTGAGCATCGCAAAGTATTACGGAGGTAAGGAAACAAAAACAATCGAAGGTTGTTTAGGAAATCAATGTTAAGTTTTACTGTGGCATCTTCCGTGCTTTTTTGGGCTGGTAAAAACCTCATACAAAAACGAAATATGACGATATATCTTAAAGTAAATAAGTGCGTCTTCCTAATTCGTGTTGTTGTCGACGTGTAAGCAAACTGTTTATAGTATTAATGATAAAGTGGAATGTAAAACACTTATTGTCAATTTCTTTACTGCACTTTATCACAAAGTTGTTTTGTGAGAAGGATAGCCGTCAGAAGCATGACAATGTTCTTCAAAATAATGATATACTGACGAAAGTGATTACACAATTAAACGTCAAATCGTAAGTTCCCAGGCTTGGCGGCTCGGTTGGGAAAAAGTTAATGTGTGTCTTTGCCTTTGTTTTAGATGAATTAGCTAATTTTTCCAAAAAAACATGACAAGTTGAAGCTATGATTAAAGCATGGTGTAACGCAATTAGGTTAATGATGTTTCAAAATGCAGCAACTGAAGCGGTCGTACCAAGGGATGCGTGCAGTCAGGGATGATTTTCTGAACGTAACAGCTCCCACTAGCGGCGAGAATGGGCGCTGCCTCGGCGTCTAAATTGTCGCTGGACGTGGCTTAAAGAATATATTGAGTTGTAAAGTGATGGATTAAAGTCCCAGCGCCAGTTACCTTGGGCGTATGGGCTTTTTTCTCGGACGTTTTTATTTTAATCCGATAAAAATCGCAGCCGTAATATGCTATAATTCGAAAATAGGAGTGAGTTTAGAATTCTTTTCCTGATAATAATACAGATTTAGAGACAAAACAAACCACTTCCTCATGACTTATTATTAATAGAAAAGTGTAATTGTTTGGGGGGCTAAAAATAGTCACGAAGGCAAGGGATAACTTACAAGAGCAGGCTAGTCTCCAACATAACAATATCTGACAGCCTTACTAAGTAAGGAGTGGAGAAGGATAAAATAGTATCACCCAACAGTGAATCGCGATGCTCTTCTTATGAAAAGTGTAACTCTCATTTTTTGTCATAAAAGTTATTAATATAACCGAGTATACCTACTCCTCTTTATCGAGTGAGTGTAATATGAGGTTAATAAGTGAATGTACTAAAGTATTGCCATTGGGATTTTTGCGGGCATTTTCCGTATGATTTCTGTAAATTTCAAATATATCCTGCAGTTGCTATGGAAGTTATTCCAATTGTTTTCGGTAAAATTAACAACAATACACGTATTTTGGGATTTTGATGATCCAATAAAAGTAAAAACCCAATTAGAAAGCCTTAATAAGCAAACTTTTGGAAGAATTCGCGTGCTTATTGCAATAATCCAAATCACATAAAACAAAAAAACTCACAATTTGCTTGTTGCCGTTAAAATGGTGAAACTATAGCGGTCAGCTGCGGTTCTTTATTTCCATACTCCATAGTTCCATACGCGATATTAACATCCACCGATGGAGCGATGACTGACCACAAACCAGAATAAAACATCGCAATAAAAACTAATAAAATAAGACGAACTAGAACAAGGAATGCGTGGAATCGTCCGAAAAAGGCGTTGGTGAAGTCACGACGGTTCCGCCATATTTTAGGCCTTTTTTTAGAACTATGCGGGCAGCGGAGGCGGCTTGTCAGATTTCTGGGAATTAGGTTGAATCAACTTAATTATTTTATACTAGAAACTAGAAATAAGGTGAATGTCTAGTTCCTTGACCCTTTCATACAGAAAATGTATGCTGACGCGATATTGATGGTTGAATAATGAATTACTCGTATACTGATGAGTACTAACATCATGGTTTTTACCAGCCAGCAAGCTTGAGATCCCGTTTCCCGTTCATTGCGTTTGCATCCCTTTCTGGCAGTTTCAGTGCAAGAAGGATGCACTGAGTAACAAATATGTTAAGACGCCATTTGTTAGCCAGCGCGTCTGTTATCTTCCCTAATCCGGTTTGGAATTCTCTTCATTCAAAAACTCATTTTGGTGGACTCGCATTTGAGCTTTGACAAAATCTTTGTGTGGGTCTACCTTTAAATAAATTTGGAATTTATAAGGCTTATTATCTAGCAGTACGGCTGAAGGAGCACATTGAGTATTCTATACAAAATATAAGCGATTACGAGTTCTTCTTATAGATTGTTAGGTAATTCTAGACTATTTTATGCCATACCAAAGGAGACCAGCATTGGTATACTACAGCTAAGGAACAATAAATTATCATTAACAGCGACATCCCTTTACTACTAATAAACTTTCGAAACTATATCTGAAATTAAAAACCCTGTAGTCACTATAGGGTTTTCAATTTCGAAATATGGTCTATAAATGGGCACCACGTCACCCAAATTCCATTTAAATCTAATTAACGGTAAGGTATATCCTAACAATGGAAACATTACACGTGCCTAGGTTACCTAGCTCTGACAGAACTACTTATTTGGAATGGCTGGAATATTTCAAACCCGTAGTCTAAAGATACTTTCTACTCTATAAAATCTACTCATAAGTAGCTTAGCTTGGTGATTTTATACAGAGTTCATTGATTGAATTAAAAATTCCTAGCATTTCATTCTAGAGAAATAAACATAATATTTCTGCAAACTTAAACGTTCTTCTGAGTAGTCTCTAGTTTCTACCATTAAAATTTAATGATCAAACAAATGCCAAAGTCAGACCAAAACGGCAAACCCGTTTACCGAAATATTCGCACGGCCTTTATGGGCATAAAATTAGAAACACTGACCGGTTTGGGAATCAATAAACATACAGTACGCTGGTAAATTAGTCGATGAGTCAGATGCGTATCAACTTTTTTTTATCACTGGATAATTTGTGCATTGAACTGACACACCAAATGCAATATCGATAATGGAAATCTCTAATGTCGTAAGGGACATTAAGGGACATGTCCCTTACGACATTTGAGATTTCTAGTATCGATATGTAAAGGAATAAATATTTTATTTGGAACTCTAACCTTGTTAATCGTAAGAGCAAGGAATTAGCTATTATATGTATTGTAGTAATAACCGTACATTGATTTGTACATCCGTCATTATCAGGATGGAAACTACGGTAACCCCACAGTGTAAGTCTCCGGCTCCACGTTTCAGCTTACCTGAGAGTATGCCTGTACGAGTACAGCTTTATTTAGACTACGACACTATACACAGAGTGTACTTTGTATAGGGTCGTATTAGAGTAGGATACTATACTACTACTAGGGGGCTTCCACTCCGCACTGTAAGTACGCTCGACCGCCTTGACTATGGCATAGGCAAATCGCAGTAGGCTGTCGGCTTGCCACGTGCACGCTCGCTCGCCCCCGCCTTGTCAGTGTAATTGAAAACGAATGCCGCGCAACCCTAGCGTGTCGCTGGGAGTAGCGAGGGTTAAGCGGGCGCGGGCGGCGCGTTCCTTTTGACTCGCGCCGCCTGGCGTATGTTGTATAAAGTAATACGAACTTTTTGAGCGTCTCAATAAAGTTGGAATTCGTTTCATCGCGGTCGTAAAAGAGAAGTTCCTGTACGTTTAGTACTATTATTTATTCTGTGCTACTACGCTCTTAAGCGTAAGAGCTGGTAAGACCGTGATAAAATTACACGTACCTACGCTCTTACCTGCGCAAATTTGCGCAGGCATGCTTTCAGGTGGTAATACGGGGCGTGAAGCTGGAACTTAACTTACTGACATCTTCATTTTGTGACCAAGGCATTATATCCATCATTGACGTTGAACCTATAATGACGGACATATCCGTATTTGGCTTTAAAAAGGTTAAGAACAATTTTTTTTTTTTGTCTATTACATCACATCCGTACCATTTTCAGAGAATGTCAATTTTTTTTTACTTGTTCTGTCCCTCTACCGGTCATTAGTCACATCCATATTATGACAGACGGACAACGTTCTAACCACGAATTAACTGTGGTACAGAATCATCCGCCGCGCCGATGACTAACAAAAAACTGGGCCTCGGTCATAATGAAGGCTTATCGCGAATCTATGGTAGTTTGTTTATTGTGTTTACGTCGACGGTTGGGAAGTCATAATTTACTTACTCTTTTTCCTTATTCATAAAATTGTACCGAACTTTATTATTAACTTTGTTTAAAGAAAACAGTATATTGAGAAGAAGCCATTGAGAATAATTCTCCTTTATAATAATGAGTGTTATTATTTTCCATCTTAAGTTGGTTTCCAGTGCGAGCATAGCCTTAAAGTCTTAAGAGTACCTATTGCGGCTATTTATTAAATTACTTGTCACAATATAACCGCTAATAATCCTCAGATCATTTAAAAAACAAAAGCTTATTATTCTATTGGGACAAAAAACTATAATATATGACGAGTTTAATTCAACTTTTGTGACGAGCGCTCGTTGCTGTCTTTTAGTTGAGACTGTTGTTCCAGCATTCAAATTGACTTTATTAGTAAGAATAAAGGGTCTAAATTAAAGTGACAATAATAAGTTGAGTTAAGGCCTTTGATAACTTGTTTTTCAGATGATCCATTATAATAAATATGTATTGATCATTTAGACGATGTCTGAAACTACATATACAACTACATAATTTATAAAGAAAGAAAACTCGTTTTCAGAAACCACGTCTTTTTAGAAAAGGACCCGTTCTACTTCTCTAGCGTGACAAAGACTGGACTATAACTTCTGCACCACATCGCACGTTTAGAATTAAAGCGACTCAATTCTGAATATAATATTTCCCAAAATTAAACCCTATGTCTTTTAGTTAAGGTGATATGTTGGGACGTGTATAATTCAGAAATGGGTCGCTTTAATTCTAAGCGTGCGACATGTATTATGGTCAGTGCCAAAATGAACGTACAGTTTGAACCAAACTAACTGTCGCTTGAGGTCAACGACCCAATCAACCAACGTTACGTTACTATCGTGATCATGATACTAAGTATTTACTGTACGTACACTAAGTAACTAATTAAGCGTAACAATTTTTAAGGTATGTTTTTAACCTATGAACATGACATCGGAATGCTGTTTTGACAAGTCGAGTGTTTTTGAAAAAAAAAAGTTTGTGTGTCAGTACTGGTTAAGAAGTTATCGTGGCGCAGATAAATAAATTATTTAATTATTAAGGCAATGCTAAAAAATAACTAGTTTTTTGTTACTAACCAAATATGGATTAATTTATCTGAAATAAATGCATTGTATTTTTATTTTATTTATACAGTTTTGACCTATTGGTCAGACTGTTGGGTTTAATGTTTGCTATAAAAGCTAGTGTGTTACGAATGCCAGCCAGTCATCCTTAGGTTTTATCGTATAAAATTTACGTTTTTTTTTCTATAGCGGTATTTTCCAATTATGATTCAACCGAAGCATATCGATTTTTAGAGTATTTTTCGGTTGTTTAATTTATTGTTTGACGAAAGCCAAACATATCTGATAAACACTTTCTCGATACAAAGAAAAAACAGAATTGGCATCTAATATTTCTACCTAAAATGTTTAGACATTTTGTTATTTAAATTACGGATTTTTATCTTAACTCCGATTGTTTAAATTATTTTATTATAAAATAACATAATTTTTTGTTAAAAGCCGACACTGCATGCACTAAGTTATTTCTATCTCCTCGCTGCTTCGGCTGCGGAGCTCCCCGCCCCGCGTCCGCGCCACGCCCCAAAATGCACCTTCGATGTGTCCCCATAAATGCTGTCTTGAGCTTACCCAGCTCAGTGTCGCAGTCGGTGTACTCGTGGTTGCAGTCGACCGTGTAGGCGGCGGCGCCGGCGGCCAGCGCCAGCGCGCACCACAGCGCCACTGCGCGCGCGCACATCACGATCACCGCCACATCTACGGAAGAATACATGTATTAGAATTTTAAAATTTGGGTAGTACTTGTTGCTAGGAGATCCTCTTAGGCAGTAGCGCTGGATCGGACACGTGTTAGCGAGGCCTGATAATCATATGTACAAATAAGTATTAAAATGGCAAGCGGCTGGTGGTAGAAAACCTTGTCGACCTCGCACAACCTGGAGGCGATAGGTCGAGAAGGAAATCTCTTTAATTGCCGCTAAGCAGCAGTGCTTGCACTGTTGTGTTCCAGCGTGGAGAGCAAGACAGCCGGTGCAATTACTGGCACAAGAAGTTTTCCATCTTAGCCCTCTGGATTGCCAACGCATCTGCAATCTCCTTGGTGTTGCGGGTGTCTATGGGCGGTGATGATCACTTACCATCAGGTGACCCACTAGCTCATTGGCCTGCCATTGTTGTATAAAAAAAATGGTCTCAACTGGCAGTACCTTAAAATTAATGGGCAAGACCGCAACTCATGGAAGTCCCTACTACGAGCCCTATGCCTCTGTTGAGGGATAACAGGAAATCATCATCATCATTACGAATCGTATTGATTGCATAGGTATATCTATCTAAACCTCTAAATCCCGAAGTCGCCTCTTTAGAAGCACCTTTTGGCATGCTAAGCTAAATATTCCCTCACTCTCTCTCGTCTATGATAAACAGCTTAGGTCCATTCAAAAATAGTCATGTATTACAAAATTTTAAATAGAAATCCACTGTAGTGAGATTCAGCCATTTTATATTATAGTTACATAGTTGCGCTCAACGACGCTCCAGGGATGAAGGCTGAATCCATATACAGAGTTTAGAGCGTGAGCAGTATCCATGTATTTCATTTTTATAATTTGGTTTTGATTGACTGGCAGAGAATGCCTATTGGTATTCGGCCCGCCAATAGTAATTCGTTTTTTTAGTAAATAACCTTAAATAAATAAATAATCACGCTTTAAAGGCGTAAGCGCTTGCTCTTAACTATGAGCACACTAATGATTCATCATGACCATAACCGATAATGCTGATGACCACGTAATAGCTATAAATTACTAGTCTAGAAATATAAGTGACAATTAGACAGAACAGCAAGAAACAGTCATTGTTCTGGTCCTAGTAATACAAGCCATATTTAACGCAAGGACTATATTGTCGCTGTATGAAAAGATTGAGTTGAACATGCTCGTATATGGAAAGTATAGTCGACCAAGAAATTACATAGGAATAGGGTTTAAAAGTGGTCACGCAATTACTTGGTCTACTATACCTACACTACACATTATTAAAATAATAAATAAAAACTTTATTTAATTCAATCTTTTTTTAATTCACCATTTTAAAAGATTCTGCTCTATAAATAGATAGAACCTGGGCTTTTGGATAGCAGAGCTCTTTCTTAAGAGACTGTTTATAATTAAGCACTTATGTAACGTACATAAAAAACCTTCCGTATAAAATTCTCTGAATGACAGTGAAAACCGTATCAAAATCCCTTGCGTGGTTTAGAAGGAGAAGGCGGCCGAAGATACACTATAAAAATTTAAGACAGACAGGAAAAAATAGCGACTTCACTTTATATTATGTAAAGAAGAAGAAAAAGATGTAAAGATAAAGATACATTAATTGTAGTCTCCTCGATGGGAATTGAGAAAGTTTGCTATTATCTTATAAGCATAAATAAAGGTGAATGGGCATTTTTGTATGGGCGCTGTCCCAACCCTTGTATACAATAGTGAGTAGTATGGACGTGTAGTACTCGGTGTAAGGATCATCATAGGCTATGTTTCGAAGACCAGGTGTCTGCAGCATTAATCATTGTTTTGTATGAAAAAAAAAAAAAACACCAAATTAGACCTATGCTCACATTACGTTTTTTACTTCTAGTGGCCTCAGTAATGCGTGGTTAAAATCTTTCGGCTATATCTCGAAAATGATTTTACAGATACTTTTCATACAACTGCTAGTACAAAGTGAGATATAAAATGGGCTGTAGCTTTTTCCCTGCAAACATCTCGGTTTTGCTGTAATAATAAAAAAATTAAGCTCTTATTGAGAGCTTTCTAATAAGATATAGCACAACTGTATACAGCACTTGGGACAATTTGCCCATTCTCCTTTACAGTAACAACACAGTAATAACAGCCTAGTGTATTAGGTAGATATACTTAAGATATAGCAGTGTTTGTATTTACATACATTAAGATAAAAGCGATAGTGATCTAAAAACCTGGCTTGCTTAGGACTGGTTTTCGGCTGCCTAGAAGTTAAATGTTGTTTTATTAATTATTAGTAAACCAGTTCGCTGCCTTCGATCTTGAAAAGATACTATGATTACCATAATATCAAGTCCATGTTGTGCTCAAATTGGAATGAGCTTAATGACCAAGATACCAACATGCAATCATGCATGATGACTTGATGACCTACACAAGCTCTTACTCTCCTGAATGGCTAGCATGACACACTGTGACTGGTTTTGTCGCTTAGTACATCTTTTTCTAGCAAACCCAGAAAGAGGGACGCACTAGGTGACAAATGAAAAAATGAGCACGCGTGCTAGCCATCCCCCGGTACAGTCAAGGTCATAACTCATAACTGTGTATTTTTTTTGCCATTTAACTCCATTGCTTGCTACTATTACATGACTGACAATGTTCGACACATAATTCTTCACACATTAATACCCGATTCTGTGCTAACAACATTTTTTTTCTGGTAAAGTAACTTTGTGACGTACGAGGCAGAAGGTGATTACTTAAGTCTCTACTTCTATGGTACGATTTGAAACGATTGCAATAATTATATATATTTAAGGGAAATGTTTATCGAATGATTCAATTCTTAACAAACGAATAGTTCCTGACGTTAAAATACCCATTTGTTGTTATTTTATTATTAAGACTATTGTGTGCCTTTAAGGAAGGTTGAAGACTATAGCGATCAACTTTTTTTATAACATCAGTACCTATCACTTACAAAAATTGTAAATTAAGTAATAACAGTTAAGAGTTTTATCTTGTTTATGCCTTACGAATAAATAAAATATCAGTTTCAATACGTTGTGTTAGGGATTAACAAAAATAAGTTTATCAGAATCCTAAGTGAGGTGTTCTTAGAATTGTGTTTTATTATTGTCGAATGTAGGTAATCTTCATTTGAGCTATAGTACCTAAGGTAACGGGACACCTGCACTGCAATTCTTGGTCGTAGTATACAATGTGGTTTGTTTTATTGAGTAAGTTAATTTACTAACCACTAGCACAGATATAACCACTAGAGTCAATCTTTTGACACAGTTAAAGTTAAGTTGTTAAGTTACAGCTCCGTTATTCGTTAGTTCGAGGTCGAGGCATCGCTGTCTCGCTCGCTCGTGCTAAAACTTAGAGCGCTAGAGCAAGACCGTGCATGCATTTGGGTTAATACTTATTAAATTTTGCCTTAAATTCATAAAATACATAACAAACTATAAACACGATTTCAATAAATATCTAGACTAGAAAATCCAAATTAGGCTAAGTGCACACTTTGCTTTGCAAATTTTGATTATACGACTGCCTTTAATAATATAATCTAATTAATGTTTAACGTAAAGCTATTTTAATTCGCACTACTAACCTGAATGGTGCAGAAACAATTAAAAAAAACATTAATTACACAACAATAAACTAGAGTATTTTTTTTATATGCTCTCGCCTGTTTCCCTTGGGTAAACATTAGTATGCTATTTTGTTCCCCAACAGTTTTGTGTTACTGTGCGAAGGTCAAAGGGGCTTCAAAGAACCTTGGGCGTGTGGTCACCTGTCCCCGCACCACCCTCTGTTGTGGTCCAGTAGCCCGAGCACGAATATTGGAGTCATGCGTTACGTTTTCGTATCGCCTTTACTATTCGATTACGTTTCTGATATGACGGTTCGAGTTTAATTTTTTGTCCATGTGGCTCTGTCTCAATAAAGTCATACGAAAGGGACTCGCATAGAGATAAATTCAAGTTAGACGGTCCTGTTAGAACCACTGTTGAATTTGGCAGTTTTTTGAATTGATGAATTTTCAATTAATTTCGTAAAAGTATGAACCCAAACCTTTCTAAATTGCACTGTAAAGAAGGTTGTCAATTGGCATCTTATCATGATAAGAATTTCGACAGTAATACGCTTAAAAATAATAATATAGGAGATTTTTTAAAGTTGTTAAAATAGATAGAGAAATAATCAAATCAACTTACTTTTTCTGATAAACGGTTGATGTAAAAAAAACCTTACAAAGTTTACGATAAAGGACCAATATGGAAATCCAAATTATCTAGATAGCATTAGAGACTTTAACTGCTTAGCGTACTTAATGTACCATGTCATAGTGAGCTTTCGACAAGTTGCAATGTCAATGTGACAGCGTCCTTAAGTTTTTCTACGCCATGCAACAGCCCAAATACTTATCTCAAAACTTTCGACGGTCATCGGAAACGCCATAGTAAATAAAATCAAGCGAAGTACATTGCTGCCTGGATTAAAGGTCAAGAATCATAATCATAAGTAAGTTAAAAACGATATGTCGACTAATGACGAGATGCAAACTTTAATCGTACTGTACCATTGCTGGCTTTACATAAGGCGGAAATCCAAATGATGCACGCGTGTGAGACGCAAGAATAATAAGGAAATTAACGGTGTCTGGACATTTGGGGTTACCGGAAGAGAAGAAGAATTGTCGCTACATAATAATACGATGATGACAGTCATTGGTCCATTCTGTTACGTCATCATAGCTATTGTTCGGGCGCCTGCTCGCGAATTGTATTAAAATTAGTTGTCACTTTCGCACAAGGTCGGATGGGTGATGACTTGATGGATCAGTTCGGGTTTGGATGAAAACGAAATCTAGAGGAGTTTGAATATAACGCTCGTTAAATTGTGAAGGAGAATCTCTGATCATTTTATTTTGAAATAAGACTGATAGTAATATTACCCTTGTCTAATTTGTAGTACGGAAATAATTACAAAGGTTGATTTTTAGTTTTGTAAGTAGGTAGAAGATTTGGTATTCATTTACCATATCCGTGTCCAACATCAGCTAACGAAGTTGTTTTTACTTTTACATAAATAATATTTCTTGGGAGTAATATTTTGCTAAATTAAATATATCTTAGTTCGCCTTTATGTGATTTTCGTCATGTATATGTTTATTTTACAATAATGAATTTACATACGTACATTAATTTTCTATTAATTTATCAAGTTGGTTCACATTCACCGCTTCTGGATACAGCGCTCTACATTTTTTATTATTTTTTCAGTCCTATACCAGTTTCATCTCCCTTGCTAGTTATATTTGCGTACTTTTCACTTAGTATGTCTATAACCAAGAATCCTGATAACAGATTATAATAGCTTTCTTCCCACTGAAAGGTTCAAAATAATACATGTGATCTTAAATTAGTACAGATGGATAAAGAGCCTATTGAAATGTACTTAACCATATTTGACAAGGTGCCAAGTAATGCGAAATTTCATACTAAAGCGCACTTACTTGGACTGATCTGTCATGCAAAATAGGTCACAACATCATTTTGATTGTTTTCTCTTTGTTACTTGCGCAACTGCCATAACATAACACATTACTTTCTCACTTATGCACGCAGGACATCTAGCATATTAAGACTTTTGTACAGGAGAGTGATTTTCTAAGCGCAACAGCGACGAGCTCGGCGCTGGCGCAGCGCCCTGCTGTCTTGCTCTAGCGCGCGAGCTCGAGTGACCGAGACAGGGTGATACCTCAACGTCGAGTCCTCGACGTTTAGAGAATAACAGCTTAGTAAGCAATGATCTACTCGACAAAAACGTAACATAACCATTCTTCAAAACGACAATTAAGACAAAAAGTATATTAAAGTTTACCCACGTTGTTGCCAACACAGGTACACTCATAAACCCAACATTAAGAGAAAGAAAGCACTACAGTCACAATGAGCTCTTTCTCTAACTGAGCTGTACTTTGAAGATTTCAAAAGACACTAATATTTCACGAGCTATTGACAACGATTTCATGGTTATTTAAGTCCGCAGCTTATTAAATAGGTAACCGTGCTATGTTCTTGGTACATATTCGTTCCAGTGATGTGTAATTATATATGTAAATTAAGCTACGAGTTATATACGAGTATATATAGTAATAAGAATGTACGGGACGACTCATTAATGCATAATGGACATACGTCGTCATATCGTCATAACAGCGTTTCCGCGTCAATACACTTTTAGCCAATCTGGATCAGGGCTTTGTTATAGTAATTTTTTTTAGGTAAACAGTGTACAGTGTATCGGTGTGGGTGTACAGTGAAGTGTAAAAATATGGGTACATGCAACGGCTCAAAAATACGTACCAAAAGGTCTAAAACTGGCTAAAAAGGTCGCTACATATTTTTGAGTCTTTTCAATAGATACACATTTTTACACTAGACTATACGGAAAACAAGATACAGAAAAAAACAAGTGATTCGCAGTCAGCCAATCAAGTACACAATCCTTTTCATCTCTTCTGTTTTTGTGTCTGCGTAAACCTTAAATTAACCATCTACTTATGTTAGGTATAGCCATATTTTTTGACACACTAAACCCTAATCAAATCGTCAACATACACTTCAGACTGAACAGTACTCTTGCCAGCTGCGGCAAACGGGGTCGATTTCTTAACGCTTCCCAGACCAGATGTGTGCGACACGATCCCATTGTCTCCTGCGCACGCGGCACGTTTGCGCTGCAATTAACATGGCAACTTAGGAGATATTTGGTAAGTAAGTTTACACGTGGAAATATGCCGCTGCTGACATTTATGGCACCTTAGCAGCAAGGGACAACATTCTTACCAATTGAAGATAGCAAGCATTGAAGTTTCCATCCGGGGTGAACCACTCTTAACCCACGGAATACCAAACTAGTTTTAACCGTTGCCAATAAGAAGTTGTGAGGACTGATCACTATACTGGACGGATCCATATTATTACCTCACAAAAAACTTATTTCTTCAAATCTGTATATCGTCCGAATTGTAATTTTTCGAAAAGTATTAAATACCGACATGTTTAGCTGTTATTTTCTTAATTATACCTCGCATCCGTGAGCTTTCCCCTAAACCCATTTTCTTGAGTAGTTTTTAAAATATTTTAAAGGAAGCAGAAGATCGTACGCAATATATCATCTCGTTAAAAGCAGTACTAATGAACGCATCATTCCTCACACCAGCACACGTTACACAACATTTTTTTAACTGCGTAAACCAAAAGAAACTCGCGCAAATGAGCTTTTTACTTGTAAATTAATTGCTCGAAACGTTAAATTGCTTGTCTTTATGAAATTTCACTCTACATTGTCGATAGAGCGCGATGGGAACAAGCGATTATCGTGAATCGGGAGGTAAAAAGTTGCCACGAGATTACCGGTTAGTCTCTTTCCAAGATTAATGTTGGCGTACTGGCATGTTAGACATCAAGAACAGTTGTACAGTTACCAGCAGAAATAGCTGAACACTTTAAAAAGAAAAATATCTACACGAGGCCTTACTCTTTTGACATAAAAGTCACCTGTAAAGCGGCTTCATTGTAAATTAACCAACCTTCGCTGGTTTGGTAACTCCAACAAAGCCTTTTTATCAGTCTAGATGCTTCCGTGACACCTCTCAAAAAGCTCAGAGGTGTAATTTTTGAATATCACCAGGTGACTAAAGCTCTCCAAAACGACCGAATCTCTATGAAAAACGGGCATTTTGGTGAGCTTTAGTCACCCCATTCAAAAATCGGACTCCTGCTATGTCATTTTGGCGGAGCCCAATAGAGGCCCCTCAGACTGAGGTGTCATGGATAACTCGTGAGAGAGATACATCATCTGGTTTTCTATCACTCAAAGACGGTATCGAATAAAGCTATGTGCTGTGTTTAAGCTAATTGCGTACTCACGTTGCATTTATTTGTAGCGCCGGCTTAACTTTCCCACACTCAGGTTTTTCTCGCCTCGATCGGTCAAGTTTCGTAACGTATTGTGGCGGTGGAGCATTGTTTGGGAGACGTAATCAATTTGACTTTAGCCGTTACTAGTCGCCTAGTTAGCATTGATTTGCATGTTGAGTTATGGTTATGTTTGTAAATTTTGTAGCTGCACCATTAATCTGAGAGAAATTCACGACCTATCCTAAATTCTTTGCTTTCAAAATACTAAATACATCGATGGCAGGTATACACCCAAATAGGATTAAAAATGTATGTACTTACTATTATACGTGAAAGTAAACATTTTGGAGTTTTTGACAAAATATCGCAAATATTTAGAATCAGTGCAAAAAATAAGATTGTTAAAGCACTAGCATTTGCTTATGTGCTACGACCAAAAAGCGACCAAATGGTGGCATAATCTTTATTATACACGTTACATACAAGTTATTATATTTTAGAAAAATGTTAGGTACCATTTGTGACCAAATAATCAAGAAAAGATCAATCGGAATGGTGACGAGAATAAAATATGATGATTATTTCATAAAACCACTCTTGGACTGAGACTGCGCCATAGCTATTCCACATCAACCTATCAATGTGATTCCGATTTTAACCAAGTTTAAAAAAGGAGGATTCTCAACTCGACTGAATATATATTTTTTACAGTTTATATTTTACTATTGTTGTGTGTACGCTACGCGATATCTGCTTCAATTTGTACCAGTTTCAGTAATTCTATTTTTATAATTGAATTGATTACACTTAAGGCTGGCCCCATTTTAATTCGGAGAAAATATTCCACCATCAACAATGAAAAATTAAGGGATTAATGGCAGTCTACTTACATATACGAGGCTCATCGAAAGTACTGTGTTTGTAGTCTGTTTTTAATTTCAAAAACTTAGTGTCCATTCTAGTGGCCCTAAGATGACCGGCCCAGGTTTAGTTTATCCATCCCTCCATCTTTGTCTAACTAGTGTCATAAGACTGGGACGCACATAGCAAAATAGTTTAAATAGTTGTATTGCTTTTGTTTTATATGTATGTTAGTCTATAAGGTATTTATTGTATGGGTCTTGTTACCCGAAATAAAGATTTAATAAATAAATATAATAAATAGCGATAAACTAACCTTAGCCGGTCATGTTAGGCCCACTGACAGTCACTAATAAAAGCAGTAGGTACGCTGTGTTATTTCGCTAAGTGTCAAAATCATCAAGATCCCTATCATCAACCACTCAATGGTTGATGATAGGGATCTCCTCAAGAGCGCAAGCGGAGCGCAACAGGTTGGCCGACTTTTGCGAAATCATCTCATTGTCTCCCCGATGCTATACACTTGGAAATAACCCCAAAAGTTCTGCTGTTACGGTTGAATATAGGTTGAATTGCGTACCAGCAACAAGTTGCTGCCAACTGTACTTCTTAAGAAAACCTGAGTATGGGAGCAATTTCGATGTTACGGTTATGGTTTTTATTGGTGGATTGGAAGGCAGTTCACGAAATCGAAGTTCGTTTCGAAAAAGATTGAAAATGTAATATTAAGCTAAGGGGAAATAAATATCTTGGATATGGTTTAACGGGTTTTTATTAAACATGGTTGAGAACCAGACCAATATGCGGAGACATATGAAATGAAATTTATTATGTTATTTGTGCTGAATATGGGTAACAATAGATATTGTTCTTAATATTTTCCTTCCTACCATAATCTGCCAAATATAGAATGAGAAATTCCAATTCGTAACTACAGAATATCTTTATTCTCATCACATATGAAACAGTTTGGATTTCGTTTTAATCTATAGGTTGCGTACGTTAATATTTTATTACAATAGTGATTATTATTGTCTTTAAGTGTCAGGGTAATGCATGGTAGTAACACTTATCTGTTTAGGCTACACCCGTGCTCCTACTCCTACTCAGCTAGTAAGAAAGAGATGTACTGAGTGACAAAGCTAGTAGCACTCTCGTGCTAGCTATCCAGTAGTTAGTAACAATCATCTTTACAACTAATATATTCCTTGACAAAGTAGAAACAACGTTCAAAAAGGCTTAGTATACATAATCAAACTTCAAAACTTTTGAACTGAAGTATTAATGAATAGAAATAACCAATATAGAGCAATAAATCAGCATTTATTCTGTTATACTTACTGTTAAATATGTTACAAAGGACGGCTACAAAATCAATTCTGTTTTCATTTTTCTACCTTTGCCCTTTTATTAATACTTAACCGACAATTCGAAGGTAGATTCAAATTGACCATGAAACTCATTCACACGTTTTAATACTAACGCAAAAATATTAAAACCTGCCACTAACAATAAAAATTAAGTTCAATTCTAACTTCGTTATGCATGCTTGAGTGTGTTCAGTTCCCATCTTCTTGCGTAAGGCGGCCTTGAGTTTACTAACCAGGGGTCGACGGGGTCGAGCTTTGGAAGCCCGTGAATAGCTTTTGGACATTCATGAGTGTTAGTTATTATTATTAGCTTTTTTAATATCTGGCAACACGATTTAAAGAATTCTGAGACCATCTTTGAGTTGGATTGAAACTTGTCGCGAGACGCCATAAAATGGACGGAGAGTTAGCCTGATTTTAAGCCCCAAAGCAACCCAAAAAAGAGTGTTAATAAAAACGTTTGAAGCCTTTATTTATTTGTGTTCACCAGCTCTGGAATCGGTTGACTGATTTCAAGGAGATTAAGTAGACAAATCCTTCAAATAATTAAACTTTTGCATTTCTTCTTGTAATCCAAGAGTCCAAGCAAAATATTTTTTTTTCGAAAGGTAGGGCACAGCGGATTATTCCGCTTGAATATGAGCTACCCGCTTGGGTAAGCACCCCTCCGCCTTATAGAAAACATACACCTGATAGTAAGTGATCACCACTGCCCTTAGACACCCGCAATACCAAAGATATTGCAGATGCGTTGCCAATCCAGAGGGCTAAGATGGAATACCTCTTGTGGCAGTAATTGCACCGACTGTCTTGCTCTCCACGCCGGAACACAACAGTGCAAACACTGCTGCTTAGCAGGGTCTAACTAGCTTAGTAGGAGTGCGGGTGGGGTAGGAGCTAGTTAGAAAAAGACACACTGAGCGACAAAGCGAGTCGCGGTGTGTTATGCTAATCATCTAGAGGTCAGTGCTTTGTTGTGTAGGAAGTAAACTTTTTTTTACCTACCTACGCAATAAGTCGTCCTGTAAGGACAGCAACGCGTGAATCACAATTTCTGGAGTAACAAACGTCTGTTAGACTACGGTAATTACTTACCATTAGGTGGACCGCATGCTTGTTTTTACTGATACTATAAAATATAAAAAACAGACGAAAGAGCTCGATTTAGTTTAAAGTTGAATCCCAGAAAACAAACAATCAGCTGCCATGACCTAAATCAATTAAAAACGACGACCTCGAAGATTAAAAAAGATATTTTTTGTTTTAAAATACGAAACGTTTACTTGTTTTTTTTTAAATAAATCGTGGTATCTAACCAGGAATTATTTGTTTTCCAGCAGCTAAAGAAAAAGGTTTAAATACAATTATAATTCACAGTACTTTTTATTATTTATGACACTTCCAAATAATTTAGTTTGGAAACTTTAGGTCGTAAAATGAGCTTTCTGTTAAGGTTTTCCTAACATTAACAGCATACGTAAGTAAGGTCGGCAACGCGGGAGTTTTACTGGTGTTGCAAAGCTTCCATAGACTGCAGTTATTGCTTACCATCAGTCAAGGTGGTCTAAAGATGTTGCATAAAAAATATTCACACTACAAAAAGATATCCTGACAACGCTGGTTTGCAGACTGTAGAATAAAGTGTTTAATTAAAACAAATGCGTGCAAAAAGTTCCTTTAATAGTAATGACTAATGACGAAATATACTCACGATTTGTATGTCGGTTTGTTAGTTGTACTAAGGGGTTATTGTTTGGGTCCGGTGGCTATGGGAACGCATTCTGAGCACAAAGTGCCGTGGGTTTTGTCATGCAATAGCTTGAAATATTTAAGTACCGTAATTCATTGCGTGTTTTATTTATTTCTATGGTGATCGCCATTTTGTCTGAATTAGAGGGTGTTATTACTTTATAATCGTTTGTATTATTGTATCATGTTTGTTACTAGAACTTCGTCGGCATTGTTAAATCGATTTTAGAGGCGAATACAGTGAGGGGGTTGTTGGGGTTGTGACCCTCCAAGAAGTAAGAACTTTGCCATTAAGTATATTAACGTGATAAATAAAAAAGTACCAGCGCCATCTGCAGTGTTGTAAGGTAGTCTACTGGTAGCATGACCCCCCCCCCCCTCTCCAGAAGATGCATTATTACCTACAAAATTAGTTATATAGTTACACAACGCCCGAATGCTCATGGTGGATGACCAGGTCTAGGTTAAGAACTGTGCGGCTAACGAAAGGGAATGGACTGTATAGCGAAAAACGATGGGTAACGAAAGGAAGTTATGGGTTTTAAGCAAGAATATTGTGTATGTAGTACGGCGAATTAAAGTAGATTATGTGCTAAAATAACAGTAGTGAGTTGGTGGTCTAACCTGGTGGCTCCGGAGCTGCTGTATGCAGAATCCTTGGCGTCCGCAGCGATGTACTGTCGGTGGCAGCCTTCAGCTTCCCTAGATCTACTGTCAACTTTACCTTCAGCGATCGCACTTAGCCTCGGATTTAGATTCTGGTGCCGCGCCGGGAGACTCCAACACACACTTAGACTAAACTAGATGGATACGCGGAAGTAGTGGGAAATTTAAATTATTCGGGACGTGTAACGATAAAGCTGTTCACAGTTCAAAATTCAAACAGGAACTCAACTTCAAAAAATTAACGATAAAAATAAACAAACTAACGAATGGTGGGGGGAACGAGTGTGACCAATCACGATGGCTAGATAGCTAATGTGGCCACAACAAAATTAAAAAACTACTAAAATATGACGAAACTGAACATTCCGCCCACCAAAATACATTAGTATTTTAACTACACTAAACAAACATAACCAAATAACAATAAAAATACAAAAACGACACAAAAACAACTGCACGCATTTAAATGGGCAAAGGGCACAGCTTGACGATAGGCCGCTTGTACAAGCCAGACGCTGTGCGCACGGTGGCTACACGACATATGCCGTCCGACCCAGGATGTGTGCTTACAATGCACCCCAAAGGCCACTTCATGGGATGAGTTTGTTCATTGATGATGAGCACCAATGAACCCTTCTCCAGATTGGACTGCCTATCATGCCATTTCATGCGCTGTTGAAGCGTGTGCATGTACTCCTGGGACCATCTGTTCCAGAAGTCTTGCTGCATTTTTTGGAGCATCTTCCAGCGTTGAACAACGCTGACTTTAGTGTCAGACAAGTCCTCGTCTGGCACAACCGACAGAGGCTCCGTAGTCAGAAAGTGACCAGGAGTCAGGGCAGACAGATCATTGGGATCGGCACTGAGCGGAGTAAGCGGTCGCGAATTCAAAAGTGCTTCGACTTGAGTCAAGACTGTGGAAAACTCTTCGTAAGTCAGCCTCTGCTGTCCAACGACACGCGACAAATGTGTTTTCACAGCCTTGATTCCAGCCTCAGCCAAACCCGAGAAATGTGGACTTCCCGGCGGGTTAAACTCAAACCGGATTTCATCCGTGTGCGCGGAATTCTGGATGAGGCGCTTTAAAATATTACTAGCGCCAACAAAATTTTTACCTTGGTCTGACACTAAGCGACTGCATCGACCGCGGCGCGCTACGAAGCGCCTAAGCGCGGCTAAAAAGGCTTCTGATGAAAGTTCGGTGGCAAGTTCAGTATGGACGGCCTTGGTCGAGGTGCAAACGAAGACGCAAATGTACGCCTTGTACGTCTTATTTCCACGTCCGCGACCGAGAGAAATGTCGAAAGGTCCACCGAAATCAACAGCAGCACTCGAAAACGGTTTCAGTTGGCTAATTCTGTACGACGGTAAGTCGCCCATGAAGGGTGCAGGAGCCCCTAACGGACGAACACGAAAGCATTTCATGCACTTCGACGTTACAGCTTGAATTGCCCGCTTCGGAGAGAGTATCCAAAAGTGTTGAGCCAACAAGTTCTGAAGCGTTTGTAAACCCGGGTGCATGAACTTATTATGGTATTCCGTGATCAGCAGGACGGTAAAGCGATGGTCACGAGGCAGAAGCAACGGATGCTTCACGTCAAAGTCGAGAGAAGCCCGTGACAGACGTCCGCCCACCCTCAAGTGACCCGCGTCATCCAAAAATGGAGCTAATTTCCTGAACCTCTTAGGGAGGGAATTAGGCATATTATTTTTTAATTTCTCGATTTCTGACGAGAAACTGCGCTCTTGAACAAAGCGAACGAGAAACATAAGAGCGTTCCTTATTTCGATAGGTGCCAAGGAACCGAAAAGTAACTTGTCAAGCATCTTCCGATTTCTAGTATTGTGCACAAAACGAAAGCAATATGCCAACACATGCTGAAGACTCTTTAACGAAGAATATTTTAATAAAAGATCCTCCACTATATCTTGGTGTAGAGACGCCACGAGAACTGTCACCTTCTGTTCTTCGTAAAGAACATCTGCGTCCACTGACAGAGTAGACCTAGGCCAGTCATCAACAGCTAGCGCAAGCCAGGAAGGTCCCTCCCACCAGCTAGCCTGATTGACCAGGTCAATTGGCAATAAACCTCGAGACCCACAGTCCGCTGGATTATCGGTAGTCCTCACGTGCCGCCAGCAGTCAGGAGGAAGTGCATCTTGGATGTGGCTGACACGATTCGCCACAAAAGTCTTCCACTTGGATGGACATGATTTGATCCAAGTCAATGCCACGCTGGAATCAGACCATGCAAAGATTTGGCTGACAGTATGGAAAGGTTTCAAGGCCTCAATGACCGAAGCCATCAAGTCCGCAAGCAAGACAGCCGCTAACAACTCCAGACGCGGTATCGACAACTTTCGAAGAGGTGCTACTTTGGACTTTGCACAAACCATTTGGACAGTACATACTCCATTGGAATCCAGTGTCCTGCAATAGATGACCGCGCAAAACCCACGTTCTGACGCATCGCAGAACCCATGAAGCTGTAGAACGACAAAGTCCTTCACCATACGGCGAGGAACAGCCACCGAACTCAAGAACGGCAGTTGTGTTTTGAGCGTCTGCCATTCAAGTCTAATGTTTTCGGGTGCATCGTCATCCCATGCGACCCCCGAAACCCAGAGCAATTGCATTAGATACTTCGCGAAGAAAGTCAAAGGCGAAAGAAATCCGAGAGGGTCGAATATTTGTGCAAGCTCGGAGAGTATGGTGCGCTTAGTGCACCGGCGATCCTTGACAGATACCTTGAATGTGAAATTATCACATTGAGGTAACCATCGAAGACCTAGGATCTTTAAGGAGATGTCACCGATTGAGTCGAACTCACGAAAATCTTCTGAGTACAGATCCTCAGGAGGTACTCCATCGAAGAATCCTGGATGGTTCGACGTCCACTTACGCAAATGTAAGCCACCTGACGCTAGAATCGTCGAGAGATCAGAACGAATATTCCTAGCTTCCTCCAGAGAGCCGGCACCAGAGACGACATCATCGACGTAAATGTCACGGCCCAACACCTGTGATCCACCAGGGTAATTTACCGTCGATTCTTTGGCCATCTGAGCAACTGTACGAAGAGCTTGATATGGCGCTGACGAAACACCGTAAGTCACCGTGAGCAGACGATAATCCCTGATGGGCTCATTGATTGATGGCCGCCAGAGGATCCTCTGGTACTCCGCATCTTCCGGAGTCACAAGAATTTGCCTATACATTTGCTTTACGTCTGCGGTGAAGACTACAACATGCCATCGGAAACGAAGAAGCAAATGAAAGATGTTGTTCTGCAACTTTTGTCCCGGCAACAAGGTGTCATTCAGCGAGGTCCCTCGCGCGTCCTTGGCACTAGCGTCGAAAACAACACGAAGAGGGGTGCTAGTAGACAAGGGCCGCAGGACTCCGTGATGAGGGATGTAGTAGAAGACTCCATAATCCGTCTCTGGAGGATCACATCGCTCCAGATGACGACAACTCTCATAGTCATCCATAAAGGTGACATAATTCTTACGAAATTCAGGATTTCCCTGCAACTTCCGTTCCAACGACGAGAATCTCTTCAGTGCAATAGCACGAGAACCAGAGAAAGTAGGTTTGTTGGAAGGATCAGCAAAAGGTAGAGGAACAATAAATCTACCTTCTTCAGTACGACGAAAACTAGCGACAAAATATTGTTCGCACAGCTGATCTTCCTTCGATAAGATGACGTCACTCGGGGAATTGACTTGCTCCAATTCCCAAAATCGTTTGATCGAGTCGTCCAACGAAAAGGCGCTCGTAACAACGCAGCAATGATCCCGGCGGGGTCGAGAGCGACAAGTGTCCGTGGCACATCCACCCATCAAAATCCAACCGAAAATAGTATTGATGGCAGTGGGATGGCCTGGGCTTCCGTGAATTAACCCTGGACGCAACGACGATGCGAAAATATCGACACTCAACAGCATGTCGATTGGCCCTGGTTTGTGCAGACACGGGTCAGCCAAATCCAGGTCCTTGATGTGGTGCCACGACGAAAGATCAATATGTTCAGCTGGCATATCTGAACATATAGCAGGCAGTATGTATGCCTCGAACGAAAAGGTGTTTTTACTTTCACCAGTATTGGGTGAAATTGTACAAGATAGGGTGCCAGCAGGTTCAGCGACCGACTGCCCTATCCCATTGACAGCATACTTGCCACATTTAATTTCAAGGCCAAGTTTCTTGGCACAAGCAGCCGTTACAAAGTTGCAAGCACTAGCGCAATCAAGTAACACTCTAACCGGCACAAACTTTCCATGCATGTCCCTTACCAGTACCTCGGCTGTTGAAAATAGTGTAGTACTCACTACATTATTAGCTACCATAGCCGTGGGATTTGGAATAGTTGAAGCAGGTTTGAGAGTTTCCAAATTAGTCTCGGAAGGTACATGTGCACTAGCCTTATTAAAGTGCAACAATGTGTTATGCGAGTACTTACAATGTTCACAGCGCTGTTTAGATTTGCATGCTTTCAGAGAATGCGAACTTAACAGGCACAAGATGCATAATCTATTTTCCTTCACGAACTTGAAACGAGCACTCGGGTCATAACTTAAGAATGTTGGACAAGTCGAAAGATTATGTGGTTCTTTACACAAAGTACACGATGTGGTTGCTGAAACAATTAGTGCCGTTTTAGGCTTACTAATGGGTTTGTTACTAGCAGATTGAAAATTATTGTTATAATTAGAGCCTGCAGCATCCAGGGCACGAAACCGCTTTTCAATAAACTTTTGAATTTTCCCATACTCAGGAATTTCATCTGAGTTATGCTCAAGCTCAAACTGCTCCTTGGTATTTTTGTCTAATTTAGACCACAACAATTGAACCAACATAAAATTCTTGTCAGGTAAGTTATAACTGTCTAAAATTGCTAAGTTCTCAGTGAACGTCCTGTTAACCCGTTCCAAGTCACTAGCCCGAGAAGATCTGACCGGCTCACAATTAATAAGCCGCTCATAATACGTAGTGGCTATAAGACGAGTTTTATTATAATGTTTATATAACATATTATATGCAACCAAATAATTTTTGTTGGTCACGGGATAATTTTTAATTAAATTGTGGGCTTCATTTTGCACACTCGACAGTAAATAATGCAATTTTTCGACATCACTCAGATCCTTACGTTCATGTATCAATGAATTAAATAACTGAATAAAAGTAACCCAGTTATCAATCTTGCCATCGAACTGTCTAATATTTATTTTAGGAAGTTTAGGTAAATTAGGTTGTTGTTGGCTTGAAGAACCTGCAGTGGATGTAGTAGGTTTAATATTCGATTTCAGACGTGCCTTAATACCCCTAAGCTTAGTGTCAAACATTGCGGTAAAATTAAATTCCTCGCGACGTTCGGTTGGTGAAAGTGTCACTAAAATTTTCATTTGTGCTGCATGAAAACAGTCGGCTATCGAAGTAAGCTCCGCTGCAGTGCACAACCCCAATTCAGTATCATCTAACATAGAAAGATACTCCAACCTCATAATAGCGTAGTCCCTTTCGACACGTACTGGGTCGGCATTATTCGCATCAGCACCGTCCTTAGTCATTGTGACTACTACTTGTTACACTACACAAGCACAAACAAACAACACAAGCAACTAACAAAAGTATTACGAAAATAAGCACTAAAATTACGACAGATAACTCCACCACAAAACAATAACTAACTTGGCGGTAGAAGTTGTTATTACAAAAAAATAAAATAGTTGACAACTGACACAACCGTCAGTGTTACCAGTCTAAAAATGACCGAATCAACGACAATCGAATAAATGATTTAACGTTCCCACTAACTTTTAAACACAATATTTTTGCTTACCCGAAATAAATTTATAAAATTAAAAAGTAACGACAAAACGAATTTTTAACAAATGACTTTACGAAAACGACAAAACAAAGGTCACTTATCAAAATATTCGGTTCGAAGACCAAAAAATGTGCGGCTAACGAAAGGGAATGGACTGTATAGCGAAAAACGATGGGTAACGAAAGGAAGTTATGGGTTTTAAGCAAGAATATTGTGTATGTAGTACGGCGAATTAAAGTAGATTATGTGCTAAAATAACAGTAGTGAGTTGGTGGTCTAACCTGGTGGCTCCGGAGCTGCTGTATGCAGAATCCTTGGCGTCCGCAGCGATGTACTGTCGGTGGCAGCCTTCAGCTTCCCTAGATCTACTGTCAACTTTACCTTCAGCGATCGCACTTAGCCTCGGATTTAGATTCTGGTGCCGCGCCGGGAGACTCCAACACACACTTAGACTAAACTAGATGGATACGCGGAAGTAGTGGGAAATTTAAATTATTCGGGACGTGTAACGATAAAGCTGTTCACAGTTCAAAATTCAAACAGGAACTCAACTTCAAAAAATTAACGATAAAAATAAACAAACTAACGAATGGTGGGGGGAACGAGTGTGACCAATCACGATGGCTAGATAGCTAATGTGGCCACAACAAAATTAAAAAACTACTAAAATATGACGAAACTGAACAAGAACAATATACCTGGATGGTAAAACTACTAAAGCGACAAGTGAGTAAGTGTCGCTTTAGTAATTCTAACATCCAAGTGGAGATATGTATGTTTAAAACATTTAAGGTATCCTAATAGTAACCAATCATCGTCATCATCATCAGTCTTTTTAAGTCCACTGCTGTACAAAACCTCTCCCCAAGGTGAGCCACTGAGCCTGTTCTTCGGTACTTAGCCTCTGTGCCAGCCACTTGTGCTGCGCCCCACACTACGCCTGCCATGATGCGGTAACAGGATTGTGTCAGACCTATAACTTAACATAGGTAGTTCAAAATTTAAAGCTTTGTTATGAAAATAACCTTGACAATGACCGCAGAACAGTAAACATAACACATTAATAAAACCCATTTACTATCATGTTCTGAACTAACGCACCTGCCTGCCTACTTATTAACCTTCAACGGGGTTTTTGACAAAATGGAGTCATGCCACTTGGCCGGTCATGTTAGGGCCTAACATAACCGGCCAAGTCTAGTTTATCTCTATGTGCGTTTCTTTCTTATGACTCTAGTTGGATAGAGACATAAGGGATATATTAAACCTGGGGCGGTCATGTTAGGGCCATAATGGTAGCGACGCGACGTAGACAAGATTAAATAGTCGTTAATAACATACGCAATTATGTTTTAAAAGGTTAAGAAATATATTAAAATTATTTATTATTATTATAGTGTTGCACTACATATATGAGTTTATGTTTTACCTAAAGTGTCGTCTAGTAGAGAATGTCTTTAGGTATTAAATCCGCATTTTGTACGCTTAAATGATTTTTGGCTTCTAAATTAAATACACTTAAATGTGTACTGGACCTTACTGCGTTAGAAAATTTATTACGAAAGCGTAAAAGGTTTCTTGTTAAGGACCACTATTTTATAATTTATTAATATATCTATATACATACTATTATAAAATGGGATCTAAAAAGTACGTAGATTAAAAATTTAATGACGAAGACTGGTGCTATTATAATTTGTAAAATGATTTATTCGTTTGCTTAATGATTTATTAATGATTTATGTTTTTGAATAAAGATTTATGATTAATAATAAAAATAAACAGACCTAGAGACCGATAGACTATGTCAAGGTAGGATTAACAGTAGCCCGTTGGTACCCTCAGGATAAGAAACTTTAAAAAAGCAACACCTAGATACTGCCATAGATTGTTTGTGAATTTTTAACGTACCTATTAAAAAAAATGTATCGAAAAACATTTACGAGAAGGCCTTCTTCCATTGTTGTATAAACTATTTTTGATAGTCGATTCTCATAATGTAAAAACGAGACAAGAAATAAATAAAATGTCATGAAGACGCGAATAATTGAATTGCATTATCATGAACTAAGACCTGCCAGACAATGGTATTGTTTACAATTTACAATGATTGTAAATTGATGCGTGTTTAGTATTTCGGTTAGAAAGAATGTAGGTGCAGTACTATTATTTCGAGACGTGACTTCTGCCGTCATCGTAAATGCCATAGTAAATAGAATTAGGAGAACTACATTGTTACGCAGCTGCGCTTAGATATATAGCAAGGTGTCATGTTATGGTTCAAAGAAGCAATGAAAATGAAAATCTATCTTTTGTCAACTAATACCGAGATCCAAATAAAAAATAAAAAATATATATATATATATATATATATATATAGACGAGTAAGTTTATTGTAACTACATCATACTTCATCATCGAATTAAATTTAGGCTGACTTATTTGCCAATTATGTTTAATTGTTTAAAGAAATGTCAGTAAATTAAGAAAAAAGTGCCACAAAGTAAAAGACTCATAAAAGCACTTGAATGACGTTTGAAGAGAAATAAATAACTATCTATACTACTCAAAATAAAATAGGGCCCACACGACTTTTCTCAGTAAAACAAAAACATAAAAAATGTGTATTCCAAGCCATATTTTTATGGTAGGGTTTTATTAATTGTTTATGCATGAAATTAGTAAAATAAAACCCTATTTTCAAAACGTGTATTATTAGAAATGAATATTTATTTTTATGTTTGAATTGTACCGAGAAAAGTTCATTATGATGGCTTCATACAATGCTGCTACAAACCAAAATCCATTTTTGACTTTTTTTTACGCTTGTATTTATAACTATGATATAGTCCAGATGTCTAGTGGCAGCTGGCTGCAGGGGTACCTTATCAGGGATGTCGATAACATCGACTCTATGAAACCCTTTATGCTCACCCTACCACTTGAAGCACAGACTGTCGAGTCTGGTCTAAAACAGCGCCAAGTAATAGACGAACCTTCGTCCTTCATGAGAATCTTTACTTTTAGAAGTTTACCCTATGTATTGGTCGTTAAGACATTGGTATAAAACACAGGATGTTCGGTAACTGCAAGAAAAATGTATACAATTTCTAAAACACTTCGATTTCGAACAATGAAGGCCGTTAAAATAATTACATCATTCGAAGGCCCTGACCGTGAAACCAAAGTTAAAATACCTGCTCTGTTAGCCGGCTTCCTGTTTCACGTAGTTTTGGGCGAAGCCGTATTAAATTTCAGCTTAACTTAAACGACTTCAGCGGTCCTAACATGACAACCCAGGTTTAGTTTAACCCCTCCCTGTGTCTCTGTCTAACTAGTGTCATAAGAAAGGGACGCAGATAGAGATAAACTAACCTTGGCCAGTCATATTAGGGCCACTGGCTGTAGGTAGATGCTTGTCGTTTTATTTTATTTTAATTGTAATGTTATGTACTATGTTTTTTATATACAATGAATGAGTGTTTACTTAATTCAGTTCAAAACTGTATCCGATGGACGAAGGTGAATATCAAAGTTTGTTTAACCAATCGTAATAACATTATTATTCGTCGATAGATAAATGAACCGACGATCTGTATGGCTAGCACGTGTGCTCTTTTTCTCGCTTTGTCACTCAGTGAATCCCTCTCCTGATCTGCTAGTTAGAATGAGATACATTGAGCGACACATCGAGTCGCGGTGTGTCGTGCTAGCTATCCTTGTGATAGTTGCGGAAACCCGCTGGCTGGACGCGACGCTCGACATTAGCCAGCCTTGGAACAGTCAAATACGCGAGCGTATATTTTAGCCGACATTGATTAGCGTGCGGTTCGCGAGTTTCAACCGCTTGAATGTCAAGAATAACCTCACGACAACTCGTGGCAATTTTTGCAAATGTCCAGCAGTACACGCCTTTCGACTGATACACATTGATGTGATGCGATAAATAAAGACAAAAGAAGTAGCGATTGGTTGGATTGAATAGCTTTTGTTAAAGTTTGTTAATGGTCTGGCATCGGCTTCTGTTCTGACAAAAAAAAAGAAAATATAAAGCTCACTTTAAAGTAGTGTCACCAACCCAATCGGCTCATTTTACAGTACGTGTGATCTAAAATTACAGGATGTAAGGAAACATACGGGTCCACGCGTTATGGTAAGTATGACAAGTATGATCCTGTATTTTTCTAATTAAAATACAGGACACGGCCAAAATGATACCTGAAAAAAGGGACGTCCTGTAAAATACGCGACATTTGGCCACCCTGCTTTAATGAGGCATCTCCATAGGTAAATTGTTTCTAGTGGGCCTAAAGGAACACGTGGACAATGTAGAAAAAGTGAAAGGTGACCGCTGACCGCATTGAAGCAGACAACTTGACAACTATTCTTAGAATGACTTTTTTTGAACCCACAAAGTTTCGGTTATGCACCTTTAGATTTAAAGAGATTTTTGTCGAAGCACTAAAGTAGGACTAGACTAAGAAAAATGTGCCTAAATAAGAAACGATAGTAAAATGAATGCTTACCATTTGCTCATGGGTTAATTAGGAATTAGAATGAGGTGTTGTGTCGCAGAAATATTTATGTTGAGTGTACAAAGTTTCGGTTATGCACCTTTAGATTAAAAGAAATTTTTGTTGAAGCACTAAAGTAGGACTAGACTAAGAAAAATGTGCCTATATAAGAAACGACAGTAAAATGAATGCTTACCATTTGCTCATGGGTTAATTAGGAATTAGAATGAGGTGTTGTGTCGCAGAAATATTTATGTTGAGTGTAGAATGGTCACGCTCTTCACGCACTGAATTCAAATAGGTACTGTGGTCTCATAGATTGAAGGAAACCTGCCGACTTTTATCATGGCGCGTACTTTTGGGCTTGTGTTTACAAATGTCACTTTTTGTTTAGGTAGTAGCAGGTAGTAGTAGTTTGCTTGGTACCTCTTTTGTACTGTAGCGACACCTGACGGCACCCTCCCCCGAATTAGTGTCACGTTTTCGGATGCCCTTCCCCCCTTTTTGCCGGGTTGTATTTGGGTGCTAACAAAAGGCATGTTTGTTTACCCTACTGAGTTTCTGTCAGAGAATACGAAGAATGACGTTCTGTTTATGAGACGGAAACTTTGAGATGCGTGAACCAGTTATAAAAAAAAACATTGAAAGAGTGAACGGCTGATGCCACTGGCAGGTTATAAACATGTCTTCTTCACGACTAGATTAGCGCTAGTATCCGCAACACGTCGACATTTGCATGTGAATCCTGTCTAAGAGGTTGACGGCTCATAGGCGCACGAGTTGCATGCTGATATCCCAGGGTTACCGGTTTCTTATGTAACTTTAATACGGTTTTAACTTCTGTCCCGAGGACCAGGATACAGGTTTGAGCATAAAGCTGGCATTAGGGTACATTGCGGATTTTTTTTCCTATTTTAAGGTCTTGTGTACACTTTTTCATCTTACCTTACTTTAGTTAATCACCTTAATCCAATGGCATTACATATTTTTGCTCTTGATAGTACGTTAAAATCAAGTTGATTAATTAAATTCGTCGTAGAGATCGGGGTTACCCCAATTACGTAACAATTAGTTGATAGCGGGACTTACTCAGAATGTAAATAGAACATCAATGTCGGTTCAATGAGTTATAAATAACTCTTGGAAATTTTGCATACATTATCACAAACATTAAGTCATACTGTCATGCATAAACACGCACTAAACCTATTTAAGTTAAAAAATGATTCACCTTTTAACTGTTAATGTGACATTTGGTTCAAACAATAATATATTTTAGTTGAAAGAGGTTTATAGATTTTTATAAAAAAAGGAATTAGTGTGGTATGGACGATTACAATGTAATGTATGGCTCAATCGTTCGTCAAGACTTGAATGGTTTGTTTCCACTTTTAGACATCTTAATATCTGGTTTTTACAAAGTCTGATTTTTCATTATGTCGCGTCAGTATATGAAAGCTTGCAAACGAGCATTTGTTTAAAAACACGTCTTTAATAAATCAATTTTATTTAAGTGTGTATGAATAGTATCATCAAGTGAGAAAATAAATCTCAATGATATTGAGCAACAAGGCACGACCCTGTTTCTGTGCCTCAGCACTAAGCTAGATACTTTATTTCTCACGCCGCCGGGTAGACCTACCTTGTGAAATAACGATTCTCCATAACATTCCAAATCAGCTCTTTCTACCTTATAGACAGAGAAATACAGTTAAAGTCAGGTTGGCCTGGAGACTAGAATAAGTGGGCTGATTATTGGCAGTTGGCACGAATCTAACAGTTTTTTTGCGGATGTTTATGAAGTTATGGTTGATTAACCAGTGTTTCCATTTCTAGGTAATGGAAAAGTTTGTTCATTCAAACTAAAGAGTAGAAAATGTGTTGAGATCATTTATGAAGAGGTTATTTAAACTTTGCGATTTTCTCACCTAATTATAACGTCAATCGAGACTTTAATGCGATAAAAATCATTGTTAATTTACTAACGATTTTATCGCGTTAAGTCCCAATTGATGTTACAAACAGGATATTTAAAGCTTAGCAGAATTTGAGAGAAATAATAGATTTACGGATCACTTTAAGGAAGCCTATAATTATCAAATTTAAACAAATTATCACGCTATTCCGCTAAAATAAATTGCCTGTTTTAGCGAATTTTAAAGGTATTATGTTCGAATTTGTAAGATTTAAGATAGTTTCTTAGATAGTTTCCATAGGGATTCCCCACGCGTTCTAATTTATAGGGGCTATGGCCTAAAATAAAACATTTTGTAAGTCAGCACGAAGAAGCATTACTAGTCATATCAGTTGAGAAATTATGTAAATTTGGCAAGTTGTACAGCGTTGATCTTCTTTCCGTCTGCATTTAAACGCTGTCATAATTCAATACAAATCGATTTTCTAACACCCTTGAGGTGTAAAAGGAAAAAGTGGCAGGTATTTGCAACAACGGAAAGTGACAGAATAACTTACGTGTGTGTAAGCTAAGTAACGGAACTAATATGTCGCGGAATTATCGTTACACCGACTTTTACTTTTGTCTATCGTGGTTACGTTTCAGACAACTGACAGATGAAGCAAAGGGAACTCGTCGCAAATTATACGGGGTTTCACTCAGTAGGCCAATATTCTTCCTTCTACCGGCAATAGGGACAAAGAGGATGGGATAAAAAAAGTAATAATGGACTCTTTAGAGAAAAAGTTTATGTCGTGTCATAGAGATCAAGAAATGGCCATTAATAGAGATGCGTGGGATTCATTTCTCCGACAAGACGTAGGGTTGTAAATTAGAGGTATTTCATGTGGACTAAGAGTTTCTATACTACACGGGCTTTAACTGACAGTGGTATAAATACAAAGCATGAACAAGCAATGTAAAATTATAGTTTTTAGATCGGCTTTTAAATAACTTAAGCCATGTCCAATGAAGACACTGGTGCCAGCAAGGCCGAATAGTGAATAAATTACTGAACTGCGGCCGCATTTTTGGTGCTGACCATACGGGGACGCACATCGCAGACACAGTTAAATATAATTTTAATAAAGTATTACCGAGTATTGCTCCCTAGGTAGTTACACAAAGTGTAAGACGAGACGCTATCGTGTACAATTAAGGAGAAGATATGGGTAGGTAGAGCGTAAAAATATGTTCATTTCAATAATAATAATATATTCCATACGTTATTGCTACTATTTACAGACAAAAATGCACTTGGACAGGCCAAATAGGTCACATAGGCTTACGGTACGAATGACAATAGATGAGGCAAGCCGGTATTTGAATGGATATCCAGGACTAGTCGTATGTAGGCAAACAACCGATACGATGTACCGCATACTTGGTGAAGATAGCAAGAAAAACTGGATGCAGAAGATGCACTGCAAGAGGCCTACACTCAGCACTGGGTTGGGTTCCACCGGCTGAAGAAGAGGAGAGAACACCATTTAACGGACTGCTAATCTTATACAGTGACCTGATAATCATTTGGCAAAATTAAAATAATAAGGATATAGGAGGTTAAGGTGTAAGGTGTGCTTGATTTGATGCAATAAAATGAAAGAAAAGTTGAGTGACTCATAAAACAGAATATGCCAGTTGTGAGTACATCCAGCGAGTGTTAATTGAGGTTATCCGGTTTGAGTTAATTTGGATGTTGTTAAAGAAAGTCTAATTCACTTTCAAAGTAATTGGAAAAGGTGTTTAATTTGACGTCAATTCGGCAAGCGTGATTCTAATTTTTTTGGCTCTTTCTTGATGTTCAGCTAGCAAATCGAATGTGATAAAGAACATTACAAATACAGTGATACCTTCTTAAGTAGGATCTTGATTAGTGTTAAACCTATATTATTTATTAGTATCAGTGAAACTTGTGAACCAGGTTAAACTCTTTAAACTAGGATTTTATATAAAATCCTGTATAATTGCAAAATAGGTTGCTTGCCATCGTAATTGAAACTAAGTACTTTAAGTTATGTTGTGACCTACATGTTGGTGGGACTGTCTGGAAACGTGACATTTATGTTTAGAACCTGTACTTTCGGCACAGTGTCTACATTGAATACTTTATTTGAGACAAAATTATCGATAAGTATTGAGATTTTAGGTTCTGAAGTTTTAATACTGTTAATATTACTTTCTAAAGCTTTACTGTGTAAGGCTGTTCGTCGCAGTTTTAATAATTTAGGCTCTACCATAATATAAGTACAATTACCAATGTACCTATTAATTCAAAAGTTTGTTAATCAAGAAAGACGCGTAGGTTGTATGTACATAGGTGGATTAAATATATTCAATCTTAAAGGTGTGAAGTAAGATTAATTAACTTTGAAGTGCCTTGGCCCGTTTAGTGTAGGTAGGTGGGTTTCGATTGAATATATAAGGTTTCATTTACACTTCTGTAAGTGCATCGTACTGTCGATGTTTTAAACGTGGGGTTCACAACACATTATTTGTGGAGAGAATAAGAGCTTGTTTACTAAAGATTGTTTTAAGCTCTTTCTCCATTTAACTACTTTTGTTGCTGACTATGCTATTCGCTATCAGTGAATAATCGAATGTTACTGGTTACCCTACTTCTAACAATTTTGGCAATGTTCCCGGAAATGGTACAGCTCAGGTACTCAGGTAAAGCACGTGCTACTTTATATTTACTTACATACATTTAGTTTTGAAAACACACTAACAATCAGAAGTAATCTTCCAGCCAGATTTTATTTCTGGCAATAGATCAACTATGCAGTAAAAACCGTATAGACAATGATTGTACCTTGAGGTAAAACAACCGTTTGGAACATTCAAGACGTCGGTGCGAGTCGGATTTTGTTGAGAAGTGATTCGTTGAACTCTATTGTAGGCCCGCGGCTCGCCCAAATCCTCCGTTTTTTGCCCAAACTCGCTTTTAAACTAACGGTCTCGATTCAATGGTTCTTACACTAAAATGTTTAGATAAAACATTCACATGTAACTAATTCAACTAATCCATTTTAATGATAATTGATTAAAGCGGCATAGTGACTCAAAGGCGCGGTAAACTAAAAAGAAAGTAATTTGTGTCAATTAAAAACAACTTAAGTTTCTAACGCCTAACACAAGACATGGTGCCCATCATAGACGAAGATGCCAGTGAGAGGCATCTTAAAGCCTAAATGGCGGCAAAGCGTCCCATCGCTAGTCAATACAAACATACCCGATCTAACCAACACTGGCACAATCCTCGGAGCACTGCCACTCACAAACAAAACACTCGCGCTACTCCGAACAAGGTTCGAGTTTCAACGAATAATGTTTTGTACGAAAATATATCAGGTCCCGCGATACGTCGTGCGTGGTTGGCGCCGAGCGCTAGACTGGCGAGACCGGTCCTGCTTGATGGCGAGATTTCTCCCCGTAACATCGAAAGCGAGCCTTTCTTCGACTCGTGGCGAAACGCAGGTGTGAGCGCTACTGGGGATACTCGAATGGATGGAGTGAGTACGAGTTGACTGTGTAAGACTGTGCTACTAACGTAACAGTAACCAGCCAGTAAAAAAATAGTTGAACCTATTCAAAGCGTTTGTTTTTTTATTCAACCCAACAGAATCAAATAATTACAATGCTCGACTAAGAAAAAGTTAGATAAATAATGCAAGATAAAAACGAGCTTAGATTGAGAAAACGCATATACTTAATTTAAATTTAAATTATGCAAAAAAGTATTACCTGCCTTAACTTAAAACAAATATTCTTGTTGGCACCAACTTGATATTGTATTCTCTATACGTCACGTCGTCCTACTTAACAACCCATTAATTAATTAATCAACCGCGATTGGTCTCCTATAGTTGTACAACAGCTTTATCGGAAGGCTGAGCAAGCTTTAGAGGGGATTAGTTTTGGGGTAGTATCAACGTGCCCGAGGTAGATACCTATCTTATCCTAATGAGTCGAGAAGGGAGAATTCAAAGAACCAAAGTTCACGTTTCTCAGAGATAATCATAGTGAGATTCCATAGTAGGGTTGTTTGGGGCTTTCGTTTGACTCACATAGCGTTCGATGACGCGCGGCAGGATGTTCGGAATCGGTCAAGGTGGACTTTTAAAGGGTTGATGTCGCAAACATCAATGCATCGCAACACGGCGCGGATTCTTTACGCCTCGATGACGTCTTGTTTTTACAGGTTTCAAGTAAAATTGAGACCACATCTCGATATGTAGTGTTCTTGACAGTCAAAGAGTCAGAGATTTAAGAGAATCTTTTACAAAGATATAAGAGTTCCGTTACTGTTAGATTGACAGACACCGCTTAGCTTAAACCGCTGAAGATAAAAACATACAATTTGGACCATGTGTTCCTTGGAGGGTGTAGAGATACACTTTGGGTCGTCTAGCACACAATAAATAATAGTAGTAACATACAGAAACTTCTCTTTTACGACCGCGATTAAACCAATTCCAACTTTATTGACACGCACAAAAAGTTTGTATTACTTCATACACATTCGCCAGGCGGCTCGCGTCAAAATGAACGTGCCGCCCGCGTTTGCCTTCCCCCCGCAACTCCCGGCGACACGTTAGGGTTGCGGCGCATTCGTTTTTAATTACACTGTCACAGCGAGGGCGAGCGAACAGGCGTGCGGCAAGCCGACAACCTACGGCGATTTGCCTACGCTGACGGCAAGGCGGCCGAGCGTACCTACAGTGCAGAGTGAAACCCCCCCTGGGTACTTACATAGTATAGGCCATTTTGAAAATTCCACTATTAAGGGGATTGAAAGGGTTGGAAGTTAGTAGTCCAAAATTTACGCAGACGAAGTCGCAGACAAACGGTTCTTGAAAGGTCTGGATTTTCCCGTAATTGACCAAATACTTCTATGTACACTAGCCACGCTGTGCAGCACGAAATCATTGTCACGGTAAGTTACGGTACATGGCCGCAACTCAACACACCATTAGCGGGTTCAAAGGACAGCGACTGTCCGTGAAATGCTGTGTGATAGGAGAATATTCACATTTTTGGTTAAGTGTAAGCTGCTTCTTACGCTTTCATGTACCGTAACTCAGTGACAATATTTCTGTTCACACATCGTGTCTAGTGCATATATAGTAAGTCTTTGTAATTGTCTGCCTTAAAAAGGCAATGTGTTAAAAACTCAGACATCATTTCATCTTAGCTTCGCTCTAGTTCGAGACTGCGAACACACAATGAATATACTAGACAATGTATCTTTGTCAAACTTTGGTAGTAAACCTAAATATTATTCTTATCTCAGTACGCTGCCCCTAACAATAATAAACAAACGTAAATAAAGTTTGTAGTTCATCCACTACACAGGTAACTATCTCAAATATATTATAGTCGCCTAAATAAATACTGATTTCCATCCAGCATGCAATAGGTACCAAGGGTCTGACTGAAAATCAGACGAATAGACTGAAGAATAGATCAATCAGGAATAAAACCTCACGGCTCTACCGCTCTCGGATCTATCCTTCAACGAACCTTAGATGGCTGTGTACCAAGTCCCAAAAACCGCCAACGTTTTCCACCCTCTAAACCTTAACCTATATGTATTCATATTTTTATCACATGTTAATGTTATGCCTGTAAAACTAAGCCTGTATTTTTTTTAATTCCTCATAGACTTGTCAATATTTGTACTATAGGAGTTTCATACAAAACAAAACAGTCAAATATATTCCAAACTATAAAGAATCTTAAAAATCAAAACATAAAAACCTAGTTCTAAGGCATAAGTATAGCATATTAAAAAATATGGCTACAGAGACAGGGTGGAAAAAGTACTAGGTACAGAATAGTCTTAAGCAACTTCTCTCTTGGTTTTGCAATTTTATACAGATTAATGAATGTTGATTAAGAAAACTCGTGAAAAACTATGAAAACGACCCTCTTTAAAGCTCCACGTCAACTTTAAAGATATTGTGTAAGATTCCTTATAAACCATATAAGTCCGGAGTAGCATTTAACAAATAATTCAAACACCTTCAATGCTTGAAATCGTACACGCTAAACCACAACATAAGCACATGCCATGCCTTTTATGAGCGATGTTTGAACAATATTTAGTAACGTATTCACGGCACGTAGCGCTGGTATTTCAAATGCAACGCGAAAATGTTTTCTCAGAATACAATCATCGGGCATTTTTGAGGCATTCCAAAACGAAAATTGGTTGCTTACAAACATTTATATTTACCGTAACCCCATTTACATACTAGTTTGAGTTAAAATTTGTAAAGTCGCTATCAGACTTGTCGGAGCCGGTAATGTGTTTATTTTTAAGTTACTTTTTTTACACATTGGCCGCACTCAAATGGCGGTTGTAAATAGTTTCTTTTTATGTTAAAGTTTATTCGTTTACATAAAAAAGCAAAAAGCCAACGGCACGTGGTGTTCCCAGGCGGTCACCCATCCAAGTACTGACCACGCCCGACGTTGCTTAACTTCGGTGATCGGACGAGAACCGGTGTATTCAACGTGGTATGGACGTTGGCGACGTACGAAGCAAATTGTCGGTTGAAGTTGTTGATGTATTGATATTCAAATAATGACGTCATATTATAATTGACAGTAAATCCGGTAACGGATTTTTCTCTTCCTATTGCCGACAACGTGAAAAATCTCATCACAATTGTAGTGAATACGAACAAAGTAAGAAAGAAAATAAGTAGGTCCAGAGTGCAGTCAGTCCAGAGGAGCATTTTTGAATTTCACCAGGTGACTAAAGCTCGCTAAAACGGCCAAATCTGTATGAAAAACGGCAATTTTGGTGAGCTTCAGTCACCCGGTGAGATTCAAAAATCGCACTCCAGTTTCACTCTAATCTGATGTACGCAGATTACCGAGAGCTATTAAGAAACTAGAAGTACTGTAGAAAAGAATTTACTTGTGATGCCCCAGATGCCCTAATCAGCCATCAGCTGGAGCTGATGTTGATAACAGCGCCATCTAATGGAATATGTTCAAACTAACGCAAGCAGCGTAACGGTTATCTATGAAAATCATAATTCAGTTCCGCGCACGCCATACGCCAAACCCCAGCAAACTAGATGGCGCTATTAACCTTTAAAACGCTTTTAAGTTAAATCAAGGAATCAATCAAACATCAACCACCAAAAATGCTTTAAAAATATACTTTATTCATGCTCGAAGCAAAATACACTTTAGCTAAGGCGCCTTTACGAGTGACGTGTGGTAATCACGACAGCTCACGACGCTTTTAGGCGTTCTTGGCGTTGAAAAGATTAAAATAAAATACAACCAGTGTTATATAATTACTAAAGTCAACACGATAATCGCCAACGTCCATACCACGTTGAATACACCGGTTCTCGTCCGATCACCGAAGTTAAGCAACGTCGGGCGTGGTCAGTACTTGGATGGGTGACCGCCTGGGAACACCACGTGCCGTTGGCTTTTTTGAAGATTTTTTAAGCTTTTTTGAACTGCATTTTTTTGTGTGCAGTGTGACGATATAGCTACACAAAGTAAAATATCTGAATATACTTTACATTTAATAAAAAAAATGTCTCGAAAAGCATTAACCCGAATCAAACGCGACCGGAACCAAACAAAAAAAATAGTGGTAAAATATTTTAATCAGATCCGGAGCTTCGAGGGCAGTATACCTTTCGGCAGAACAGAAAACAAATTAGTATAATATCATACATATAGTGGAGGTCTCTCTTCAGACAAAAACAGCGTTAAGGTATAAAAAGCGTCCTTCAAAGCGCTAAGTGTAAGTTTTCTATAAAAAAAACATCTCGAACTTCTAAATTGTATGGTAACATTTTGTTGCAAATATGCGCCGCAAGAGGCGCTGTCTTTACTTCCATAGTAATTGAGAAGTCAACGCTAACGCGTTCGTTGCGTTTACTGTAATAAAAACTTACACTAGACGCTTATGCATCTCTGTTTATCGTATTCATTCGCACGCGCGGCAACTCAATTGGTGCGGCCTCATTGCAGAGGTCCGTCTATCGACTTGTAGTTTCGCGCAGTGCACCGCGCCTACTTGAGTGAAGTCCGTCTTTTGTATATTTTTATTCTTGGTTTTGTGAAATAAAGTTGAAAGATTATTTTTAACATAAAACTAGCGTGAGACTCGGACATATTAATAAAAAGGATCACTCACGTATTTTTACGTTGAGAAATCGCACGCTTAGTATTAAAGAGACTCAATTCTGAATATGACATTTCCCAAAATTAAACCCTATGTCTTTTAGTTAAGGTGTATTTTGGGTGTATAATTCAGAAATGGGTCGCTTTAATTCTAAACGTGCGAAATGACCGACATGTTTCGTTTGTTTGTTGTTCAAAAATTATAATCCCAATAGCGCTAGTGTAAATTTTTCATCTAAAAGAGCTACTCTACTTACTAGTAGAGTAGCTCTACTACTTGTATGTACAGTCAAGGAAATTGAAACAGGTACCACCGTAGAACCTAGTCGAAGAAACATACGCATGAAATTTGTATGACATAGCCTGGCGTTTAACGCGTCTGTCATTGCGATTGGGTTCTAAGGTGGTACGTGAATATATTTCCCCTACTGTACATGCACTTTATTTTATATCATAACTGAAAAATAACCGTTCAGTTTCCGATGCTACCATGCGCATTAAGAATAAAACAAACTACTAAATAAATACGAATTTATTTTGTTATAACTTCCTAATTTCATAATTAAAATGTCATTTAGGCCTGCTGGAGTAGTAAACTCACCATTAAATTTATAACGATGTTAACATAACTAGTAAGCACATTAAGGATTCCATATAATAATACTATGTCGCCGATCCAGTCGTTGTCCAATTAGTCAGTCTGAAATAGAAATTTAATTTTATTAATTTTTCGACACTAGTTGTAATCATTTATTTGTTTGTTTGCTAGGACAATTCAATAAAATCACAATCAAACTTACGAACTAACTTTAAAAACACAATAAAATACAGATTTCAATACAACTAATTAAAGGCAATACACAATTAATCCTAAATTATTAATTTGTTTTTTTTTTTAGGAAAACACTTGGTGCTTTGGTATCTACTGTTAACAGACGCGGCTTATATATAGGCAACGCAACGAGAGTTGAGGAACAGAATAAATAATAGTACTAACGTACAGAAACTCTTTTTCGACCGCGATTGAACGAATTCTAACTTTATTGACACGCGCTAAAAGTTCGAATTAATTCTTACACATTCGCCAGGCGGCTCGAGTCAAAAGAAACGCGCCGCCTGCGTTCGCCTTCCCCCGCAACTCCTGGTGAAAGTATAGGGTTGCGCTGCAATCGTTTTTAATTACATTTACACAGCAAAAGCGAGCGAGCGGACGCGCAGCGAGCCTCCGCCCTAATGCGATTTGCCTACTCTGTAGGCAAGGCTGCCGAGCTTACCTATCGCGCGGATTGCAACCCCCTGGTTGAGGTCACACACACTGATGTATGTCATGCGTGTACCAGAGTTTTGTTCAAATTTTCAATTTTTGTTTTGTTTTGTATGGCATTGTGTAGTCGTGTGTACTCTCGTTGCGTTATCATGTATATTTAACTCAGGCTGAGATTAACCCCCTTTAAGGGCTATTATCTATTGGCACTTAAAGTAATGGTGAAAACGTAAACTAACCTTATCGTCGTTAGAGAAGAAGTAACTTCTTTGCCTCTTCTTAACGAATGTGAGATTAGGGTGATTTCTGAAATAAAATTAGAATAAATTAATATACAACAAAAGTTACGAAAAAAGACTTTCTAAATATACACCAAAATCAACTCAGCAGTCATAGTTCTGCATAGCAAAATGTACTTTATTCTACGCTAAAAGCTATAACTAGCAAACGTAGTACGAGATACTCAAACTACGTTAGACTACACATAGAAAAATACTTTGCAGAACTATGCACTTACTGAGTCGTGCATAATTTTCACGTCGTCCTTCTTTTTAAAAATGTGCCAAATTCCAGACAAGTTTTTGTAAAATGAATATTTATTCTCGTTTCTCCTTTAACAAGCAGGAAACTTGTATTAATTCGGCGTCTGCGTACACTCAACAACTGCCCGTTATTATTATGCTACGTCCAATAATAATTCGATCTAACTCGCACACAAGGGCGGATCGAGGGGGTCATGATACCCCCGCGCTGGGTCCAGGTCGACCACTGGTAATATTGATGACCATGTCCTGACTGAACTTCAACTAGGAACGTGACTCCCTTGACTCGAAGGCTGGATCCGCCCTTACTCGCACTTGGCTCTATCGAGAACTGAGGTGAAACTTGGCAAGATCAATGACTTAACCTTTCTGAGTTTCAGTGACAGAAAATGAAAACAAAACCGCTCAAATGAGATCACAACCAACACAATATCAAGAATTTCTGTTTATTGAGTCTGTATCATTATACGTATTTGTTATGTATCAAATCATTTTATTTCGCTAAAACATACACAGTTAGTACATTAAACGTGTCAGTGGTTAAAGAAAATTCAAGAAGATTAACGCAATATTGTTTTCATTACCTTTTATTCAGATTTTGAATGAAACTCAAGAGTTAATCATATCGAGCGAAAGGTCACCACCTCAGTTCTCTCTTAGCGTTATTTAGCGGCTTTGACTATTTCTAAGCCATTATTGTTGGAAGCATAATTAAACTACCGCCGACTAAAGCCACGAGCAAAAATAACGGTCACATTCCATATTTCCGAAGAATGCGTTCGATTCTAATCAATAGATATTTATAATCAATATATACATCATCAATTTTAAACTGTGCCAAGGAAAATTTAAAGTAACAAACTTCTACAATTTTTTTGACAATAACGCGTTTTAAAATCCTAAACTAATATATTTATAACTGTATTTAGTTATTGTGTGTACACAGAGGTCGCTTCACATTACATCGATGATATTTTAGTTTCCGTCAGTAAGAGCATAGTCCCCCAAAGCGTTGCAATTGCCAAGTAACCTCCCGCATCAGTAGTTTCAATATATTCGCTATAACGTTGTATTTGGCCACGTCTATTCCGTACTGAACGATGTTGTTCGCGCAATATGACGACATAGGAGCGACGCATGTGTTATATAAGAGCAATGCGAACATCCATTTCTGGGTCCTATTGTCGTTTCGCAAGCTTCTATTGGACTGCGGCCGAACGGTGTCTTTTATAGGTGAGGTGAGTTGCTTGTTTCTGTTAGACTCTTGATTAGATTCTTGCATCGATTTTGAGGATATATTCAATCTATGCGGAGACAAAGTTTCGGTTAGTTTGTTGGGAGGAAAGTGTGTAAAGCCGTGAAAGATACTTACTTAGAACCGAAGTAGGAGGGCGGCGTGGTATCCAGAACACTGGTGGGCTGTAAAGATAAGGTGGAGTATTAAAAATTGTAGCCGTTTCTTTTGAACATTCGGCATGTCTCGACATGGCCATATTAGCCACATGCCAATGGACTCAATGAGCCAACTGACCGTATTCTCCTTTTCCTCGCTATCCGACGTGTTGCCGGACACGATACGTTTGTTCTTGCAGAGAGCGGGCTGGCAGCGACAGCCGCTGCCGCAGCCGTTGTCAGCCTTCACACAGCCGCACATCTTAGTAGAGCAGCTGCCGCGACATGTGCAGTGGGTAGTGCCGCCGCTATCCCGTTTGACTGCGCGCGGCTCGCGGGGCTGTTCGGTCGTCGAGTCCGCGGCGGTGAAGTTCATTGTTAGACGCGAGCGGTGCGCCTGAATAACACAAATACAATACATTGAAACACGACAAAAAAAAGATGAAATTGCTCATTTACACCATTGCGCCAGCCACGAGTAAGGGTTGTCAGCTTACAGAAACAGTAGACCCGGATATTTCGAAAAGTTGCTTGTATTTTGTTAATTTTTTTTCTAGCTTTTTTGCGCAGTCATATCTAACTCACGCATAGTCTCTTCGCTCACTTGCGTAGGGAGCGGGATGCAATTTAAGAGTGCAAGAAAGAAAGCAAAGTAACACGACAGGGAGTGCAGGTCCAGTCAGGCCAGATGCTAAAGACATTTGTACACGAACTGAATGAATCAATGAATGAATGTGCATTCTATTCTTGCACATCTCGGTTCGCTATTTATGCGCGAGCGACGAAGATATGTAGTGAAGAGTATAAAATTCGAACTGCTGGTGGATAGTGCTTTAAAAAAATACCACTACACCATCGTACCTGAATACGCTTACAGAGCGGCGTGGCCCTCCAATCCGGGTCATCGTCGTCGTTCTCCAGGTCTTCCTCTTCCTCCTCAGTCAGCTCCACATACTCCACTTTCTTGTCCTTAGATCCCTCCTTCTTGATTTTTTTAGATTTCTTATTGTCACCGTTCGTGGACGCTGTGCGGATTTGTTCCAATTCGTCGACGAGCTTTTTCTGGAAGGTAGTATAATTGATCTGAGGCCTCTTTGATGTCACTAAGATCAAACTCTCACCCAGTGGAATTCGATCATATTTAAAAAATTGCTATTTTCAATATTCAAAGAAGATGCCTTCCACGTGACGTTAGCTTTTTTAGGACAGAACAGTGAGACAGAAGAACAGCACCCCGAGAAAGAACAGTACTGTCAAGACAGCGCATTTAAAGCAGGAGAGTTAATAGCCAGCCGGTCTTTTTTTTCGGGACAGTTGGCTTCCTCCACCACCTTTTTCAATCTACTGGCCAGTGGCTGCTGTCATTTGAGAGAGAGGGTAGTGCAGTGCGGTGAGCAGGACAGTGCTGCACGCCTTTTGTACTAGTTGACTGTTCTACATTTGAACGCCAACTGTTTTCCTAACTGTCCTGTCCAACTATTCTACCCGTGTGAAATCAGCATTACTTGGTCCTACCTACCTGTTTTTTTTTAACAGATGACAATAGCATAATTTGTTTTCTGATTCTTACTCGTACAACTACTTCAAATTATTACATTTTCACTTGCTCACACTAGACTTCTATGAGTGCCAGTCTGTATTTTTTTATTAAATTTACATTATTTCCTTCAGTTTTATTTTACTATGTTAACATAGTGATAGCCTCTACTGATAATTTACTCAGCCAAACCATTCCCTACCAATCTACAGTTTACAATAAAAATCATCAGTTTCATCGACTATTTACTATCAAATCCATTCAAGACAATGCATACTGAGTACTCTACATACATTTTCTGCCTCGACCTGGTCCAGCCGTTCCTGCTGGTACTGGATCACATTCTGCAGATGTTGGCAGGCTTGGCTCTTGTTGCCAACCACGCCACGCTGTAGCGCCACCAATGCTGACACCTAGAAAATAGTTAAAAAGATAATTTAAACAAAGGGAACTTCACATCTACCACTAACATCAACCAATGTCATGACAATTCACATGTAGAACGCCAATCCCATGAAGCCTGGATCGCGCGTCGCAACTGTCGTAACTGTATAGTATGCTCTTGTTAGATACGGCAGTTAGCTGGGCGAGTTAGGTACGAGTTGGAGACCTCGACTTTCTCAAATAGCAGTAAATGATCTAAACTTCTTCAGACAGATAATAATAAAAGGGTGGGGGGTCTAGATGGTGATTATGTCAGCAGTAGTTATTTACTTTTTTACACATATGGAACTGATGTGCATTATTCAAAATTTAGAGCACCAAGATGTTGAATGGTTCGATGAGATGAGAACGACGTAGGCATTCCAAAATCGGATAAAAGTGAGCAGACAGACTTACAACATTGAGAAGCACTTTTTAATAAAAGACAAATGCATATACCAATGTTTACGTAAGCATGGGGGGGAGGGGTAAGAGCTTTGATTACTTTTTCTGACAAGGGGGAAGGGGGGGTAAATAATTGTAGTAAATCTGCTTACGTAATACTTGAACGGCCCCTTTACACTAATTGTCTTAGTCCGAAATTGAGCAACTAAAGCTGCTTGGGTTATGGGTACTAGACATCGGACATAAATACTTGTATACATAAATATATGACATCAATGACACGAGTACAAACATCCATATTCATTATACAAAAGTTTGCCCTTATTGGGATCGAACCCGAAACCTCTAGTTTCGTAATCAGGACAGATAATGATTAGGACAAACGATACGAGGGTTGGGCTGTCATAATTTTCCGATTTCAGACTACTTTCGACTGCCGCCGTTTAGGTAAGTTGAGTGGGCTGAGGTCAAGTATCTCTCGCGAGCAATAAAAGTAGCTGGACACTTGAAGAGGTTTTAAAGAATTACACATCCTCCTTCTACCCTACAAAAAAGGGGTCATTCCAAAGTAGCTAATCTTTGTTTTATCGCTAAGTCTTACCTTCTGTTCGCTCTGCAGTTTGAAATGAGCTAATTTCTGCTCAAACTCGGCCTTGCTGTTCTCGAAGTCGACCACCAATCGGTCGTGCGCCTCTTTCACCTCTTCGTAGCGAGCCTGGTAGCCCTTCTCGCTCTGACTCTGAAGCTCTTTCTTGGCGTCGACGAGGAGGTCGAACAAGCATTTGAGAGCTACCTTGGCTTCGAGCATGGACTGAATGTTGTCCCATTGCGTGCGGGATTTGTTTTCTGTTGGAGAATTATAACATTTCAGACACTGGTGTTGACTGGATAGAACGGGCTTTTCACTGCGATCGAAGCGTCCCTATACATATAATGATGTCCATAACTATGCAGTATTCTGTGCAGTAATCTCACGTGACTACTAATTTGCCTTATGGATTTTGATCCCTCAGTAATTGTTTTCAGATTAAGTCTTTTATCTCAAAACGTTACTCAGGCAACTTGTAAACCAAGAAGGAAAAGGATTGTCTAGAGCACACAATTTGCCAATAATGATCAATAAATGTTTTGCCAAATTAAAACTGCAGGTAAATAATAGTGTCATCTGAGAAATATGGTTACTCGAATTTGTCACATTATGATAATTCTGAGGCTGACCGTACCAATTAAACGTTTTATATCTATCTATATATGACCTGCTATTCCCGTCAGATGCACTTACCCTGATCGGCAGTTAGGATCTTCTGTTGCAGATCGGATATCTGCGCCTTGCGTAGAGCGAGGTTGTCTTCTAGTTCGGCCATCTTTTGTCGGCTCTCCTCGTTGTCGGGCGCGTTGCGGAGGTTCTCTATTTGTTCGGTTATCCACGCCCTAATACACAAAACATCTAGTGAGAAAGAGTTTCGATGCTGCAATTTAAATTAAAGTATGGAAACACTTAATTCATACCAGCGACCCGCCCCAGCTTCGCTTGGGTACAATCGGGATGTTACGCATATAAAAACTTCATCAAAAAAATCTCTAAATGCCAGTGAAAACAGTATTAAAATCCGTTGCGTGGTTTAAAGGAGAAGGCAGCCGAAGATACATTATACAAATTTAGGACAACAAGAAAAAAATGCGACTTTACTTTATACTATGTAAAGATAAAACATGATACATCACAATACTATTTTTTTATAGACAACAAAAATGTATTTTGTTGTTTTTACAGTATTTATACAGTACGCGTCTATACCGCCGGAAATAAGCCCACAATAATTATATTTTGAAATGTAAAAATTAAGTTTTTTCTCATGTTTCGTACTTTTAAATCGCTATAACGGGGCCATCATTTAAGTATTTTCAAAATTCTTTTTTTGTGGATATCGTTTAAAAATGACGCTCTAAAACAATTTTACACTTTCACGCCATTTGGTTTTAAGGTATTCGTTACATCTAACCAACTATTAACTTACCTGTACTCCATAAGTTCTTCCAGAGACTTCTCGGCCTCCACAATGCTGAGATGCACCTCCAGCTCCTGTTCAATGTACTGCTGCACGGCGCCCGCCTTCACGTTGCCCTTGGCGCTGCGCTTCATCTGCGTTTGCTTCTGTCTGTCTAGAGCCTCCTAGAAAACGATGATAGCTGAATTAAGAGGAGTGTGAACCCAGCCCGAAAAAACGCTCCCCATGCAAACGGCGATAACGTTTTCCACCCTCTCAACCTATGGCAATGATTTTTTGTTATGTTGTCATTATGCCTTAGAACTAGGTTTGTATGTTTTGATTTATTTAATATTCTTCATAGATTTGACAATATTTGCATTTTAGAAGTTTCATACAAAACACAAAAGCATCAATATTTTTGAAACAATTAAGAATATTTAAAAAATCAAAACATAAAAACCTAGTTCTAGGGTATAATGATGACATACAAAAAGATCATGGCTGTAGGTTAAGGTTTAGAGGGTGGAAAATTATCGCCGTTTTTATGGAGAGCGTTGGGTTCACATTCCTCTTAAATGGCTGTGTTTGATGAAGAATTTAAATACAACTATTAATTAACCCTACGCCAAGACCGCTTATTGCCGTGAGCTGTCATGCTCATCACGCCACCGACTGTACAATAGCGACCTAGGAGCATAAATTTAAACTTATTCGCGTTTGACATTCATATTCATATGTTTGACAAATGCTGAGGGTACCCTCGGTGTTGAGTTCATCTTGTGTAGTACATCTTAGCACCGAATAAACTGTTTCCTTTCTTTACATTAATGGCGACCTGGAGCGCGATTTTTGAATCTCACCGGGTGACTCAAGCTCACCAAAATGGCCGTTTTTCACATAGATTCGGCCATTTTGGTGAGCTTTAGTCACCTGGTGAGATTAAAAAATAGCACCCCTGGCGTGTTCTTCGCAACTTTTGTTTGCGTTGTCGCTAGCGAAAAGGAGAAGCGTTTAAAAAAAATCGAGATCCCATCCCTCTTGGTTAGAATTGGTAAGAATTTGAGGGAAGTTCATGTGAGATTCCTACCATAATTTTGTATCCAAATTAAGCAAAGAGTTACAATTATACAATACTAATAGGTTTAAAAACTTCAAAAGATCACATAGATTTCGAAAATGCAAGTTTCTCTGAAAATTACTTCAACTCATTCATGGAGATAAAGATTTTGCACAATGGCCAATGGAAAAATGACCAAAACTGAAATTTAAATTATCAATAGGTATATCTGAAAGTTTAATTTACGGTCAGGCTACCGTGTCCGTAATAAGCCCTGTCAGTAAATCGTAACAGAATGTAATATAATAAACATTTTTGTTAGTTTTTAAGGTATTTATTTATCTTATGGGCCTATGCAGCCTGATATAAAATGATTCTATTATCTACACAAATCTATACTAGTTTGTTCGTTAGTTTGTTTGTATGTAGGGGGTAATCTCTGGAACTACTGAACCGATTTCAAAAACTCTTTCACAGATAGAAAGCTACACTATTCCTGACGGACATAGGCTACTCATTTTACGTGAACAAAGTCGCGCACGTCCGCTAGTATTGTATAAAAGGTTTGTATTACCTTGAGCCGTTTGTTGACAGCGACAGCCTCCTCCATCTTCCGTTTGAGCACGTTCTGCTGCTTCGCGTGCAGACTCTCCATCTTGGCCATGGCTGTGGCGCGCTTGCGGTCCTCGTTGCGCAGGCGCAGCATCGCGCGCTCGTTGTCCGCCTTCCACTTGCGGAACTTCTCGCTCTCCTCGCGCATTTGACGAATTATTTTCACCTGGTAATGGGATTCGGATCAAATACAGCCAACCTTTTCACTTTAACGTTTTGCTAATAACCGACCTTTTTGTTATAAAATAGGAAGGCAAACAAGCAAGTTGGCCACCTGATGGTAAGTAATCACCGCCGCCTTTGACACCCGCAACATCAAAGAGATTGCAGATGCTTTGCCAACCCAGAGGGCTAAGATGGAATACCTCTTGTACCAACAATTGCACCGGCTGTCTTGCTCTCCACGCCGGAATACAACAGTGCAAGCACTGCTGCTTAGCGGCAGGATTAGCAAAGAGATGGTGGAAGTGATCCGGACGGACCTCGCACAAGGTCCTACCACCCGCAAAACATAAAGCCTTACCTTACCTTATGACATAAAGCTTTTGATGAGCTATTAATGGTAGACGGCAGGCCCGGATCTAGCGGAGGGTAAAACGGGCAGGGGCCCAGGGCTGCCACCCTGTTTCAGGAGTTGCCAAAATCAACATAATATATGATTCATCTCAAATACCGGAGTAAGGGGGACCCATTACAAAGTTGCCGGTAAGGAATTTTTTTAGATCCGGGGATGGTAGACAATCATCCCTTAATTTTCCAACCATGTGTAACATGGCATATTCTCTCCAAAATGGGATATGGGATCAATTTGAAGTATAACCAATTCAATTAAAAAAGAAAAATATTGAATTAAAATTGTAATGACAACACAAAGAAAAATTAGGGCAATGGCAGGACTTGAACCTGCAACATCAGCATTCCGTGCCTTGCATTTTCCAGTTTCGCCACACTGCCACTGCCCTACCCTGCGAATTTTTCAATGTGCTTGGTCTTACGGTCATTACATTATTGATTTTAAGGGCATAACTACCCTCGGTGTCATCTATATGAAACTTTTAACAAGTTATCATATTCAACTGGGTACCTTTACAGCTACCGTCAGCTGACGAGAGATGGCGCCGTTTTTGTTATTAAATTATGTAGCCGAAATTTCTTTCGATTTTTATTTTAAATGTTTTAAACATTCAAATTATTAAATTAAAATTGTAATGACAACACAAAGAAAAATTAGGGCAATGGCATTTTAATTTAATAACTTGAATGTTTAAAACATTTAAAAATAAAAATCGAAAGAAATTTCGGTTACAAAATTTAATAGAAAAATATTGGTTTACATTTGGCGGAGATATCGCATAACATACACAGAAAAGAAAGCAGTCTAACTGAGAACCCCTACATTTATGAAGAAGAATTACCTTAGTAGCTTTCATGGCCTTGAGCTCAGCGTTGAGCGAAGCGATCTTGGCCTCGTTCTTTTCTTTGGTCTTGATGACGGAGGCCTGCTGCTGGCATTTCTTCTTCAGCTCGCTGATCTCCGCTTCGAGGGTCTGTACTTTGGTGCGGCGCTCTTCGTGGGACGGGTCCTTACTCTGTATGAGAAGTGTAAGTAAAACTTAAAATATCCCGTCATAGAAGCAAGCAGCCATATTTAATATGAATGGAAATTATTTCGTTTCCAAAATGAAAGGAACTGTTTTATATTTTCAACGCCAAAGACGGATGGGCATAACTGTCAACGCCTGATGTAAGTAATCACTACTGCCTATAGACACCTGCAACACCAAGGAGATTGCAGATGCGTTGCCAACCCAGAGGGCTAAGATGGAATAACCTCTTGTGCCAGTAATTTAACCGGCTGTCTTACTCTCCACGCCGGAACACAACAGTGCAAGCACTGCTGCTTAGTGACTGGATTAGAGAGCAAGATGGTGGTAGCGATCTGGACCGACCTTGTACAAGGTCCCACTATCCGCGACTTACGTGCATTCGGATAAGGTTAAAACTCTGTTACTTACAAAAATGACGACGCCCTACATAAAATAACGGCAATCTATAACAATTGCACACTTTGACGCCATTCGATTTACAGCGCTATGCACCCAATTTCTGCTGACGATGTAGATATCTCTGAGTGGGCTGGTGACTGTGACTGATTCCAAAATAAACCTGTACTGGATTCAGAAATGGGATATTTTATTCCAGTACTACATTCCAGTGGGATGGCTTAGGCCTTTTTAGATGTTGAAAGAGTATCCGAATCTCGAACGAATTCACCTGTAACCATTTTGGTTAATTCCACTATTATGTTCAGAGAGGTGGAAGCCGAAAGCATGGCAGACCCGGAGGGCGCTGGTCTGACGGCGCCCAAAAAGTCACCGGCAAACAGTGGTGTCGAAAAACTCCCAAAACAAAATGGTGAGAATTAGGGGTGGCCTACGTCAAATACTGAATTCGGCTGCTGATGATGATGATGATGATGATGATGATGAATATTAATAATCTGTTAATCAATTTTAATAATCAATAAACACCTCACCTTGTTATTCCTCAACTGCTGCATCAGTTCTTCCTTTTCTTTTTCCAGGTGCGCTATTCTCTCCTCGTTCTCTCTGAGATTGTTATGGCTGTCCAGCATGTCTTTGTTGTTGGCGAGGATGGCCTGGACCACCGAAGCCTTGATCGCCATAGCACGGTTGAGCTCTTGCAGTTCTTGGTTCAGTGCCACCTAGATGGAAAAAAAGTTTAAATAACTGGTGCAGTCATGCATAATGCCAAAGATTCAAGCTCTGTTTTGGGACTCTTGAGCTTTGCAGTATGAGGAAACTACCGCAAGAATGTGGACCTGTAGGTATTAGGGTTTAGTTGTGCTGCCGACACACACATACAGAGTTGGAATAAACGTCAGTGCGTAAAAAGATACTTTGTTTCACGGGTTTTGTACGAGTGCGTTCGAATCTCATCCTCGGCAATGGCCGAGATTCGAACGCACTCGTACAAAACACGGTTTTTCAAAATTCCGTTTGTTCCCCCAATGGCACATGTGCGTTCAAATTACTGTAAACTTGTGACAGCGGCACGGAGTAAAATTAACAAAATTGCCAGCTGGGAATGCGTAAATAGTCCCAGAAGATGACTAAAATCCTTAAAATTTGAGCACACATCTCAAAACTCTCATATTTATGAGATATTGTAATAATTGTAATATAATTGTAACCTTGGAAGACACAGTCACTGTTTGAGGGGTCTAGTACAAGCAATGGCCAACCGTTTTGTTGCTAGACCCCTGTTTTATTAAAAAATTCTAGGCATACATTAGAAGTCAATACCTGTCCCATAGCTCTCTTCTCTTCCTCCAAAACGGCCTGGTCCTCACTCAGCACCACATCCTCACCCTCTTCACCCTCGTCCTTCACAAACGACAACTTGATCTCATGATCTATCAACTCCTCATTAGTCTTAAAGTTAACCGACTGCAAGTCTTCCAGCCTAGACTTGATCTCCTTAATATATTCGAGAACAGTCGTTTTATTCGCTGCATCGTCTTTATTATCAGATATGTTTAAGTTGTCTATGGTCTGATTACACTGTTCTGTTAGTTCATTTAGTTTCTGTTCTATTTTGTCTTTAGCAGCTTCAGCTAGGAGTGCCTTTTCGCATAGGTTTGTGTTTTCTATTAACATGTTGCTTAGGTGTTCGGTGACTTGCTTGTGTTTCTTAAGTAGTTCCGCGTATCTGGACTTTTCACGTTCAATCTCTTCTAGAAGCTTCTCGTTGTTTTGCTCGCTGTCGCTTGGCGCTTGGCCGAGCATTTGTAACCGCAGCTCATTGACTAAGTTGTTCAACCTGTAAATGATAATAAGAATACTTTAAGAAGTCCTTTTGCCGTGGCTATCTGAAAATAAAGAGTTACTTGACTATCCTAGAGTAAGCATCTTCGTTGATGATGCGTTCGTTTATGAGACATCAAAAGCAGAAAATGCTCCGTTTCCTCGCTCATTCAAGCGTCAACTGGACTCGTGTTACGACCAGCGTGAGACATGCCATCGAGACTATTTTGTAGAGGTTTGGTCTGACGATCTCAGTTTTTTTTATATATACGTCCAGATATCTCGTTCAGATCTTAGCCAGTCGAACTCGAGTTACGACCAGCGTGAGACGCGAATGAGGCTGTTTTTTGGTTACCTGACAATCTCAGCAGCTTTGGCGTCTTGGTTGATGATTGGCTTGTTGCGGATGCGCCGCGCGCGATCAGCGTAGCGCAGCGTCGAGACCGTCTCGTCCAAATTATAGTCCGCTGGACTCACGCACGCCACCATCAGCGTTAGAGAGTTGCCGCCAAGACTGTCTGAAGACGAAGGGTTGGAATTTAAGATGCGTCGAGGAATTTATGCCTAGGGATGAATTTTGAGACGACTATGCTAGCATTTATGCATATTTGTGATTTCTTTATTATACAAAAATAATCACATAAACATATGTAAAACAGAAATACAGTATACTAAGACGAATTTATTACTTTAAGGGGTCTTCCAGTTGTGGAAGTGAAGTGAATTACAAACGAAATCTTTCACCAATCATGTCTGGGAACCAAGTCTAAGGTTTAAGTCTAAGGTCTAAGGTTGAATGAAAGTTGGAAGTTGTATTCATGCCACCGTCTTACGAAACTTCGTAAATGTGATGTAGCGCATGCCAGTTAGTTTTCTGGCCTAGTTCTAGTACAAATATTTGTTTAGAACATTAAGTACAACACCAAAATGTCGAAATCTGAGCTTATTAGAGAGCTTAGTAGAGGGGCAATGGGCAGTAATTAACTTAAAAGTAATGCAATCACATGATATAGGTCTATACTTACCCTGCAGTAACCTGGTAAGCTTGCTGTCTCTATAGCTAATATAGCTCCTATTGGTCCCATCTCCGAGGGCAGATATCACGTTGCCAAGGGCCAATAAGCCCTGGTTGATTTTAACCCCCTCCTTAAGGCGTTCGCCGCTCGCCTTAGTCTTCTTAATACGTTCCGAGCCGGCCAAGTCTACAAGGTGGAACTTTGATGTGGTTGCTATGTTTCTGAAAGATGACATAAGGTTATACCATTAGTCATCATTATCTACACTAATTCACAGTAATATAATAAAGAAGAAAATGTTGTTTCTTTGTTTGTTTGTATGTTACCTCTAGAACAACTGAAAAATTCAAAAAATTCTTTCACTAATAATAAGCTACACTATCCCTGACGGACATAGGCTACTAAGGCGTCCACTAGTCATCATATAAACCGGAAAACGAACATAGAATCACAGGTAAATCTTAAATATAGGTATCCAAAAGGCGGTCTTATCGCTTGCGAGCAATCTCTTTCAGACAATCTTTATATTTAATAGAAAGATAACAGGATGGTAGGCGCTGCAAAAATAAAACAGTGAACGAAACAATAAATAAATAGTTTACATATAAATAACATAAATACATACAGTCAGATGATAAAAAACATATTACATGTCGTAGTCTTAGTCGTAACACATCTGCAATCTCTTCGATGTTGCGGGTGTCTGTAGGCGGTGGTGTACACTTACTAGCAGGTGACCCACTTGCTTGTTTGCCTTCCTATTCCATAAAAAATATAGTAATTTTTTTTGGCACCTCCCTATAAAATTTTCAACACATACTCGAAGAATACTCACTTATCTGACCGGCTTTCCTTCGAGATGATTATGGTAAAGACGGCATGACTCCGGCTGGAGGCCTGGTTCATGGCGGTGGAGCCGGTGACGCGGCCCGACGAGCCCTGCTCTAGCACCATCATCGTCTCCATCGTCGAGGTGACCGCCAACTCCGTGATCCCTGGAAGATTGAAAATAAAAATAGTTGTAACTCGGAGGTCTCCAAACTTATTGCTGTTGTAGATGACATGCCATTTTTCTTGTGTTCCGTAGACCCCTTTGACTTCCTTGTAATAATTTTTACAAATCCATTGCCGTATAAAAAAATACTAGACCTTCTATGGTCTTCATAAACCTCCATTTATCAAACAAATCCTGTAAGGATAGTTGCTGTATGAGAATAAATAAAAAAATTGCTCTCTAGAAAATTCTGAGCCTTCCCACTTTTGAATAAACAAAAAAATATGGAAATATTAAATATCTTTAAAAATGATTTCAAGCTTAGATATGAGAGGGTATCACAAGTCATTGACGTATGTTCCACTGAAAAAAAAAATGTTTAGACCCCCCCTTTAAATCTCATGGACCTCCAATTTCGTTTTTCGCTGTCATAGACCCCTTGGAAGTTAAAATCGACCCCTGGGAGTCAAGATCTCTTTGGGAATCACAGCTTTAACTGCATTTACGTTATAGCGTTTTTGTTTTGCAGTTGAGATTAAAATGACTTGTCCTTCATTCCTTATAATATAAAAGTATCCAAATTAATCCAACCCATGCCAATAAAGATTTTGAGAATGCTGTCTTTCTTTTTGCTTTAGAACTTTTTATTTAACTTTGTAAATAATGTATTTAAACAAAATGTAAGTTGTTCATGTAAACAACTTACATTTTATTCTATATATTCATATACAATGGATCTAATTTAAAACAAGCCTTACTTAACAATTTCAGGACATGCTTTTGTCTGTGTGTATCATATTGCATGAAATGTAGCACACATATGAAGATAATATGATACACACAGACAAAAGCATGTCCTGAAATTGTTCAGTAAGGCTTGTTTTAAATTAGATGCATTGTATGAATAGACAGAACAAGAACAGGGCGTCATCAAGATAGCATGCAAAACGGATGCCATTTTTAACAGACTTCAATAAGGCAGGAGGTTCACAATTCCATTAAATATTTTTGATCACTCTCTTTATTAACAATTTTAATTAAAAACTGTTCAGTTGCTTAGCCTAAGTGCACATTACAGATGGTTAAACTAATGTTGAATGCTTGTGAAATCCAGACTTGTGAGTCAGTGACACTTTGATGCTCTTTTTCCACTGCTAAGTGCTAATTGTATTAGCAGGCAGGCAGCAATTAGAATTTTAGTGCAGTCTGAGCACTGACTGTATGTCTAGGTCTTAAGTGGCTTTGTTATCTGCTCTTGTAATGCTATCAGGGCGGGTTCACTCCGCACTGTAGGTACGCTCGGCCGCAGAGTAGGCAAATCGCTCTAGCTGTGTCAGTGTAATTAAAAACGAACACAGCGCAATCCTAACGTTTCGCCAGGGAGTAGCAGGGGGAAGGCGGACGCGTGCAGCGCGTTTCTTTTGACGCGAGCCGCCTGGTGGTTATGTATGAAGCAATACAGACTTTTTGTGAATGTCAATAAAGTTGAAATTCATTTAATCGCAGTCACAAAAGAGAAGTTTCTGTACATTAGTACTATTGTCTGTTCTGTGACAACATACTTCTAAATTCAATGATCATAAACCACCTCACCTGGCAGAATAACTCCTTTGTTAATATCTTCTCGTATCTCAATGATGGAGTGTCCTCTCTCCTTTCCAGAGAGCAAGTCGTAGCACTGCTCTTGGTACAATTCCATGAATGAAACATTCACTTTGAAGGTATACTTGTCTTCGTGAGTCTCGATAAAGTCAAATATGTCAGCCACTGCTTGTGGGATTACACCTGAGAAGAAAGATTGAAATGTGACAATGTATCATGGGGTAGGATCGTGATGTCGCAACATTACCCTGAGCCATGGGACCATGGGTAGGAACATCCTCAGCTACCTTTGATAATCTAGATCTCCTAATTTTTTTATTAATATAGTGGCAATCTTAACAGACCTAGGGCACAGACTATAAAATAGGCTACCAGCGAAGCTTATTTGTTGATGTCTAACATCAATATAATCTAGAGACTGAGTAAACTGTGTTATATAAAAATTGCATCCCAAAGTAGGAAAAAAATAACATCGAAATTGTTGAATTCTATATTATTGGTATTACCAACTTGGCAGAAAAAAGCAAACTGAAAAATAATTAAAACCTCATGATTATAAATAAAAATATTATTTATTTGACTTACCCAATTTTGTTGAGTCTCCATCAGACCCTGAGTAATTTGTGCCCATAGTGTAAGTTTTACCAGAGCCAGTCTGACCATATGCCAATATTGTGACATTGTAACCTGAAGATAAATGTAACACAAAATTAATGCAAATAAAACTGAAATGTATTATAAGCAGCAACGCTGACCACCCAAGATTTGTTCTCAAAGAAATGTAATGCCATCAGGTCAATGGTTGTAGCCAATACTTAACAGCTAGATAAGCCTCTGTCACTTTAAGAAATCCATGACAGTTATGAGAAATGGAGCCCTAGTTCTTCAAAACAAAAATATATACATGCAAGCTCCTACCTTGAAACAGCCTCCCAATAAGTCCTTTTACAGCTGTATCATAGAATTCCTGCTGGTTAATGTGTTGTGCAAAAACATAATTGTATGTGAAGGCGAGGTCCTTGATTTGTACTTGGTTCCCTCCGGGTATAGCTTCAATGCATTCATCACAACCTCTGTCAATTTCCTGCTGCATCAAAGGCCTGATCCGGAGCGCTACTTGAACCGTATCTATTGTCCCTTTGCTGTTCTCGCCGTCAACCATCTTGGCTTTGGATCAGATCGCCCAACTAAGATCTTGGACCACAATAAAATGGTCATAAATCCGCAACAGCCCTACGTTGCGGTGTCAATATTTTTCCCGTATTTTTTGCTTGTTCCTACTGCCAGTTGATTTTTTAAATGCCAGCCAGTGACGTTTTATTCCTGTAAAAAGGTTAATTAGGCAAACTTCTATTTGTTTTTATTTACCTACGGCCAGCCTCCCAATTGTTTCACTTAGAAGCACTTATCTATTTGAAATTGAGAAACCGCATCGCAATGGGAACAAAATTACCAAACTAAGCGTGGCGCCGATACGCATAGCTTGACCAAATTCGTTTTTTCTGTCTATGGGAAATAAGTCGAGGAAATAAATTATACTGAAACGTACCAGAACATGGCTCGCTTTCAAAACAGAAAAGTAAGAACAGTAAAACGGTTGATCGTTTGATTTGAGATCAAACTGACGACATATTTAAACTGAGTGTTGCCAGCTTATCAACAATTTTTAATGTAATTTTTTTGATAATAGCGCCATCTAGTGGTGTGTAGAGCTTATTAAAGTTAACGTACCAACATAATAAACTTAATAAAGCCTGCCATGTAATGGCTGTCATGCACCATAGACTTTTCTCTCTCTCTTTCTCTTTCTACGTCATGCACGGATGCAAATACCAATTATAGACATGCGACGAACAAAAAAAATAAACATTCGCTACAAATGCTCAAAAATTTCAATTTTTAATTTTTCTTTATAGTTTTCAACATACTTGTTGCTAAAAATATATGTAAGCTAGTTGCTAGTTTTTAATTCGTCGAACCAGAATTCAATTAATGAAACTAATGAGATGAGCACAAAAAATAACGTATAATTTCATAAAATTCCACTGTCACACATACACGAACACATTTTAGCATTGTTATAGTTATGTACATATCGAAAATTATGTGTTACGTAAAAAACAAATATAGAATTAAAGCGTGACTAACTTGGTCTAACTGCTATAGTAGCACGCTAGCGTTTATCGTGCACACAAACGTTTTAGTCCTTCTCGCACATGCATACTGGTTGGAACGGGATAAATGCTCTATGTCCTCGATAAAAGCTAGCGTGCCGGGCCCCCTTAACATGCTTGCCAATAAAAGGCATAGGCTGTATGAAAATAGATTTCTTTGGTTTTAGCGGAGCTGATAAATTAAAAAAGTTGAGCATCTGTCATTATTATGTCAAATGTTGGAAAAACGAGCGAAAATGGTAAAAGTGTTTACGATTGTTTCATCTCATTAGAATCACGCTTTGTAGAACTATTGCAATAAACACCTTCGAAGATCATATGGTATATTATTTAAATAATGATTTATTAGTTGTAAATGAGTCAAGTGTTATTTTTCGGTCAAAATGCCACCTAGAACTCGCGGAGTTAAGGCGTCAAAAGCATCAAAAGAAAATATCAACATCCTTAACAAGAACAAGATAAAAACTGTTGCAAAAGCTACAAAACCAGTTCGAAAACCTTTGGCGGATAAAACTAACTCGGCGTCCGACGAAAATGCTTCACCGGAGCCACTAAAAAAGGTCATCCAAAAGAGTACAGAGTCATCTCGAAATGTTGCTCCAGAAGTCATTGAAGAAGAAAGACCACGACGGAACCGACGTTTGCCAACTCGATATGTTGAAAATCAGGTTCTGATCAACTTGTCTAACAGCAAAGAAAGTGCACTAACTCCAAGAAAATCGGATGTTAAAACTCCAGTTAAAAATTCTTCTAAAGTGGAATCTCCATTCAAAACACCTAACAGCGTGGATAATAGCTTGGTCGCAAATCGTCCACGAAGAGTCAGCCGCCTGCCTTCAAAGTTTGATGAACCATGCCATACAAGCACACCTTTAGTGCAAAAATCAAAGGATAAGCCTAAAAATGTTATAAACACATTAGGAACAAAAGAGACTGTTAAACCACAGAAAGAGGCGTTCCAAAAGGTCACACCACAGAAAGTGCCTCAAAAGAAAGTAACACCTAAAAAACCTATATCAGAAGTCAAACAAAAGCCAATAACACCTCAAAAGCTTACTCAACCACAACTTGTACAAAAGGAACTAACTGAAGTTGTTAAGAATATTGGTACAAACAATGGGGCACAAAGAGCAAGACGGCTGAGGAAGCCTGTTGAATACAAAGAGGCCACTCTGAGCCCGAAATTAAAAACTCCTGAAAATATTAAACCTGGTACTACTGATGGTAAGAAAATATTAAAGGCTAATTCATCCTTTAGACTTCTTGGAGAGAAAACAGCAAATAAAGGAGATAACCTGGATGTTTATGAATTTACATTTGACCCTTCTCAAGAGCCTCCACCACAAAAGAAAAAGAAGAAGGTCACCAGGAAACCAGCCAAACCAAAGACAAGAGTTTACAACAACAATTATGAGAAAAACTTAGCAAGAGCCCTGGCTAATTTGAAGAAATCTGTTGCAAACAAATCAGAAAATGTTGGTGTTACTTCAAATGTTATGAAGCCTAACATTCCAATTGTGACCAGTAATGCTGAACAAGTGACCATTACTAATCAGCCAACTGCACCCAATCCATCATCTGCAGTTGTCGTATGTACTACCGCAGAGATACATAGCAATCCAGACTTTAACAATTCAGTAAAAAGTAATTTTGCAAATAAAAGTCATGCTTCCATTCGTGTTGAGGACATTGCTGCTGATTTTGAGGCCCCAATGGATCATCATGATGATATAAATTACTCGCCAGTCAATTCACCAGATCGAATTGATATTCACCCAAATTATACAGACAATGTAAGCCCAGGCAGAGATGATGTTAGATCTGATGACCCTCTGAATTTACGGAATGACCTTAGCTTCTTTGATGACCAACCAGTAGCAAGCAGTAGTATGAATATGTCCTCTAGAAACCCCACAGCAACACCTTGGCGCGTAGAATTTGAGAATTTACCTATAAAATGGCAGGCCAATACTTATGTAAAACCAGATATGACACCTGCTTTGGAGAGTTCTTATGTGAACCATTTTGATAACAGCAAGAAAAAACATGTCTACACAAACATGGTTGGACAAGAAAATGATATTATGTCTGAAATTGGAGAAAATGAGCCACCAAAATTAAAGCAAACCAGCATTATATCATTTATCAAAGAAGTCATAGAGAGGAGTGCCAGTAAAAAAAAGAAAGGAGTAACAGGGACTCCTGTAAAAGCAAATTCATTGTTTGATGACCCTAATACTTCAGAAAATACTGCTGTTGGTAATAAAACGCCAAGTCAAGTTGTAACGCCAAGAAAAGACACACCAGGGTCTTCCAAGCAAAATACTAGTTCAGAAAATGACACCAGTGCTGAATCTAATAAAACACTTAAGCGTAAAAATGACGGTGATTTAAATCCAACACCAGCAAAAGTATCTCGTAAAGATAAAGAGAATACGTTATTTGGTTTTGATGACAGTGAGAATGTAGAACAAGAAAACGTGTCACCTGTTAAAATTGTAAATAAAAATAGATTACGGACCTTGAGACCTCGATCAGGAGCTGTGCTCAAGGAATTAAATAAACAGACTGGTCCCATGAGAGCTGACATACCGGCTAAATCAAAACTGGCACCAAGTTCTGATGCAGTGGAGAAGATGTATGATCAGATGAAATCTGCAGCTGATGCACCAGTACTTTTAGACAAAGAAAGAGATAGGATGGAAGCTACAAACGTAGCAGACATGCCTGCTGAGGGAACATGTTTGGATGACGATAGCCAGTCTGTACATTTGTTTGAAGATATTGAATTAGTTCATCATTTGAAGGTAAATAATTCGTCATTTTATATTCTTTCTTATTGACAATCACATCCCCTAGCCCCCAGGCCATTGAATCTTGGCACTTATCATCAGGGCCGCGCTGACCCCCCACAGCGCCTGTGTGCGAAACCTATGAAGAGCCTCTTTTTTTCACGAATCTTAATGTTGTAAATTATTTTTATTTCTTATTTGTTAATTTGTAAATTTCGATAGCGGCGCCCCTATTGTTTTGGCCCCTGTGTGCGCCGCACACTTCGCACACAGGGGCGGCGCGGCCCTGCTCTTCATATAAAATGCAGAAGGTAGCTACTATTTCACACCAGTATTCGGTGACAGTGTGGTACTACCAACTGCAGTCAGAATGGCCTGTTTGTACAACAACCAGTAACTGGTTACATTGGGGCTCTATTGGTATTAAAATGCATTGTAATAAGTCACAACTAGTAACTTTGGACACTCTAGGAACTTTAAACTGTCAAAATTAATATCACCTACTCAAATACTTGTGATAAGTAGAAAGGTTAAAGAGCAGACAAGATTAAAGAACTTATAAAAAAATATGTGTGATAAAACCTATTTAGAATTGTCGAAATTTATTCTCAAGGTTGATTAAGGACCAGGGCAAATGGCGTTCTATGGTTTGTCCCTATCCCAAAAAGAAACAAGTGTGATTTTACAATAATGATAATTTAATGTTATAAGTTGCCTACAATCAAAACTAAACTATATTCATTATCATTGCAGCCAACTCGCAAGAGCTATGGTAAATCAAAGAAGGTCACATTCCGCCAGCATTCTTCTGACAGTGCTGAGTTCGAGGAACCTGCCCGCAACCTGTCAAGTGACAGGGATGACTTGAGCTTCCACCTGCCTGAAGTCAAAGCCAAGAAGACCACTAAAAAGAAGAAGACTAAGAAACAGTTGCTGTCGCAGAAAGAGGTATAGTCAACCTGTCAAATATTATAATTTTTATTTGGAATTTTAATTTGCGATGCAACTACAGTCAGCATCAAATATATTGGAACAAGCAAGGAGGTCAAATATATCTGATCAGAACTGAACATACTTGACCATAGATTCGAGTTCAGATATTTTTGTGCATAACTTTAGACTTATTTAGGTATTTTTTCTTCGACTGCCGCCAGAAGGGAGAGTTATGTTATGTACGTCTATTTCTTTGGCACATTCAGTAGCAGTCTACATGTTTCTTTAAAGCCCATATTTTTGTCCCCCTGCTGGGCAAAGGTCTCTCCACAAGACTTCCACAACTACCAATTTGACGGAATACCCGCCCAGTCCTTTTCAAACCTGTCCAAGTCAGGAATCAGACCAAGGCGAGGCAGCGCGACGAAGCAGACCACCTGCCTCGTGGTCGCTGGCCGTTCTGCGGCTCCTACCAAGTGGCTGTGCAAACCCACCTCTGGGTGCATACGAGAGACATGTCTGGCCCAGTCCCGTTTCAGCTTGGCAGTTTTTTCTCCAACGTCGAATATGGACTAATACTACTTGGGCTCTGGGCTAATACTACTTAGGGGCCCACCTAATTACTCAAATAAAATAAAATTATGGATTTTTTCGCACTATCGTCTATTTTTGTTTTTGAGTTGACTTCGCTGGGGGCCCCTTGAATCCACGGGGCCCTGGGCTAAAGCCCAAAAAGCCATATGGCAGACCCGGTCCTTCGTTTTTCAGTTAGTGTTAGCATACTTGACAAAATGGTTTAGATTTAGGGCGAATTGAAAAAAAATGTCGTAATTTCATTTACTTCTCGTTTTCAGAAAGCAGAGGTAGACGCGTGGGCGGCCTGTTTCAACTCTATGTGCGAAGACATCGAAGAATTCGACCTTGTCGTCGAATAATAACATTATTTTAGCGCTAGCAATCATCATCACGTATCATGAATTAGGTTTTAGTTTTAACAATAATCAAGAGATTTTATTTTTATGTGGCCATGTTCAATATTTGCCATTTCTGAGTACAAAACTCGTCATAACTTTTTTTACATGACAACATTTATTGAATTAAGGATGATTTTATTTAATTTCAGCATTTAAAATGTTAATGTTAAGTTTATTTTAAGTGAAATTTTAAATATTTTAATATGAAGTGTGAAGTGTGGTTGTTTTTATAATTATGATTGACAAACGCAGAATTCTCGGTTTCATTTACATCTTGCATTTTTAAGTTAAGTTCACCATAGATCTGTATTGATCTTTATTGTATTAAGAACTTCGAATGTTAATACGTAAGAGATTGCCGGTTTGGTTTAGTATAAGTTTTTATTTTATTTATATTACACTTAAAAAATTAAATTAGGTACACTAAAAATTTAAAGGTTACTGTCCACTAGAGCTGTGCTATGAGGCGGCCACGTCATAAAAATACGCGTAGATACTTTATAAGCAAGGTGACGTTTGTGTACGCGCCTATATGTGCGCGCAAGTCCAATGTATCGTCAATCTAGAAGGCGGGGCCTGCAGAAGCTGCGGTACCTTTACGACTAGCATGAAGCTTACTTTCTCGCTTGTCCCTCAGTGGGTCTCTCTCCTGCTCGGCTAGTTAGAAAGAGACTGAGCGACAAAGCGAGTCGCGGCGTGTCGTGCTAGCTAAACTGAATTCGGTGCGGGGCGACGTGTGGCCATTCAGTATGTGACAGCCCAATACTCACTAATTATCCACAAGTTAACAACACATGTAAATTAAATGAAAACTTTATATACAAAATCGTAGTTAAAGAAGATAGGTCAGCCTATGGGGTTTTCTGTGACTGTGCTAGGAAAAATCGACTAATGAGGCCGGGCTGGATGTACTAGGACGGCAGAATGAAGCGATCTCATTGGGCGATCGTTCACCGCTCAACTGCGCTCAGCTCTGGTGATAAGTTACCCTAAAAGTAACATTTTTAATGCTTTTAAATTTAACCTTCTACCCTTGTAATGCGTTTACAATTAATACTAATAGTCTGTTTAACTCTTTTTCCTTAAATATCACACTATGGCGTAAATGTATCGTTTTAGGCCCATAGCAAATTCATTGGATGGAGCCCTCCCACAATAAATGTTAGGATCTTTCTGTGCTCACAGTCCTCTCTCGGACTGGGGACTCTCTCGTGCTGCCGTCCCGTTCTCTCTCTTCTGTCACGGTACACTGGTATCATAAAATTATGACTTCATGGCAAATATGAAAGCAGTGATGATTTTTAAAAGCTTTATAAATCTGTCTATAAACTGTTTTGAACTTGGGTATTCACACAAATTCAAACCGTCAAACGGAACTTAACGCGATAATCTCTGTGTTAATTTATCTCGTGACCGCGGCCGTTGTAACACGGCGAAACGTCGAGTTAAATTAGCAATGATTTTTTCGCGTTTAAAGTCCCGTTTGACGTTTGAAATATATCTGTCAGTGTTTAGTTCAAAACTTGGAAGTTTATTTTGATTCAGTAGTTATTTCGAGATTTAGTTAGTATGTGTATGTAACTGTGGCAGTGCAATAATAAAGTACTATCACCAAAAAAGCAAACATTTTTGACAAAAACGAATATCTATTTCTAATATAATTTATTATCTAAAATAAATACACACAACATCCAAGACTCGGGTACAAACATTCATATTCTATTCATCATACAAACATTTGCCCCTCCTGCGAATCGAACACAGAACCTCTAGCTTCATAGCCAGGGTCACTAACCACTAGGCTATCCGGTCATACAATACAACACAACAACAACACACATACAAGTTGACGCACCATATTCGAAAAATGACGTAAGTTCCTTATTAGTTTTGTACACAAATACATGCAAAGGGAGCTTTAGTTAAGTTTTTTTGTACCTATCCATAGCGGGTTTATTTTTAAAATAGTATTGCTGGCAATGAAACAATAGCGAAGTTCATTAACTCGGATTTAATGCAGTGAATGCGTTAAACGGGATTAAGGACTGTTTTAGAACTTAACGTAAGACGAATAACTGTACATTTTTTTATTATAATAATAAATGTTTAATGACCAACATTGTCTAGTTCTAACCTTAAAACCACAAACTCAAAACCTTTAATTGGACTACAACGAACATAGTCCTCCTGGTCCTCATAGTTATCCTTATGTCACAGAGTAAATAATACCAGTAGATACAGAAGTGTCTTCTTGAGCAGAAACGGCGTTCAGGTAGAAGCGTCTTACTCATCAAAATGAGAAAACTATTGAACTGTGTACAACGCAGTGGCAGAGTAGCCGACCATAGTGTATTTGGTAGACTATGTTGGATAGTCAAAACTGTCTGTGCCAATTGTCAAGTAAACAGCTCTGCGTTTCTTACGTTTTAAATTGGCGTCATATTTTAAGTTCTGCTATCCGACGCCTGTGTCGCTGCTAGTTAGAAAACTTAGAAGTACTTTATTCACTTACGATAAGATTCAAAGTTGAACCAATGGCTAAATATTGAAAACCCCTCTTCACCTGCTTCACCCCGTCGCAAAGTGGTGACGCTAGGCTTGTAACAATCCGAACAAGTAAGCAGATCTATTGTCTTCCTATATCGATGGTCTTACTGTACGCCTCTCTATTTGTTATATAACTCGTACTCTTTCGCACACGCGGCAACTTATTTGCAGTGGCCTCAGTACAGAGGTGCGCCGAGTGACTTGTAGCGAGTTGAGTGAACACAAGTTATAGGATAAACGGAGAGGCATTTAGTAAGTAGAATGCTAGAGGGGTAAATACACAAAAGATGCTACTGGGTCGAAGTGTATCCGAAAGGACCCCTAGCACAGAATAAATAATAGTACTAACGTACAGAAACTTCTCTATTACGACCGCGATTTAACGAATTCCAACTTTATTAACTCGCCCATAAAGTTCGTATCTATTACTTCATACCGTACACCAGGCGCCAGTCAAAAGGAACGCGCCGCCCGCGCCCGCCTTCCCCCCGCTACACCCAGCGACACGCTAGGGTTGCGCGGCATTCGTTTTCAATTACACTGACACGGCGGGGCGAGCGAGCGGGTGCCTGGGCGCGCGGCAAGCCGACAGCCCACTGCGATTTGCCTATGCCATAGGCAAGGCGGTCGAGCGTATCTACAGTGCGGAGTGGAACCCCCCTGACTAAGGTACGGTACATGACCGCAACTCAATACGGTATTTGCCGGAATTGCGGTTGTTAAAGAATTTTCACACATTTGGTTAAGTATGATGCATAAAAGTGTCTGCTTCTTACCTTTGCCCACGTAAGTTGCGACCATTTAACTCAGTGACTTGTGACAATGCTTCTGTTCCGTCTGGCATGTCTATTGATTGACACTTAGGGTTTTGTATCCAAAGTGTGCCACTTACCATTAGTTGACTTGAGATCACGGACATCAACATAGTGGTACCGTCAGAAGTAGCTAAACACTTAAGAACTTTGTCGTAGTAACGTATGATATGAGATTTGCTCGAATTTGTCACATTACTGACAGCGACTAGGTACTAAAATGTTCAGCTACTTCTGAGGCTGACCGTACAACGAAAGCCTATTTAATAAAACGTCGAATTACGGTAACCGGCATTTTTTGCGGCCTCTAAAACCGTATTGAAATATGTAGCTAGATGGCGCTACTTGGAGCGTGTATGTCGGTAGTGTCGGTGGCATCGCGTTTGAGAAGTGTCCATGATACATGATAGATGGCGTTGAAAACAATTGACTAAAATTGTTCTAGGTTTTATTGAAAAAGAAAATAACTGACTTGTGTGTTTGTTGTTTCTTCTGGAGTACGCACTTGTGACAATGCGAATAGTGAGCAGATGTTCCCAGGGCCTTGAAACATTGTGAATTCACTCAATCAATACAGTCAACAGCAAATATCGGAATAGGTAGGTAGGTACTACATATTTCCTACAATTTAATTCTTTTAACCTTTGTTAACGCTATATAAGGCTGCGGCACCAAAATTACTGGTTTAACATTAAGTAGAGCGGTAATTAAATAATTATTAATTTATCTATATCTTACCTACTGGTACAACGGATGTTTGAATGTTTGTTCCTCAACCACGCATTAGCGAGTGAACAGATTTCGATGAAATTTGGCAGATAGATAGATCATGTCCTATCCAAACAAAAATGTATAGATTTTATCCAGCAAAATGGATAGTTCCTGCGGGTAAAACAGACGAATTACACATAAGGGAAGTCGCGGGACACAGTAAACCTCGAAGAATGCGCAATATGCATATTGAGAACTGATCACAGGCTACTTTTAGGTACTCAAAGCGCATTTTAATAATTTTTATTTTATTTTATTTTATAACTACAATATAATTTTACAGTATTAACCATGCACCTATATTGTTAAAGCACTTACAGAAACCACAATACAGAGGTGCAATTTTTGAATCTCACCAAGTGACTAAAGCTCACCAAAATGGCCGTTTTTCATAGAGATTCGGCCATTTTGGTGAGATTCAAAAACCGCGCTCCAGATAAAAACAAAAAAAGACTTAACTAAAACACGATGAAAAAATTAAACAGACACAGATTACAAACACTGACGAACCTTTTTTAAAAATGACTGCTAGCCGTTTGAGCACACATCGGCATCCTGGACATCGCATGCCAGCCCGTCTAGCACACTAGCGTTTATCGCTGACATAAAGCACGTCCCTTTCTCACACGCATACTGGTTAGAACAGGATAAATGCTTTATGTCATCGATAAAAGCTAGCGTGCTAGGCCCCCTGATATCAACTCTATCGCCCTAGCAGTTGGAGCGTTAGGTAAGTATAAGTACCTATGCTTTATCCGCTTGTAAACGTTTGTAGCTTGCGTGCTCGACCCATATGTATGCTTGCTCGCTTGCTCACATGCATGCAGGCTTTTGCTTGCATTGCAAGGTCGCTCTTCACGCTATATTTTTCTTATTCGTTGTTTACGTCGTTGTCATGTTTTGGTCCGTATTGGTCTCTCAGACTGGTTTGGTACTAATGAAATTGTCTACATTGGGAAGTAAAATCAACAAGACAGCCACCTTATATAAAACAGTTGGATACCTACATATTTGTTAGTCCCACGGTTGTACAAAATACCGGAGCAAGCAAGAAAAAACGTCATTTAATTAAAATTTAAAAATTAATCTACCCACGAAAAAATTTTGGCCTAATGTGATGGCTGACGATATTAAAATGATTGCTCTTTGGCAAATATGGCGGCCGGCTGAATTATACAGCGGAAGCAAATATAACCCTCGCAAACATTCCTCCCGGGAGAGCGAGCTAGTTCGCGCACTCAAAATTAAAAGCATACAATGAAAATACTGAACCGAGGACCCCTACTCAGATACCGTCGCGAAAAGTGAGTGCTCCCTCAAGCACCTCTTACTCTTAACACTCACGCATTGTTGCCAGTGAAAACAGTTGCCGAACGGTCTAGTGTTTTTTGTTTTCGCTCGGTGTTGCCACTTGAAAATAAATAGCCGCGCTGTATAGAGCAATATGCGCTAACAAGTTGGGACAATGTTATGGTTTGGTGACATCGATTGTTTTGAGGCGAAAGCGAGATGCATTCTTTCTTATTGAGGAATGTGATTATTATCACACTTTATGTATAAAAAAGTGCTTTATTAGGAATTTTAGATGCTAGGTAGTTGTCATCTTTCATGGTAGAGTCGACTATTTAATCTATCATCTAACGCTTACATCTATCATCGCTCATCTGTCTAAGTACCTACATCTTATTATGGTCGTTCTTCTCTGGCTGATGGTGCGAGAGACTGATAGAGTGGAGATCCTGGGGAGAAATGAGATCACTGAGTGAAGCTTTAGCTAAAGCCAAATGGACACAAAGAGTTCAAAAAAGACGGGAGACCTTCATCAAATAGATTGATAAAGGCTGAAAAGAAGAAGAATGATTAACGTGCACGGGTGGGTATCTGGTTTTCTCTACAGCCTAGTTCCTCTTCGGAATAAATCATCATCAGCCTATGTTCATCCATTGCTGTACATAGGCCTCTCCATTTCACGCCACTGCACGATCCTCAGCCACTGTCATCCAGCTCTTGCCAGCCGCCGTGCGAAGATCATCGCTCCACCGAGTCTGAGGACGCCCAACGCTACGTTTGCCGATCCGTGGTCTCCACTCAAGAACTCGTCTACCCCAACGGTTATCGGTTCTTCGGGTTATATGGCCGGCCCATTGCCACTTCAGCGTGCTAATGCGGTGGGCTATGTCGATAACTTTAGTTCTCTGTCGGATGACTTCGTTACGAATTCGATCTTTTAGAGAAACTCCGAGCATAGCCCTTTCCATAGCGCGGAATAAAGTTACGCTAATATTTTCGTTTGGGTCTACTAAAAAGTTATGACAATCGCATTTGTCTTGTCTCTCGCTTTAGATGGTTATTTCACCGTGGTTTCAGATGAGAACAGTAAGTAGTAGGCGCGAGCTACTTACCCAAATGGATCGGTGTATCTTCCAATGTTCAAACCCGCCATAAATTTGTATAGCTAATATCCTCCTGCGTCCCAAGTTCCGACTTAATAAATTAACAGTAGGAATATTTCAGTCATTTAATTACCGGGCCGCCCAGCAGCCAGGTTGTCCGGGTCAGGAATATTAACCGCAATTCTCGGTCAACATTCACAAAATTGACACGTCAAATATTTGTAACTTCGTCCTGGGACCACGCTCAACGGCAAACAGCCGCGACTAGTACTCCCTTAATTTCCGATGTTTCTACTCGGGCGGGCCATTGTCTAGCGTTCGACTCTAAACGTGGACAGTAAGGTTGAGTTCGGCGTGGGTTGGGGCAAAACAAAATGGCGGTGCTGTTTGATTTGGGCCGTAGGTATCAGTCGCAAACGGAGATTCATTTTATCGCGTTGCTTAAGATCTTAGTAGTATCCTACATATTGTCTCGGTACACACGCTGAGTGTGTGCCGGCCTGTTAAGCTTGCATTTAAAGCTAGCTACAAATTTGTTGTTTCTGTACAAATACTATGATGATATTGTTTGCCGTGAGACTTTGAGTTCGATCGAGGAGTTTGTTTGGTGCCGCGTAACAAGTCAACACTTATTACAAATTGATTGAGAAGGCCGGCTGCCTCGCCTCCATTGTTTGGCTTACAATGGCATTAACTAAGTAAATGAAGAGACTTCATTAAAAGGCATTCTTTTTTGACGTAAAGCTGTTACTCCTACAATAAACAGAACTTATTCTAAAATGCATATTAAACAATACAATACAACTAAATGACTACTATTAAAACACCATAATATGATAACTACACGAAAAGAGCAAGATTAATAAAAGATAATAAAATTAAAACTTAGGTACTTATACAAAAATTCAAGTTATGCAACTTGCAATCATATCTACTTAGTTACTTAGAATGCGTAAAAAACTACTTTTTATTTTTAAACTAAAAAGATTTTTAGGAAAAGAAAAAAAAATACTCAAAAATATTAACTAGCAGTCGTAAACAAAAAAAACCGTCCAAGTGCGAGTCGTCCTCGCGCGAGGGTTTCGAACTATCACACGTTATTTTATATTTCTGTTACGAGTACCTATATCGATACTACAAATCTCAAATGTCGTAAGGGACATTAAGGGACATGTCCCTTACGATATTTTAGATTTCTAGTATCGATATGTGTAACCAAAAACTTGGAAAAGAAAATGTTTGTTCTGGTCAAAGTTTGTACACAACACTATTAAATTTAAATTAATTTTAACACTATAAAATTAAATTAAATTTGCATAGTTTATTTATTATCTATAAGAATTGCTGCTCTAGGCCCAAGAATTTCAATAAATAAACGAATAAATCGCCGTTTTTAGTATTTATTGTACCTAAGTATAAACCCTATAAATATAGTTTGGTTTTAGTGATAGACCCGGTAATATCGTCTAAAACTAGCAAATTTTTTTTAATATTAAGGAAATATAACTGAACTCTATAGTCTATTCAGTTAGACCTAGACAACACTCCCCACATGTTAGTGTGACAAAAATACTATTTTGTCTCCTTTTTCATTTCATTTGTATGAAGGCCTCACCTAAAATAAAATTAATTGATTTTGTAATTAAAGCTAAGTAATGTAAAGTTGAAGTTACTCTATCTACCAACCAGAGCCCTGCGACGTGCTACCGGGGGGGTTGCACTCCGCAATGTAGGTGCGCTCGCCGCATGACCTATGGCATAGGTTAATCGCAGTAGGTTGCCGGCTTGCCGCGCGCGCGCCCGCTCACTCTGTGTCGCACGTTGATAGTATTACAGTAAGCAGCCCAACCCTAGCGGTGCGCCAGGGCATTGCGGGTGGAAGGCGGGCGCGGGCGGCGCCTTCCTTTTGACGCATGCCGCCTAGCGAATGTTTATGAAGTAATACGAACTTTTTGTGCCTGATTATAAAGTTAAAATTCGTTTAATGGTGGTCGAAAAGAGAAGTTTCTGTACGTTAGTACTATTATTATTTATTCGGTGGTGCTACACTAAAGACATCTAAATAGCAGAGGGACATTAATTAGGGCTTCTCTTGGCCCTCTAGGTGAACCCTGAAAACATAACACGGTTCTGTTGTCAAGAGCGTGTTTAAGCTTATGTTGCTAATTAAGTCCGGCCCGTACAGTCACGCAACTTCAATTCAAGGAAACTATAAAACCTTGTCGCTCTGAGCAACCGCTGCATTATCATGATATTTACTAGTGAAAAGGCTGCAGAAATACTTATTGTGAAAAGGTTCTACAGTGGTAGTTCATAATTCCAATTAAGCGACTGTAATACTTACTCTTCAGCTGATGTATTCGTATATGTTGACGCAGAAATAAGTGTTATGTTTAAAGTGTTGTTTGTTTGCCTTAATTGATACAGAAGTTTAATATAGGTTAGTCAGTCGGTCAACCCGCTGTTCAATTATTTGCAAACATAAACAATTTGAACGGATTCATAGCGCTGCTCTACAAATTTGCCTTTTATTAAAAACCATATAGACGCTGCAAACACAAACTTTCAAAAGAGGAGCATCACTTTACAAATATTATATTGTAAACTTTGCATTGTGACAGCAAATATTAAATGCTGTTAAATAATACTGTCGCTAGCCGTACCCGTACCTGCCAGTATTCAGTGTTGCCATTATCATAAACCAAACACGTCAATATTTACCCACACAAACAAGGGTGTAATTTTTAAATAAATTGTGGCATTTCGCGAAATTGCTTCCGCAAATAGGACTGTGGACAGCGACAAGCGAGTGTGTACCCAACTTTTTTCGGACATGAGCTTTGGGCTATAATGACACATTAAATAATGGATTGTGTGTTTTGCCGAGCGTTACGACATCATTACTGCGTCACGTGTTTCTGTGGACTAGCACACACACACTCACATACTCACACAAGCAGTCGGTCGTGCAATGCTTAATATTTATCACCTCCACGAGCCACGGCGATTTCTCCAAGCGGAGTAATCAAATAAAAAATAGGACACCATAACCATGTGCGGTTAAATACGTAAGTCTACTAAAATATTTAGGTATAGCTGGTAACAATATTATCAATAATAACATAGCTCTCCCTTCTGGCGGCAGTCGGAAAAAAAACTAGAAACCCCTATAGGTCAAACCATGCCATGAATGCCCGTCTGTTTTTATTCCAAACATTTGAAAAATTATAAAATTTATTTTTATCCTGCGACGTCTAATGTGGTATTAAAACATTATATTTTATATACTTATGGATTTGGAGTATCGTTCAAGAAATATTAGGCTCCAAATGTAAAATTACGAATATAAAAAAACAAATTCCTATCTTAAAACTGGCTTTTGCCCGCGAGTTCATCCGCGCAAATTTTGCATTACATACTAACTTCCACCCCTATTTTACCCCCCTTAATAGTGGAATTTCTAACAATTCTTTTTTAGTGTACCTATATCTACAGAACATGCTCTAAATTTCATGTTTTTATATTCCGCGGTTCAGCCTGTCCCTTATCAGTCAGTTAGTCTGTAACGTACTCTTTTATGTGTATAAGAAGATAGGTAAATGAAAGCATGCCTACCTATATTTTTAAACTCTACTATGATAGATGGCTGCGGGGGTTCTTGAGTTATAAGGTTAAAGGCCACTAAAATATTAAGTTATTCAATATGCTACCTTCTGAAAATCATCGAAGGTAGCCCCGAATAACTTTTAATAGAAAATTAACCATTTAAAAAACTCGAGAAAATTATAATCTACACAGAGCATGGCTCTACGTGCTCTAGCTAAGGTTTTTGTACATCACAATACAGGAAACTTTATTTTGGGCAATCAAAAACAATTTATTTCGTTACTAAATAGGAAAAATCCCGTCGAACGGTCTACAATTTGAACAGTCTTAGTTCTTCATTTCTCTAAGAGATGGCGCTACGAGTAGCGATTTAGAGCTAATACGGGAATTTTTCATTTGTCTTTCTCCTTATATTTCCGAGGTAAATTGTAAGTATTTACTAGTTGAAACGTATTGTTTTATATCTTAATATATGTGTTACTCGTTGCCAGTTACATTTGGCTATGTCAAGGATAGTAAACGGTCGGGATTCCCACTTCATCATACTTTGTTCACGCATTTCGACAATAGTTGTGTTTTTAAACTGAAACCGGGGTTTCCCGCGCCATCTATTGTTATTGTAACATTATCCTAAATGGTGAAACAGAGGTCATTACTCGCCTTGAAACGGACTCGTAAGCGACATGCAAAATAAATATTCATAATTTCCCTTTATAGCATATGTAGTTATGTCCAAAATGGTTTATCCCATAGGTACTTACTTAGTTTTAAATATTTTTTTCTGTCCAATTTTTAATCTTACTTAGCTACATTATTTACAATACACAAACAATAAAACAAATATGAAATTTCGACTCTCTTTTTAGGGGATATGAACGTTAAGACTTAAATGCGCGATTAAAACTCTCCAGAATAGTTTTATTATAGGTAATATATTTCTTTGCAGTAGTAGAACTGTCATATTTTACTCGGGAGTCTTCTGCATCAAAGAAAAACTGGCTTAACCTCTTAATAATAAAAGTTTACCAACCTCTTTGACTACAAATTTGTCATTTTCATTTGAAGGCACACGTCACAATGACAGATAGTGGCAACATATAATTGCGACAGCTAATATAGCTTTACGGAGAGTCTGTTGACAAGGCCCGATAAGGGGGCTCTTCTCTTAACATTCTTCATGCATGCTCGCCGTTTAGGGAACTCCTGACCCGGCCTTTCTCTACAATGGCTCCGATTTGATCGGAGTACGTTCGCCGAGGTCTTCTCCTTCCCATTTTTCATCCACCATCCCTTCATACACCCTCTTTGTCAATCTTCTTTCATCCATACTTTCTACATGCCAAAAACACCGATTTGTTTTATTGAGGCGATAAGTAATATTTTGATGGTAAAAACTACAATTTTTAGGTTAGAATTTTGTTTAGTTAGAGAGGATGAATGTGCTTTACATTGAAATCTTGTATGTATTCTTTTTTCGCCAATTCAAAATAACGGTACTCGCTGCACAAATTTTAACACTGGCAACTTATCAAGCAGTATTTACTGGAGGGGCGTTTTTCGAGGCAGATGCGTTCAGGGAGTGTTGTTTGCTTAGGATGGATGCGTTCGTACCCGCTGCAGCCGGGGGGACTTGACAGAATAATTGAATACGGGCAAGATTTGATTCCTCGTGTTTACCGATTATCGAGCGCGATTTTTAATCTAGACACGCGGCAGTGTGTCGGCACAGTTTGGATAAACATATATTACACGAATCTTTGGTACTTATAATATATAGGTAACCGAAGTTATAACTTAAAATCTAAGTATTTGACCTACTTGACATTTTTTGTATCGAATAAATAAGACTCACTTGGACATCAATCCTAATGCTGCGTAATGGCCAAATTGTGAAGTTGCGTTTTGGAACCCGTTGAAATCTCAACTGTTTTGTTGGCAACGCCGACGACTCTGGATGTCGTCTATACCGAACTTGACTCCTTTTCCACATTTATATTTTTGGTTAAATTTAAATGTACTAAATCGAAAGTGATTCGGACTGCCTTAGATCAAATGACACCAAATTCAGTAGCTCAGTGCAATTTTTGAGATCTTTAATCCAATGCCAATCTAACAGTTTTTTTAAAACCCAGCCTTAGTAGTACCTCGGCCTCGGCTGTTAGGTACATACAAAATTAAATGAACCCGTATAAGACGCATGTGCCTCCTTAAATTATTCCATCCCCTAGCGGGACGCTGTAACCCGACAAAGTACACCCAAGTTGAGAAGTATCTAAGTAGCAGCTTAGCGAATCTACAATTTATGCGAAGCAGAGCAAATACACTATTTAAGTCCTTGCCAGCTAAAATCTGTTTAGGAATTAATACTTCGGCCAATATTGCAAAGTCAACCAAAGTGAATTCTGAGGTCACGTAGACCTATCATAAAAATGACATTATCACTTTTGTTACTGAAGACAACCTTAACTGACCTTTAAAGACGGAGCTGAGAGAAATTCTCTATGCTCGAAGGGGATACATACATCAACTGCATAGGCTGGATTACGAAATAAATATTGATGATAAAATATTGAAGTGTATTCTTAGCCACAAAGTATCTTATTTGCCTCCCTTTCTAAAAATGACCCTTTCTCTCAGTTCCATCTCAATGGGCACTTACATTATGTCTTTGAGATCCACCCCCTACTCCAGGTCCGTTTCCACGTTCAGGTCGGTTTCGTATTTTTTCCTGTTTGCTGGAGCAGTATGTGGATGTAGTTTCAGTTTTACCCCACCCCTTCACATCTCTTCATAACAGCATTTCAATGACCCAGTCAGTGAGTCAGTGAGTGGTAATCGAGGTAATAAATAAATGTATGTCTTTGACTGTGCAGTCAGCATCAAATGGTGTACAAAAATATTTAACTCGACTCTATTGTCAAGTACGTCGCGTTCAGATATTTTTGACCACATTGCCTGACCCGATATCTTTGCTGCTAACTGTACAAGTACAGTCAGCCTCAGAAGTTGCTAAACACTTAAGAACCTTACACATATGAAATGATAGTTGTTCGGATTTGTCACATTACTGACAGCGACAACGTACTAAAATGTTAAGATACTGAGGCTGACCGTACCAGAATTTGAACCAGCAGTCTCATTTTGGTTAAAAAGCAAGGAGGACTCGCAATAAAAAGGTTCATTGGCCGTAGACAAATCATTCCGCGCGTAATTAGGCTTCAGTGCCACCTCACCTAGGTCCCTTGTTCAAACAAGTTAATTCCGACCGTAAAGGCCGGTCGTAAATAATCGGTCAAACAACATAAAACACGAAATGATTGCAACGCATCGCACGTGACCGCGCCATCGCATCGCCATCTTTGTTTTTCAAAAGTGTCATTTATCAACTTAATGTCCGTGAGTCATTGATTTCCTTTTATTTATAGAACTATGGCAATAATTAGTCCGGAAGAATGCAATATTGGACGGTGGTGGTTGGTTCATTTTTAATTGACGAAAAAGAGGTTCTCAAGTGGACGTTATAATTTTTTAGTTTTTATTTATTTGTGTATGACGACCGACCCATGAATTTTTACAGAGTAGTCTGATTTTTATGATAATTTTTTGAAGAAATAAACTTGTGTTTCGCTTTTCTAACGTTTTATCGGTGTACCAGTTCTCTAATTATTTTCAACTCCAACGTTATAAATTGCAAAAAGGTTTCAACGTTTTTCCAAACTTTTAATCGTGTTTTAAAATTATAAATATGTACTTTGCCGTCTTTCACGGCTGAATAATATGTTGGGCAACAGTTTAAGTACTCTGATCTTTCAGGTTTCAGCGCTTCTGAAACTTTTAAAGTATTTAACGAAAGGGATATAAATAATTAATCATCATCAGTGGCTCTAAGACGATTTTATTTAATTTATCTCTATGTGAGTCCCTTTCTTATTAGGCGCGCTCGTTAGACAGATAGGGATAAATTTGTACTCAGACAGTCATGTTAGGGTCGCAGTTGGGTTTTGTTGCTTGATTTAGAAATGAAATTGTTAATATTAAATAACATTTATTTATTACTACCTAAAATATTTTTACACTTGGCATACCTATTTAAATATCTGTCAAAATAACTACTTACTTACTAAATAGTAGTTGCTACTGGGTCCATCACTTTTACAAAACAAGATTTTTATTCCTATCCAGGTAGGTTACTTTTTTCTTTGTGTAGTGTAGTTAAATCAGGTGACGCGCATCCTTGTTTACCCCCTCTTCCTTAAAAAAAAGCATGCACAAACCCTACTTGCAATTCTCATTTTGCACAAATCCTTGCAGTACCTAAACCTGGCGTTTTGACGTCTAGTTACCTATATCTAGAACGAATTTAGTAAATATAAAGTAAAAAAAAAAGTAAACCATAAGTTTTACAAAAAGTTGGTGGTTGACCTTTCTTTACATAATGTATAGTCGACCAAGTAATTGCTTAGCCACTTTTGTACCTTATTCCCTTGTAAAACGATCGAAAAGTGGTCAAGCAATTTCTTAAATACATATAAACAAATCGAAGGAAAGTACCTTGCTACTCCAAGAAACCAGATATATGTTATATGTTTTAAACCAGGTATATGTTTTGTACGTTTACAGCACTGTACGCGGAGTAGTAAGGTATGTTTTCCAGTTTCTTGATAAGGACCTCCGCAAAGTGACGCCAAATCTATTAATGATGTAAAAATACATAACTATATAATTTCCAGACAACAGCAGAAAATCTCTTTGAGATATAATCGATAGTTTGAGCGTTACAAACTTTCGATGGCGATATCGCGACCGTCGGGCGCTGTTTGCAAGTCATTGACCGATTGGTGCAAACAGCCAGAAGTGCATTCGACGCAGCGACTTGTACGAAATGCACTCGAATTTAGTGCTTTTCGAAATAAAGTGATCCGGAATTTTGGTTGCATTTTAAATTTTGACGGAGATATTTTGATACTGTTTACAAAAATACTGCTAATAAAAAGAACATACAGGCACAGCTACACAATAGCTAGTCATGCAGAATCTGATCGGAAACGCGCTAGTGATAATTCTGATGTATATACAAGCGTCGATAGGCTACGGTCTACTTACCATCAGGCAATCCGCTTGCATGTTTGTCACCGACCTTGTGTAAAAAAATCTAAAGTTGATATCATTAGACCCAAAGATTAAGTTCTAAAGATAGCACTTGCGTCAAGTAAAGATAACAATAGTTCTTTATGACGTCAGATCGCGAAATAATATAGCTAAGTCAATAGAGACAGTCAGTTGACTTCATCTGAAGTAGAAGAGACAAAATACAAGGATTTAAAGTCTCATAAACGCCTAGTAGGAACCCTTACCACTGGTTAGAACTCTGACTTTTACATAAAGGCCTTTTTTATATTTCTTTCCGGGAAGTATAAACTAAAACAAAATTCCTTGGAATAAATCTCGTAAATATTTTAAAACTTAAATCAATTGTGAATAATATATAAATGTCCGCACATTGGTAATATGATTTTTAATTGTAATTATGATATATTTAGTAATACCTCACGTAATAATTTCTTTGATTTCCTTTCTTTCGATGTGCATGTGCATGCAAAGAAAAAATAGATGTGTACACGCACACATGCGGGTATAGCATAGAGGCTCAGCATATTTAGCAACCCTACCATCTGTCACTATACCTATGTTAAACCAATAAACATATTTCATTTCATTTCATTTCAAAAATTACCTCTGTCAATTCGTAAGAGATATCACCAAAAATGCAGAAAACTGTCATAGTCATGATACATTAATAATAATGATAAATCATTTATTATCAGGATACAAAAGGCCCATACATAAATACCTTACAGACTAACATACATAATGATATAAAACACAAAAAAAAAACTAAATTATTTCGGTGACGATTCAGAGTGCACATACATAAATTGGGGGCAGGGAGTCGGGACCCGTGTGAAACGACCTATAATGTGAAACACGTTACTCCGGGTTTCGTAATTATGCTTCGATCATTGCTCATTAGGTACATCTCTACTATTTGCGTGGAAAACGGAAGAGATGCATCACTCCTAAATATTTGACGAATTTCCGGCGGGTACGGTGAAGTGAAGTGCTGCCTGAAGGAACATTCATCATCACCAGCCTGCATTAAGTTCACTGCTAAACGGTAAACTTCTCCCAAGGCGCCAGAGAACCCGATCTTTGGTTCCTGCAACAAATAAAAGTTATTTAAAAATAAGTTTTTTGTTAAAATTTTACCTCTAAAGGTGGAAAATTAAGGGATGAATCGCGTTTACCTACAAATACGAGGCTCACCAGACAATTTATGTATCAAGTCGGTTTTTATTTAGATATAGTTATTCTTGAATTTGTTTTTATTACTCGGGGACTCTGTCCAGTAGGAAAGAATATCCATTAGAAATCTTTATTACAGGATTTCGCAAACTAAACTATTTTTTCCGTCTTCTACTGTTAATAAAATGTAAAAAAAAGTACAGAAGAATATAGTGTCTACTCCTTTTTTAAGTTTGTTAACAATTTTGTATCTCTCATTATGAGCATAAGAAATATATTTAAATAGCAATACGATTGAATATGCAAAAGTGTTTTTTCTAATCATTCTAGAATATACTTTTTATCTTCAAATCAACGATTTCGCGACTACACATCATTGAATTGCTACAGTATGGGCTAAAGCACCCTAAAAAAATTATTACATATTTATACCATCAAACCGCCCCACGGGTTCTAATAAGTATTTTTTTATTTATAGGGTTGCATCGCCGCCGGTGCTAATATGGGGTATGGATCATCCCTTGCGAGGGTAGGCCTGCCCTGAGGGCTGTACATCCCTGATTTGGTACGGCGGTGGAATCATTTGACTTTTATTAGGTGATGCCATATTGCTGGCAAATAGTTATTGCTTTGGCCTTTGATAATGTTCTGCGCTTAAGTGTTTTAGGCGGATTACCTCGAATTTATCGCTATTCCTAATAAGTAGGTAGTTTTTTGACTCATGAAGGAAAATGAATATGTGGGTCAACTGACGAGAAGAAGTGGTCGCTGACTCCCTCCCCCCTTCGTAGGCCCCCGTAGCTCTCACTCATCACACTTCTATGGTATTCTGTGAGAGTATGGTACTATCCCGGATATACTCCAACAAGATCTGATAAGCAGCAGCGCTTGCATTGTTGTGTTCCGGCGTAAAGAGCAAGACAGCCGGTGAAATTACTGGCACAAAAATTATTCCATCTTAGCTCTCTTCTGCAATCTCTTTGGCCTTCCTATTTTATATAAAAAAAAAACTTTAAGGCCCGCTTGACGATAGGTAAAACAGATCTTGCCAGCCAGTATTTTTTACCCTTGATAGGTCCCCGTCTGCTATCTCACATTCTCGGAAGTTCTCACCTCGCCTCGTATATGGAAATATTTCGAGATACGACGCAGTTTGAACAGGGAGATAAGGTGTTTATGTGAAGACGCTTTGTGGGAATGTGGTATGTGCATTTAAAACTTAAATATTCGTCCTCTACTTGGACGGTTGGTTTCGAAAATACACGAGGTAATACGACTTCGAAAAGTTGCTCATGACAAGCAAAATTTTGTTGATATGTAGACCTATTCTTAAAACACGGATTCCGTTGTCTTCTATAAAATTGAAGTTCAGAATGTATCATTTGTCATAATATGTGTTCAGAAACAAAAACAACTTTCAAAATGTCGAATACTTTATGTGTTGCCATTTAATTAATAAACGTTTGAATAGTAACGTTTTAAAAAGACCTAGTCTCTGCCTTAACGCTTGAATATTAATTTAATCAGCCACGCATAGACAAGAACAAGACTTATAATTGAAAGGTGCTAAGCAATATCCCTAACCAGGTACATATTCAATTAGACATAGATAGACACACTTCGGCGAATGCAAAAATGTTTACTGTACAAATTACCGTAGACTGTGCTTTGATGAATTATGTATGTAAATGTACAAGCACACACTAAGTGCTACTGATGGCTTGTTTTCTGTTCCCATCAGAGGTGTGGTGCGTAAACACACGATAAATCTGTTTCCTCTGCGGTTGGTTAAAATATATGTTAATTTCACTGTTAAGTTGGTACATGGTTAGGTTGGTGTTGACAAGGATTGCTTGTTGGGTCTACTTTAGTAAAGTGTACAGTGAAATACATTCGAGAAAGTACCTAAAGAAGGAGAGTAAGCAAATGATTATGGAAGTACAATCAACAAAATGGATTCTTGAACCACCGTAGAACTACATTAAAGAAGTGTTAGGATATGAAAGAATACAGTACTGTTCTGTTTATTTTGTCAATTTTAGACGGTTCTTTCGCAAGTCAGGGTTCTATTTTGTATGTTGTTAGTACGTAAGAAACTAATCACTAATAACATAGGTTAAAACCTTCTTATGTTGTTATGAACCTAGCGAAATAATTTGAATATGGACCTCCACAAAGTAAAAATGAATCTGTAGACTGTGTGGTTATAGACCTTCTAGTACGTGGCACATTTACATGGCACTGAAAAAATACTTGTAAAACTTGTAAAAACTACTTGTCATTTTTTAATGCCACGTAATATTTCAAGTTATTTTTGTTTACATGCCCTTACAGGGTATCATTGTACCTACTAATTGTAATATCTTGCAATATATTTAATTTTGTAATTTTATTTGTAATTCAGTTCGCTATGGGGAAAATATAAAAAAAAAATGTTGGCAACATATTAACCATTGGCTGAATACTTGTTATTTAATTTAACTCTCCTTAATTATATACCATTAAGTAGAGTTTGTGACATGTTAGGGTCAAGTGTAATCGACTTTACTTTTGGAGAGTTCATAATTTAGCTTAAATAAAATTGACATAAATGATGCCCAAAAGTAAAAGTTTTAAGCTGATATAAATATTTAATAGGTACATGGTATCAGATATATTTTGTTATCTGAAAATGATTAAGAATATATTAGAAGGACCTTTCGTAAAATTAAGAGACAACGCATGAATATTAATCCATATCTTTAAGTCAGTACAGAAAACAGACATACCGACACATAGAAGACGGTTTCAGACATATAACACTCTTTTTTCCCGTCGGGGCCTAAAAATAGCATTACGAGAAAACTACTATGCTAATTTGATGCTTTAAACTCAAGTCACCCCGTTCCATTACTTCACGCTGCCTCGCCATTCCCAAAATGTCTGCCACAAGTAACCAAATACATTTTCTTCCGTTACTTTTTAAAAGTTGATCCGTCGTGGCCACATCGGCCGGCCAGACATGCCTGTGTCAACAGAGGAGGAATTAGTCCAAATTACGTGCACCCCTCCCCTCCGCTCCCCCTGTGACACCCTCGCACCGAATCAATATTTGTTGTCCGCACTCTTCTGCCTTAATACAACACGCACAATACTCACATAACACAATAATGAAAGAAAAAGCAACCCAAAACTACCCTCATGAAAACCCCTTTCAGGTTTACCGTAACGGTGTCTTATAAGTCGTTTTAGGGATTTTGTTTCGAACTCACCCCCGGTTTGCTGTCTCATTCGACGCAATGTCGTCTTGCTCGCACAGTTTCAGTGAAGAGTCTTGTAAAACTGGAGATGTTGTTTCGGAATTTTCTACGGTTTAGAGACCATGATTTGTAATTGAGTTGTATATTTGTTTTATGGGATATCTTTAGGAGTTTTTTAAAACATTGTTTTATGCTGATAAGTAATGGTTGGTGCTTGAGATTGGTTGATCAGAGATATCAACAGGGTGTCAAACATAGCTACCGAAAGCTTAAACTCTGCACTTACAAAAATATTGAGTCGTAACCTAACCATTAAATAATTCATTAACAAACGTCTACTTCAAATTTACATTTGTAATTTTATTAGATTGCGAGAAAACACATCCAGACAACTGCAGGTTTCTTTAAATTGATGTAGTTTTTCGAAGCGCTGGTAGAGTCAGCATGGTAGCATTATTTTTACAAAATCATAGTAACTAGTTGCATTATACTCAGATTAAGTAGACTTTCCATATTATTGACTTTCATTCCCATACTGTTGTAAATTTATTAGTTTTTCAACAACAGATCACTTGCCAGACCAACTTCGCACTTACAATTCGTTTTCAATATCCTTTCTCTATAACTAAACACCTAACATATTTTATTAAACTCCCCCCTCCCCTCCCCCACACACCCACCTTCTAAACATCCAACTCCAACTCAAGACACACGAAGATCACCAATTGGTATAAAAACTCTTGAATATTCATAAAGAGCTGTTAATTGCACAAGTTGGCAAATACGCGACTCTACGGTCCCCCCACCACCCCACCCAAAAGGCCAACCCTGCGCACACATGCGCCTAAACCCACACCAGGACTAAACGTATCCATACGCACACAGGTATGGGAGGCGTGTACGCATTCACACAGGCGCACGGGACGCGCGCAACCGGGAAAACTACAGCCTTTTACGTACAAATTGTGTACAAGAACGCGGGAGTATATAGAGGGATTTCAGAGTCGTTGGCAACATTCATATTTTATAGTTTTGTAATAGGTATGGCAAAAAAAAACAATTTTGTATCTTAAAAACAAGAAGTAAAGTTAGCCTAATGTCACTTTTTTTTCGGTCAATTTTAAACTTCGTTAGATTAAACGTCAGACCAAAGTTTTGTAGCTCGGTCCCGTTTTTGACAATTCTACCGGAAATTTTATGAAACGGACCTTTCCGTTTACAATAGCCGCAGCCAAAAGGATAAAAAACACAATACTTTCGCACAATTTTTTTACAAGCCCTTTAAGAAGTTGTTTTTTTTTATTTCCCTTCTCAATAAAAAAGGCAGAGTGGAAATTAACCCAACAGAAATAAAACCAGACCTGACAAATAGAGTGTTAAATAGAGTGCGTTTCATCTTGCTCTAACGTATCATTGGTTTTGGCGAGCTATTTAATTTCCTTGTTTTTTTATCATTATTAACGTTCATAACCCGTGCATCTAGTATGAATCTATACGGCATGCCGTTAACTCGGCCCGTATTTAACTCAGGGTATCTCTCTCCCTCTCCTACTGGAATAGTTACAAAGAGATGCACAGAGATACGTATGGAGTTAGTAGGCGTTACACAGATTCGAGCTAGGTACTCAGAATACCTTTACAAATCACAGAGGGAAGAGGAGCACGCTTCAGCGCGTTCATCAAAGGAAAACATGTTCATTAAAAAGACACTTGTAGTGAATTCATCCGATCAGTCCACTTAGCATTATTCTTCTCGATACGGCTTTATTAGCAACGTAACTAAGTGCGTCTCGCTCCTACAGAGGTAGTTACGTACTGAGTTACGTAGCGAGTAAACGCGTATCGATAATATTCGTGCTAGGTGCACTAGTTACGCGGAGTAACAAGTTAATTTGTTCCAATTTGTTGATAAGGACCTCCACAAAGTAACGCCTGGATCTATTAATAATTCATCTGATGTTTCAACGTATACGGAACACAAAGCGCGTGTTGGTTGTGTGCGCATCTATTTACGAGCCGAGTAAATATGTGCGCGCCGGTTGTGGAGGCTGCATTAATAATTCAATTGGTGCTCAGGTAGCGTTTAAACGATTTTTAACTCGCCGCCGAACGGATTAATTGGAAAACGGAGGATAGTTCGAGGTATTTTTGGACGTTCATAAAGACCGATTTACGTTGATGATGTTATACTTAAGGGGATGTTAACAAAACAGTGGCTAAGTAGGCCAGTTAGCTTTTAAAAATGGAGGTTACCCCTCTCTTACCCTACTTAGCAAGGTACACCGAAGTTTCAAAAATAGGCATAGTTAGAACTAATATTTATTGTACCTATCTAATTGCCTACTATTACTACTGCGCGTGATCTGTGAGTGATCCGGTAGACCCACTACCTAAAAGCCGGCAATGGATTAGCAATTAATTCCCTTGAGGTCGCCGGTTTCCGTAAAATATAGGTAAAACCTATTTTTATTCCTGGGGAACCTATTGGAAAATTAAGTGTATTACTGCTGGGTAGGTATAGGTGAACATTTTGAGATGGTTGGATGATGAATTTTATTAGCCTTGCCAGATGTTACACGCTATCATCCGTATATAAAGTAGAGAAATATATTAGTTTGCCAAGAATAATTTGTTCTAAAACGAGCATTTATTTACCTTCTCTGCTGCTATTTGTTGTAATTATATATTTCAAAAGATTTTTTTCAAATCATCACCACTTTCTTGGAATTTTGCAATGGGCACTTACACCTAGGGTATGGTTACCGAGCTCTCAAGTTCCAGTTCAAGAACTTGAGCTCGGTTTATATCTACCACCCTTAGCTACCTATAAATATAATTAAATTTAGAAAAGCGCAAAGGCCAAAGAGTATATATACATTCGGTTTTTAAAAAGTGTTTTTTGTGTCTATGAACGCCTGTTTTAGTTTTTCTGTGCGAGCATAGCAAATAAAAACAAAACTACAAAGAATGGAAAACGCTGAGCATTCTTGTCTGTGCAATGTTTTAATAGAACACTTAAAACAAATTCAACCTACATTTGCCAGTTCCTCGTTTGTCTAATTGATTTCGAATTGAACTTGACTTCTTCTCAACTTCTTTCTTTTTAATTGAGAACTGGAATCATTCTGAGAACTGAAAAGTTTTTTTAATTAGATTTAAAGTAATGGTTTTAACCACAGTCAATTATTGACTGCTGTAGAATTTTAATTTCTTAGTTAAGTAGAGTCAGCAATATTTATTGTACAAATTTAACTAAAACATGTATAAAAGGCGGACTTAATGCCTTAAGACATTCCAGGGGCGTAACTAGAGTGGGGCAGGCAGGGCATGTGCCCTGGGCGCCAAATAAGGGGGGCGCAAAAAACGAAATTTACTAACTACCTATTAAAAAAAATACAATCCAAATTCGTATACATGGCCAAATAAGTCTTTTGAGGATCATTTAATCCTTATTGTAGATACATTTATTCCAGACGGGAACATATTTGTGATATTTTGTTTGTTTTAGATACATTACATTACAAAATTAGTAAGATAATAAAAAAAAATGTGTGAAAGGGGCGCAGTTTGGATGCGAGCCCTGGGCGCCATTTTACGTCGCTACGCCCCTGTGACATTCTCTACCAGTTAAACTTTAGGCAAAGCAGAAACGTTTAGGGCTAGTGCAACAAATTATAATTTAAAGTACTCACTCACAATAGCATACCACACATCCGATGCAATTACTGGCACAAGAAGTAATCCATCTTAGCCCTCGGGGTTGGCAACATATCTGGAATCCCTTTGGTGTTCTAGGTGTCCATGGGTAGTGGTGATCACTTAAAATCAGGTGACCCACTTGCTAGTTTTCCTTCCTGCTGTATAAAAAAAATACTACGATATTGGTGATATAAACAACCACATTGAACTAATAATATTTCAAGTGACATTATTAGCATTAAATGCGGGTTACCCGTGAGTGAGTCCAATGAGGCATCGCTATTTATAGAAATTAACCTGCACAAATAACTATTAAAATGGTTTACTCTCCGAGATTCTACAGGATCTACTAATATTATGTTCTCTTATCTATTTGCGTAATGTTAAAGTGCCTATATACTTAAGCTGTCTTGTATTTAAACAGAGACTACAGGTTAAGTTGCAGATAATACCCGGAAAAGGTAATAAAAAAACAATCACCGCATTTGTTATGCGAATGCGTAATTTACTATTTTTAAACCACGACAGAAAAACAAGGAGGAAGCAATTAATCGATTCAGGCGTTACTTTGCGGAGGTCCATTTCAACAAACTGGAACAAATTACATTGTTACGCCGCGAAACCAGCGCCGTGCTCGTGCAAGTTAGCTGCGTCTGTGCGACATATTTTTTGCATGAACATATATATGTCGCATAGACGCAGCGAACTTGCACGAGTACGGCACTGGTTTCGCGGAGTAGCAAGGTAGTTTGTTGAAGGAGGAAACAAGCATTACAAGCCTCTGTCTTGCGCTCCGGAAATGTGTGTGTCTATTTAATTTATCTCATACTAGCGGACGCCCGCGACTTCGTTCGCGTAGAATTAGAAGCCTATGTCCATCAGGAAAACACAGTGTACCTTTCTATCCGTGAAAGATTTTTCTTAAATCGGTTCAGTAGCTCAGAGATTACCCCCTACATACAAACAAACAAAGTTAATTTTTATCTACACTAATATAATAAAGAGGTCAACTTGGTTTGTATGTAGGGGGAATCTCTGGTACTACTGCACCCATTTCAAAAATTCTTTCACACATGGACAGCTACACTATCCCTGACGGTCAAAGGCTACTAATTCAACGCGAACGAAGTCGCCGGCGTCCGCTAGTATTATATAAGTGTAGAGTGTAGACTAGTGTAGATTAGTGTAGATCAACAAAGTATCTGTGACTCTAACATCACCGGCCCAGGTTTAATTTATCCCTCTCTGTCTCTATCAAACTAGTATCATAAGAAAGGGACACATATAGAGATAAACTTAGATAAAATAAACTTGTCATTGGTATGGTAAATGTATAGTCGACCAAGTAATTGCTTGACCAATTTTACACCTTATCCCTTCATAATACAGTCGAAAAGTGGTCAAGCAATTTCTTGGTCAACTATACATAATTATGAACTGATCTGTGCGCAGTATTCTTTTCTTTGGAAGCTAGCTTTTGTATGCTGTTTCTAGGCTAAGTTTTATCAAAATCAGATTAGTCGTTTTCAGGCTATTCTGCTTACTCGGCGTTGTTAACTGATGAATTTTGTTTCTTTTTTTCACTTTATTCATCAACTAGCAACCCGCCCCGGCATGACATGGGTACAATCGGGATGTAATGTAGGTACATACAGTCAAGGAAATTGAAACACGTACCACCGTAGAACTTAGTCGGAGAGACATACGCATGACATTTGTATGACATATCCTGGCGATTAACGCGTCGCGTCATTGCGATAGGGTTCTACGGTGGTACGTGAATATATTTCCCTTACTGTATATATAAAGTCTCTGTGAAATATTATCTAAATAACAGTGGAAACCGTATCAAAATCCGTTGCGTGGTTTAGAAGGAGAAGGCGGCCGAAGATGTACTATAAGAATTTAGGACATACAGGAAAAATAGCGACTTTACTATATACTATGTAAAAATAAAAATAAATAATAATTAAAAAGATAAAGATTTTACAAAGTATAAGGTAAAAATAATAATTATTGGTATTTCCATTTTTCTTACAGATAGACTAGTACACGGGCAACGATGATTTATATTATTCAAGTAATTTACATTAATTGATACAGTAAATCATAATTATTGTCAGACCGTCCTCTACAATGGTATTAAATTAAGTGTGTTTCAGTGTACACAGCTGGTGCTTGTTTTTAGTATATTAAGAATAATGTATTTTATTTTGTAGATATAATATTAATTCATACATATTATACGCAATGTTTAATAATTAATGTTCTCTCTACTACATCCATTACTTCTGCAAGATATGTATTTATTTCTAGCTTCATCAATATCATTACCACCTAAGTTGAATTTATCCCTCCCTACAGCCTTTTTTTTATGAAATAGGAAGGCAAACAAGCAAGTCACCTGATGGTAAGAGATCACCACCGCTTATAGACACACACAACACCAAAGAGATTGCAGACGCGTTGCCAACCCAGAGGGCTAAGGTGCAATTACTGGCACAAGAGGTATTCCTTTTAGCCCACTGGGTTGGCAACGCATCTGCAATCCCTTTGGTGTTGCGGGTGTCTATGGACGGTGGTGATGATTTCCCATCAGGTGACCCACATGGTCGTTTGCTTTCCATATTTGTTAAAAAAAACTATAGGGTAGCAGTAAACATCTTGGCATACTGCAACATGCGCGCGTCTAACATTTATTGCATTCTGCATTTTATTATTTTAGGGGACGTATTAAAAGAACAAGTGAGTTAGTAATTAATCCTTAAGTGGAACCCTTCGTACTTGTTTATTAATTAATTAAGTACTTACGTTACTCTTTAGAACGTAACTAATTACTATCTACCTAGATTCTTTGCCAAACTTAACAATAAAATCAGGAGCAATAATTAAAGCATCGACCAAGTTAACAGTCGTTAAGTTAACAGCTGATTGGGGTCGGACAGACGGACAAACAGAGGCTCTATTTCTTTGCCAAACACTAATATTTGAAATCTCTCGCCGCGATTAGACCGCGATCTACATATTGTCGCAGCGCTTTTTCTGTTTGCTCCTCGTTTCTATGTCCTCCTGGTACAAATTGAAATAAATCTTGTTAAAAATTACATGAAAATCAAAGACTTTTGAATAATCATTTTAATGTAGAAATTTTAAAAGTAAAAATTAGGGCAATGTTGTTAAAAAATATGACTTATGAGTCATTTCGGATTTAAGAAGGAATAGACAAGGAATAGATATAGTATTTATAACAATTATTTTACTAATATTTATTTATATTGCATTATAGTCCCGTTCACGTTATAAATATGTGTAAAAATCGCGTATTCTTTGCGTAACGCTATACAGATACATGGCTTAAAAATTTGTTGATTGCATTCGTTATAATTACACACGAGGTCAAATTTTGAGGCGTTTCTCAAGGTAAAAATCCGAAAAGCATGGCTAAGATTCGCTTAATTCACCTACCAAAAAGTCCATCCACGTTCCATGTCAATAAAATTTTACGAATTGTGCACAAAGTGTATTAATTTAGAAAACCGGAGGCCCAAGGTAGGGAGGGAAATTATACGGCGGCAACGGATCAGCTATTCTCTTGGGATCGCTGGTCCTTATGGGCGGTGGTGACAACTTTCCATCAGGTGACCCGCATGCTCGTTTTCTCTCCTATTTTATTAAAAAATAAAAATAAAACGTGTTGTATGATACACGGCCAGTAAGGTTTTGACAAACTTGTAACGATGGCAAACCATCCCCTAGTAGCCTAGCAGTTGTCATCTTGTCTGTAATAAGTTACTTACCACCCTCGTGTCACAATATGTAAATTATATATTATTATAATTTACATATTGTGACAAAAATAATTATATAATTTACATATTGTGATAAATAAATGCAAGACAACAACTGAAACTCGATGGAAAAATATTAAAAATTCATTAATTTTTGAAGTAAGATATATGTCAAAATTGGTTAAAAAGGCTGATTATAGGCAATAAAAGCAACAAAATATCAATGACAACATTATTCAGTGGCGGTACAAGCGTAGTCCCGGCATGAAGGGCATCGTAGTTAAAGTTAGGTGAGCGCCCCTGTATCTTTGTTGAAATATTTGCAGTGTAAGCCGCTCTGCGTTGGGCGCGGGGCACATTCAGACCAGTTTTCATATAATATACGTAAGAGAACAGAGGTGCAATTTTTGAATCTCACCAGGTGACTAAAGCTCACGCGATTCGGCCATTTTTGTGAGCTTTAGTCACCTGGTGAGATTCAAAAATCGCACTCCAGGTGTAAAAGGATCTTTCTATATTATTGTAAGGCATCATGATTTTATATCTAGCCTGTAAGTTTTAAAGCAATGACTAAGTTACGCAATTAAGTTATTGTAAAAAAGGCAAATTAAAAAGCCGTAATGTTATACGTAAAAGTAGATTATGCCATTATGAGGCAGGACTGTAATTGCAATATTAAATTACAACGTAGTTGTTCGACTCGTAAGGTCTAAGATAGTCAATTAAAGTAAATATTGCAAGCCACTGGTTTTGAATAAACTCAAAAGAATTAATATGAAGAAGGCTAAAGAAACACGCAAAGATTCGATTCGTGGTCAAACTACACGCTTTAAAATGTCAAAAATCAAACAGAACAGAAAAGGGTTATTTTGATTCCGTTAGGGCTTACAGAAGTTCTTTTCTGAAAAGGTGGTGTGAAAAGTAATTTTTCTACAGTAGCTGTGGTTTAATTTATAAAACCTGACACCTCTTCACTGGGGTCGCCGCAAATACGAATTCGAGCTTAACGTTAAACAGAGAAGCTTACAGTCGGACACTTATTATGCTTAAAAGATGTTTTTATTTAAAGAGAAACTTTTGTACATTATGTAACATTATTTATTCTGTAGTCTGGGCTTGATGGCGATAAGCATTTTTTTATATTGCAAATTTTCCCTCCTTATGTGAGTCCAGCCTTAGGCATATGTGCCAACGCTAGGTGCCGTCTGATTGTTGGTACTGCAAATTTGTTCTCTGTCTCACTTCGCAACGGGGATTAGCTTGTTTTTCCATTGTGTTACCCGGTCAGGTACAGAAGTTCGCCCTAGGGGATTTTCGAGTGAAACAAGAATAAAATTTTAACAATAGGTTTTTATTTAAATAAAAGCTCCCTAGGACGACTAGAGACTCTAGGTCGTAAGTTCGTAATTCTTGTGCCTAATTCCTAACTTGAGTCAATTAACGTGATCGCTCGCACTCCCCTGGCCGTGACCCGACGTGTAGTAGCGTAGGCTTGAGGTTCGGCAGGTCTCCGTAGGCTGCAAGGGCGTAGAAGGCTCGGCAAGGGTACGGTTGTCCAAGTAACCGGCTGTTAGCAGCTCGGTCAGGGTACAGTGTCCAAGTAACCGGCAAGAGGTGCCCTGCAGGTGGCTCGAGGATATGCGAAGCTTGGGGAACGTGAGCCCGTAGGTAGTTAAGTAGACCGTAGGAAGTTTGGTAACCCGTAGGAAGTTGGGTAGCCCGTAGGAAGTTATTAACCCGTAGGAAGTTGCCCTGTAAAGATTTAGTGCTTTACAGGCTGGCCACTAGCGGGAACTGATGCCATACTGAAGCTCGAGGAGACGAGAGTCCAACCAGGGAGCTAGAGCTCGCCAAGTTGTGGTGTGGCATCAGTTCGAAAGGTTTACAGGTGGCAAGGTAAGAAAGAAAAGCTACGTTACATTGAGAAAGAAGGAAATAATGAAGTTAAAGCTCAGTGACGGTTACGGTTTGAATTTACAAGGTGCGACCGTTGAACAAGTAGGTTGATTTTAATATTATAATAAAGACTTAGAAATTTACAGAAAGAAGTTAAAGAAACGGTCGCAGGATTTAAGTTAGAACAAATTAAGATAGAAATAAATTAAATACAATCTGAAAGAAACACATACACGAAAAATACAATTTTATAAGAACAATTTAGAACAGTTATTAGCAGAGAGAGAGCTTACCAGTTGGGCAGAGGTTTCACCTTTTAGAGGTGGTTGTAGTGATGTAGAAAATATGAGCTCTCTGAGAGCTGCAGGGGCTTTTATGGCCCAAAACCTGAGCTTCCCTTCCAGAGGAAAGGGGTCGTAACTAATTCAAACAAACCCCGCCCCTAACGATTCTAAATGTTGCCAGCGCTTATTTATACCGATTGGTAAAATAAACGCTGGCTTTAGCAGCGCCCTCTAGTGTGGCTCGAAGTGATATAGCACAGCGTAACAGTTCCCCTTTTCCCCGGTAAAGAAAATTAAAACTCATTTTAATTTTCGCTAAAGATCTTACGACGTCGCAGCATTCATCAATCGCCTTTCTTACTATCCACATATATACATCATTCTTTCAGAGTAGGTCCGGCTATAGGGCTAGTCTGACCTTCGCGTCTGGTAGCAGAAGGCGCGGGGCGTGCTCGTAATATATTTAATTTGTCGCGAAAGTCCAAGGATTACCATCCGTCCTTGATAGGTTAACATCCAGATAGGATATGGCTTTTATTTAACGGGTTCCAAGACCGCCCGAGAACTGGATGCTAACATTAGGGCGTTTTTAAGAGCAGGCGCGACCCTACTGGTATTTAGGCTTTTAATTTTAACTATTTGCGACTATTTTTAATATGAGCAACGATCTGTGGTACTATGTTTACTTATGTGTTGTGTTGCAATATTAACATGCAGCATAGGTTAAACTGGCGGTTTAACGCAGTTTATTATTTTATAATTACGTATTGCGGAGAATGCGCGCGCGCATTTGCTGCATGAATGAATTAACTTAACATGGCGCGCGTGCAACTCGCTCGAACGCGTCGGCCGACTGAACTTTTGAGGTCACTGGGTCATCGCAGGAGACGCCCAGCGTGTTACGTAATTAATAAGAATGCTAACGCTTAAGAATTAATGCGACAGGGTTGTAGAACCTCGCCGTAGAACTTGAATTTTGATTTGTATTTAATAGAAATCATTTAGGATTGTTTTTACGTTAATTAAAAGTACTCAATTTGCATGACCGTTCTTCATTATGTCGTAGGGTTACTATCCGCCCTACATAAGTTAACAACATTACAAAGTAGTAGTAAGGGCTTATTTTTACGAGTTACTATCCGCTCGGAGTAGGTATGCATGCTGTTAGGGTAGGTGAATTTAGGCTTATTTAACCAGTCTTCAGAACCGCTGGAGTAAAAGGCTTTAGTTTTTAACATAATGGAGTTGTGGTGCATTAATTATTTTTAAAATAATCAAATTGAGTGGTAGTAGTTAGTTAGATTAAAAAAAACGATTTATTAAAATAGTTAAGAGTATTTTTAGGTTTTATAAAAAGTTAAAGTTGATATTACATAGTATTGAAGTTATTTTTAGTTGATGTTTTAATTTTTTTAAACGATAAATTGTGGGCTAGTTGTTAGGGTAAGAAATGTAGATTAATTAAAATAGTCACGAGTATAAAGTATTTTCTAAGTTTAAGGGAATATCTCCAAGTATTGAAGTTAGTAATTTTTTTTTTTAGTTATTAGAGTTTTTAGTTATCTATTAACTTGCATTTTATAGAACAATATTTTTTGCAAGGATAAGTACGAGTATTTAATATTGTTAAGTTCCATGACGAACAGTAGTTAATTTTACCCACAGAAGTTAAGTTGTATACTTAAAGTAAGTCTGAGTTAACGGCGCGACTTTAAGATTTACCCGCTTTAAAGAATTACTAGCGATAGCGTATAGTGATCCTTAGGCGCGCGCGATAAGGTCTTCGTACAATAGAAGAGTGCCTATGGCCGGAATGCAGGTGGTTGTTGAACACTTATGTGTTCAGTTAAAATAGTTAGTGAGACGCGCTCACAAGGAAGGTGATAACTTAGGATGTAGAACTCTCTCTGCTAACACTGGATGCTAGACCGTATGAGTACAATAGAAAGTGAAGTATAATTACAGAGTTACAAGTTCTGGATTGGATATCGCAGTAATAGTGCAGTGTTATAAAATAAAAGTGAAGTTACGTTAACGAAGTTAAAATTTAAAATAATTAAAAAGTGGATCTACTAGATGTTAATAAAATTTAGTGGTTTTGCCGAATAAATCCAAACTAATTTTGATGAAATGTCGATATTCAGTGGTTGTTGTTACAAGATAGAAGAGTAATTTTAAAGCTAACTGTAGTGTAAATTAAAAAAATATATACCGTCGGTTTTTAAGGATTATTAAATAGTTAGGTACACTTCTGTGCAAGTCGTCTTTTTAGAAGAGCGAAGTGAGTTGTACAGAGTGAGATAGCTGTTAGAAAATCGTTGTAGTTAATTTAGTTAACTACAGCTGATTCTTAGGCGCTTAGTGGCAGTTGAGGTTTTTTAAATTCGAACCCGCGGTTAATTGTAGTTGACGGTTACTAAGTAAATTTAAATTAACAGTTACGCCGTTAGGATTTAAATTAATCGCGATGGTGCGATTATTTAAATTAAGTATGTACGTTGTGTTGTTAATTTAAATTGTTTTATGTAGAATAGTTAAGACAAATTTGGAGTATTAGCGATTAAAATTTAGAAAAATAGACGTTAAAATTTGAAAAAAAAACCGTTAGAGTTTTAACAACAACCCTGATTTTCGGCAAAAACGCCGTTCATTCGCCTTTTACGAATACCAGGCCGGTTTTGCGGTATTCTTGGCCCGCCACAAAACGGGTGGACAAGTGAATTTAGGATTACTGCGGTATCCAAGACAAGAAGAAAAATTATAGAAAAATCACCAACACCAACAACTTTAGCGTAGCTAGCTGACTCAAGCAAGAACTATAGCACAAGAAAACCCGTTGGCGCCACTGTTACCCGGTCAGGTACAGAAGTTCGCCCTAGGGGATTTTCGAGTGAAACAAGAATAAAATTTTAACAATAGGTTTTTATTTAAATAAAAGCTCCCTAGGACGACTAGAGACTCTAGGTCGTAAGTTCGTAATTCTTGTGCCTAATTCCTAACTTGAGTCAATTAACGTGATCGCTCGCACTCCCCTGGCCGTGACCCGACGTGTAGTAGCGTAGGCTTGAGGTTCGGCAGGTCTCCGTAGGCTGCAAGGGCGTAGAAGGCTCGGCAAGGGTACGGTTGTCCAAGTAACCGGCTGTTAGCAGCTCGGTCAGGGTACAGTGTCCAAGTAACCGGCAAGAGGTGCCCTGCAGGTGGCTCGAGGATATGCGAAGCTTGGGGAACGTGAGCCCGTAGGTAGTTAAGTAGACCGTAGGAAGTTTGGTAACCCGTAGGAAGTTGGGTAGCCCGTAGGAAGTTATTAACCCGTAGGAAGTTGCCCTGTAAAGATTTAGTGCTTTACAGGCTGGCCACTAGCGGGAACTGATGCCATACTGAAGCTCGAGGAGACGAGAGTCCAACCAGGGAGCTAGAGCTCGCCAAGTTGTGGTGTGGCATCAGTTCGAAAGGTTTACAGGTGGCAAGGTAAGAAAGAAAAGCTACGTTACATTGAGAAAGAAGGAAATAATGAAGTTAAAGCTCAGTGACGGTTACGGTTTGAATTTACAAGGTGCGACCGTTGAACAAGTAGGTTGATTTTAATATTATAATAAAGACTTAGAAATTTACAGAAAGAAGTTAAAGAAACGGTCGCAGGATTTAAGTTAGAACAAATTAAGATAGAAATAAATTAAATACAATCTGAAAGAAACACATACACGAAAAATACAATTTTATAAGAACAATTTAGAACAGTTATTAGCAGAGAGAGAGCTTACCAGTTGGGCAGAGGTTTCACCTTTTAGAGGTGGTTGTAGTGATGTAGAAAATATGAGCTCTCTGAGAGCTGCAGGGGCTTTTATGGCCCAAAACCTGAGCTTCCCTTCCAGAGGAAAGGGGTCGTAACTAATTCAAACAAACCCCGCCCCTAACGATTCTAAATGTTGCCAGCGCTTATTTATACCGATTGGTAAAATAAACGCTGGCTTTAGCAGCGCCCTCTAGTGTGGCTCGAAGTGATATAGCACAGCGTAACAATTGATAACAAGTTATCAGAGCATGTTCCTACGTATTTGTAGTGCTTGAGTCATGCTTTAAGCATTGCTTAGTAACGAACGAGTTATGCTTATGTAGTCAGCTTTTGCACCTAGTTCTAGTGACTTCTATTCATGACCGGAATGTTCGGCAAAGCTTTCATTTCAATTCTGTCACTTTTTCGCAGTCTTTTGTTTTCATTAATACCTTCCTTTTATGTAATATTGAGGCACCGAGAATGCGAGTTATCTGATGGGAAGTAATTCCCGCCGCCGATGGCAACCAGTTATCCCAAGATCGCTACTCCGTTGCTCGCCTTTAGGTCTCCTTTCTTAAGAACCTCCGGATTTCTCACTCACCGTACGAAATCCACTAGCAAATTACCACCCGACGCCGGCATTCTTTGAGTATGGTACTGCCCCATTAGGTAGCTGGCCCATTCGTACTGCTACCAACAACTGGCTACAGTGTCTGTCTATTACTAACAAACCCTCTGTTGTTGTTCTGTTATAAAAAAAAAACAATATACGTATCTAACGATTTAAACAGTGATTTCAATTCAACCTTTATTTCCGCAGTTTCACATAAACTCTAACGCATTCATGCCTGAATATGCCTACATGCCTGAATATATGCGTTTTGGTAATTTCATCCTGGCCTCCAATATGGCGTTCATCCAGATTAATCTCACAGTAGAGATACGTCAAAAAATTACTTATTTCGAAGGGAACTGACAGCTTTTTTGACATATTAACTCCAATGTGACTGAATCTCTTGTGACAAGAGAATTGCCTCCTCTGGCGCTGTCAAAGTTTTACGTTCATTTGGAAGCACGTGTGCGTTTGAGACATCTAGCGAAAGTTCGAAAAGTAATACCGTAAATGAATGTGTGAAAAACCTAAGTCTATTCTCAATAAAAGTGGGTTATATCTTTAGCACCTCTCCTTACACTATAATCTCTTTACCTTGTCTTATTGTCCGCTAGTAATAATAACCACACAGTGACTAATCTCAAACATGGTAATAAAATCATAATTTGAATTTCCATCGTGGCGTCGTAACCTCGATCCGAGACAAAGATGGCCGCTTATCGCCGCGCCGCCATGTTGTTTGCTGAGCGTCGGCGCGCGCCGCTGCGCGTGAGTTTGTTCTCTGGAGACCTGTTTTGTAAAAGGTCTGCACCTACTTTAATGGTAATGAGGTTTTTGGGATTATTCCGTTTGCGTAATCGTGGATTTTATTTGCGTTGTCGATATGTTTTTATTTTTAACATGAAGTTAGAGGCGAGTCAAGCTTTTTCTAATGTGTAAATGAACAGAAATGGCCAATGTAGGGCAATGAGTTCAGCAAATATTCGGTATTACCTTAATTTTGTCACTATTACAGCTTAAATTATCTTGTAGTAATAATTTGTTACTTCAAAATAATTTGGACAGTAAGCGAAAGTAAGGACAGAAAATATAAAAATAAATGTTTTTTTGCTCTACCTTGGCGATTTTTATTAATTTGTTTGTACTAGATAAACCTTATTTACCTCTAACTTAAGTAGCTCTTTTTTTAATGAAATAGGAAGGAAAACGAGCAAGTGGGTCACCTGATGGTAAGTGATCACTACCATAGACACTTGCAACACCAAGGAGACTGTTAATGCGTTGCCAACCTAAAGGGCAAAGTAATAAAGGCCTCTTGTACCAGTAATTTCACCGGTTGTCTTGCTCTCCACGTCGGAGCACAACAGGTCAAGCACTGCAGCTTAGCAGATGGATAAGCCAGCAAGATGGTGGTAGCGATCGGGGCGGATCATGCAAAAGATCCTACCACCCGCTATGCGGTTTTTTATACTTGATGCAACTTTATTAATACAGGGTGGCTGGTTATTGAACGTATACAACATTATAGTAAAACTGATTTGCAGCAAAAAAGGTCATCAGGTAAATGTCCTAAATATGTAGAATGTGTGGAGAGGAGGCTGAAACAATGGAACACACTATATGTGATTGTGAGGCCCTCGCCAGAACTAGAATGAAACTCCTCGGCAACGGATACCCCGAACCAGGAGAATTCAAGGCACTACCGCTAAACCACATCATCCACTTTATGGAGTAAGTGGAAAAAGCGATGGACTAAGTGCGAAAGAGGGGTAAATACACAAAAGATCCCGCTGGGTTGAAGTGTATACATATACCACAGAAACACACAGTCTTTATCTTTATCTTTACAGAATATAAAATAAAGTCGCTATTTTTCCTGTCTGTCCTCAATTTTTATAGTATACCCTACTTCAGTCGCCTTCTTCTCTTAAACCCCGCAATGGATTTTGATACGAATTTCACTGTTACTTAGAGATATTTTTAGGGAAGGTTCTTATGTATATTACATACCGATTGTACCCGTGCAAGTTGGACAGATCGCTAGTTACGTATAAAGCTCTAATAGATATTTAATGAAGGTTTTTATGTCAATAAACTAAAAAAAGAAACTGCCAAGGAACAATACACATACTAACTTGTGTCTAACAGCCTCCTTAGCTCAAAGAGTAAGATTCGCTAACTATCCTAGATTCAAGTGCTTACATATCGAGGGGCCAAGGGGCCTCGTATTGGACCCAGCTAAATATGTGCTCTACACACAGAACAATACACAAACACACATAATATGTACACAGCACACATCGCCCCGCTTGCACGGAAAATATTTGGTAACACCGCCAATGTAATCCAAGGAGTTTGCCTTGATAAATTATATACACAAATTGTGTCGATCGTTATTTTATGATATATTAAAACGGATTAAATTTGTTAGTTGATGGTAGCTTGGAATAACGCTTGTAACAACAGTTCTGCGTACATTGATGTAGATAAAAGTGACGCGCAAAATTGTACAGTTAGCCGCAGATATTATTATATATTTACACATAGAAGAAGTCGTATAAGTATGTAAGTATGTATTTGTTTGTATTCGTATATACTATTATATGCATAATTATATTAATTATATTATACTCTGTGTATTTATTGTGTTGCACTACCTACAACGATTTCTGTTTTGCCTAAAGGTTGACTGGTAGAGAATGCCTTAAGGCATTAAGTCCGCCTTTTGTACATTTAAATGTATTTTTTTTGTGCAACAAGATTAAATAAATAAATAAATAATAAGTCGAAATTGTCTATACACTACTCTATAATCAAGTGAGGTATACCTTTTTCCTCTCTGTTTGTGTCTGTTGACTGTACCTCAGTAAATGGTAGGTACCAATAAAGGTCACACGAACAAAGTGACCCTTAAATAGAGACATTAACAAAAGTATTAATGGACACATTCTTACGTACATATTTTATTCTATAAAACTAGATCAATATTTAAATTACTCATTAGCCGTATAGGAGGCTAGATTGTAATCGTGTTAGGGGACGTAAAAATTATGTACGCTAAGGTTAAAAAAAAGTAAATGGTAGGTATAATATTGCATATATTGCAACATGACGACAGACGGGCATACAAACCAAACCAGATGTGCTTTACGTAAAGACAACTGAAGATACATTCTGTTTACCATATCTGGTGCTAATTAGAACAACTTTTTCTATTTATACAGAAATACCTAGTAACCAACAAAAAGAGCGTCAAACAGTTTTCGCAACCACTCCTACGTAGCTAGTAAAAATATACCTCTGTACCCTTACCATGAGTACAGTGCACCTAGCCGTAACCATAGTCGCTAGCGACAGCGTAAAACGATTCGTATGGGAAATTGCACGAGGCTTAAAAAATCTTCTTTACTAAAATCAGAAATTCAAAATTGGAACACTATCCCACTTACGACCCTGAAATGTAACCCTGACATTGACCTTGGCAACCAGGTTCACCCACAGCCCGATAACTAGAGTTAATATTGGCACCGTACTGTTTGACGAGTGCTCTACTCTATCAATATATAAACATAATATTTATATTTGTACCGAAAGCACAATTACGACACTGGCACTTGTGTAATGTCACTGAAACGATAATCTATGTACATTGTTACGTAGGCAGGTTACGATTTGTTTTTTTTTTTCAACAAGTAGGCTTTTGTGTGACGAAAGCGTAGTTTACAGAAGCGCTTTAAGCGGTTATAGCGCAGCTATTTATTAAAATACGGCGATAATCTGTACAACAATAGTATTTTACTTAACTATATTATTAAAATAAAATGCATTCTTTGTCGCACATTATACAGAAAATTGATAAAAAAAAAGTTTTTATGGGAAAGGGAGGAAAATGACCGTGCGTGTCACCTGATGGGAAGTAATTACCACACCGTACAGAACGCACTCGAGAACCTTTCCTCCCCAATGGTCATCGATTCTACGAACAATTTGCCCCGCCCACTGCCACTTAAGTTTGCAATTCCGATGTTCCAAGAGTCAACCAAAATATAGTTGACTGTTGAAGGTTGGCGATATTGCGAGCATCCATTCCATAGATCACTGACTACCACGTGACGGCCTTGCCCAGCCTTAGTTCCGAAAACGTGGCATGTGCAAGGAACTGCCCCTCTAGCACACTAGCGTTTATCGCTGACATAGCATTCGTCCCTTTCGCACACGCATACTGGTTAGAACGGGATAAATGCTTTATGTCATCGATAAAAGCTAGCGTGCTAGGCCCCCTTTTTTTTTTAAGGTGAGGATAATCCATTGACGGATTTCGCCAAAAGAGGCGAAATTCGGGACTCGCCCCCGTGAGGGGGAATACCCGATAAACCTCCTCACCATTTCTCTCAAGCCGGGGTTATCCGGTGCCGTGGGACCCAGGTGATGACACCACTACGACACCGGCCGGTAATCTCCATACGGTTTTTTATAATGAGGTTGTCTCCTCCCTACCTCAGGATCTCAGGATCCGTGTCCGGGCAACGACCGCCGCTCGAGCCCCCTCAGGGCGAAAGACCTTTGCTCCCTCTGAGCAGTCTTGTTTCGCCCTGAAGAACCTCCAGCATTAGCTTTCACCCGGACCCGCATCCAGACCTCTTAGCGCTTGCGCGCCCCTCCATAGACCCGTGTCCGAGGGGCAGCCGCCGCTCGAGCCCCCTCATGGCGAAAGACCTTTGCTCCCTCTGAGCAGTCTTGTTTCGCCCTGAGGAACCTCCAGCCTTGGCTACCACTCAAGCCCATACCCTCAAGGTGCCCCGAAGGCACCGGTCCCACCTGACCCAAATGGGCCCCTCCGCGCCGAAGCGCAGTCGCATCACCAGTCCCCTCTGCTGGTTCAGAGGAGTACCGGGAGCGGCCCCTCTCTGGAATACCTCTTAGCCCCGCTGCACGTCGTACACAAGACGTGCAACAGGGAGCCCCCCCACCACGACAAGGTGGGTATCCGTCGGGGGGGGGGGGGGTGCTAGGCCCCCTGGGGTACACCGCGATCGCTGCGCACAGGCAGCTCGCCTCAAGTATCTTTCCTCAAGTACATATCCGAGTTGTGAATTATCACACAGCTTACATTTGGACACAGCCGGGCCAATTATATGTGTATCGCTAAACAAATACGCGTTAGCCGCGGCGTGGTATCGAATCAGTGCGGGCGCGAATTGAAAACTCAAACAGTTGACTTGCGCTTTTGGAGATGGTGCCGCGTTTGGTTACTGTCCTAGGATAGTACTGTGCACTTGGCACGAACCTTCATGACAAGCGTTAACTCGCTACGTACGGCAGTGTGTCTCGCTCCTACTGGACTAGTTAAAACATTATCACAAAAAACTTAACCTTTAAAGTCCCGCTCCTTGGAACTCTGTCTAACTTGTGTTTAATTTTTAAGTGGATGTGAGAAGTATTAATGTTATTATTGATTATCGATAGTATCAATAAGCCTAACGATAATGTAACTAGTTTCCAAGATCATTATAATATCGATTGTCTAAACTATTACGGCAACACTACCGCAGTCATCGCCGGGCGACATTCCTAGAAGCTTATGAATAAGGAGTACAAATTGCTCCGAAACATTTCCGGCTACTCTAAAACGATACAATTACTCGACTTAAAAGACGTTAGTGATCTGCTTATTTCAATGTAACTAGGTCTCACGGTAGCTTTTTGTATGTATATCATAGTGTACAAATCGCTTAGATTGTTTGTAAATATAGAGTTTATAAATGTGGATTTTCTTTTACATGGATTCTGTGCCCCTCGGACCGGCCCGGTTTCACCAAATTGCCTACTTAACTTACTATACTAAGCAACTAAACATCGTCTAAACGCAGCACCACAGGGCATCAGAGGGTCACATTACAGTAGAGCCGATAATTTCCGTTGTCTGGTCTCTCGTTCATCTCATTAACACGCGCGATGCGATCCGGGTACGAATGTTGAACATAATGGAGCCGAGTTACAAGCTTTTCGCGTGCCCATGCAAATGTTCCAAATTCAAAATGGGTGTTTAAACTGCCAGTGACGTCAATCGCCGTGTTTCCGCAGCCAGGAAGTTTTTTTTACAGCCAACTATATCGGCAGTTCGCCCCCAATATTCAAAGCCAGTTTTCATTGGCCCTCATTGGCATAAATATGTAACTTGATTGCTGATAGAATTACATAACCAAGTATATGTATTTGAGTATTAAGAATAAAGTATTTGGGAATTAAGTATAATTCCAAAAAGCTATCATAATACTGCTTTGTATAAAAAAGATCTATTGCCTACGCTTAAAACAACGCTCGTATCTAGGTGCGTTCCATTTAAGAGTTTAAAACAGATGCAATCACTCCGTTACTTTAACAGAAGTTCAGAAAATTCAGAGATCAAAATTATTCCTGAATTCTTATTGGAACGGTTCGAATTTAATAAAGGAATGGATGGTACTTGGCAGTAAAAGTACTCAAGTCCACAAGTTATGCCAGTGCATCTGTCATGGGCTCCCCTTCCAATCATTGAGCAGATACCAGCATGGAGGGTAGATAAAAGTGGCTAGGTACTTCATCAAATCATTAGTATTTTGAGTTTAGATAGACTCAAATAAGTTTATTGAATTCGATGCATCTTAGCGAAACCTGCATCAATAAAATATTATTACACAAAAATAGGTAGTTTATGAAGTTTGTAAGTCGAAAATAATAACAGTTAAATTAATCCAAATTACATAACAGGAAAAAATAGAACAGTGTTGCTGAATAGTAGAGTTATTAGATAATTTAGATATCATCAAAAAAATGATTGATAAACATAATTTCGGACAGGTTCGGGCTTCAGCCCCGTTTACAGGAATTATTCGGCTAGAAAACCAGATAGTAGTTATTGTATTTGTATTATTACGTGTTTTTATAAAATAAAAACACATTTTCTGTATATCAGTCATGTAAAAACTACTAAATAATTATTTACTTTCTTTTATTACCTATGTCCCGCTTTCGACGAACTAATCCCGTTTTTTTACCAACTTAAAAGGCTTCAAAATCCCGCTTTGCCCGAAAACAAATCTGGCAACGCAGCACTGCCACTAACTGATAAAACAAATGAAACATACACCGGTAACTGAGGTGTTAGTATTCTAGTCAATACAAAGCATTATTCAATACACATTTTACTTAGAAACTATAATCTCCGAGTTGTTGGCCAATAAGCGAGATCAAACAGTATAGTGGACGTGCGACTTTCAATAATTATGTTTGCTGAAAACGTTAGCGCGGCCGCCATCTTTGGCTCACGGACAAACGCCGTGGAAAATTATGGCTAAGTATTTAATTTTGTGTTCATGGAAATGTTTTGTTTATATAACGCAATACTACATGATTCGGTTGCGTAACTGCTGAAAATGGCTTTTGCCCGCGACTCTGCTAGCTATATTTAGGGTTCAAAATATCAATTTTTTAACGTTCCATTCAGACTCAGTTTTCGTAAAGATCGCGGTTTAGCGCAGCCTTCTGGCCGAATGCTGTCGTGTTCCGGCGGTTGCGGGGCACGACATCGAAAGTGATGAAGCATCAAGGCCATGCCCCTTTGTCACCGAAATAGTTTAATTTTAATTTTAATTTCTATAAATCTGTACGTCTATACGTCATACGTCTATACGTCTTAATATTAGTCTATGCAGCCTGACAATAAATGTTTTAAATTAAATTTTTCGTGTTCTGAGTGATAAAATCGACGGTAGCTATATGAAATCTTTATTCTGTGATCATGAAATCGTTGTAACAATTTTACAACTTTATGCCGTACGGTTTTTTTAATGATCTGAATGTTGCAAATCGTAGTCCTCGCGAGAGCTAGAGGCTCCAATTGATAAGAAATTGAGATAAACAAAAATACATGGCATGGGCATGTGAGTGGAGTACCATATCCTCATGTCCAGTGTATTAAATAATAGGCATGACAAACAAAATAACAAGCGCACTTACATCATACTTAATACGAATCTAAAGACACATATTTGCCGTGCCTAATATTATTGTTGTCTGCTCGCTATTGATTCTATTTATCAATGCTCAATTCGGGCAACATTCTAAATGAATTTGCCGAGTCTTAGAAATTATTTTGCCAGCAAACATTGAGTGCTTCACGTTTATTAGGTAAATATTTAATATTTGATTGAAATAAATGTCGTTTTATTGCAGCGGAACCTCCTGTTGACTTATATCGTGACTATACTCGATGTGCTTTATCGAATGAAACTGTTGGTCTGTTACGTTTGTATTAAATTTTATTGATACTCTATACGATTTTTTTTTTTTAGCTTTTACCCACGGCTATGCTTGCTTGTGGATCATGTTATATCCGACGGAAACTAGTTTCTTAATCAGGATAAAAAGTAGCATTTATCCTTGTCCGACCCATCAACTATCCCTAATATACAAACAGTCAAGTCTCAATCTCTGCTACGACGTGAAGGACAAACAAACAAACAAACTCACTGTTGCTTCTATAATATTAGTAATATGGACTAGCTTTTGCCAGCAATTTAGTGGATTTAAGATAACGTTAACTTCCACCACCCTTTTAAGCCCCTAAATGGTGGAATTTTCAAAAATCCTTTCTTAATGCATCTCTACATTTCCTTATGTTTATATTTTCAGTGATTTAGGCTGTGCGTTATCGTTAGTTATAGTCAGTCAGTCAGTCAGTCAGCAACGTGCCTGTTGTTGTGAGCATAGGGGTTGATAGTTAAAAAATATCAGAGTCAGAGTCAAAATAATATTTTTTTATTCAGATTAGGCTCACAGAAAGTAGGTAAGTATGAATCTCAGAAAATTTTCTACCGGTTCGGAAAAAAACCTCTGAGGAGAAGATGCGGGCAAGAAACTCAAGGAAGGTAATTTATCGAATGAATTCGAATTCCATGAAGGCTCCTTTGTTGCAGGTGGTAGGACCTTGTGCAAGGTCCGTCCGAATCGCTACCACCATCTTGCTCGCTAATCCTGCCGCCAAGCAGCAGTGCTTGCACTGTTGTGTTTCGGCTTGGAGAGCAAGACAGCCGGTGTAATTACTGGCACAAGAGGTATTCCAACCCAGAGGGCTAGAGTTGGCAACGCATCTGCATCTCTTCGATGTTTCGGGTGTCTATAGGCGGTGGTGTACACTTACCATCAGGTGACCCACTTGCTTGTTTGGCTTCCTATTTCTCAGAAAAAAAGGTGGACCTCGCTGGTACCAAGAATTGTACCTCATAGCACCCTTATCCGTTAAAATTCAGTTGTTTTTAAAACTGATCCCAGGACATCAAAAATATCTGATATTTCTGAAGTCCAACGGCAGCTCAGACATGATCCTAAAAGTTAAGAGTATACAAATATTATAAGGCCGGGTCGCGTGTCTGGAAGCCATCGGCAGCATTATTATAACAGATTGTCAGTAAAATCGTCCATTTCCGAAGCACTAGTAGAATTAGACTTATATATACGAGCCTATACGCCCGTTTTTGATTTGCAGTCGCAGTTCAACCATTTACAAAAGCACTATCAAATTAATTAACTAGTTAAATTTAAAATGCTATATAATGAATGACAACACAAAGAAAAATTAGGGTAATGGCAGGGTTCGAACCTGCAACATCAGCATTCCGTGCCTTGCGTATTCCAGTTTCCGCCACATTACCGCTGCCATACCCTGCGAACTTTTCAATGTGTTTCGTCTTTACGGTCATTACATTATTGATATTTTTTCTTTGGGTAAACTACCCTCGGTGTCATCTATGAGAAACTTAATCAAGTTATCTCATTCAACTTGGTCATTTATGAATGCCCGTTAGCTGACGAGAGATGACGCCATTTTGTTGTTAAATTATTGTAATTGTTATTGTTCGATTCCAATAATTTAATTAACTAGTGTTTTACCTGCTTATTGTAGAGTACCACACAAGCGATGTTTGCGTTGAAAGCAACGCAAATACCTCTGGTTATCTCCATCATTATCTCAGTCACATTTTGCGAAAGTCTTTATTTTTAATTCCCCTTAAGAAAATGAGTAATGTAATTTTCCACGCATCACGCAGACGTTATCTTGATAAGTACGTGTTTGTTGGTATTTGACGTGACACGTAGAGGTTTTTGACGGGGCTTCTTTGTGACAGGTACTCTGTTAACTGCACTAGTGGATATCATATAACTTCGTTCGGTTTACTATCTCTTTTAAAAGTATAGATATAAAACAAATTATCTAACTAACCTGAAGAAAAACTACTGAATATGAACACTTATTTGTAAAATATATCAAAAAAGGTCCACTTGACACCACCAAGGATGCTGGCAGCATTGCCTCTCTATATAGCTAAGCTTATGCCCTGTGCAAGGGAACTGCCAGCTCTTCGGTAGCCTGGTACGTCAACCAGATTTTACGAAATCTCTTTGAAGAGGCCTAGTGCGCTAGGACCCCACGGACCAAAGCTCTCAGCTCTGAATTAAACAAAGTTATACTCGGAGCAGAGATCCCTAGGTATGTGTTTTACTAGGTTAATTTTTGATAAAAAAAACAAGAAACGACCCTATCCCCTTCTTAAAGGCCGGCAACGCGCTTGCGGTTTTCAGGACATTGCGGATGTCTATGGCCGGCGGTGATTGCTACCATCACGTGTCCCGTCTGCTCGTTTACCCCTCTACTTATTAAAAAAAATCATGGTGTTCAAACGGTTTGACCTAGAAACTGAGTTAGATATCTACATAGTATATCTCGAGTGTTAGTCGGTTGTAGGTTCAAATTCGGATCTTGAATGAGTTTTTTTATTGAATATTTACCATTTGCAATTCTATGAAGCGAATTAATTTTAACCAGCGTCAGGCCAACCATAATACTCAATTATTATTTATCATATTTTTTCATCTGTGCTGATTCCTTGATCCGTGCTGAGGACCAAAGTAAAGAATATACAACCTTTGAATCCTGACGTGCGTACGAGTATATAATAAACTTTGAAAAGTAATACTTATCATTTTTAAATTTTAGTTTTAAACGCGTGGTGTGATCGTGAAAACACTTGTTACGTCCATAGATATGATGTAATGAGGATGTAATTTAACTACCTACCTAAGAATATTTTTTTATAATAAATTCTAAGCGGCCAGTACGTTGACCTTTGGACATAAACCTTCTTACTACATTTTTAAGTTCACAAGATTTCTTATTAGTCAAGTCCAGCCAGTCACACCGCCAAAGAGGACGTTATTTGATTAACACTAATTAGTGTGAACCGGCTTTACTTCTTTCGACGCGTACGAAAGTGCCGCCTTCTAAAAACCACTTCAAATTTACCAATCATAAAGCAATACTAAATCCTTATTACAATACATTAAGGTCTTAATTTGAAGTAGTTTGCTTTTTAAATGTGCGAAAGCATTTTATCCGCATAAACTCAATTTGTGTTAGCCGGAGAAAGTATCGCTTTCTTTACGTTAAAGTACTTGCTTAAAATCACAATTTCCTTAAAGTTTTGCGTCACACATGATCATAAAGCCCGGCCCAACCCCAGCAATTAGTAGAACTATTTAGGCTCAAATCGCTTCCCACAATATAAATCCATAGTCCCGTACATCTCGAGCGATTTCACGGACAATCCCACAAAGGGGACAAGTCAAACGAACTATCAAAAAGCCCATTCATTCCTAAACGGGGGCTAACAACATTATACCCGTGTAATACATATTTCATTATTACTTTCCACCTTTTATGGGACGCTTTATTTTATAGCGCTGGCAACCCCGGACGTAATTTTTTAATAAGCAACGGCGCGATGCTACAATGCCAGGTTTGTATTCAACGGGGGGCGTTGTATTGTTGTACAATATTTTTTCTGTTACGTTTCTGGACAGTTTATGTCATGTGTGGATATTAGCGGTATGGTCGGAAAAAAAACTTTATGAAACATTCGGTAAGCAATCTACCGGTTACTTCAATAGTCATAGATAACCGTATGTTAATGTTACTAAGTCTGTATGGTAATTTATTTCAGAGAACTCATTTAGCAAATTCTAGTAAAACAAATGACTGCAGTGTAGCAGTGCATTGTGTCTCAGCCCACTTCTCTTGCTGACCGTACAGCTGGCGTTTTTACAGTGACTTGTATAGATCCTGAACGCATCGAGCTCTATTCATCAGGAGACACCGACGTTCACTTCCGTTTGCCCTTTCATTGTGCTATTCGACAAGGCAGCTCGCACCGCCGTCGGCCATACGCAACAATGGCACGATTCAAAAATCGAATTCCGAATTCAAAAGCGCATCGTTGAGGTTTATTGGCTTATCGCTTGATTGATTGTGCGAATGCCGATGCGATTTTTTTAAATCAGTGTTGCCAGTTTTTGCAATTTATAGATCGATAATATATTTTGATTTGGGCGTGTCGAATTCGCGTACGCTTTGTCGGTGTACGGAAGTTTCAGTTGTTGCTGTATGTCCTGTCAACAGGTACATTTCCTATTGTTGGCCAGAAGTATAGGTACGCTTTATGACGAGAATGTGGGCTTGTTTGATGCACTTGTGTTTGCGTTACGCCTGTTACAAATTAAATTTAAAGCTCAGGACCGGTCTGTTGATGCTGTGAAATTGAAAATTGTACCGAGTTTCTTTCAACTACGTTTTTTTCTTTCTTTGTCCACAACTCGACACTTCCTGAGAAGGGGTGTGTTTAATTAGGTGTGGTTTTTATACTGAATACTTTAAATTTAAAGCAATATTTTAATAATTATATTACAACAATATAAAATGATTTGAGTAAAAGCAAGTCATAATGTCATGACACAAGGTAACATAAAAATATTTTTTTAATGATGTTTCTTAGTATCTTGGTATTCTATCTTGGTAATAAAAGACTTGCGTTGACTTTACCGCAATTAGGTATGTACACAATGACTATGTGATTATTGGAGTATCCTCTCTATACCTATAATAATTCAATAGCTGAAGAAATATGTACAAGATCACATTTATAAAAGTGACCGGCCTTTTTATAAATTTGAGTCAGCATGGTTTTCTAGTTAAACCAAATGTGTATTAATATTTTTATGACAGACAAAGAATATTAGCATAAGCGTCCATGAAACAAAGACTTCAGTTTCAACTCACGCGCAGCTATCCTATTACGTAACAAAACCAAAGATGTATCTTATGTTTTCCTCTAAATTCTTTGTAAAATTCGATCCCGTTTATAATAGGCTCTATGGATATGGCTTTAGGGTTACGAATACATTTAAGTTTTGTTTGTTGATTGTAAAAACATGTTTGTCGGTGAAAGGACCGTGACATGTTTGACTGTTTGTGCCACCGTGGATAAACGGACAAAAAGACAATGTACCTTAAAGACGCAGTGGCATATCTTAAATACACACATTGATGAAAAATGGGTACTTACCATCGTCCATCTTAAACAGTAGTGTCTATAGATATATAGATAAAAAACTTTATTCAAACAGCCAGCCATGACAAGTAAAAGATGAACAAACAGCATTTTAACCTCGTAAGGCCCCAAGTCCTAAATATAGGACAAATGTCAAACTGACGAACTCACTGTCTCGAACGATATGGTGCAAAATTCATAGAACGAAATTTGACGTGGGCCTTACGAGGAGGAAAAAAACATTGAAAACAAAATAAAATTAACAAATAGCAAACAATACAATAAGATTTAATGTCACGGCACGTTGTCTATCGACAACCAATTTCTTATTTACAAAAAAAGGTCTTAAAGTATGGATGCTTTGGTTGCGTTTTTTAAATAATGCAAATGTTTTTTCTATACCTACTTGATACACTTACAATCCAACTGACTGTTGCATGTGACTCTGCGTATAACTTGCTTATCCCGTAAGAACTGTGCTTTTTCGAAATGAAAAGCCGTTTAAAATGAACTGTGAAGCATTTTTTTAGAAAGCTACGAAAATTTATGTACTCTCTTAAGACTTCATTTTCGAAAAATCCTTATCTATTTACCTCTATCCTTTAATAAATTTTAATTTCTGGTACTGGTGGTTTCAACTGTGCGTGGATCTATCAGTACGAGTTTCTTCTGTTTTTTATACAGATAAATAAAATTAAACCTATGGTACAATTTTTTCCTGGGGGATGCGCCAATAGAGCTATAACATAGCTGACATAATTTAACTATTGTTGCATTAACTCCGATTTCTGCTACATACTAAATTAATATCCTATTGTTTCTTTAACTTTTAAATGGGGAACATCAGGTTAATCTACCCCTTATTCTACTTAAGGTTATTTCGGCTAACCGCGAAAGGGGACACTCAGGGCAGTTAGTTCTTTATGAAAAGAGCATAAAGGAACTTTAAGGACTGTTAGTAATTAGTTAGGATTAGGTAATCCGCGTAATAATAGTATGAGAAAAATCAAAAAAGTTGTCCTAACTTATATTATACTAGATGCGTGTGAAATTAAGAAAAATCAAACATACACACTGAAATTCTTACTAGTTTTTAAAGACAATTTAGCCTAAGTCCGATTAAGCATGAAATTTCCAATTACTTGGAACTTCGCACCACACTTTGACAGACCAAAAATGGTAACACATCCACAAACTATCGTCTATACTCTCGTTTATGGTCTTAACACTATGGTCCTTAAAGGGTTGATCCGTTCCATATAAGCTGTTATACGTGCGTTAGACGACCAAAGACTGCAGGTAAGTAAGATGTATAACCTACAAGTGTACTGACCAGAATTGACCCAGTCTTCATTCTAGGCCTTCAAGGCTCTGGCTAGGTCGGTATGAGCACGTGGGATACCTGATACTCGCAGGATCTGATCACTGCCACCCATGGAAACCAGCAACCCCAAGGGAGTTGCTGATCCGTTGCCAGCCCTTAGGCTCCTTTACCCGTTAGCTAACTACGAATCCTGTCACTTATCGAATGATAAGCATACAAAGTTTTGCTTCACGCATTTCTTTGAGACGTTGCTTTGGCCCATCCAGGGGTCAAGTGTTGGGTCACAACTCAAGGATCAACCTATGGAAGAGTACCATCAGCAACCATAACTAGAGTTCGCATTAATAGTGCTAGGTTTCAGAAATACCTATCACTTCCTCAGTGTTTTAATGAAATGCAAAATGAAATGAAATTCTTTATTAATAACAAATGTTACACGTCGGACATATTTAAAATACTGTGGTAATCTATTTAATTATATTTATAATGTTTATTACATTTACTACACTGTCAGTAGCAGTTTAAAATAATCGCAACTTTATTATATAGCAATTTTATAGCAACAGTCATAAAATGTAATGAAAAATGTACAAAAATTAGTGCCATGAAAGTTTAAGAATACTCAGATACGTAAATTGATTGCACTCACAATAGGTATGACCCATTTAAACGAAAGCAAACACGGCGATAGCGCAAGTCACGGAAGTATTTGTACTAGCTAGACGACTATTCATCAAAAAAGCCCATTAAATATCCATTATAAATGTTATTTTTCGGATGACAACACTCCACAATGGCAGATATTTACATTCGATGTCAGTTTGTTTTACATCCGAAACAACATTGTAAAGGCGGCGTAACATTTTTCGTCTAACATTTCGTTCTTTTATGCTTTTGGATGTTATGTCTCTTATTATACGGGGCCCATAGTTCCGTGGGCCATCTTTTGTCCACACAAAGAAATGTGAATGAAGAACGGAATAATAATAACGTGTGTCTGGCCGGCAACATTTGAGAATAGTTAACGCATTAAAAAGAAAAAACGTTTGGTGATACTATACTACGCCGCCACGTGTTGGTGGAACAATGGAAATTTGAAATTAGAACTTATTATCAATGTTTTTAATTTATGCCATAGTTAACTATGTTTTTCTTTTAAATTAAAACGATGTAATTGGCAGTTTAGCTGCCTTAAAACCGACAGTACTTTAAAAAAAAATTACTGATACGGATACAGATTGCTGCAAATAGGGTAAACAACCCTTTCATTGACACCTAAATCTTTTATCATTCCCGGTCTCTAATGTCACATAATAGTTTATATTGTTCATAAATAAGATTGTATTTAGTGTTGTTCTCCACGAATTTTTAGTTCATCTTCGCCGTACTAAACTGTCGAACTTTACCAGTTTTTAAAAAGGTTTACGAAGGTTCACGATCAAAATTAGTTAAGCCGTGTTTAACCTACTTCGTTATACGATAGGGTGTTTTTCAGCCGCATGTCGGCGATAATTTACGTGGATATTTATGTATCGTCCCGCGGGCCCGTAAATTTGCGCTGCGTGATTTATACGAGGATTAGAGCGTTATCACTACGCGTACCCTACCGGAACACACCATGCGCTCGCGCTGTTTTATATCGGGCTTAAATATTGTACAGTATCTACGTAAGAAAATGTAAAATGCACGGTTAAATCCGGCCAGTTGCGAAGCAGTTCCGCGCATTACAGGTTCCAAACAAAAAACTGCCGAAAAATGCGTTTTTGTATAGGAATCACCTTTAATTTTAAACTTATTATTATTTTTGTATTGTTATAGCGGCCATTAATACACACTCAGTGAAAAATTAAATTATCTATCTATTATGGTGCAAAAGAAGCCCTGTGACCGACGGACAGAAAGACAGACTCTCATGTGGCATAACTGGCCGATTACAAAAAAACTACATTCTAAATTTCCACTTCATTAAATGAATTTTTTATTGCCTTACTCCTAAAAGTTCTAAATAATTTCAAAACAGTGATTGACATAACACAAAAAGAAAAAATCTCCTTAAATAAAATAACTGTGTGATTGCAACTTATATTAAGGTAGCTCTAGCTAGAATAACTATTGTCAATCCAAAATAATATTGTGCATTCAAAGACAAACTATATATTGTTTCTATCTACAAAATCCTACAAAAAACATAATATCCCACAAAAAACACAATCGATTTGTCACAAAAGAGGTCCGTCAGAATCAGATTCTCTTGATGTCACTGGCAACATTGAGGGTCCTCGAAAATGGCGCGAAAACTGACAGCTCCATCGCAAACATAATTATTCTAAGTTGCTTATTATCAGAACTAAAGCTCGACTACAATCAACCTTATCGTCATGTTCACAAGATTTTAACTGCCATGATTTCTTCGTGTTATGAAAACTCTTATGATTGTATAACTTATTGTGGTGTTTGATGTGGTTTAGATACATAAAAAGCAAATAATGTAGCTGTTCTGGAGATTAAGTGAAGAGGTTCAACAGTGATTTGAACATCTAAGGCAGAAGTATATCGCATAGATATTATAATAAAATAAATAAGTTTTGTTTCTCACCAAGTTTCCTATCTTTTATATCTTTTATATCTCAAGTTTTATATCTCAAGCTGTCTTTAGGAATAGTTTACATACAGTTTACATTTACTACATTTATTTCAGTTTCAATTTTATATTGTAATAAAATGTCTACTTCCGTAAAATACCTACACAATATAGCGCCTTCATTTTCTAAAAGCGAAGCCTGTTTTCAGTGGTAATTTAATTAATTAACGAACGTGAAACTTCCATCGGCCGACGAACGCCGGTAATATACCAACTTGTGTAAAATTCACAAAAACTTTAAGATCCACAGAATAACCCATTAGTTTGAGTTGCCAAGTTGTAATAGGTTTAAAACTTTGAATATTTAAAATATCGACGAGGGAAAATTTGGTAAATTGTAATGGCTTTGGATAATATTTAAAAATATATTCAACCAATGATTAGTGCTATTGAAGTAAAAGATTAAGATCAAATCTTACTTTAATTGTGCTATAATAAATTATGTTAGATTGTTTCCATTTCGGCAATAAAAGAAAGGGTTAAATATTTGCAATCCCCCTGGCAACACTGACAACAGGGTGTAAACAGCCTTTTTAATCGAGAGCGCAAACGGGGTAGGTTACTCTTAACGAAACGGCAAGAAATAAAACTTATCCGGGTACACATTGGAGGGTTGTTTCGACATTGGCTGGACCCCAATTCTCGGTTCCTGCGAGATGCATCTCACGTGCGACATACGTCTAAAAATGACAGATTTCCAAGGGATTTGACAGATGTTTCCGTGCGAGATGCATCTCGCATATACCGAGATTAGCCCCGCTGATCATTAGTCACTAATGTATATTTGCCGCCAATTGTTTACTTTGTAAATTGTTTTGTAAATAATGTTTTTATCTATTTTCCGTGTGGTTTTCAATAAAGAGTATTTGTCTTGTCTTGTATCTAAAGCCATTAAAACACAAAGTGTATACATACTAAATACTTCTACTTTAGAAGTTGAACTTCTACTTTAGAAGAAGAAGAAGAAGTATCTTTTCAATTCTTAGCCTCAACGAAAGTGCATTCTAAATTAACATGTCATGCACGATGACGGGACAATCGAAGTTTGGATTATAATTTTTCGCGTCAATTGGTGAGGGTGGCTAGACAGGGTAACATTCTAAAAGCGTCAACAAAAACGGCAGCATTTAGGTATGCACTTGGCATAAGGAAGCTAAAACTCTTGTCAAAATGTATTGTGGCGATCGTCAATGTCAAACAATATGATCTGCCGTTCTTCAAGCGTTGCCGCTTACCTTGCCATATCTAGGTTTGGCAGTAGGCTTTGTACTAAGTAGGTACATATTGAATTTGTATTAGGTAACAAAATGTTTGTTTCAATGAAGGTGGGATCTGACCGTTTTCCTAAAAAAAGGGAAAAGCTATTTTTGATCCAGCTCTATAATTGAAAAATTACAAAAAAATATGTTTTAGGTTATTTTAGAGTATAACTAACTAGGCATGTGTGAACGAGATACTCTATGTTATGCAGAAGTGACCTCTAGCTAGTAATGAAGATAGTACAAGTATAAGTTTTTTAAACTATTTTAAAATCTTCATCTGCTTGACTGCTTGGTTGTGAGTGAATTTGAATGTTAACTTACCAACTTACACATCTCATAGAAACACAAATAACATCTTATAGAAACTTGCACATGTCTGCATGTAATTAAGCGATGTGATAATAGTAATTCGAACCAAGAAAAATGACAACTCTGGCCACTCCCAACACTATGCCCGACTTTTAAACTTGATTGTTTATTAAAATTATTAATTTATTTTAATTTCACAATAGCCGTAGGATTGTTACGTTGTTTAATATTACATAATTCAACAAAACTAAGTTTGCCATTATATCTTCAGTTAGAAAGAAACTGTAGAACATTTCTAATTATTGTACAAAACAATTTCAACAGAGAATCGCGCGTACTTAAAAGTTTGCACAGTGTTTTAATTAAAATAATTTAAAATATAATCGCTTTAGAACCGGGGAATTGCTAACAAGGGAAGTTGAGAATTTCCGAAACGTAACAAGACAAAATAATAAAATATTAATAAAGCCCCGGGAGTGAGGAAAAGTTTCATTGGAGGCAAATATTTGTGTTTAAAATAAGGAGCGGAACGATACCGGGCCTGGACGGGAACCCACTATCCGGTGGCGGGTTGCTCGAGAACCCTTTCAATCTGGGACCCAGCATTTAAAAAAAAACAGCCAAGTGCGAGTCGGACTCGCGCGCCGAGGGTTCCTTACAAAATTAATAGGCACCGAACAATATTGCTGTAACAAAAAGATAAACTGGATGTAATTTTTATTAATGTTTTTTATAGCTATATCTTAACTAATTATTAATAGAACGACTTACTACTAAATAAGAAACTAAAATAAATTAAAACAATATTAAAGGACAAACTTAACTTTGCTCTTGGAAAAATGTTGGACCCGTACTTCGACATAGTTGAAGTGGACGAAATGGACTGTATGAAAGGAGACGAAGAAAATGCAAGGATAGAAGGGAAATAGGTATAATCATGCAGTATTTACAGAAACTTACTTATATGAAGCTCTCGCTAACACTTCTCTGACACGACTGCCAAATATATAAAACAAAATGTATAAAAGAAAAAGTCGCTAAAAAAGAATGACAGCAAGGAGTTCACCACATCCTGCCCCTCGTGCAGCATTGCACTAACTGTCTCACCTAGGTGGGCAGCTTAACCAGCTTCTTTAGGGGGCGGCGTAGTGAACCCCCTGCTGTTGCAACGTCGACCACCCTGGTAATGCCGTCTTTCCCGGGATACAGCTTCGCTATTCGCCCGCGTGGCCATGTCCCACGTGGGAGAGCCTCGTCAACGATAAGTACAACGTCCCCGATTCGTAGGTCTTGTCCATGGTGGCCTTTAGTTAGAATGCGTGGCTGCATTGTTGGCAGGATTTCACGAACCCAGCGATTCCAGAAATGATCTGAGAGTCTTAACGCTTTCCTCCATTCAGCGCGCCGGCTCAAATCGCTGTCATCTAGGCCGGTTGGTATGTTTTGCGGTGATGGTGTCCCGATTAGGAAATGGAACGGCGTTAAGGTGGTCGGGTCATTGGGATCTGTGGACACATGACATAATGGGCGTGAATTTACAATGGCTTCAGCTTCTGCTAAAAGCGTTACAAGGGTTTCTTCCTTTGGAGCTCTTTCGTTGAGGGTGGCTTTAAGGGCTACCTTTACCGTTCGTACCATTCTTTCCCAGGATCCGCCGAAAGTGGGGGCTGCGGCTGGGATGAAGCTCCATGTGATGCCTTTAGTAGCCGAAAATTCTTCCACTTTAGCGGCGTAGAATTCCTTGAGGATGCGGTTGGCTCCAACAAAGGCTGTCCCGTTATCCGAGTAAATAGTGTCCGGTGTGCCATGTCTGGCAATGAACCTCCTCAGTCCCATGATCGCCGAATCGGCGGAGAGACTGTGCACCAATTCCAGGTGGAGAGCTCTTGACGTGAGGCAAGTAAAGAGGGCCACATATCGCTTTTCATGGCGGCGCCCAATAGTTACTGTGATAGGCCCGAAGTAGTCCACACCAGTATAAGTGAATGGCCGCCGATGGTGCGCCAATCTTTGCCTTGGGAGATCTCCAGTCGCAGGGTTCATTGGAAGGGTTTTTCTAATCCTGCAGAATAAGCACCGTGACGCTATGGTTCGAACCGTATCTCGTAGTCTCAGGAGCCAGAATCTTTGCCTTATTTCGTTTATCACCAACTCATGGTTTGCATGGCCTGCCCGTCGATGATAAAATTCCACCATTAACTGTACCGCTGGATGACGGCCATCGAGTAGGATCGGGAAAAGTGTGTCGGGATCGATACCTTCCGCGGCTTTGATTCGTCCAGCCAAGTGCAGTAACTTATCTTCTCCCAAAACAGGAGACAGTTTGACGAGCCGACTGTTCCGTAATATCGCCTTGGAATTGAGAATGCAATTGAATTCTTCGGGAAAGCTGTCTAACTGTACTTGTTGTAAAATGTGCCTCTCAGCGGCTTTAATCAGATCGGCAGTCAAGGGTACCAGAGTAGTAGACGTTGGTGTGGGAAAGGCATGAGAAATTCTGCCGTTTGAAATAGAATTGGAATTTCGAATGCGAGCCAAAGTGTTACCAAATATTGTAGCAGCTTGATGTACTCGTGCTGTAGCACGTAACAAGCGTGACCAGTTACTAAAGCGGTCGAAATTTACCGTGACCGGGGTAGGTAAAGCTACGCCAATGGAAGTAAGTCCCACCAATTCGTTCGGATGACACTTAAGTTCTTCGCGAACTGGTGTGACATTAGCAGGTTCCATAGGCCAGTCCTCCGGGGACTTAAAAAGAAATGATGGTCCACAAAACCATCTATGTGAAAGGTCAAGATTAATTGCATGCATTCTTGTTGCATCGTCAGCTACGTTTAAGTCAGTCGGTACCCATCTCCAGTCTTGGACCGAAGAGTTTTCGAGAATTTCACCTAACCGATGGGCAACGAAGGGCTTAAACGAGCGCGCGTCACTGCGTAACCATTGAAGAACAGTCATTGAGTCTGTCCAAAGGAATGTGCGTAGCGGTTTCTTTCGATGGCTGTCCTTAATGGTTAGTGCAAGACGGGAAGCGATCAAAGCAGCCTGCAGTTCCAAGCGCGGTATCGATGCTGGCCTCAAAGGAGAGACTCTCGCCTTGCTCGAGATGAGAGCGAGCTTGATGCTGCCATCGGAGTATACTAAGCGCCAATAGGCAACGCAAGCATAGGCAAGCTCACTAGCATCTGCCAGAAGATGTAGCTCACGATAAGATGGCTCAGAATCTTCAGCTTTCGAATACCAGCGAGGGATTTTTAATAAAGAGACCGTGCCAAGCTCTCGAAACCAATCGGACCACTTTGATGCTTCAGTCTGGGGAAGTGCAGTATCCCAACCAAGGTTTAACCTCCATGCTTGTTGGAATAAAATCCGACCCTTAACGACTATAGGCCCTAATAGCCCTAAGGGGTCATACACACGCATGAGATGTGAAAGCACTTTTCGTTTAGTCAGAGGACTAGGGATAGCTTCGGACAGTCCAGTACGGAACCCTAAGTTATCCGTTATGGGATTCCAAGCTATACCTAGCGCTCGGATGTAGTTTGATGTGGTGCCAAGGTCAACTTCCAACAGCTGAGCGGCTCTTAAATCGACTGGGACTAGATTCAAGGCCGCTGGCTCGTTGGAAATCCATCCTCGCATCTCGAAACAGGCAGCACGGTGGATATGGATGATCTCTGCTGCTAGCTGGGCGGCTTCGTTGACACTGTCAAGTGAGTCTATATAATCGTCCATATAATGGCTCAACAAGATGGCGTCTACGGCTTTAGGATGCGAGGTCAAGTAGTCTTGGGCGTTTTTATTTTTAATATATTGGGCTATGAAAGGACTACAGCACGCGCCAAAGATGACGGCTGTCATCCTGAATTCCTTTATAGGCTGTTTTATATCTGATCTCCACAAATAACGAAGAGCATCCCTGTCTTGTTCCCTGATTCGGACCTGGGGGAACATCTCTTTAATGTCGGCTGTTATGCCGATACGGCCCTCCCGGAAACAAAATAGGACCTTTAGCAAAGGTTGAAGCAGGTCAGGACCAGAAAGTAATAAGGAATTCAAGCTGACTCCCTCATTCCTGGCCGCAGCGTCATGTACCACGCGAATTTTGCGCTTCTGAGGATGATACACGCCAAAATGTGGCAGATAGAGGCGAATATTTTCATCACTTTTGACATTAGTCTGATTGGCGTAGTATGTGTCAGAAGCGCACTCTTCTGCGTAACCTTTTGTGATCATGTTAGTCATAAAAGCATCGTAGGCCGTAGCGAAAACAGTATCTTTAGCCATTCGTCTTTCCAAACTCAAAAAACGTGACATCGCCTGAGGATAGCTGTCGGGAACACGCTGTATATCGTCGCGCCATGGCATGCCTACCTCAAATCGACCAGTAGGTAACCGCCTTGTAGTGGTCTCCAGGATATCTACTGCTCGCTGATCTTGTTTACTATGCAGTGTTGCTTTCTTAGAAATACCTAAAGAGTCAATTTTGTACTGTTCTTTAATAAGGTTCTCTAAACACTCGTCGGTGTGCGTTTCTGTCAAAATGCCGTGATTTACGAATTCTATTAATTTGGTTTTGCTAGAAGCGACACCATATACTGTCCAACCAAGCGCTGTCAAACAAGCCACGGGATCATTCTTTCTACCAACACGTACGTCACGGTTAATAGACAAATGCCAGTGTTCGGCTCCAATTAATACAGTTGGAGTCGCATCGGCATACGTCAAAACGTCAACCAAATCAACCAGGTGAGAAAATGAATCGATAGTTTCTTGTTTAATTGTTTGAGGTCGTAAAGACAACGACTCCATAGCTCTAGCATTTTTTACTAAAAATGTCTCCTGTGTGTACCTACCTTTAATATAAAAATCGACATAAGAAATCGTAGTATTACGTTCGAGACCCCCGATACCGTTCACCGTAATCGACTGTTGTGGGCCCGAGACCCCTATTTGCGCTGCAATAGCTGCATCGATTAAAGTGGCCGTGCTTCCATCATCGAGGAGCGCGTATGTGTCACAAGTCCCTGTAGGGCCGGAGACGGTGACAGGGATGACCTTCAGGTAGGCTCGAGGACGGAGAGCTAAGATAGTGTTTGCTTGTTGAACTTGAGTAGAGGTAGAAGACACAACCACTTTTTCCTCAGTTGGTAAAGGAACTGAAAAATTTGAAGTCGGGTCTGTATATTGTTCACATTCTACTGGACAAATGTTCCTATGTGCAGTCTGTGTATCGAGTGTGTTTACAAGATCGGTAGGTGGTTTTTTATGAAGAAGTGAGTGGTGACGTAAAGGACATCCGTCAATGCCGCACGGGTTCACTTTGCATGTCTTCCATTGATGTGAACTACTCTTAAGACACCGGTAGCACACTTTTGCTTCACGTAGCCACTGCCACCTATCGTCGACACTAAGAGATTTAAACTCAGCGCAGGACTTAATATTATGGTCTTTTTTACAAAACGAACATTCCTGCTTGCTTGTAGAACTTTTTAAGTGCGTGACTGCGTTAACGTGCTCACGTTTAAATTGTTTTTCAAAGGAAAAATGTTGCATAGTTTGCACAGAGCTAGACTCGGGTGATAAACCGAACCGTATGTGTTGATCTAACTCGCGCTTCAAAAAGTCGGATAATATTTCAAGCTTAGGACGTCCTGTACAGTCTAGAGTGGCAAAATCAGTCCACCTGATTTTCATAGTTGGATTTAATTTTCCTAGTACGGCGTGAAATAATTCCGGAGAGTATAAGTACTCTATTTGTTTTAACATTTTAATTGTCGCAATGGAGTTACGTACCCGATTAGAGAGGGTTCCGAGCTCTTTAAGATCGTTACCCAAACGTGGAAGATTCTTTAAACTGGAAACCTCCTTGAAAACGATGAGCTCGGGGCGCGCGAAGTTGTCTTCAAGTGCGCGTACGACCTCCTCCGGGTCCTCCGCCGACATCAGCAGCGCCGCGACGGCGTCCCGCGCGGGGCCGCGCACAGCATTTTGCAGTCGGTTTATATTCTCTATAGAGGAGAAATTATTTTTAGTAACATCATAAATACGTTTAAATTGCAGCCATTGCAATGTGTTACCAGAAAAGGGAAACAGTTCGAGTCTTTTGACACTAGGGGCGCATGCGAGCGCCTTCGCTGCTGCCGCGGTGTCGGCTACAGCTTGCAAGAGAGAAGTTTGTTGCCACGGGTCCGCATGGGTGAGCGGCGGCGCTCCGCCGGCCGCCTCGGACGCCTTAGCAATGTTGCGAGATCGTGTTTGTTGGTCGTGATCGTTAGTAAAGGATGCAGTTGCCCGTGCAGCCGTCGGCTGTTGAAAAGGGCAGCTAAGAGACGGAACAGGTAAGTGTTGTCCACGTCCTACTGCGGGAATGCCTTTATTAACATCAGGAAATTGAATTTGATTACAATGATTTTCTACCCATTTATTTGTTCTATCAATGCTCACCCTGCTAGAGCTTACGTGGCTCCCCGCACGGCTGCCGGCGTCGGCGTCGATAGCGGCAAGCTCGGCGAGCAGCTCACTCTGCTCAACCTGCCGCTGTAGAGCTGCTAGTTGTAACTCGCGCTCGCGCTCCTGGGTAGCAAGTTGTAACTCGCGCTCGCGCTCCTGGGTAGCAAGTTGTAACTCGCGTTCGCGCTCCTGGGTAGCAAGCTGTCGCTCGCGCTCGCGCTCCCGCGCCGCAAGCTCTTGTTCATGTTCCAACTGACGGCGCAACGCAATAGCTTCTACCGCGGCCTTTTGCGCTTTCACGGTGGACGATGAGCGCGATGACTTGGTTTGGACGGTACGCTCGCTAGGAGCCTTACTGCGCAGCAGACCAGAGCTATCTGGCTGCGATTCATTAAGGTTAGCTGTCTGGCTAGACTCTACAATGGGTGCGCTATGTGCAGGAATAGTCGGCATGGTTCTACTTTTGCTGCGGGTGATCATGAAAAACTAAAATATTTACGTAAAAATACAAATGAGAAAATGATGTTTTGAAATTGATGAATGTATGTACGAGTATGTTACGTAAAAAATATAAATTTTTATGAAATGTCAAAACGAAAAAAATTATGTTATGTATGCTGGAAATTACGGGAGATGGACCAAAATGAAGTGGACGAAATGGACTGTATGAAAGGAGACGAAGAAAATGCAAGGATAGAAGGGAAATAGGTATAATCATGCAGTATTTACAGAAACTTACTTATATGAAGCTCTCGCTAACACTTCTCTGACACGACTGCCAAATATATAAAACAAAATGTATAAAAGAAAAAGTCGCTAAAAAAGAATGACAGCAAGGAGTTCACCACAATAGTTTTACTCTTAATTGTACCCACACAGACAGACAGACTGATGGAGGAACGGACTGACGGACGGATAGACAGACAGACGGGCGTACATCTAAGTGAAAAAAGGGTCTCTATTTTCCTATTGTGGAACGGAACCCTAAAAATAATTTGTCTATGATCGCTTATGGTAATTTATAAGGTCAACCAACAGAAATTAAAATTTGCATTTAGTAAGTAGGTATTGCGCGATAATTAAACATGGACAATTATGCTACGACCGTAGGTACAGTCTGCCTCAGAAGTAACTCAACATTTAAAAACCTTATCGTAGTAACTTATGAAATGAGAGTTGCTCGAATTTGTCACAACACTGACAGCGACAAGGTACTAAAATGTTCACCTACTTCTGATCCTGACCATAATATCAAACGATTACGTTTGAGAATCATCTAACTTTAAGTGATCTTTGAGTGATAAAACCAGCTAACTACAATGAAAACATTGCATTGAAAGCTATTAAAACAAAGTGCCTAGAGAGCAATAGTATAGTACGTAATGAAATATTGAATTAGTTCGCAAGGGCCACGGGCGGGAAAATAAATCAAATAGAACTAACTTGTTAAAATTCCTTGTCTACATTTTAAAGTTATATTGGGTGCTCATTCTAGGTAGGTAGTGCTTTTAGCTTTAGATTATGTTTTAAAATAGATGAATTTTTAGGGTTTCTCTTCTGTCCGCATCTTATTTCGAAAATAGTTAAGTTGTCCTTTTTAATAAATAAATGTATACGTGGACCAACTTACGTAAGTCGAGGCATGCCTACTTTATATACTCTTTTCTAGCTATAATAAAATCTATCCCATTGTACTCTGAGTACAATGGGATAGATTTTATTGTCGGCTGCTGACTGTACTTGTGTAATTGAAAACAAACATGTTTTTGCTGACCGTATATCAATCAGACGGACGGGCCGTTTTTTCGCAAACTTGGATTAGGGGGAGGGAGTTACAAAAAATAGTGACCATGGAGAAATAGAGTTTCTTCCATACATGTATTTAGTAATTTAGTAAAATACTAATATCTGCGTAATTCACTTACCGTCTTCTGTACACAATTTACTATGAATAAATACTTGCTTATTTACTTATTGAAGACATCGTTTTTACCTCATCATCGTTATGTTCAATCAACCCGTTATTGGAATTTGCTATTGAATTTAATATTGTTTTTATTTTATGAGCTGAGGAGCCCTAAACTTCCCGAATCTGTATGTTCTTTTTTTTGAAATACTAAAGTAGTTAGACAGAATCACAAGGAGGGGTCATTGGACTCCTTACTTACGTAAGAACACAATATCGTAAAAATATCATCATTTAATTGTATTTTTCTTCAATATTTGCAGTGCCATGAAGTAAAAAAAATCAACCCAGCATTGATCGTTCGCATACTTATCCACCCTAATGAATAAATCACTAAAATTATAGAAACAAAATGAGCAAACGATTCGACATCCACCCTCATTACTAGTCGAAATTAGTGATGGTAGGTGGTGCTCCACAACGCACGTGCCAACGCGTGTCGCGATGCGTGTGCGCGCAACGCGTTGCAATATTAGAACGCACCACCCAACTTCTAAAAAAACACACCCTGTGCTGCAGCAAATGAGACTCAAACTCTTTTGCGCGATCATAATCAACATAGCAACGAACTTTTGAACCAAAACCCACTGTATTTCGTGCCATAGATGATTCAAAATACCATCGTGATTGCTATTCGTGGGACATAACCAATATCACGCCAGCCCCAGAGCTAAAACATACTATTTTAGAGGGACATAAGATTCATACTCCTTTGTGCGACGTGTTCGTGTGACAGAACCAATATTAGGAATTTGGCAGGCGCGTGGCGCGCGCGCGCCTCGCCGAACCACATTGTTATTCGTGCGAGATTGAAACACTTAATGTCACCGATATGCTTTTTATTCGGACAACGGAATAGGGAAGCATGTTGTTGCTGATTTGCTGCGATTGTTAAAAAAAGAGGCCATGCAATGAACATAGACGTACCTACACACGCGCAAGAACTATGCGATCGCATCATCGCGCCATCAGTGCAGCTAACACGAATCTTCTCGATACGCGTTATCTCGCTACTTAACGCAGTGCGTTTCTCTCCTAATGGGCTGCTAGAACGAGACGCACTGAGTTACGTAGCGTTTAGTTAATGATGATGATGATGAGAAGATTCGTGCTAAGTTCACTGTAATATATTCGGAAGAGTGCTCACATGCAGCGACTGTGGCCGGACATTTGCTACAAAACGTTCAAATATTTTTAATTGGCGAATAAGTCAACGGGGGTGACGATGTTAAAGAACTAATTAATACAAATATATTGTGGTAAAACATTTAAAAATATAAATTTTTACGTGGTTGTTCAATACCCATTGACTGTAGCGCTTACAAAAATCTTCTGCTATGCCATTCCGCTGGTGAAACTAGCCAAGAATCTCTGGGAAAAGTATCAAGAAAACATCCACAACCAGATACATAGCAATTTAAACTAGCGCTATTTAAACACCGGAATGCAAACCCTTATTTACCCAGTTCAAAATTCGGCATCCCCTAAGACGTTTCTTGCGAGTTCCGGGCAAGTTGGCTATAATCCGGGGCCAGGCCGGGCCGGCACGGCTGCGCTATCGCCCTTGCGCAGCTCTTGGCTTTTACTTGGAGACATGCCCACTGAGATAATGTAGGCTGGATAGATTAGGTACCCAAATTATGTAATGCTAGGTATACCTGTCTTGGGGTATTCTATCTTAGCCCTCTGGGTTGGCATCTGCAGTTTTTTCAGTATTGCAGGTGTCGATGAGCAGTTGTGATCACTTAAAATTATCATCAGGTAAATCCACTTGCTTGTTTGCTTTCCTATTTTATGAAACAAATGAACGTCAAAGCAAAATCACGAGTATTGTGCAGCAAATACCGACTTTGCCCAAGGCCTTCTGCTCATTATTCAATATTGGAAAACGAACAACAATTGGAGAATGAACGGAACATAGATATTTGTCTCTACATGAAGATTACTAGGAGTTAGGACCTACTTCGGCTGATGCAAACAGCCTCAAACAGGTTTTGACAATAAGCAGATCGTAGCAAGTGGAAATCAATAGTCTCTGGCTACCCCTCCGGGAAATACGCGTAACTTATTTAAAAGGTTGACGAGACTCGACGTTTCAGTCATGTTTTAATTGTTTACGGCTAGAAAGGACGGCTTAATGTATCGAAAATTAGGTTTGTTGTTGAATCTATCTTAGGGCCCACCTTATAACCGTTGGATAAGACTAATCTGACGAATAACTCATACATATCTAATGAATAACAGGTTATCTGGCGAAGGAAAAGTCGACCCTTAGTTATAAAATTTACGTTTACGTCTGTCAGGTTACAGGAAAGAAGTTAATTTTTTTTAAATAAATGATTGGTACATACCTACCTAAGGCAATAACCACAAACTCTTTAATGCTTAAAATATTAAATTTTTATTTAGGTTAAAAAACGTTTATAAGTACCTAAACAAACTACAGCCTAAAAACTACCTAGCTTAATGAAGATGAAGCTTTAAGAAAGCTACTAACCGTACAAAAATTGGAGAAAACTGTTTCGCCCAAGAAATGTACTTAAGGCTGTTAAAAAGGTACTTTAACCTCGTAACATGAAACTTGCATAATCTAAAACAATAAAAAGTAAAGAAAAAATTAATTAACATTCTTGTATTTGTCCAAGAGTCGCAATTATAAAGCGAAGCGACGCTGGAGATAGCGAGAGTCTCGCTTGTTTTATTACAGAAATTAACCCGTTTTCAGTGAGGAGGGCGATACATAAAATAATTAAGAAGGGCGGGGGCGGGTCCCTCCCCGCTTTGTGCTGAGATCAGATGGTAACGTTTCTTGGAAACGTAGCGTTTGTGTTTCGTTTCTGAGATTCTTTTGTTGGGTGCGGGTGGTAGGACATTGTGCAAGGTCCGTCCGGATCGCCATCATCACCACCATCGTGCTCGCTAATATTGCCGCTAAGCAGCAGTGCTTGCACTGTCGTGTTCTGGCGTGGAGAGCAAGACAGCCGGTGTAATTAATGGCACAAGAGGTATTCCATCTTAACCCTCTGGGTTGGCAACGCATCTGCAATCTTTTTGGTGTTGTGGATGCATATAGGCGGTGGTGATCACTTACCATCGGGTGAACACTTGCTTGTTTTCCTCCCTATTTCATAAAAAAAAATGTACTCGTATTGCGAAGTAAGGCCGAAATCCCACGTTACGCACGCTTCATACAAAAACATAGCTGGCCCGGGTCAGTTTGTATGCTAGTACAGGGAAGCTGTCTTGGAAGGCATAAGATGTCTCCTTTTTTGTAGAAAACTATATTGGCATACGAAATTTTTATGCCGAAAACGATATAATGTGCCATATTCAATTAAGGTTTGACGTTTTAGGTTCTGAAGTAATGAAAATACCTTAGTGAAGCTGTTACCACAAGATCTCTGTGTCCACGTCATGCTAGGTCCAGTCAAGATCATATATCTGTGGGATCGGTGATGAAGAAAACAGTTCGAAAGCTTCTAGGATTTATATTTTAAGAAATAAAAACTCCAGTTTACAATAATACGTGTCACCTCTTAGCTCGTCTAGCCCAGTCTTCTCGTTCATCCATTCCTTTCAGTCCGTCTCATACACCGTAAATCACTCTCTTGCACCCGGTCACTCGTTTATTCATTTCTTTCATTCGTTCATTTTATAACAGCTGACATACCATTTGAATCCCACATACCTATACAGCTATCTCAGTTATGTTACCACAAGATGTCCACATCATGTTAGAAGCAGTCAAGGTCATATATCAGTTTGCAAATAAACGCTTTACCCCCTTATTCTTAAACGCTGCGTAAACCTATGTTAGTTAAGATGTGTTATGTATGTATAGATATTTTTGGCTTCGTGGAAACGGATGAACTCGTATATTTACAACATTGACCATCCAATGGTCACGTAAATATACCGAGGACGAAATTTTTCGTTATTTTTAAGGTTCCGTATCTCGAAAGGAAAAACGGAACCCTTATTGGATCACTTTGTTGTCCGTCTGTCTGTCTGTCTAGACCATTTTTCTCAAGAACGCGTGGAGGTATTGAAATTAATATCAAATACTTACTCAAGTCTGCACTTCCTTAGAGCCGTGAAAAAATCAAACTTCTAAGATACGGCCGCTTATGCCGCATGTTTCATACATTCGCAAGACACTAAAAAACCTATGGAGTACTTCCTGTTCACCTAGAACTATGAAATTTGGCAAGAAGCAAGATCTCACAGCACAAATAAAGGAAAAAACCCGAAAACCTTAAATTTGTAGTCAATCACACAAAAAAAAATTTTTTTGGTCTTACAAAGCAAAAATGTGACACTAGATGTTGTTGATGACGGAACCCTCGGTGCGCAAGTCCGACTTGCACTTGGCGGGTTTTTAACTTTAAGTAGAGCTATATTTCAAAGCGTTGGATAATTGATAAGATATACCTGTAGAATATTTCAAACAAAATTGGCCAAAATCTATTTAATAACAGCTTATCTGAAAATTGAAAAATTACCATTACAGAAATACTTTAAACCTATATCTCTTGGGTATACACAGTAAGCGAATAAAGTTAGCTATTAGGAAATCGCTTAGAGAAACAACGCTATGGGATGCGCATCGTATACTACATACATCTACGTCTAGTTACGTATCGTGTTTCGTTGTGTACAGGGTGCCCACAATACACTTCGAGTTTATTTCTTCTTGATAAAGTCTATTTAGAGAACGTTTTTGTTACGCTACCTTATCGACCAAGAATTAGTGTAAAAATTACCTCAGCAAAGTTTGAGCCTCGCCTATATTTGAATGCTGTTTATGTTTTATTTTATACACGCAGATTCAGGGAGCTAAGGTAATTGCCCGCCGTGTCGAGTTAACCCTCACTCGAGCCTAGCCTGGACCTTATTCGGGTTTTAAATTGGGAGTGTTCTTTCTCTTAAACGAGCTGCTATACTGAGAGCAATCTCAACATGTATGATGTGTTTCGTCGAGTGTATAGCCCCCTTTTAAGTCTCGAGATCCTCAATTTTTTAAATTTATGTAACTGACATTTTTTAATTTTTTTTAATGCTTAGCATTCAAATTATTACATTTTATATGCTATGCAATGCAAGACTCGAACCTGAAACTTCAGCATTCCATGCTGTGCGTTTCCCAGTTCCGCCACATTACCATACCCTGCGAATTTTTCAGTGTGCTTCGTTTTTACGGTCATTACATTATAGATTTTTAAGGTATAATTACCCTCGGCGTCATCTATGAGAAAGTTTATCAAGTTATCTCATGGAATTGGATCATCACCATTATCATCTCAGCCACAAGAAGTCCACTGTTGAACATAGGCCTCCTCCATGGATTTCCAAAGTGACCGGTTGGAAGCAGCATGCTACCAGTGCCTTCCTGCCACCTGTATGAGGTCATCGGACCATCTTGTGGCTGGTCGTCCTACGCTGCGCTTGCCAATACGCGGCCGCCATTCGAGAACGTTTCGACCCCATCGGCCATCAGTAGGAATTGAATAACTTTTAATTAAATTAAAAAATATATATTTTGCTGACGTAAACCCCTTGAAGTTGAAATTACTGTTCTAAACAGAAGCATCCTGTGCGCCGCTCCGGCTGCACTGTACTCGATGCGGCTTTAATTAATTGGCAGTGGAAGAGACCGAGCGCGTGTTATCGCGCTAATTATACTTGTACAAGATCATTACTTAATTAATATATCGTCTGTTTAGAGTCTAAACTCACTTACGTCCTATGAGGCTGTGGGGTGTGGAAATAGGCAAAATGATCACTACATAGGTGGTGTAATTTTGCGCACGCAAATTCTGACCTACACCAATATAAATAATAGTACTAATGTACAGAAATTTCAGGCAAACAGACAGACTGACGGACATCGAAATAATCCTATAAGGTTTTTTTTTCAGGCATGGAACCCTGAAAATATTATTTACGTATTTGATGTCTGAAATTCGTAGTACGTTTAAAATGTCTCATGTTAGCTAGATAAAGTGTAATAATGTGTTTTCCCAAGTAACACAAATTTTATTTCATTTCTTGTTTTATATTAATGAAGTTGATTTTCAGTGGAATTATTCCTACGAGACATTTAAAGTATAATTTGTCTAAATATGTGTTTTTCATTTATATCAAACACTGCGGGGAAAAAAATTAGCTTGCTTAATTAATTATTATTTTTTTAGTTGGTAATGTGGCGAAACTGGCAAACGCAAGGCACGGAATGCTTGCTTGTAACAAAACTTGAGGCAATTGTTAATGATTTATCTATTCGCTAACGTTTAATATTAACCCTCAATAACGTTCACACCTTAACACCACTCTCCTGTAATAACCATTTCCATTAATCTTCCCCGAATAACAGTCCACATCCCGTTAATTTGCGACCATTAGCGACAAGATTTAAAAATCGCATAAACTTAAATAAGCTTGTCCGACAAACGCAACACATGCTGTCCTCATTTGTCCGCCTACAACGTTTAAACTATTAAATTTACACCATACAACAAACTCCAAAACATCAATAACCTTAACTTACTTACAAAGCGATAGGCCTTTTCGATTCTCAACAGCTATCCTCTAAACAGTTTTTGCGCGGGACTAAAAGATAAACTTTCGTGGAGACTTCGAAAGACTTAGGCCGTTTTGTGTCTGCGGTAGTTGTGTTAAGGGCAAGTTCACCCTCTGCTGTTAATCTTTGTTAAGGGGCTTATATATGTGGATTGGTTGATTTGGACAGATTCGTCGCGCGGGATTTCGTCTGAGATTTATGTGGCGTTTATCGCCTATGAATTTATTGGCGGGTGTCAGCATATTGCGGGGGAATAATTGTTATTATGTTTGTTTTTATTAATTATCAAGTGAAACAGAAAATGTTAGGAGAATATATAGTAGATATTCTAGAAACGGAGTTTGAACGTATTTTTTTAAGCTGGTAATATCTTGCTTAAAGACATACTTATACACAAACGTTCGAATATTATGAAAGTTTATCATTATTGCAGAAAACGGCTGATGTATTGTTAATTACGGGAACATCAATGTTTATAAAAAAAATGGTACCTATATGGCATTCAAAAGTAGGTACCTACATTAGCTATCGTTTGGCTAGTCACAAAACTGTTGTTATATGAGTATAAATATAAAATATTTACAGTCTGTTTTACCGCTCTCTGATCAGTTCCTGTAATTATTATGTATATCCAACAGATATGTAACGATACAGCCATCCTCGTTTGCAAACCGAACTTCCTGAATTTTTTTCTTTTTATTATTATTCTTCCAAATTTCTTATTCAAAATTTCAATTTCTTTCTGGTTTTGACATTACTTTTGATCTCTCAGTCTTGGTTTTAATGCGTACGAAGGCAGAGATGTGTTCAGTAATCTCAATAATAAGTGCGCCCGTCCAGTTTATTTTAAAGTTCATCATCATCATCATATCCGTGTTCATCATCACCTGAATTCACAGTTTTGTGTCTTTTATTTCCAATATATGTCTAGATATCACCAATTACTCCACATCAAAGACGTAACAGATATTTGTGATGTCGTCCCTGTTTATTCTACGGACACAAACAGAGACGGTATCACAGAAATCTGTTAGACAAGTTATCTGAAACTTATCAGAGAGTGGTGGAACGAGGCCTTAATGCAATACCGACAGATAGTTACTCTTATGTGCCCAACGTTCATTGCTTTCAATCTGGACTTCCAGTCTATCAAACCCCAGACTCAGGGGATGTTTATTTATTTTTTATGGTTCACTGACTTCACGACGGTCGAGAGGAGAGGTAATAAGATGCCGCCATACTCCTCCATTCCCCAGGGACCCCTATGTAATACTGCCTAGGTAAACGTGCTCATATTATATCGTATAAAATTTTTACACACTTGTATGATGCATTCCATAATTATCATCATTTATAAAATAACTAGCAAACCCGCATGGGCTCTATTTACCAACGAAATCTTAAGAGCGTGCAAACAGGGATTTGGCAACGTCGCCTATAGCTGCCAAATATTCCGATGTTTTCATTGATTTATCAAAATTAATGAATTAAAATACGGAATATAGCAACGGTATGTACTAAAATATTGATAATGCATTGCAATAGTTAAGACAGTTATACTAAATAGTTATAATTAAGTGTAAAAAAAGCATTTGGAAACTTTCCATTTGTAAATGTGTACATTTCGGTATAAAGTATATAAGGTTTACTACTTACCAACAAATGTAAGAACACAAGTTCTAGTACATCGTGGCTATATTCCGTATTTTAATTCATTAATTTTGACAAATCAATGAAAACATCTGAATATTTGGCAGCTATAGGCGACGCTGCCAAATCTCTGTTTGTACGCTCTTAATCAGAATTTTAAAAACCTTTTGTAGTATCAAATTTATTAATGATAGTAAAAACCGTATCAAAATACTTGCGTGGTTTAGAAGAAGAATAGTTAGTGACTTTCTTTAATATTATGTAAATAATCATTTGCATAGTATTATTACTTGGAAGTCAAGATAGCGTTTTTGGAAATAACTGTCAATTTAAAAGCGAAATTAAGAAGCTTTATAACGACTCTGCAAAAATAAGAAAAGTAACGACAACAAGAAGAATAATAAAGAAATGTTTATTGGTTCAGCAATTACAGAAATCTAGAAAACGTAACTTAACAGATATCAACCCTCGCAACTAAAAAGCGCTAAGCAAAACCACCCCAATAAAACAACGATAATTTATTCTGCCGCGATAATCCCCGCATGCCGATCAAACGCAAAATAGTCAGCTAGGCGTTTAGGGGTGCTGCACACTGACGCGGGGACAGTGCACCTAGCAGAACCCTTCCGGTCCGTAGCTCTTTCTAAGGACTAGCGCGCACGAGCAACTTTTGTCTCCGCAACTATTTTATCACTCACATCAAGTCTATGGATTACTACGAAAGTGCGCGAATGTAGCGACGCGACAACCGCAATACTTTTTTGTCCGCGGTTTTGGAGACAAGCCTGCGATGTAACTGTCGCCTAGTCGACAAAAAAGTTGCCGGTAGGATAACGGTTTCTAAGGACAAATGTGCAGACCACAGCCGTCTTTTCAAAATTATAGAAGAATAAGAGAAAGTTAAAGTTGTGTTGCTGCAGCTCTCAGCAAATCTCGGCGAGGAGACAGCGACAGAGACAAAGAAAATGCCGAATAACTAAGTAGCTCGTGCGCGCTAGCCCTAACAAATCCAGTTGGAGAGTAACGCACTGAGTTATGTAGCGATTTACGGTATGTCAAGAAGGTTCGTGCTAGGTGCACAGATCCCAAACGTTCAAACCATTGGGGCAGAAAACTCTTTGCTGGACTACTTGACGCAGACTGGCTGGTAACACGTGTACAAAGTTTGAAATTAGAACATACCTAGAAACGAGTCTTAACTGGGTTTAACTGAGTTACACATTTTCGAAGTAGGTATAAATTAAAAAAAGGCAGCAAAAAATTTGTTACATTTTAACGGCTTGCTGTAAAATTTTTGCCACCTTTACAATCGTTTTACAGAAATGAAAAAAATTAAATCTGCCGCCCTAGGCTCAAGCCTAATCAACTACATCATGAATAGTTTAGTATTATAGTAGTAGTTGATAGTTGGTTAAATGTTTCTCTAAATTGTACCTTTTTATGCTGTTTTGTGAGGATAAATATACAGATATATTGTATTTTGTATTGTAGTTTGGAAAAATCTAAAATGTTTAGCCTGAGACCACACCGCACCGCAAGTGGTGGCGATTGCGACAAACGCATGGATATCGTAGATGCGGCGCTGGCTATGTTGACGGGCTAATTGATAGCTATAAGAAGAAGCGTAAAAGTCCAGCTAAAAATGATTTTAATATTCAATTCAACTTTGTATTCCAATAAACGGGTAATAATCAAACCAAATCCACACCAATATTTCTGTCACTCATTATTATAAGGGTGAGTGTGCACTGTGCGAGCCCCAGCCCAGCGGGGTAGCGACCGAAAACAACACGATTTCTATTTGCGTCTAAACCGTCCTTTGTTCTGCGATTAGTCTTATTGTGCCCTGCACAAGTGCACAGCGAACTTTGAGCGGGGCTTACATTATATTAGTAGGCTAAAGTAGTGGGTGTGAAAAGAGTCCAGATGGGAAACCGAATGCGGACTTCATTGGGGGTGTTTTTGCGTTTAATTGTCGCGCACGTTTAGATTACAGTTCAGGGAAATAGTAGATGGGGTGCGTGCCGGGTTTCCTCCTCGTGTGCCTAAGTGCTGCGGTTCCCTTATGCAGTGCTTGGGCCGGTGCACCCTGGGCATCGGTCAATAATTTCCTTGCCTTTATGGTGGGATATCATTGGCCGATGGCTCTCTTTGAACCCAAACCGTACAATAATTGTATATCACTGACATTGGCACAAGCCTCGTGGCCGCCATTCAAGAAAAACGAAAAAAGAAAAAGAAGAAATGTCAAATAAAATAATTGTGCTTGAAAGTTTTTGAAATAAGTTTTTAGTTAAAAAATATTTTTCGGTAGGTACGGTTTTATGTCTATGGTACTTTATTATTGCACTGTCATCGGAATTACATACGCATACCAAAATCGATAACAATCCGACCACTAGACGTAAGTAGAAATTGACTTGCAATATTGGAACTAAAATTAGTTTTATTTGTACATATTGTATTTATTTTAGTTTAGTTAAGTTAGAATTTAAATAAAAGTTGTTTCTTCTAAATTAAATAGAAAAATACATTATATACCTACATGAGAAATCAAATTAAGATAAGGTTAAGGAGAGAAAATCAGAAATTGTATCCGAATAGGCTAAGAACAATGTCGCATACTCGTAGAGACCCAGCAACCATTCGACGAACTTACTCGTAATCTATAACTTTTCACAAGTGTTTCTTGCAAAAACTATACGCAAAAGCTCCTAAATAAAAGCCCCATGAAAGCTTGCGCATCGGCAACCAACACTCGCGTAGTCACGCGCGGACCCGTCACGCGGGCCGCGTGCTAACGAAAGATAATCCCGCACCCCCTACCTCGAAACTTATGTTATGATATAACACATCGCTGCTCTATCCCTGCTATAGCTAAAACAGCTTGAATCCGAAACACAGATGTTGCCTATCCTAAGGGTTTAGAAATGTCATCTGCGGGGCTATTCTTGGTTTATGCGAGATGCATCTCGCACGAAAACAACTGTCAGATCCCTTGGAAATCTGTCACTTTTTGACGGATCTCGCACGTGAGATGCATCTCGCATGAACCGAGAATTGGGGTCCTGTTTTTTTACAAGACATGGGCATTTGTTAACTTTGACCACTAAGATGAATGATACCAATGTGTTGTCCAATTTAACCGACTTAAGAAAGTATGTTTTTGTATGATTATTACTTCAGTGACGCACGAATTAGAAAAAGTCATAAAAAAGACGTTGATGTCTTTTGTATTAAAAATGAGCAAAGTCAAATGAAGGTCGTCGGTTGAACTTGTCAAAAATTATAATTTAATCAATTAAATATATGAAATAAGGAACTGACGAAACTACTAAACAACAGAGCGACAGAGGTATCATTGCTCGTTTCATAGTACAGGGCGGAGGGTTCCCGAGATTTTTAAGGGTCAACTGATTTCTATTTCCCGATTTGGTGATTCCGTTGCGTCGACACAAAGGCGGCTAATGGCGAGGGTGTGATGATCAGTATTTATTTGGCATTGTTTTTATTGCGCGTCTAAACAGCTAAATAAACGGCTTGTATCCCCTTTTAATTGAAAGTTGCAGAGGGACGTGAGGCGACAATGGGATGGAAGTTGCAAATTTGAAAGACTTGTGATTCACGACATCGATCGTTGATCCAATGAAGCATTTTTGGAAATAGCATTTTTGCCAAAATCATTTTTTGACTGAAAATAATTGTCTTGTACCCCATATTCCAGTTGCACTTAGTTACTAAGTAATACGCAGTGGTTTCCAAGTGGTTTGCAAATGCCTTCACTGTGTACGATTGTTAAGGGTCTATAGCTAGCCTAATAATTTTTTGATCACGTCTATCTACATCCGTATGTATAATGCCGGGAGTAGTTTTGGCCAATTAAAAGAAAACATATAAATGTACAATTGAAACTACCATTAAAGACGGAAGTGCGAGAAAGTGTAATTTTTCGAAAGGGAGGCATTCACATATAGTATGCACTGTGTTTTTTTTTATACTCGTACAACATAGAAAGGCAAACGAACAAGTAAGGCACAAATAACCCGAATGAATGTGTGTGGATGAATTGATATACATATCTATCCCTTTCGAGCATAGACAATTTATCTCAGTTCCCTCTTTAATGGTCGGCTAAGTTTGTTGCAGTTTGTATGTACTTGCAGTTTGTATGTACAGTCAAGGAATTTAATTCCATACCCATTTCGTTGAAATGTCGTCTGACATTCGCAATGCATTAAGGTCGATATGTCAAACTAACGTCTTGCTCTATAGCTCTTATGGTGACAGTTTGCTATATGCTATTGAACCTTAGGTGGGTTGGAAATTTAATTCCTTGACTGTACTTGTATCCTTAAATTTTGATCACAGGAGATACAACTTAATTATTTTCAATGTTAATTTGACCTGCTAAGGAAATTGCGGATGAGGTCAATCTGGAACCCACTGCTCAATTCTTCGCTCATTTCCATCTGACCCGCGTGTTGTCTCTAGCACATTTCGCCAACAGCAAACATTCGGCACGATGTTTGCTCCCACTCAACCTGTAAACTCAATGCAAATGTATTGTGAAACTTGTAGTTGATTCGCGAGGTGGCGTGTGGCCGCGACGCACGCGCTGCGCTTGCGCTTGTGTTTGTCTGTCTCAAATATGATCTGGTTTCTTTAAAAGAACCGCTCGATTCGTAGTAGACATTACATACAAACATGTATTAGCTTACAACCAACAAACAACATTTGTTATGCTTTCGCTCTATTATATCTACTTACTAGCGACCCAGCAAGTAGGATGTAATTGACGAGAAGCTACGGAAACATACGAGTAAAACGATATACAGTGGTGTCAACTACTGGTACGAACAATATCCTAAGCGTGTCAAACACTGGAACTGTTACCTTAAGAGGAAACACAAGGGCCGTTTTTCCATACAAACGTCGTCCCCTGTTTCCTCTCTGGATAATGCCAGTAGAGCAATATTTTTTTTCCAAAAAATCGATGGCCACTATTATGCATGTCCCTATGTTTTCCTTTTTTTAAAAAATTAATTATTAAAAGAGATATGGACATTCAAAAACCTAAAAAAATGGCCAGATTTTCGGCTGCGTTCATACATTCAGAAAACAAATTTTACTAGATTATATAAAAAAAGAAAAACATAGGAACACTGCCAAAGCCTTTCTTTAATTTTAAATGAAAAAAGTAGTTAAATCGGTTAAGTTTTGGAGAAGGAATCAGGGGTCTACGAATTGTTGATTTTGTGTACTTTTAATAGGTATTTTCAGTCCAAGCTGCGGCTGTCTCTATTGCACTCTGCGGGGGGAGGCTTGATAGATGGAGGCAGCAATAGATTTTACAAATACCTATTTTTCAATTCTCTAGACCTTGGTGTTTCCTCTTAACCTTACCATAAAAAACACCTGTGTCATTTAATTACTAACGGCATCTACTCATAGGTGTTCTTAGGGTAGAAAAAGACTTTGGAAAAAATGAAAATTCGGATAAACGATGCAATCGGACAGTTTTATTAATACAACATAGGAAAGCAAACGAGCGAGTGGGTCACCTGATGGTAAGTGGCCACCACTGCCCATAGATACCCGCAACACCAAAGATAATTGCAGATACGTTGCCATCTCAGAGGGCTAAGATGGAATACCTTTTGTGTCAGTAATTTCACGAGCTGTCTTCTTTTCCAGGCCGAAACACAACAGTGCGAGCACTGGTGCTGCACTTGAACCTACGGAATTTTAGGGTAATCCCTCTTGCCATACCTATGAAAACACTTCCAGCGTCGCGACTCCAATAAACCACAATTACAATCCAACGTGCCTATTGTAGCCTCGGTATTTAGGGCGGGCGCACACCTGCGCACACAAGCGATGAATAATTAAAATACGCGCGATCGCGAGACGCCGGCATGTGGACAGGTTGTCGTGATAACGGACATGTGGGTATTAAACTTATTTAATTAACGAGGTCTGTGGTAGTCGGGAGGGTTTTAGGAATATTTTTTTAAAGCTAGGTACTTTTAAGAGACGGCGGCGCGACCAAATTCATTGACGTGATAGGTCGGAATACTGAAAAAAACAGTTTCATTACACGTAGCCATAGTGTCATCTACCTTTTACACAAAAAAGTGACTACCGAACACTTTACATCTTTCCAAACTCTTGATTCGTAAATTGATTATCAAATGTTTAATCAGCAAATAGTTTTGCTAATTTAAATGTACTTTGATTACTCTTAACCAAAATCACTAGTAACCAAACTAGTTCGATTATCCATTTTTATCAGTGAGAGCAGATTATTTCTTAACCCAAAAAATCTGGTTTTACTTATTGTTTTAAAAGATACATTGGAGGGCAATCTGTGGCCCGTTTCACGAAGTTACATATAGACTTGTAAAATTGTAACTTGTAGCTTCGTGAAACGGATCACTGGCATGCCTTTTGCACGGAAGTTGTAAAAATGGACGCTTTAAGATGAATGATAATTATTTGTATTGCAGAAATGCATCAGTTTGTGTCTATTACAACCGGAAAGATCGATTGTTTATTTAAAACATTCGTTGATTAATCAGCTAGTTTTCTACATGTTCATGTGATTTTTTTACAGCTAAAACCTAGTCTTGTTTTAATTGCATCATAAGCAAGATCACTTATTGTATTGCATTCTTTTTTTTAATGTAGGTGTTCGAAACCAGAATTCATACTGGCTAGTAATACACACATGAATTTGGCCATCACGTAATTAAAAATAATAATAATAATAGTCTTAAATCATAACAATCAAAACACAAATCAGCGATAAACGCTAGGGCGTGGACATATGGCCGACATTACGGGACGGTTTTATTGCTGGACGGTTTTATTAACTGGCTGTCTGTCAATTTGGAGTATTACGGCGCAGCCGCGGGCTATGGGCTTGAAGGCTAGAGCGTGTTCGCAATATTTAATTAAAATAAACTAGTTTTCCGATGTAGCTTTGCAGTTATAACATATTTTAAACAGTATATTTTTCATATCACTCTTTTTGTTTCTGCTTTCTGCTTTATCTTTCTACAGAGTTTCTAGGAGGGATAAATTAAAGCTGGGCTGGTCGCCGGGCTTATACGTTTATGATTAATATTTATAACAAATCAAATACTTTAGTTCTTAACATTGCGGGGCATTTGTGATCGCCATCAGACTTTAAAGTCCCGTAAGAGACGTATCAAAAATAACCGTCAGTTCTCTGCAGGATCTGTCGTTTATGACATACATATCTTTAGTGTGAAATGATTAACGCGTGTTTTTATTCTAGAAACATCTATGACTACCTTAGTAGCGTTCATTAATCCGCCCAGCATACTTTCTATATCACGTCTGCTTCAATATAAGGACGATCAAAAGAATACGACTGAGGAACAATTGTCAAGAAATCATTTAGAACTAGGACATTAACCTCCCATGTTCCTTAGCATTTACTATGTTAGTTACGCGAAAAAAAAAATCAGCTTATATTTTAACAAAAATAAAATCACTGTTAAGTCGTTGAACTGTGCAATAAATCAAAAGTAGAACACCCCCTGTAATGATCCAAAGCCGGGAGGCCGCGGGCGTTTAGCGCTGACAGCCATTGTGCGCCCGCGCACGGATCGGCATCACTCCCTCTCCCGATCCGATGTTGTGAAACAAGTATAATTGATTTAGTTGCGCGTGAAATTCCGCGGTGGGCACAACCCTGATTTCTATCGCATCAATTATTCATAATAAAAGTTTGTGTGATCATACGCCTGTATGAGGAATGAATGTTGATGTAAACTTTGCTTTTATTCAGGAAAACAAAATATTTGGTATTGTTGATTTATAACTTTTTCGGTCCATCAAAAGGAATGTGAAAATGTTAGGTTAGGGTAGGGTTTTTTTGTATTATCTTGTATTAGTAGATACATAGAATATAGCCTAATCTATACAATTGAGGGATGAGATTATCGCACACCAAAACAAAACAGAGATCCGCAGGAAGAGCATAACTTGGGTGTGCAAGTGAGAAAGTAATTTGTAAAATGGCAATCTAACAAATAAGAAAGTAGAATATAAACACAACGACAAATGACAATTTTGCCTATTTTAAATGACAGGTAAGCCCTAATAGGTTTGCTTTAGTATGAACTTTCGCATTACCTACTTGAAATCTGGTACTACATATTGACAGATCAAAAATTTTTGTTAGTACAGGAGCTCTTTGAAAGAAGAAAGAAAAAAATACTTAACACGCTGAAGAGTAAAATTAAAATAAAAGGTTTAGTTGAATACTTAAGTACTCGTACTTGGTATTATAACACGGACATGACAATTTACGTAAAACAAAATGAAGTTGTGCCGAACATTGTTAATGGGCAGCATTTGTGTGTATACGGTAATAAATACTAGTTTATGAGGAAAGTAACCCCAAAAATGAATACACAATATACACACCAAGCAAGAACAAATCAAAGAGATTCTTCTCAAAAACTCTTTAAAACCAAAGAAACTAGTAATAATAGTCTATAAACGCTAAGTTGTTTCAGCCCCAAAAACAAGTTTTCATACAAAATTATTTTTTAGGCCAATTACTTAGACCGATTTTTTTGCAATTAGAATAACCTAATGATTTTGCAAGAGTAAATTTTAAACGATATTAAAAGTACAATAACAGAAAGAAACAAAAGACATTCCAAAAACGATTGCCAAAGAAACTTATTTTCCTTGTAAATATTGTCTTTTTTTTTCATTACGACGTCTAAATCAACAAAATCAGAGCTCGCTTAAAATTAACAAACCTTTTTTTGGGTTACATTTAAATTAATAATATATTCAATTTGGGGCGAGACAAAGGAGACGCCAACCCTATGCAATAAACTTGGTACACGGTACACGGTATACCCCAGGGTGTGGACTGGGGTCCACGGGGACCCCAGGGTACTGCGAGCATGCGGTACACGCGACCCCGCTGGGACCACTTGAGGCATGCTAACTCGCGAGGTGTTTACTTAAGTAGCAATTTGAAGGTTTTAGGTAGTTTATAGTAGAATGAGGGGACGCTCTGTTTATTAACGATTTCTATTTTAATTTTGTTTCTTGAATATTTTGCTTTGGCTGCAAACTGAAATGATTTTTATAATGTTTTGCTTCTTCCATTTTCGAAGCGCTGGCAGACACGGACATGTAAAAGAGCCTATAGTATTGCGAAAATATTGTTTTCCATTTAATTATCAAAACTATATCTTGTATGGCCGTAGCCGCGAATCATCTTTGCTTACAAAACACATAAATTACGTACTCGTTTATAAATTCTACTGCACATAATCATGAATACCTGTACCTATGTACGTACGTACGTTGTTATAGTCATTTCATTTGCGTCATAATGTCACACTGTAACAGCGATAATTGTAGTCACATGATGGATTCGTCTGGCCACGTCAACCGATAAATCTTACCGGAGACAAAGTATGAAACATACGAATATGCATACCGCTAGGGTTTGTTACAAGATAAACAACAGATCTTGTAAGCCAGATTGGTTACAAATAATTAATAACAGTATTTAATTTGGAAAGACCGAATTAAAAAGTGAAAAACGATTTGCGTAACTACATAATAATCAACTAATCAAATAAATGATACAGTTTTTATATTGTTTTTAGAGCTCCGTACCCAAATTACACATCGTTGAGTTTCTTGCCGGTATCTTCTCATCAGAGGTTTTTCCGAACCGGTGGTAAATTTTATGACATTCATAAGTGCTACCTATAAGCCTAAACTGAATAAAATATTTTGACTTTGACTTTGAAAGGTTCCAAAGGAGCTCTACATAGCTCTCGCTCACCCGTTCGTCTGTCTGTTTGTCATATGTTTGTATTTTTTGAACCATAACAGGCACATACTTGAAAATTACACAGAGTGTGTATTACTATAACAGCTATGACAACAAACAGTAAATATAAAAAAAGTAAAAAAAAAGAGGTCTCCATACAAGAAACGTATTTACTTCAGCGTTTTTTGTACGGAACCCTTCGCGTGCGAGTCCGACTAGCACTTGGCCAATTTTTTTTAATCGACATTTCTCCAAGCACGCAGTTCACGATCAGCGAGCAAGTGGTTTGACAGCAGTAAAATTCGCCATGTTTTTGCACCAGTCGCTCCTTGAGCATGTCAATTACCCTCCCTCGTAAGACAACACGCATTAACAACTGTTACTCGACTACTTTGGTATCGGCACGTCAGTTAACGCATATATTGATCGAATCGGGGCAAAGGAAATAAGAACTATACAGTTTTAAAATTGTAAGATTACAATCCAAGCGTGACATTTAAAAAAGGTTCAGGTTCATAAAAGTTTGCTGCAAATTATGTACAAGTTTGACTTTAAAAATTGATGCAAATGAAAGCATTTGACAGATTATTACCTACTGGCTTAACTTAAACATTATTATGCAATTCAAGAATGTATGATTGGTAAATTGCTTAATAAAGAAAGTCACAAGCCTATAAAATTTTGGTAATCGCCTGTAAAGAAATTGATTTGAACATCAAAACTGTTTCAAATCAAAAGCGAATTTAAATTGGCATTTATTCGTTTTTAGGAACATTCAGTAGTTTTGGTTTTGATGTTTCGATATGCTTATAAATACTGCTCTTTATTTTATATTATCTCCCCATTCTTGTACCCATAGCGGCAGCTTTAAAGTAGTCAGATAACACGCAAAACGGCCAGATGGCCTAGTGTTTGCACTCGTGTTTACCAGCGACTTTGAATTCTGAACTATTGCCCCACGCCACGCCACCCCACCTGTCCATGTTTGGCTATTTTCAATATGGCGTATAACTTTTTAAATACCTCACCCATGCATAGATTATAGTACCACCTCTTCCAAATTTTGTCTATGTCTCGCTATTTTCAATACGGCGTATAACTTTTTAAATATCTCACCCCACAATGCATATATTGTAGAAACCATTTCTTCTATTTTTTTTTAAATTTAATATCCCCACAGTAAGCTACTAAGCCCACTGGCTTCAGTGAGGACCACTGCCGTTGACATTGCAATGCTGATCACATTGCTGAGTTGAGGCTATTTGGGCTTCATTATGTTATCAAACGATTTTGCGAGTGATGGTAGGACCTTGCGTAAGGTCCGTCCGGATCGCTACCACTATCTTGCTCGCTAATCATGCCGCTAAGTAGCAGTGCTTGCACTGTTGTGTTCCGGCGCGGAGAACAAGAAAGCCGGTGCAACTACTAGCACAGGAGATGTTCCATCTTACCCCTCTGGCAATACATTTGCAATATCTTTGGTATTGCGGGTGTGTCTATGGGAAGTGGTGATCACCTACCATCAGGTGACTCACTTGCTCGTTTACCTTCCTATGTTGAAAATAATAACGATTACGAACTATAAAAAATAACGATTAATGTACCTACCCATTTTTATGTCTGTGTCTGTATCATTAAAAATGAAAATAAAAATGAAAACATATTTTGTAATTAGGCCACATAGCCTCTTCGCTTTTTTTAAATGTCTCACTCTACCAGCGCTTCGGAAAATGGATGATTCTTTTGAGAAGAAGCGCTAGAAAGTTGAATAAACGATCTTTAAAATTGTAATGGCAACACAAAGAAAAATTAGGGCAATGGCAGGACTTGAACCTGCAACATCAGCACTCCGTGCCTTGCGTTTTCCAGTTTCGCCACACTGCCGCTGCCCTACCATGCGAATTTTTCAATGTGCTTTGTCTTACGGTCATTACATTATTGATTTTAAGGATCTTTCTTTCTATAAAATTTTTGTAACCGAAATTTCTAGCGATTTTTATTTTAAATGTTTTTTTTTAACATTCAAATTATTAAATTAAAATGCTATGTTATGACAACGCAAAGAAAAATTAGGGTAATGGCAGGATTTTTTTTCTTTGTGTTGTCATTACATAGCATTTTAATTTAGATATTTTTTCCTTTTTTCTTTCCGAAATCCTTAACTTTTGGAAACTGAGATTTTAAAACATAAAGACTACGGTAGTTAGAGTCGTAAAGTTATATCGGTAGCTGGGTACGAAAAATATTAGTAGCTAGATATCATGGAGGATGTTTTTAATAAAGTACTCAAGTCGCAAAAACTTTGTAGGTACAGTTCTGAGAAAAACCGAAGTTTACTTAAAATCAGGTTATCAATAGAGAAAAATACGGTTTTGAAGTATTTATGTACTTATTATACATCACATAATGTACATGTCTGAAAAGCAATCAAGTGCGAGTCGGTCTTTTGCGCCTCTAGTACTGAACCACCAGCATACATATTTGTGTTTTGTATTTGCTAAAAAACGAGTTACGAATGACTTTTTCATGTCTCTTACGAGCAAGTTCCGACCATAAAAAAACTTAATTTTCAAAATTATTGTTTAATTTTTTCTAAGCTTATTAAGTAAAACGAAAGACTCCATAGTATTTTTCTAATGTTGTACCAATAGATTAAATTTTCAACATTCATACTTTTTCAGTGTTTATTGAAGTACTAACAGACCAACAGACAGGAAATCCGATCCGATTTAAAAAAATGGTACAGAACCCTAAAAAAACACTTCCCCGGCATCCCTTATTTACCTTATGCTTTGTCCTAATTACAACTAAGGTATACATAATCATAACCTAGCGCATGCTTAATGCTTAGCACTAAGCCGGCATGCACACCGAAGCACGACATTAGCCGGTCAACTTTACACAACCTTTATAATTGCCTTTGTAATCCGGTGCCCATTAGATACCGCTTAGTGCCCGCGCTGCGCCTGAGTCATAAGCGGAGGCGGGTTAGCTGTGTGAATCAGTTCTGTACTTTCTAAGCCAGGGGCGTCAAACTGACATTTCGAATTCTTCATCTACAAACTGGAACAAGTTACCTTGCTGCGCCGCGAAACCAGTGACGGGCTCGTGCAAAATAGCTGCGTCTATTAGTAGCACGGTAATTTGTTCCAGTTTGTTGATATGGACCTCCGCAAAGTAACGCCTGAATCAATTAATTAATTCTTCATCTCTTGGGGCCAGATTTAAATGAAAACACTTTGCATAATTTGAATGCGCTAAATTTTATACGCATCAATTGTGTGTACCAAACACTTGGGTCCGAAAGCCACATGCGGCCTGCTGGTCGTGTTTTTAACATGACTGCTCTAAGCCATAGGTTCCCAAAGTTTTTGTTGGCACAACCCCCTATATTGCCTGAAGTTTGCCTGGCCCTAGTTTGATATCTTCCTTTAGGACTAGTAATATAATACACACACAAAATCTAGCTTCCCTTTTGCCTGTCATTACGCCACCCTAAGAGAGCCCCCCCACCCTTTGGGAACCAATGCTCTAAAAGCCTAACAGTGACGAGATCGACGTCCTGATGGCATCCTCTCTCGCTCGCTCGTACAAGCACACAAGTAAGACTGGACGTTGCTTCAACAGCGCGCTCGTCACTGCTACCCTTAGAGAATAGTTTCCTGTTATCAGATTATCTAGAAGATCATGCTCTCAAGCACGAAGCTTCCCTTTTGTCTACCAATATTGAAGAGCAACAGATAATTCTGCATATTTGTTAAATTACAAAGCATATTTGTATAATATTTTCCCTTTTCTACCCCCAATGAAACAACTCAAACTCATCCGCTTTCCCTCTTAACTTAGTACAGTGGCCCTCGCAGCCAGGTCGCACGCGATCGTCCAAAATTGCCGGCGCCCTGTCCTGATAGCCATCGGAACTGACGCGTGGAGTCCCCGAACAAAGTGGCCGATTGTACAATGTTGACACACTTACTGTGTCTTCATCGTATAATTGTTGAACACTTTATTGAGGCTGTTTTGGAGAATTTTTTAATAACATTTAAAGGCAATGTATATTTTTTTATGAAATAGGAAGGAAAACAAGCAAGTGGATCACCTGGTGGTAAATTATCACCACTGCCTATAGCTATCCACGCTGCTGCATGTCATATGTGTACCGGGGTGTTTCGTTCGAATTTTGAAATTTTTGTTTTGTTTAATGGCCAGTCGTGTGTGTGTAATCGGCTACCTCAACTCTCGTTCCGCTACCTATTAAAAAAGCCGCTGTTTGAATATACAGTATTACCTACATTCCACGATGTCTAATACTCGATGCAGTTCAAGGAACAGACGGATCCAGGACGCTGATTTTCAATAATAGCCTAAAGTGCCCTCAGCCAAGCTGCGGGGTAAACGGGCTGCACAGACTAACACCAAACAGAGACTTATCAGCAACAAACTTAGCCGACTATTAAAGAGGGTACTAAGAGAAATTGTCTATGCTCGAAAGGGAGAGATCTATCAACTTCAAAGTGCATACTATACGCCTCCCTTTTAAAAAATAACACTTTCTCGCAGTTCCGTCTTTGATGGTGGCTTATATGTGTCCTACTTGGCCACCTGATGCTGCCACAGTGCAAATACCTCTGTTAACTTAGAAATGGATTTGAAAAGATTGCCTTTGCTTTCAATATTTGAAGAGTTTCGTTGACTTGTCTCAGATTCAGTCATCAGATTGTGATTTTCATTAAAATCGAAGCAACTTGGGAGCGTGTCCTATCATTGAAAAAATTACGGTCCAAATCGATTCACCGATTAATCGGCCACCATACAAATAATAACAAAAAAAAGTAATATTTCCGTCGCGTTTAGAACGTCCTTCTTCGATTTTTGAAGTCGGTTATAAACACAAAATTGGTTGGTTAAGTATTTATTTTTAAAAGCTAACTTCTTTAATTCCCTATTGATTGACAGAAGTTCTAATTTATTGTTCGCGTAGACAGTGCTACGGTATTTCGTAGACGCTCCGTAGCAAGACTAGCATATTATCATGTATCGACTTTGTGTTTTTAACCGACGTCCAGAAAAAGAGGAGGTTCTCAATTCGATATATTTAAAAACGTTAACATTAAAACAACCAATCCTTAGAAATAAATATATGTTTGATTGTAGCTGTAATGTAGGAAAGTTAATGTAGACGGTGTTAAGCTTCGTTGTAAACCTTACCTTACCTAGAGCCTGATAGTCTTTTTGTTTCATTGACCAATTCTATATCGCAAAAGTACCTACACGTCCAGTAAAAAATGAACACTTAGACGTCGGTTACACGCTAATTCTGGCGTCAGTTCAGTCCATCAATTCCGGTATAGTTTTGACTGATGCCAGAAATATGACAAATGGACACGGTTACGATCAGATCAGGCTGACACGACACGAGACAGGTTACACGATAATTCTCTCGTCATTCTGACCAGAATGATGGACTGAACTGACGACAGAATGAGCGTGTAACCGACGTCTTAAAGTTTTTTTGACGATGAATTGCAGGCTATATTCGTATAGTTTATTTTGTAATCTCTGTACCGCCACCCTACTCTGTGCTGTCGAAGTCGCCAGGGGGTTTAATATTAAAAATAAAACGCGCAAGCGATCCTCTGTAGTGCGCATTGTGTGCGTTTTAATAAATGCCTGAAACACTACGCTTATTGCTTTATTGACTGTTTCAAGGGGGTTTCGTTGTTTTTCTAAGACGAACTCATGAAGATCAATATAGACGAGCGTCTAACATTATTTTCTATCGGTCGCAAAGTCACTGACTGAAATTCGACGAGAGTTACAAGGCGCCGCTACTATCTCGATCTCGCCACTTTTTGTGTGCGATGCTACCCCAGTCGGGCCGGCCCATTTGTATTGCAACTAGCAACTGACTACAGTGTGGCTCTGACACTATAGTATATACATCATGAACGTAGGTACTACTCAGAGCAAAAACGGTCCAACCGAAAGGCACGAATTAAAGTCCCCTGTCTCTTTCTAGTGTTGTCATCATTGGAAACGAATTTCCGGTAACTTTCTTACTTACTCGTTCCTATCTAGAATTACTCACCATAATGATTAACCACTGTTTTCTGTTAAATATATCTACCTTATTAAAAAAAACGGACTACCCAAAATAATACTGCAATTTCGGTTAGTATATATTTATATACTATATGTATACTATATAATTTCAACAGTAGCGACACCATATATTGACATTTGTGTCATTTGTTATATAACATATGTAATTTGTTGTGGCAAGGTAGAAAGAGACAGACAAAACTATAGCTCATGCCTCTCGCTCTGACTGTTTTTCTGTTAGCAATGCGCAGTCCCTTTGGGCAGTAGGGTCATGACATACATGTTTAGTATAAAATGTATTCATCCGTACTAACAAACAAAATTGTAACCTGAAATATCACTTTTGTTACCTAAACACCATTTACCGCCTAAATAAATCAAATTTAGGCTATCAATAGACGAGAATTTTTTTTATTTAGTGCTTTAGAATGTTTTATTTAAACAATAAACAATGTTTTGATCGCTAAAACTGAAATTATAGGTTAGAATTTTGTCTACTTAAGACAAGCAAGGACGAATACGGTTTACATATAACGTCATTATGTATATGAATCAAGCTCACAATGACCTCTCGAGGCACAAACAGGAGACGCCCTTTGATCACGCCGATGCATGCGTCGACAAAGTGATGCTCTAGGGTTGCCACATATCACATAAGAAGTAAAACAAAAATATCTATATTTCTAACCCCTTATTTATTATAAACGCTGCGTAAACGATTGTTAGTAAACATTTTTTTATGTTTTTATCTGTCATTGTGTCGTTTGCCCTCAAATGAAAGGGACAACACTTAAAAATATTGTTAAGTTGTTATGAATAAGGGGGTTACTTTTTTATTAATAATAATATTTACCAATAACTAGCTTTTCTGAAGATTTCGTATACGCAGAATTTTCTGGCCGCCTTGTGCATACCGTTTTACAGTGAGAAACGACATGTGTAGCGGTGAAATTACTGGCACAAGAGGTTTTCCATCTTAGCCGTCTGGGTTGGCATCGCATCTGCTGTCTTCTTGGTGTTGTGTGTGTGTGAGTCTGTGGGCGGTGGTGATCACTTACCATCAGGTGACCCATTTGCACCTTCATATTTTATAAAAAAAATGTGCTTATCGGTCTGGTTTCCCTGCCACTGGAGTTATAGAGGTCAAATGCCAGTTTCTTCATTGTAAGCATCATGGTCAAATGCGTACTCCGAATAATTACACGGTGAAAAGCGTTTGGAGAGTGTTGAGTAATTTATAGTCTGATAAAAAGCGTTATAAGCACCTTTGGTTGATGCACGGTTCGACAAAACATACGTAAGAACAAAAAGGCATCTATTTTTCACAGCCATAAACCATGGCGTAATAAAAAAATAAACTTAACAAACTTTTGGCCGCGACTTCGTACGCGTAAATCTTTGATCACATACTAAATTTCACCCCCATTTTAACCACCTCTTAAGAACGCAAGTTCTAAATTTTCTGTTTCTATCTTCAGCGATTTAGTTCAGCTTCTGTTAAACCATATTCATCCTTTTTTGTAAGTAGTACACAAAATTTAATCTAGAATTTCAGTTTTGCCATCATAATATTGTTTATTGTTAAATTAACACATCCTAAAGCAACACATTATAAATCATCTCTTATAATTATAGCTGCGATTCGTTTTATTTATGCTATAAACGATGTTTTAAGTTTTTGTAATCGATTTTTTTTTGTTTCTTTTTAATTTTCGTTTTTTTTTTGTAAAAGAAACAAAAAAAAATACGATTACAAAAATTTAACATCAAATGGCGTCATCACTCGTCAGCTAACGGGCACTCATAAATGACCAAGTCTTTAGACGAAACACATTGAAAAACTATCAGGGTATGGTAGCGGTAATGCGGCGAAACTGGCAAACACAAGGCACGGAATGCTGATGTTGCAGGTTCGAGTCCTGCCATTGCCCTAATTTTTCTTTGGGTTGTCATTCATTTTATAGCATTTTGATGTTTTAAGTCACAAAAAGTGACATTTTAAGTTAGAATTTTGTTTACACAATAAGACAAGTATGCTTGAACGGACTTTAGTAAGCAACGGAACTCTCTTTGTATAGACTGGCAACCCTGAACTGTAAGGCCTTTGATGAAATTGTCTATGTGTAATGCTACGGGAAATGCATTCGCTGTCTCAGGTGTTTTCCGAACTTCCTCCATAATATGTTTCTGTTGAAGCTTCTGATAAACAATAACTTAGATTTTCACCGACAAAGAAACACCTTTTTCTCTTTTAAAAGGTATTGGTCGATTCATAAGAGCTGGCGAATGTCTATGAACAAAGACATAGACACAGTTTTATTTGATATCAAATAATATAGAGACAAACAGTTAGTAAAACTAAAATTTACATCAACACAGTAGGTAGTGATGTCAAAAAGGGCTCGACTCAGCAATCTGCTGCAGTAGGTTAATGCACTACAGCGCTGATTTTCAGTCAGACCCCTAGCCTCATATCAATAAATAATGTATTTATAAATTAATCACCAATACTTAGGTAACTTGTTGTCAAAAAGTCTACACAAATCAAATCTCAACGGGTACAACCCTGTTAATATTATAAATCTGAAAGTATGTGAATATGTTTGAATGTTCATTCCTCGATCACGCGTAATCGACTGAAATATTTTTGGATCATGACCTAAATTAAAACAATTTTTTTAGGGAATTTGGAGGAAAACGATGATAAGGGTCACCTGATGGGAAGTTATCACCGCTGCTCATGGGAACAAGTGACTTCAAGAGAATCGCTGATTCGTTGTCCGCCTTCAGCACAGCCACGGATCTCCCACTCACCGTACGAAACGCAGTAGCACCAGCAGTTATTACTTCACGCCAATATTCTGTCATTGGAACTACCCCGGTCGATTCGAGTCACTTAAACAACGTATATAGTATAAATAAAACAAATCGAGACTGTAAATAGAAGAAATGATTTATAACGCGTTGCTTTAAAAAGTGTCATTTAAGCAAAATTTTGATAGCAAAAAGTGAAATTTTAGGTTAGAGTTGTTTACTACTTCAAACAAGTGAGGCTGAATATAATTTTGACACAAAACGCAGGCCACTGTAGAACCTTTTTACAATAAACGTCATAATAAACATCACAGCGATGACACATTGCGACAACGTTCTAGTGGCTTGTGATAAAATTGGTTGACGGTACATAGCTTCTAGAAAAACTGGAGCCCTAAATAAAGCTCACAAAGACCATCGACAAAGACCTTTGAGCAGCCACTCGCCAGGCTACTTGCCTACTTGCCAGGCCACTTGCTTTGCAGTGATTAGCATCGGCTCATTAGAGCTGGCAAGTGGATTAGCACCTCGTTGCATACTCGTGAGCTTGTGATAAAAAGCGAGGTTAAGTAGCCTTACGTGGCACTTTTTAGCCAACTGCAGCAGGAAAAGGGGGTTTTGTTTTCAAACAGGCTTAAAAAGAAAGTTATTTATATTTAAAAATAAATTGAGAGAACGCAGCAACTAATACGTAAATCGATTTAAGCTGTCGTAATGGAATGTCATTGGTATGAACTCTAAATTATTGAAAAAAAAAAGGCACTCGGCATAATTCTCCTTAGCCATTGTTAGTTAACAATCAGGCATTTAAACTAAAAAAGTTTTTTATTGTTATATTAACTTGTTTGAAATAAAGTTGAATATTTAATTTATGTTTTAACGTTCCCAGGGACTTTCGGACTCAAGTATATTGTACTGACAGATCTAATGTTTGGGCCAACTTTTTATTCGAATCCATTTATTCAGCGACTTATTATACCCACAAAATATATGTTTGTTGTTTCCTTCGATGATCTGGGTTAAAAGTAAAAATAAAAAAAAGATTTCATAAAAACAATTTGCTGAAAAATACTTTTAAGAACGTTGGTTAGATCAATATTAAATCTTTTCCTTAGGCTGTTCGAGATTATTATTATAAAATTGAAACATTTACATGAAAATAACTCTGAACAAAAAATATAGGGATTCCATAATACTTTTTCTTAGAAACCGTCCCGCTTTTGCTCGTGAGTGTATTCCCAAAAAAACATCGTACATACAACGTAAACTATATGCTGAAGGTAAAGACGTAATCTGTTCGTTATGTAAAACCACAATATACCTGCAAATACCCGTGACAGTGGACGCCAAGTCTATTGCGAGGCGAAAAAGATTTGTGGACTGTATAGTCTGTGACACAAGTGTTTCAATAAATTGGAATAATTAAGTACCTTGATAAGTAGCGCGCGGTCTCTGCACAGAAGCAATGTCGCATGACTTGTCACTACGTCAAATCGTTCTCACAACATTTCAGCCCATGCACGAATTTTCGCCTTCATATTGTTTTTCACTACGATTCCAATATTTGTGGTCGAACTACTAGTCCTTGTTTGGTCTCGATGTTTAAGTACCATAGCTGTGCTCAATTGTATTAAGGTAGGTATACATTTATATACTGACTATGTCATGCTATTAATTTATTAAAAAGTAATCCTACTAATATTATAAATGTGAAAGTTTGTATGTTTGGATGTTTGGCTATTTGGATGTTTGGATGTTTGTTACTCAATCATGCAAAAACAACTGAATGGATTTGGATGAAATTTGGCACACACATAGTTTATAACCTGGATTAACACATAGGATACTTTTTATCCCGTAAAAATGCATAGTTCCCACGGGATAGCGATAAGTGAGTTATACGCCGCCGTGATGTCATGAGCAGCAAAGCAACTAATTCCCATTAATTTGTTCAGGAAATATTGCAGATTGCATGTTGGGTGCATGTTTGCTTGATTCAATTAAACAAGTCTACGCGGACGAAGTCGCGGGCAAAAGCTAGTAGATAATAATCTTTTTCCTGGTACATGATTTCATGTGAGAAAAGATCGTTTTTTTAAGTACTTAAGTTTTTTTTCAATGAAGTATTTTCATTCTTGAACAGTTTTTTTTAATTTTTTAGTGAGAAGTTATTTCAAGGAAAGGGAATTATATTTAACAATACCATAACAAGTAACAACAGTGTAGTATGCTAACGGTACATGTTGGTATTACAGTTAATAGTAAAATGTTTGCGTTGTTTAGTTACCACCATATGCCCCCGCAAAAGGAAGCTTTTTTTCTTCAGGAAAACGAAAGGCTTGTGTCGGCGATTGTACCCGCCAATAACTGGCCCGAGCAAATATTTATATAAGCGAGACAACGGCACGGTTTTTGAGAATTTCGAATGAAGGTCCAGCGTGTTTGTTTGTTTGTCCGTAGCTCGTGTAATCCCCCTGTTTGTATGGGCGGCGATACGACCTGCCAGTTACCTTTCGACACTATTGGGACATTCTGTGTCTCGTCCGATTGTTACTTGTATAGCTTTGTTGGAATTAGGTATTTGCTGAACCCCATACACCTGTGACCCTAGCATGACTGGCCAAGTTTAGTTTATATCTATGTGCATCCCGTTCTTACGGCAATAGTTAGACAAAGACGCAACGGGGGATAAATAAATCTAGGCTCTAATGGAGTTAATTTTGTAACGTAGCATCGCTGCGCACAACCGTTGCCGTTTTGTTTATTAATAGTGTTTTGTAATTTAGCTCAGGTATAGTCGACCAAGAAATTGCTTGACCACTTTTCGACCGTATCACAAAGGGATAAGGTTCAAAAGTGGTCAAGCAATTACTTGGTGGACTATACTAAGAACAATTGTTTTCTGCAAGTGATAATTTAAAATATTTATATAAGTCCTTTTTACAATTTTATATGTTCTGAAAAATAGAGAATGTTTCTTAGTATTTATCATTTGCATTTTGCAATGCGGCACCGCCTTAAAATCGATTTAGTACCAATCGACCTTATAAATACGAGAGATCAATACTTTTTGTCATAAGCAATAGGTATATAAAACATCTTAAAGATGACGATTTTGTGTCGTACTGCCCCACGCCATATTTTATGTGTAGTTAGTCGTTAAAGTATATAAGGCATATAACGTTATGTCAAAAGCCAGCATTCCTGCGCACACGCCGATTCCCTGAATCGCGTCGTTAGCAGGCCAGTGTGAAGTCGCCTTGTCATTGCACACAAAAAAATGTCTAAAAATTTTCAGTGCTTAGCGCTTTCCGTACAATGTGCAAGTTCTTGGAATATAATACAAACTTTTCTTTACTATACGTGTGTAAAATAGGAAGCAAAACTAGCAAGTGAGTCACTTGATGGTAAGTAATCACTGCCTCTCATAGACACCCGCAATACCAAGGAGATCGCAGTTGCGATGCTAACCCAGAGGTCTAAGATGGAATTCCTTTTGTGCCAGTAATTTCACCAGCTGTCTTGCCCTCCATGTCGGAACACAGAGTAAAAGCACTGCTGCCTAGCGGCTGAATTAACGAGCAAGATGGTGGTTCATATTGTCAGTACAATTTTAAAGTCTAAAATCAAACAGGGAATTAAATCTTTTCGCACGAGTTTAAAGACATTTTCTGTGTATTCATTATTCTTAAATGATATATGTCATATAAAACCACAAGTCCTGCACTTGCCTAGTAGGTATTACTCTGTAACGCAACATCGTTGTGCTCAGATTCGAAAACAAGCCAGAGTTCAGCTCTGCCGCAGCGCCGAACACATCGATGTTACATTAGAGAATTACGAGTACATTTCGGCGGGGTTAGAAGGGGCCACAATAACCAAGTGTTTTCACGAAACGAATTTTCGAGACAAACAAGATAATCAAGACGAAGAAATCAATGCAGAATTCTCAAATAACTGTACTTCCTCTAATCTTCCAAAGGATATTAGGGCACCGACGAATTTCAACTTTAGCCTGTAAGAGCTACCGTCTCTAATGCTTCAACGTAGTGCGGAATAGCAAATTTGAATTTCCAAGAGTACGTGAGACGAAGATTACTGTTCTAAGAATATTCTAGATTCAAGGAAACCGTTTTCATTGGAAATCGGATTTAACAAGTTGTTGCCTTAACTTCCAAACATCACGGTGACGTTTTATCGAATCTAGTCCAATATTTAATATTTGGTTTCTTATAAGTCGGATGTTTGTGAAAACATTCAATAATAAATGTGATGCCAACGGGTAATGTTTGACAAAGGAAAAAACTTCCTTCGCGACCTACAGTGCAATGACATAACGATATAAAATAATCTACATAATAAACATAATTATAACTTTCAAATTGAAGAAAGAACCGACTTCATCACTTAATTTTGCACACTTAGTGTGGAATATTTCCTCCAAATTGAAATGGAACCAACCTCAATTAAAAAAAGAATCGAATAATTGGCGAAGATATCGTATAACATACACACACACACAAAAGTCGAATTGAGCACCTCCTCCTTTTTTATAAGTCGGTTAAAACTAAATTTAAACTAAACATAAATACTAAAATTACCACAAATATATATCACTACAAGATATCTATAGAATTATATTATATTCGGTGTACCTATTATATTGTGATGCACTGCCTATTAGGTACTAAGATTTCTATTTTACCTAAAGGTTCACTGGTAGAGAATGCCTTAATGCATTACATCCGCGTTTTGAATTTTGAAAACTATTTTCGCTGTGCAATAATTACCCTACTAGGGCAAAGTCAAAAGGAAGGGTTATGTTTTTAGCAGTCTAAGTATGTTTGTTTTAAAAGAAGGCTCCTTTTCGGTCGCCTGTGACGTCGTACAATCATTTCAAGAAGTGACTTCGGCTGTCATCCGAAATCGCGTAGTAAGATAACGGCCCCAGTCTTTGACAGTGACGTCAGTGACCCAATAATTCACGAATTACTCAGGTACCAACTTTCATAGGTATTCTTCATTCAAACATGTGCCCCTCAAGGGAATCGAACCCGTAACCTCTAGCTTAGTAGCTAGGCTCACTAAAGTCGCTAACCCTAGGGTTACTGGTCATCGTTTAATTTGACTAACTATACGACTACTAGCAATTAAATTTTTCTATATTCATGTTAATTTTAACTGTAAATACTTTGTTCTGAAACTTTTGTATGGTGAATCAACTAAAATGTATTTATTTACGATTCAGTTTATCTACACTAATCTACATCTACATCTACACTAATATAATAAAGAGGTAAACTTTGTTCATTTGTTTTTTTGTTAGTTTGTTTGTATGTAGGGGGTAATCTCTGGAACTACTGAACCGATTTCAAAAATTCTTTCACAGATAAAAAGCTACACTATTCCTGACGGACATAGGCTACTAATTTTACGTGAACGAAGTCGCGCGCGTCCGCTAGTGTAATATATATTTATTAGTTAAGACCCTCCGATAGCATGTTGGTCAACCTATCAACGTAATACGTTATTAACTTCATACCCGTAGCAAAGTACGTAGCCTATAGTAGTAGCAAAACTTAAAGGTACGTCCCCACCGTCATGTTTAACCGGTCTCATGTTATTTTAATTTCAGTTAAGTGCGCGCTGCAGCCATCTCAGGGGAGGAGATCAAAGACGCCGCCGGATGACCAGAGTGCTATTCTTAAAGTCGCACGACATTTGTCTACTGGTTTAATTTGGTAGGCGAATTAAATAAGCATATTTAATGATTTATTTTGGATAGGTTTTGGAAAATATTTTATTAATTGCATAGGTATAGTCATTAACATTCCATATTGTTTTTTGTTATAGAGAAAAAGTGAAGTCACTAAATCGCACGCTTAGTATTATAGAGACTCAATTCTGAATATGATATTTCCCAAAATTAAACCCTATGTCTTTTAGTTAAGGTGATATTTTGGGACGTGTATAATTCAGAATTGCGAAATGATCACGATCAAAAATGGATCTGACGATATTGCTAACTAAATACCTCTCTACACGATTATGCTTATTACAATTATCTGGGGGCACGGCAGTGTCCACGCCAAGTCGAGCAAAAAAAGCGGTAACATTTACCACTTAATACAGAAGTCGTTTTATTTATAAATATATTCAATTAAACTTTACTGCATAGTTTACTTGGAACATAAAAAGGGTTGATTTAATAAAGATTTGTTAAAAATATTTTCCTTTAGTTTAATTTATATATTCGAAGCATTAAATTTTCGCTGGAATGAAAGCATTGACGCCATAAGGCATAGCTATGCTTTAATGCCCGCCCATAAGTACCCGCTAATTGTCAAAAAACGTAAGTTTTATGTCCACGACCATACGTCTTAAGGTTTCTGAAACATTTTGACATCTACAGCATTGGCAGTAACTAGTGTGTGCTAGTGTTAATCGTGGACGGACGTAAAGCATCCCGTTGGCATACTCCAACGGGTCAGAAAGGGATACAGATAATAGAATGGAATAATTTGTTTTTACTTGTGGTAGGACCTTGTGCAAGGTCCGTCCGGATCGCTGCCACCATCTTACTCGCTAATCAGCAGCTAACAGCATTGCTTGCACTGTTGTGTTCCGGCGTGGAGTACAAGACAGCCGGTGTAATTACTAGCACAAGAGGTATTCCTTCTTAGCCCTCTCGATTGGTAAAGCATCTACAATCTCTTTAGTGTTGCAGGTGTCTATAGGCGGTGGTGATCACTTACCATCAGGTGACCCACTTGCTTTTTTGCCTTCCTGTTTCATAAAAAAAAAGGCTTCATAGGCTCGTATATAAATGCCTTAAAGACAAACTACTAGCTAAGATTAACTACTAGCTAAGATTAATTACTAGCACGTGAAGTTAGTATTGGAACACTTTCGCGGTGTCAATTGGGCCATGAAATCGCCGCAATGCGACATCTTTCGGCCACAACTTTTCTCTTGTGAAGGTCGACAGTTAGTCAGTCGGAACTTTCACCAAAAATGAATATGCTATATGTCTGTGACAAAAGCTAGCGTGCTGGTGCTGTTAAGGCAGCGAGACCAGTAGATATCTCTTTCGTCTACGTGTAGAATGCCCACCCCAAAGCGGGCTCGAGACACAGGGAATATTAGATGGCTCAATTCCCTATAATCTCGGCTGCGCGAAGAATTAGCTCGTCCACTGCGCAAGCGAGCTAAGCTGTAAGCCGCATGCCGTAGACGAAATATGTTTCAGCCTTTTGTAACAGACTTCAAAAATATAATTTAAAAAAAGTACAAGTCAAGAAATTTAATTAGTTTTTTTGCCATAACTGCTCAAATTATACAGATATCTATTTTTGACAGTAGTTTTCGTGCGAAATGAGTATCGCATGAACCGAGAATCGCATCGATGGATCGAATTATTCGACTAACCAAAGAAACGTAATTATTCGTCTCTATAGTTAGCTTTTCGCATTGTCGCTCAGTGCATCTCTTTCTAACAAGCCCAGAAGAATGATTATTTAAGCGCAGCAGCGACGAGCTCGACGCCAGGGGGGTTCCACTCCGCACTGTAGGTGCGCTCGCCGCATTACCTATGGCATAGGTTAATCGCAGTAGGTTGCCGGCTTGCCGCTCGTGCGCCCGCTCACAGTGTCGCGCGTTGTGATAGTATTACAGTAAGCAGCCCAACCCTAGCGGTGCGCCAGGACATTGCGGGTGGAGGGCGGGCGCGGGCGGCGCCTTCTTTTTGACGTATGCCGTCTGGCGAATGTTTATGAAGTAATACGAACTTTTTGTGCCTGATCATAAAGTTGAAATTCGTTTAATGGTGGTCGAAAAAGAGAAGTTTCTGTATGTTAGTACTATTATTTATTCTGTGTCGACGCTGGGGCGGCGCCTTGTCTTGCTCTAGCGCGCTAGATCGAGTGAGCGAGACAGGGCGATGCCTCGTCAACGAGTTCGACGATGATGCGCTTAGAGAATAACAGGACAGTAGGGAGACGTACTGCGCGACAAGTGAGAAAATGTGCACGCGTGCTTGCCTTTTTGGGTATCTAGAGGTAGACACAGTGACACTCTGTTAGGGTCCATTTACACGAACTGAGTTCTCGTATACGAGTTGCATTACATTGCGCGGCTCGATCAATCGCTCGGTCACATCATACCTCAATAGCCCGCAATGTAATACAACTCGCATGCGAGACCTCGAGCCATGTAAATGGCCCTTTAGCGTCACCGGTAGTAGTAACGATGGAATGTAAGGGTTTGACATTGACAATCGACACATTTAAACGTTTGCTTTCTTCCCCTTACATGTTGTCGTTTCTACCTACGAAAGCTAAGCTACACTGGTAAAATGTCATTTTGTCTTGAATTAAGAAATTAGTCTTATACTATGTAGTTTTCCATACACATTCGAGAATGACAGAAAGTTTAGGTGTGTATCTGGCAATCTCCTTGGTGTTACGAGTGTCTATAGGCGGTGGTGATCACCAACCATCAGGTGACCCAATTGCTTGTTTGCCTTCCTATTATATTAAAAAAATCGGTAACTCTCCAGCGTTTTCACCGTTGTTCATTACCGTCTCTTCATTAATTGTTGAAATACAGGTCCACAAACATGAACTTCAGGCAAGAACAAAATCTTTATGGGAGCTGATACTAGTTATAGCAGAAATTGGAGCGAAACGTTAAGTACCTATTTCGTCAATTCGCTGAGGAACGGTAATGAGCAACAGTAAAAAGGCTGGAGAGTTACCGATTTCTGGGAGACGCTCCCGCTACTCCTCTCAGTGCACAGCTTTACCCTGATTACATCCCTGCGACGTCCCTTTGACGCGTCCTGTTGAGATGTATGAAAAAGTAACATGCTGCAGAATTTTATTATGAGCGGCGCTTAAGTGTCCCTTGTACTATATTATGTTAGAGTGTTTTAGTCAAGGACTTAGTATCATCGGTATTTTACCAACTAGAGCATAATGACTTTTACTCTATGTTTTCAGCAGAAGGCAATTCGAAGTGTGTTAGCTACACAAATCTTCAAATGATTTGTAGGGAATGAGCGCAATGCTTCGAAGCAAAACGAAACGTACTGTTTAAAAAAATGATTTTACTAGGGCCTTCTATCCATTCCCTAATATTTATTGCAATTGTGTCACAAGATTACTCCGTTTTTTCTTCAATTTTCCGAATTATTGTTTGACCAAAAACCAGTTTTTAGGAGGTGTCGATAGCGTTTGTTTTTCGAGCCACACGGCAAATCTAAGGGTCGTAGTTATAAACCGTTTCATACTACGTTACTTAGTATGGAACTGAAACTTGAATTCGGTTTCAAACTAAACCAACCCAAAGATAGATAGATAGATAAGATAGATAGATAGATAAAGTATGTTTCTTATTATAAAGAAATTGTCTGTTGCCCGCGACTTCGTCCGCGTGGAATTCGTTTATCGCTCTCCCGCGGGAACTTTGCATATTAACGAAATAAAGTATCATATGTTTTAATCTAGGTACAAGCTATCTCTAGTCTAAATTCTACCCACTTCCGCCCAGCTGTTTTAACGTGAAGAAGTGACAAAAATTTAAGTCACACACAAACTTTCAGCTTTGTAATATTAGTGTGATCGAATGCGAATCAAATGAAGATCAGCATATTACTGGATGCCGGGATGGAAAACTTGAGTACATGTTCGCTAAAAAATGTTTTTCAGACAAACAGCCCTTAATAAACAACCCTTGCTCCACCAGCTTTACTTAAACTTGCGTAACGTTTACCAGGAAAGTAATCAACAAGGAAAAATACTTAGCTGTTTATTGAAAGCAGGCTTTCAGTGTCAGTGATAACAGACACAACAGATAGCAGGGCGTCGAACCCGATATCGACAAGTTTACTATCAAGGTGTCGGATTATCGGTTTAAAGTGTCTATTTTGTCTCGACGACCCTTAAGATTAGGGACAATCAGTGTCTAATAGGCATTGCTATTTGATATGGCTGTTATAATACAATTGACTGAAATAAAAGTCGGTCATATTGGTGTGCTATCGAATCTATATCATACCTAATCATTAAACCACTTAATCATTTGCTGGTGAAATTGCTTAGTTCTGTCTATTATTATTAAAACTAAAGCAACATGTTTAGAAGCTATATCCACTATATTTACATAGGAAGATTGAGTCGACCAAGAAATGGCTTGACTACTTTTTAACCGTATTACAAAGGGATAAGGGTGAAGCAGTTACTTGGTCGACTAAAACTACTGTGGGATACATTTTCAAACTGTAGATCTTTGGTCAACTTTGGTGTAAGTTGTATGGCGCGTCTTTTTGTTTACTACATGATAGTAGTGACGATAGAAGTTAAGCTTATCAGTGAAAACTATCATTTTTCAACTGTATACGGGTAGATACTATTAACATATTACAGTTTTCACTATCACCATCTTGCTCGCTACTTATAATCCAGCCGCTTAGCTACAGTGCTTAGACTTTTGTATTCCGGCGTGGAGAGCAAGAGAGCCGATGAAATTACTGGCACAAGAGGTATTCCATCTTAGTCCTCTGGCTTGGCAACACATATGCAATCTCTTTTTACCCGACTACGGCAAAGCCAAAAGGAAGGGTTATGTTTTTTTAAAACAGTGCCATATAAATAAAATCAAATAAATCCTGTCCATAATTTTTAATAGAACCCCTAATTTTACACAGCGTGGCCTATTTCCTATGACATACTAATTCAAATCTTTTTAAATGAATTTAAAGTGTCTATACCAAAAGGATCCCCACTAATGTGTTAACGTTGTTTGTCTGTCTGTCCATCCATCTGTAAATGGCCAATAATTTCTGAACGAAATGTGAATATGAATAGAGCTATTTTTAAAAATGACCATACGATTTCCGGAAATAACCACTAGCCCTAACATGATAGCTGAAGTTTTATCTATGTGCATATTTTCTTACGACTTTATTCAGACAGGGCAGGGAGACATGCCCTCGACAAAAGCTCAAAAGCTAGCGTGCCCCAAAAAGACGTTAACATGAACGTACATATACATATAAATGTCTGAAATATCACTTTACGTAGGTAGTTTCTTACAATGTCATTTTCTAAAGGTTACGTAGCATGACATCATCTTGTCCTTTACAAGTAAATGACTAACGTGCATTTCGCAATAACCAAACCAGCAGAGCTTGTATCCTAATTTTGACATTTCCAACATGGCACAAACCTTGTAGGAACGGATTCACAGTTGTGCGTAACTACTTAAGAGGAGTGTGAACCCAGCTCGTAAAAGTGCTCCCCATACAAACGGCGATAACGTTTTCCTCCCTCTAAACCTAAACCTATTCCAATGATTTTTTGGTATTTTGTCATTATGCCTTGGAACTAGGATTGTATGTTTTGATTCTTTTAATATTCTTCATAGATTTGTCAATATTTGAATTTTAGGAGTTTCATACAAAACCTAAAATTGACAATATTTTTGAAACTATTGAGAATATTTAAAAAATCGAAACATACAAACCTAGTGCTAGAGCATAATGACAACATACAAAAAAGTCATGGCAATAGGTTAAGGTTTAGAGGGTGGAAAACGTTATCGCCGTTTGTATGGGGAGCGCTGGGTTCACACTCCTCTTAATACAAACCTCTTATTTTTATGACTTAAATTGAAGAAATGATACTATACGTACCTGTCACAGACAGCAGTCCATTATTCCTAGCGTTTTTTCTCGTTTCTTGGGTTCCTTCGATCATGATCTCAAGATTTGCCAGGTCCGATATTTTCGCTTTCAAGTCATATAAAATATTTTTTGACAAAAATTACCACTGTCATTCAGCTCTGCCAACAAATGGCCAGTGGATCACCGCGTAAGCGAAAAATTTCATTTTTCTGAATCGCTATTTTCCTCGAAGCGCACACTTGTCGTTGTTTGTTCAGCTGAGAAGGCGGCGAGAAGAAAAAACTGCCGAAACCGGTTCGGGTCATTTCGGAAATATTTGGCTTAGGCGGCGCAGCGTCGGCAGAAACAACGCCAAAGTATAGTCCAAGAAATTTCTTTAAGGCATTCATTTTCCGGTTTTTCTCGAGCGTTTTCACCGTTCTTAATTACCGTTCACTAATTAATTGACGAAATAGATGTCTATAAAAATGGACTTCAGTCAAGAACAGAAGCTGAACACCGAGTTGATATTAGTTTTAGTAGTAATTGATTCTAAATGTTAGGTGCTTTGATAATTAGTTAAGTTAATTAGTATGGTAAAGAGGACTAAAAACGCTAGAGAATGACCGTTTAGATCTTTCGCCAGGTGCCTCAAACGTACATGTATGTTGGTTCAAATGACTGCAGAATTGTGGCAGTATACCAGTATCCCATACTGCAATTGTATAGTATGTAAAGAGTTTAGAACATAGAGCACTCATCCTTGTCGTACACGCAGCTTGTTAGAAAGGGATATGCTTAATGTTAGCGGCAAAAGCTAGCGTGCTAGGGCCTCTGGAACCTACCTGAAAGCCATTGCGGCGCGCCTGGCTCTCCATACAAAATAAGTGAAATAACTACTAATACACAAAATAAAAGCTGTAAATATACAGAAAAACAAACAAAGGGAACGAAGCAACAGCAACGTTTCAGAGTCTTGCGCAGTAGGTATTCCCGCAATGGTTTTGCTGTCGGTAGTTAGTCAGCATGCCCGCAAGATGGCGCCGGGCGGCGGCGCGGAACGACGCACGCGCTCTCGATGCGCTGGCGACTAGGTATTACCGCTCTTATTGATATCTATGCTTTTATAAATAAAACTTTCACAATAACGTTGAAGTTAGAATGACATTCAAGTAATCGTGGTATATTATGATTACTTGCTCTCCACGCCGGAACACAACTGTGCAAGCACTGCTATTTAGTGGCAGGATTAGCGAGCAAGATCGTGGTAGCGATCCGGACGGACCTTGCACAAGGTCCTACCACCCGCCCTTTTTAGTATAAAATATTATGCAATCACTGTAGTTTCTTAAAGAGTACATTATTATTGTTATTAATGTGCATTAGAGGCATCCTAACCGTCGCAGGCGCCTACCCCAGATAACTCTGTTTGCCCGGCGGTTCCGGGACGCTTATCAAACGAAACCCGATAACACCTCTGGGTTTTTATAAATGTCGGTTGGAAGTTGTTGTGACAAGGTTTAAATTCTACCTTAAAACGATCAGTAAGAAACTATCCAAATATAATGAATTCAAAAAAACAAAGCGCGGTAAAGCTGAATAGACTAACTCGTTCGGGGTTCTATCACACTCCACACGAACCATACCACACACGATCCAACTACGAGATGGCCACTTTGGGGTTAGGATCCACAATGAACACATAGCTTCAGTTAACATCTGTAACACACTTTGTGGGAAAGCATATAATTGTTGATTTTTGAATACTCTCATAGAATACTGGTTGACTGGGTTTTAACTTTTCAGGAACTAATTTTTAACATGAACAAATACGGAAAAAACAAAGCGTGGTAGAGCCGTACAAGTACGAATGGACCGGTGGGGTGATTTTTTAATTTCGAGCGCACCAATCAGTGTCGACTAAAACATACGCTCGCGTATTTGATTGGCCCGCGGCAGGCAAATGTCGAACGCTCGAAAGTCAAAAATTGACCCGTAGCTCATCCGATCTTCTATCACACTCCCTTATATAATACCAGCGGTCGCCCTCGACTTCGTTCGCGAAAAATTAGTGGCAATGTCCATCAGGGATAGTGAACTTTCTCTTAGTGAAAGAATTTTTGAAATCGGCTCAGTAGTGCCAGAGATTACCTCCTACATACAAACAAACAAACAAAGTTTACCTTTTTATTTAGTGTAGATGTAGATTGGGGTAAAGTAGCAGCTCACTTTACTGGTTTTCGTTCGGTGAGTGAAAGATCCAGAAGCCTACTACCTATAGAGGGCAAGGGATCAGTGATTCTCTTAGGTTCATTGGTTTCTATGGGCGGCGGTGATAACTTCCCAACAAGTGAGAGGTATGCTCGTTTTCCTCGCAAATTTATAAAAAAAGCGAACATATTTGAGAGATTTGTGTGGGTAACAAGGGTTCCTATTCTCTAATGGTGTGCAATAACTCATCATGCAGGGTTAGCAATGCGCGGGTGATAGTTCTGATGTTGCAGGCGTCCATAGGGTAGATGAGGTTATTGATCACCATTGCTTCAGCCTGTTTACTAACAATGGTGTGTCTATCTTGATACAACCAAAGTGGAATGGAGGATAAGTATGTAGGTATTCAAGAAATTTTATAAAAAAAAACAAATTAAAAATTCCTTCGACACCTCGCGCTTCAATACTGGTCGTAATAAAACCCCTAAGTAATTATAAAAACAGAATTAGGAGCTAATCTTATTTCAAAGTTCGCGATTCAATCGAATCATGAAGTCAGAATAAATATAAAACGAGTACCTACTCCATTAAATGGACATCGGCGAGAATTTTTAAAGAAAATTTGAACAAATTACCAACCCCGTCCAGTCCTCTCTTAAATAAAGGTTTTTTTTTTAATTCAGCCTTAATTGTTAGCTTGGATCATGTAGACGAGAGAGCACCAAGAAATAATATGGAAACATTACTTTACTACATTAAATTATTAAATTCAAAGGAAAAATATTTTATTGTTTTGTTTTGCCAACTGCTATGTGCCACCCTTTCTAACATATAAAGGTCCGCAACAGATCAACGAATCTTTCAGGCTTGCTGGTTTTTCATAGGTGATCAGATATCATTAAAAGATCCGCAAATTTTGCTATCCATTAAAAAGTAAATGGAGCACTGAGCATACTCTTGTCGGGGACATAAGAGCATGGCATATTTATATACAATAAAGTTGAACAATCTAAATCAGGGTCTCCAAAATACGAACTCGTGGGCCAACACCTGCCGCAAACAACATTGATTCAGGCCGCGGTAACTGAAAATTTAAACGATTTCTAAAGCTACAGTATGTTGCCTACGTTAGTATGATAAGTTAACTAGGTTGGCCCTTGCGACTGAAAATTAAGGGCACGCTGCTTTATATGTACTAACTAAAATAAAATGTTGTATTCGAAATTATTTATTTTTAAAATTTTTTCGATTTTTCTTTTTGTATTTTTTACATTCAAATTAATTTTTTCCTGCCATTACCCTGATTTTTCTTTGTGTTGTCATTCATTATACAGCATTTTAAAATAAAATGTGACATTTGTAACTTAACGAAAGATTCAGTGTCAGTATGACCCTCAAGCAAACAATGTATAAAGTTTAAAGTCGCCTCTTTTACTCCTTCTTCATAAAAGTTTACCAACTTTATCTTACTAACATAACAGATAATTGCCCGTGCTAACACATAATTTAAAACCAATTCATCCTTCCTACGTTAGCTTTCATTAACTTTACAAATTAAAAAAATCTAAAATGGCAACGAAAAGAGAAGATTACTACTACTACACACACTTACTGGTACAGTCAAAAATAAAATGGGAATATGAAAAAAAAATCCTCTTTCCTCACTATTGAATGAAACCGTCCAAGTGATTACTACGGGCGGGATTTTTCCGTTCAATTGAACTTATGAAAAGTCCCGCCGTCCTCACGGTAATCACTGTTTGATCTCATTATGTACAATTATAGACGAATTCGTTTAGACTTACATTAAGGAACACATTTTTTCCTGAAGCACACCAATGAGAAGAGAGAATGACATGAGTATGAGCTTTTTTCTAAGCAAAACTATAGCACAGAATATACGTGTCCCTAGCCTATGGACAAAGAATGAACAGGCGCAAAGCACCACTTCTCAGGGATGCTACGGCACCAGTTGTTTTTTTAAGTAGACTCAAAGTAAAAATCTAACAAATCTATCTATTTTGTCTAGTATTTATATTTCTCCATAGACTAGGGACACGTTGTACATACATATGTATAAGTAAGTATAGAAGCCTTTTTTTGGAATAAAAACGGCGTTTAGGTAACATAACACCTTACTGTATTGTATGCCTCTCTATTTATCGTATAACTCGTATTCATTCGCAGGCGCAGCAACTCAATTGCGACGGCCCCAGTGCAGAGGTTTCCCGAACGACTTTTTACTATTAACTTTACAGAATAACTGGCATACATAACTATGTTTGATAAAAATGGATTGTCATGTCAGGGTTATTGTAAAAACACGTTAACGTTAAAATAGTTACCTACTCAGAAAAATCACATTAGTATATATAAGTATCAAAGGTAAAATATTATACATTTTATTCCAAATGTTGTTATGATAAACTGCAACAAATTATCTTGCTATTCCGCGCAACCAGCCTCTAGTAACCGATAGCGTTTATAAAAGCATTCGTCCCTCTTGCACATGCTAACTGGTTAGAAAGGGATATATGCTTTATGTCCGCGATAAAAGCTAGCGTGCTATTATTAGCGAGCTATAGTTCTAGGAGTGCAATTTTTGAATCTCAGCGGGTGACTAAAGCTCGCCAAAATGGCCGTTTTTGATAGAAATACGGCCATTTTGATGAGCTTTAGTCACCTGGTGAAATTAAAAAATTGCATTTTATCTTACCGGGTAACTAAAGCTCACCAAAATAGCCGTTTTTCATGCAGATTCTGCCATTTTGGTGGGCTCTAGTCACCTGGTGAGATTCAAAAATTGCACCCCAGTTTATTGATATGGACCTCCGCGAAGTAACGCCTAAATCTATTAATTCGTTGTTATGGTATCACCCATAACAACCAATTTTTGTGGGTGGTAGGACCTTGTGCAAGGTCCATCCGGATCGCTACCATCATCTTGCTCGGTAATCCTTCCGCTAAGCAGTAGTGCTTGCGCTGTTGTGTTCCGGCGTGGAGAGCAAGACAGCCGGTGTAATTACTGGCACAAGAGGTATTCCATCCTAGCCCTCTGGGTTGGCAACGCATCTGCAATCTTCTTGGTGTTGCGAGTGTCTATAGGCGGTGGTGATCGCTTACCATCAGGTAACCCACATAAAAAAACAACCTTTAAGAGGAAACACCAAGGCCTAGAGAATTGAAAATTAGGTATTTGTAAAATCTATTGCTGCCTCCATCTATCAAGCCTCCCCCCGCAGAGCGCAATAGAGACAGCCGCAGCTTAGACTGAAAATACCTATTTAAAGTACACAAAATCAACGATTCGTAGACCCCTGATTCCTTCTCCAAAACTTAACCGATTCAACTACTTTTTTCATAAAAAAAAGGCTTTGGCAGTGTTTCTATGTTTTTCTTTTTTTATATAATCTTGTAAAATTTGTTTTCTGAATGTATGAACGCAGCCGAAAATCTGGCCAATTTTTTAGGTTTTTGAATGTTCATATCTCTTTTATTAATTAATTTATGAAAAAAGGAAAACATAGGAACATGCATAATAGTGGCCATAGATATTTTGGAAAAAAAAAATTGCTCTACTGGGATTATCCAGAGAGGAAACAGGGGACGACGTTTGTATGGAAAAACGGCCCTTGTGTTTCCTCTTAAGTGATTGATTGTAACATAAATCTAATTAAAAATGCCTGTGAATAAAAATTATTGTGGATCATTATTGCTTGAACTTCAGCTTTCGCAATAAATAGAGAAAAAAAGTATTTATCTAACTTCAACTCAGTATTAAAAGCTGTCTCCTTCAAATAAACTCGCAAATCAATATTAATAAAGCACACAAAGGAAATGAAATCTTTAATTTCATCTTTCGTAAGCAAATACCTGTGCAAATTGTCCTGTTTCAAGTAAAAAGCTTCTAATATTAAACTGAGTTAAAAGGACTTAGACAATAATGAGCTAACAGACTCTGTTGGTTCTGCCCCGTCTCAGGACTTGGCGACATTGTGATATCAATATTGCTTCGCTGCGTACCTACTTGATGAAATAAGCTTTTTGGAAAAATATTAATAATCATAATCGTAGACGATCATCAAAACTAGTAATAGTATTTTTTTACGCCATTTTGTTGCAAAACCATGAACATTTTTTTTATACAACATAGGAAGGCAAACAAGCAGGTGGGTCACCTGATGGTAAGTGATCACCACCGCCTATAAACACCTGCAACAACAAAGAGAGTGCAGATGCGTTGCCAACCCAGAGGGCTAAGATGGAATACCTCTTGAGCCTGTAATTACACCGGTTGTCTTGCTCTCCACGCCGGAACACAACAGTGCAAGCACTGCTGCTTAGCGGCAGGATTAGCGAGCAAGATGGACTTATTTTATCTTTGTTCAACAAATAAATACGACTTTGATTTAAGTGTTTAAGAAGGTACCATTTTTTATGTGCCTCGATCACAAAGCAATAAAAACAATTTCAGCAAAAAAAACTATCACTAAAATTATTTTTTTAACAAAAACTGAGGTGTAAATTTACCGCGTTAAGTCTGTAATCTGTTTACGTTATATTTCGGTGGCACCCGCTAGGCTCGGCTTTGCGTACCTAACAATGCTAATAGCAGGTTTTTTTATGGCAATGAACTCGTTCATATGAGCTAATAGCAGGTTAATAACAGTTATAACGTTAATGGATGCTCTTGTGTTTCTTAAATTAATCCTTAACCCTCCGGTAAAGGTAAAGGGATCTACGCCGATACAGTCATGTGAGATGTGTAAAAATAGGCCAAAGTCTTTTATGTAACCGTAGTCTCTTATTTAAAATGTCGTCAGCTTCTGATTATTTATGAAGCTGATTACGAATGATGCCATGAAAATGATAATACTAATTTTAATGTATCTTGGAGGCTGTTCAACTAAAATCGTACATCGCTGACGAAATAATGAAATCTTAACATTCCGGTCATTATAAGCTGACTTATTACAAATTGGTTTACTACCTAATATCACTTATCGACACAATATTCACTTTCCTCAGAATCCAAAAGCTACTGTAAGCGTTTGCATTGCATGGTAGTCTACAATATTTATAGCAGTTACACGACCCCGTCAAGAAACAAGCTCCTTTTAAAGATGAAACCACAATTAAAACTTGAACTGCAAGAACGTGACATAAACCATCGTATCACATTTAAATTAAATTTTGAACGCATTCTGAATACAGACCATAGAGCACATACGTTCCGGTCATCGACCTCAGATATTAGACTGGGCAAATAAACACGCGGGAATTGCGCGGGAATTATCAGGACACAGAGGGCGCCCCAGTCACGTAGCGAGCGGAGGAAAAACGTTTTTGTCTATGGATGTGGGTGGCGTACAACCTCTGTGATATAAACTTATTTTGTTTTTTCATCGTTTCGGGTGGTATAAGATTCGTGATCTGTTGGACTTAAAATTAAAACGGGAGGGCAAAATAACGAATACCTAGTTAAAATAAATAATTTTAAATTAGACTCGCTTAGAAACATTTAACAAACCTCTACATTAATAATTTTATTTTAGGGTTTGGCTAGTTTTTAAGTTTTAAGTGTTTGCTGTCGAAAACATAAAAACTCTACTGTTTGATTTGTCTGATGTGGACATCAGCTTGAACTAATCTCTTCATGAAAAATAGTCTTATATTTTGCATAAGACTTAAGGGTTATGAGTCGCTAATCCTGCCGTTAAGCAGCAGTGCTTGCACTGTTGTGTGCCGGCGTGGAGAGCAAGACAGCCGGTGCAATTACTGTACCAAGCGGTATTCCATCTTAGCCCTCTAGGTTGGCAACGCATCTGCACTCTCTTTGTTGTTACAGGTGTCTATAGGCGGTGGCAATCACTTAACATCAGGTGACCCCCTTGCTTTTGCCTTCCTATTTCATAAAAAAGTAGGTATCTGATAAAAATTGGTTTTTAAGTAAATATTTTTCATAAACATAAAGAATTTAAAATTTAAAAAAATATTAAAAATTCCTTACTCGTGCAAAGGACATTAGACACAAAATACGCATATTGTTATAATTCCCGTCAATAAATATTTTTAGAATTGAATAAATTCCAACTGTAAGTCCAGTTGCAGTAGTTGTTTATGACCCATCGGTTTTTAAACTGTTACCTCGTTTATTGACTGACATAGCGAACACTTAATCATCACTTAATACATTTTCCATAAACGGATTCAAATTTATTAAAATGATTAAAAACAGATAAAAAGTGAAACATCGATGCAAAATGCTTTTATGTTTTTATCTTTTGACAATGAGACACCATAAGGTGCCTCATTGTTTCAAATATTCTGGTTTTTTTTTAAACTATACGCCATACTAGTTATACATAACTAAGTACAAACAAAATTGACCATCTTGCTCGTTAATCCTGCCGCTAAGCATCAGTGCTTGCACTGTTGTATTCCGGCGTGGAGAGCAAGACAGCCGGTGTAATTACTGGCACAAGAGGTATTCCATCTTAGCCCTCTGGGTTGGCAACGCATCTGCAGTCTCGTTGTTGTTGCAGGTGTCTATAGTCGGTGGTGATCACTTACCATCAGTTGACCCACTTGCTTGTTTGCCTTCCTATGTTGTATAAAAAAAATCGAAATCTCACATGATAATAGGGCTGGTGCATTTCTTGAGCAATGCATTAGAATTGCGATCCAACGTGGAAATGCAGCCAGTCTGGTCACTTTACCGCAGGGGACAGACTTGGGAGATATTTGTACATATAATTAAGTTTTGTATTTTTTATTAAGTTAAGTTATTCATATTTCACTTTTATGCAATGTTCAATTATCGCATTCTTTTGTGTAATAGAGTTATTATTTATTATTTTATTATTATTTAGTCTTTGGTTTGCCATCTGTCAATTTAACAAGAACAGTAAACACTTTATTGTACATAAAACACACATTTAACATTACAATTAAAATAAAATAATACAAAGACGATAGTAATACATAATATAATGCATAAAACAAATGAGCGTGTTGTACTTACTATTTTCTATGGGCAATACTTAATTACCTTTTTTATAGTTAAAAAACCGGCTAAGTACATTCTGTGAAAACTTCAAGTTTGTTCCTCCTATTTCAATTTAAATGATACAGCCCTGTGACAGACGGACGGACGAACAACGGAGGTATTGTTAATACACTTTAAAATTGGGTTGGTAGTAGGAGTCACAATGTCAAAATAAAATATCTTAACTTATTCAGATTAAGTTTACAAGAAACACAAATGAATGTCAGAAAAACGACCGAGCTTATTGCAAGAACCAAGGCAAATTCATATTCAAATAATTCTAGAAATAGATACATTCTGTGCTAGAAGCGACCGGCCCCGTGCGTGCGTATTATTGACCGAGCGGTCTGCGCATGCGCGTGGCCGTTCTCACAGGGGGGTGTTTCTCTCATTCCCCTCTCTCCCTGTCTTGTTCTAGCGCGCTAGCTCGAGTGAGCTAGACAGAGCGATACCTCGACGCCGAGCTCGTCGCTGATGCGTTAAGAGAGTAACGGGGCAGATATATAGCACCTAGATGATCTAGAGATGGCATTACTGCATCCGTAGGCTATAGTTATCAATCAACAGGTCGGCTCTTAAAGCTTAATACTAACAATTTGATAAGTTCTAGTGGCCATTAGTTATAATGAAAACAAATTGGTGAAAGGAGTCAAATGTGTGATTGGCTCGCTTTTTTCAGTATTCAGTAGGTATTAGGTATTTTTTAACGCAGTATTGTCTAAATTGTAAAACGCCCTACTTTCGGTAAGCCCTCCGATACTCAAGGTTCTGAAGTGTGACGAACTATAGAAAAATCTTTTCGTACTAAGTATAATTGAGGTATTTGGGTTGTTTTGTGGGTAATAGGACCTTTTGCAAGGTCCATCCGGATCGCTACCACCATCTTGCTCGCTAATCCTGCCGCTAAGCAGGCAGTACTTGCACTGTTGTGTTCCTGCGTGGAGAGCAAGACAGCCGGTGCAATTACTGGCACAAGAGGTATTCCATCTTAGCCCTCTGGGTTGGCAACGCATCTGCAGTTTCCTTGGTGTCGTGGGTGTCTATGGGCGGTGGTGAGCACTTAACATAAGGTGATCAGGTTTACTTATGTAAGAAATAACATCAACATAAGAGGCATTTGTTTTTAAAAACATACACTTTAGTAAATTTAATAAATTTAATAAACTTAACTAATTTTACTTAAAATTCGATTTGTTGTCACTTTCGACTGTTATTAAGACGTTTGGCATTTAAAAAGGACACAACATTACTGTAGTTTACCAGAGTTTTTAAAATCCCCTGTCTATTGACAGACAGACAGTCTCTGACATGCAGATGATTGCCAAATAAATTATGATGACATTTATTGAGAAATGGTTCCACAGTGGGTTCTAAAAACTCTAGTTGGACATTGTCTAATTAGGATTTTTATGAATAATTATGAATACACACACACACACACACACACACACACACACACACACACAGAGAGAGAGAGAGAGAGAGGGGGGGGGGGAGTGGGAAAAAATGCCAGTTTGTAGTAGTAGTAGCTAAAACTATTTAGTAGAGTGGATTAGTAGAATCATAATATATTATTTCTAATTTTTTTTGCTGTCTCAAAAAAGTATACAGCAATAGAAATAGCCAATGTAGAGCAATAAACACGGCATTAATTAATAAGAATTAGCATAGAAATAAAACCACAACTTTTTATAGCACAACAACTTATTTTCCCTCCCGACAATTAACGAGGCGGTCAGACTAATCGTTATTTACAGAGCCTGGCCACTACAGCAATACTTTAAAAACAGAACGCCAAAAAAAGAAACGACACATAAATCAAAATGAAGAACAATCCATTAACTCGATCTACAAAAAAAGAACGCAGCGCTCTCTGATTGGTTGTCCCGTTGGCGGGAACGTGGGATTGGTCGCTACGGCGCGCTGCGTTCGGAAATCTGATACTTTTTAATAATGGCTCCTTTAGCTAATGCGATCGGCTTTTATATTAGATCGTAGGTTAGTATTTTATTACATAGGAGGGTCCAAATACGGTCTTAAGTGGCCGTTTCCAATTTTGTGGGAAAGGGGATGCTTGTGTCGGATTTCTGAGCGCGTTGCGGCGAAGGTAATAAGCTACGTTTGGTTGGATTACCGGCATTTGTTTCGCTGTTTTGGTGGACCCGGCTTGTTTCTTAATTAAGGGTTTGCACACGATAAACAATAATAAAAAGTACATTAGATACTTACGATGTTGACTGGATAGCTTAGTGGTTAGACACCTGGACAACGAAGCTTGTTGAGAATTTGATTTGAACACGCGAGGGCAACCATCATTGTCCTAATGTGTTGTTTTAGTGTAAGCTATAATTCAATGCTTGGAAGTTTGACCCCAATTCTCGGTCCATGTGAGAATTATCTCATACTCAAGGAATGACAATAATGACAGATTTCAAAAGGATTTGACACATGAGCCGAGAATCGCCCGGGCCGCTTTAAACATAATTAGTATTAGGTTAGTAGGCACCTACTTAGCTCAGTGAAGTATGATTGCAGTTCAAAACCATTACTTATTTGTCGTATGGCAATTAGTCGCCACTGTACAGAATACATTTAAAACTTGGTATATTGAAATAAAAATTTGGCTCTTTGCAGGTATGCAGCCGCTTCTTTTGTGAAGATTAAGAAATCAGGGGCTCAAACGTAATTTGGTCAACAGTCTGATCTTGGTGTCCACAATTTTTGCGGGTGGTAGGACTTTGTGCAAGGTCTGTCCGGACAGCTACCACCATCTTGCTCGCTAATCCTGCGCTAAGCAGCAGTGCTTGCACTGTTGTGTTCCGGGGTGGAGAGCAAAACAGCCGGTGCAATTACTGGCACAAGAGGTATTCCATCTTAGCCCTCTGGGTGGGCAACGGATCTGCAATCTCTTTGGTGTTTGTTGGGTGTCTACTGGCGGTGGTGATCACTTACCATCAGGTGACCCACTTGCTTGTTTGCCTTCCGATTTTTTTATCATATAAAACCGCAAAAAGTAATTGTCAAGGAAAAAACCGCGAGATAGTTATTGCCAATACCGGTGAGCGGAGTAATCACAGCGTTAACTTATCAAACAAGTTATTGCTCAAACAGCATGAGTACTCGAGACTCATTGATGGCACTGAACAAACAAAAATATCGACTATTCGATAGCGAATCGATACGATACTACGAGCAAATAATACGTACTCTGCAATAAGATGATAAAAAAATGGATCGCACCCAGCGACTGTTAACGGTCGTTCCCGCGCATTAAGCTGCTCTTACATGACTGCTCGAGTTTAATTTATCTCTATGTGCGTCACTTTTTTATGACAGTAGTTAGATAGAGCTGCAGAAGTAAAATAAACTCCGGCGGACATGTTACGGCCACTTGACTGTTGGTAACAGTTTTATATCTTACTAGCTAACGCCCGCTTTCTATTGGTGAAAGAATTTTTGGAATCGGTTCACTAGTTCCAGAGATTACCCCCTATGAACAAACAAACAAAGGAACAAAGTTTACCTCTTTATTATATTAGTGTAGATTTGTGTACCTAGATGTAGATTGAATTGGTAACTTTCGTTTTATTTTGAACCTTGTGGCTCATTTTTAAAGACCAAAAATGGTTACGCATCAATAAAAACTTTGTATGCCTGTACCAGAATTATCAGAGATCACAAAACTTTTTGTTATCTGTCTGATTTACTTTTAATATTTTTTTACAAATCTTAGAATATTATATTTTTCCTTACGTATATTTATGAGCTTCAAGCTAGCGATTGTCGTAAAACTGCCCAGGTTTGTAGTAAGTAGCATTGTCGTTTTAGAGCCTAAGGCTTTGCTTTTGAGTCACAAATTTAATCTAATTAGTTAGTTTTGCAAATGGCAAACTCACGTGAGCTTAAAAAACAGGTTATACACGCTTTTATCAGAAGAGGTGCGAAACATTCCTTCGCTATGACTCAATATCGGCGTCCACATATGCCTTATCACAAATATCGTCCATATTTGCATATCTACCTTATCGCCACACATTTCAAGTTTCACTGTCAATTTATAAAATTAACCACTGTTTTGATGATTTGCTGTTTCGTGGCTATAACAAAAACTGTCAATATGTACCTACCATACCTTACAACCACCATTGGCCCGTTTCACGAAGCTACAAGTTACAATTTTACATGTCTAAAACGGGAACATTGGTCAATAATGCCTGGCATTGTTGACCAATGTTGCCAGTTTAGACTTGTAAAATTGTAACTTGTAGCTTAGTGAAACGGGCCACATACCACTCACAACCACTAGCTAACTCACTAACTTACCATCCTTCAAAGCGGCTTGCCGTGTATCCACTGTAGGAGTGTAAAGTAATGAAAATAACAGATTTTAAAGTTAAAATTTTCATTAGCAACCTATTTTGACGTTTATTTTTAAAATATGGTTCTACAGTTCACTTTTCTTATTTATATCGGAATTTTTGAGCCGTCCTCTGGAACTAGTGGCTGCAGAAATTGTATATTTATTTATTGACTCAGCTTGATTATTAGCTACTCCGTAAACTTTACGGCTCTGGTAACAGAAATAGTTTTTAAGAAGGGCATATTTATTTAATTGTGCACGACAGAAAAAAGTCTCACTCGAAGCTTTGCCCCGGAAATGTAAGCACTGGAGAATCTCCGGAGATTAACAATTCTAGTACTAACCAGTTATTTTAGAATTATACTTAACCGCATTTTTGAGATCGCCTAGTCGCCTACTTAGTCCCTAATTTGGGTAGGACCTATCTCCGATAGTATTTCAATTGAACTCCTTTACAAGTTATCCAAATAACATGCTTTGAAAGCGAATTTCTAAATGTAAAGTTCTTTGCTATAGAAGTCAGGGTAAAATTTAAATTATGTTCGTTCATTAATTTATACATTTAAGCTTTGGCGGACTCAGGATTGTATGAGATGATATTTGCAGAAAATTCTCTGGAAAATCTCCGGAGGTTTTTGAGAACCGGAAATCAATCTAAGAACATTAAAGTTGGCACTAGTGCAAAACCTTATTTAAAAAAATCTACTCATTATGTTATGATTGGCTAAACAATAGACTGTCTCCAAGAAGCTGCGTGGGCGCAAAGAACGTGCCAAAAGCATTCTTAATTATCATAATTAACTCCTAATAAACGTCCAAATAATGTCCTATTATTTGTTACGAGTAAGACAAAACGGTGATAAGGTCAATGCCCTTGGTTTAAGTGGAATTGTTGAGGACAATTAGTTTCGAACCGACAGACTAATTGACAGGATGAATTGGCATTCACATATGTACAGTTAAGGGCAAAAGATGTATAAGGGTCTAAACCAAAAACGTTTTACCGGTATCGAAACAAGTAACATCACTTTCGTAACTGTTTTGAAACGATCTATGTCAGTTTAGTCGGGATTTCATAATCAGTTTAGTTATTAAATCGTTCTACATAGATCTTTACAAAATGCTATGAAACTGATATTTAACTGTTTAAGTCACGGTTTTTTTTACCCTAATAGGTATGCATCCACATTACATATATACATTTTCAAGGCTTAATCTACTCATGACAATAAGAGCGAGGTAACGGCGAAATTTACAAAATCCTGTCTCACGACACCATGTTCTAAATTTTATGTTTTTGTCTTCAGCGATTAAGGCGGTTCACTGTCTGCCAGTCAGTCACTGAACTCTTTCATATGTCTAACATAAATATAGGTACTTTATGTGAAAACTTTTTAAGTATTTTTAATACAAATAACCGTCTTAAAGTAAAAAATTAAACTAACAAAACTTACCCGTATAAAGCGACGCCATTTTTCCATCCCAAGTTGTGTCACCAAACTAATTCATCTTGCAGCGCTGGACAGTCATAAATCACTTGACGGACGGCCACGCATGAAATCTCTACCAGACTCCGTAGACAAGTTTTTAAAATTGGAAAAATGGATAAAACCTTACTTACTTACTTAACCTCTTCGAGGGGGTACGTATCTGAATACCGAAAATCAATACATCGAAAGTTTGAATAACGAAGTTCAAAATATCGAAAGTTAAAACAGCGAACGGTCAAAATATCGAATATCATTATATCGAAGTCTGAAATGCCTATGAGTAAAATACCACACGATTGAAAAATCGAATGTTCAAAATGTCGAAAGTTATTTGGTATATGTATTAAAATGTCGTCAAATAAAATATCGACAGTTTAAATAGCGAAGTTCAAAATATCGAAAGTTAAAATAGCGAACGGTTAAAATATCCAAAATCATTATAACGAAGTCTGAAATGCCTACGAGTAAAATACCACACGATTAAAAAATCGAATGTTCAAAATGTCGATTGGTATATGTATTAAAACGTCGTCAAATATAATATCGACAGTTTAAAAAGCGACTTTCAAAATATTGAAAATCTAAATGACAACCGATCCAATCCGCTGGGGTCCGCCAAACATCCCATTTTGTGTATAATTTTATCTTGTGTTTTTAAGCAAAAAATATTATCATTTAGCGAATAAGTATAATACCTATATGTGTAATATAATGTATGTGGACAAAGCCTGTCACATTAAAATGAGCGAGCGTAGCGAGCGAAAAAGTCTGTCCATTGAAATCAGAATCTATTAGGTTAGGTTCAGAAGGCAAAGGTGGGAGCGTAGCGTAGCGAAGCTCCCACCTTAGACTTCGATGTTAGGTTTTTTTATGTTCCCACAAAATCATTACAGCTAATACACATGGCAATAGGGATGATGACTAAAATTTGTCTGTTATCAAAATTGAATTAATTATTAAGTATATCGAAATCGGTAATTATTTGTTAACTCGCATTCGAACAATAACAGTGATTGTCATTTACTTGTTACTTACCTACGTACTTTTTCTTTTATCAAAATAGAAACCAGTTCTGGCACTCGCCGGCCGCTGCCGCAGCACGCTCGCTTCGCTCGCTCGGCTCATGCGTGTTTTGGTCACAGTCAAAACTAACACGCTTCTCCTCGCTACGCTCGTAGTCGCACCTAAGTTTAAGGTTCAGATTACTCAGACTACATTTTAAAATATTCAAGATTTTGAATAGTCTGTAGTCTGAGTAATCTGAACCTTAAACTTAGGTGCGACGACGAGGGTAGCGAGGAGAAGCTTGTAAGTTAAAACTTTGACCAAAACACGCACGAGACAAGCGAACGTAGCGAACGTAGCCGGTGAGTGCCAGAACTTTTTGATTTTATGCATTTTTATTTTTATATAGCTTCTAAAATCTTTAAATATGAAGAAGCACTTGTTCACATTTGTTTTTATTGTTTTAAGTAAATAAAATTTTTTGATGGTCAGAAATTATTTAAAATTGCTGAGTAAGTACACTTTTGGTGAAATTGTTAAGGGGGATTGCCTCAATGCTTTAATCATGGAAAAGAAGCTACTGTTTACATCCATATTTTTTATTTATATTTTTGACATTTATATTTTTTATTTCTAGTACCCTATTGTTGAAAATAACATTTAAACAATGTGATTGCTCGAAATTCTTTTATTTTCCTTAAAAAAAATTCTATATTTCCTGTAGGACATTTACGTAGACTTGAAACAAAATAACTAACTTTGATCACTATTTTAACTTTATATTGAATTTCGATATTTAGATACGTTACCAACAAGTACTTTCGACATTTCAATGTTCGACCTTTTAACCGATCGCTATTTTAATTTTTGATATTTTGGACTTCGCTATTTAAAATATCGATGTATTGATCTTCGATATTTAAATACTTTGGCAACAAATCCATTCGACATTTTGAACTTCGGCCTTATAGCCGTTCGCTGTTTTAATTTTCGGTATTTTGGACTTCGCTATTTAAAATATCGATGTATTGAACTTCGATATTCAAATACTTTGACAGCAAATTCATTCGACATTTTGAACTTCGGCCTTATAGCCGTTCGCTGTTTTAATTTTCGGTATTTTGGACTTCGCTATTTTAACTTTCGAAATATTGATCTTCGATATTCAGATACGTACCCCTTCGAGGACCTTGTTTTCGAGTCCTGATCCTGAGTAAGATCAAATATCTATTCTTGATTTATGTGGGAAATAAGAATATTAAGCGTTTTCAACGACAAAAATCTAGTAAATTATACTTGTAACAAACAACTGCTCATCATCATGAAAGTCAACTCATTAAGGATGCTTTTCATAGCGGTCAGTTAGACCTAATTTCAGTTGCTCAGTGCAATTTTGGACATTATTTCAGTGTGACCAACTTCAAATTAGAGATCCTGCCCTACTTAGGCAAGAAAACTGACAAATCCTGCCAAACTCCTATGCTGAAAATGTCGAAAACCTGCCAAAATATTTTTAAGATTTAAAATTGATACACACATATTTTTTTATACTATTACTTAAAACAATTAAATTCAAAGAGAAAAAAGGGAAGAAATTAAATTATTTCACACAACCTAGACACCAATTTCGAGTTACATGTTTTACAAAATACAAAATCTTCATCTTTTCACTTTAGCTATCCAGGACGAAAGTGCCGGATTCTGCTCCCACTCTGGGCGATATAATCCTTCATATTTGCGTTTCATGATAAATCAGCAACACACGAAATCTTAAATGAAAATAAATGTGTAGTGTTTCCGACTAATTAAGAAAACAAGTGACTGTTGAAAATTGAATGAGCTACAAATACAATAAGAAATGCTAAGGGAAATCCCCAAAACCATAGACGACGAAAACTAAGAATATTTATAAACTCTAAGCCAAAACAGAGTTCTTTAAGTTTCTTTTTTTCTGATATCGATATTGCAACCTACTCCTTTAAGACTGGGTTCACAATTAGAGTTTATGAGCGATAAAAACGCGGCAATGGCTGTCTCTGGTTGATCAATGGCCCAATCCCAACCCAATCTAAGGCTATAATGCCAAATGTGCCAGCTTATATTGCTATCCTGCCAAATACTGCCAGATTTCGAAAACTTCAACCGATCCCGCCAGAAGTCAAAATGACGGTCTAATCCTGCCAAAAAGGCAGGATCCTGCCACATATGGTCACACTGCATTATTTCTCGTTATATCAAAAAATTCACTTAGTAGCTAAAATTTGGTTTGACGTTTGTTTTTACGAATTTTTTGAAACTGGGCCTCAACATCTCTATAAAAGTTATCGAACAATGTCTTTCGTCAGGATATTTCTACCTCAGCAAAGGATATACTCTGACAATTTCCAAAGTACACAGCGCGTGTGACACAGAAATCAGAAAATGTCGTCACAAAAGTTAGGGCTCGAGTCCGAAATTTCTCCAAAAACCGTTATTACAATGCAAGCGAGTAACGAGAATGTCGCTTGCTGGTAATATGGCTAAGTGCAGCCGATGATGGATGGTGTTTGAGAAGCAAATAGTTTTCAATTCTGTCGCCGAAGATTTCACTCACCAAATTGGTAGGGACACGGGGAAATTCCACGGGATCGTATGTTGTGTATAGACGAGTTTTGGCGACGCTTCTGGTACTGGCTGGGGCGCCGGTAACTCAGAAAATGAAGCATTTAAAGTTGGTAAGCAGTTCTTAGTTTTCTAATGATTGAATTACTGATGACTTTTTGGGATACTTGTTATAGGAGGCAGGAAAAGAAGTAATAATAAGAATAAGACTTTTGCTTCACGGTAAATAAGTTCCTATTGATTTTGTTTTCAGCTTTCCAGGCACATAATTTTTGCGACTTTGAATTTTTGTATTTGTATGCCTGTGATTTTGTGTGCCTGAAGCTGAATACGAATAGATAAGAAAGTGAAGTAATGTTGTTCGTATGTAAGTGATCCATCTGTTATAAAATTTACTTTGGCGTTGTCAAGTTTAGTCCAATCCTAATAGTATTGGATTAAGAGTAGATTCTCAAGCGAAGAGTAAAACAGTTGATACAATTTTCATGATATTTATTGATTTCATCATATTTTAGTAAAATGAAATGAAATAAATACGTCTTCTATTAACTAACGAAGAGATCCAACATTATTCCTCAATCATCTAATACCCTACTTGGTATTTCGTTCACAAGCGTCGGCCCAATCTTAAACCACACACATAAAGTAATAGGTATAGGTAGGTAGGTACGACATACTCAGCACGGATACACCTACGTACGCGCTTATTCCGGTCCCAGGGTAAACATAGATAACGCCGACACAAGCGACGAAAAAAGGTTTTCTTGCTCCCCTCCTTGCAGACAAATCCATATTTTACATTTGAGGCACATACCTGCGGGAACTCTCGAGATCCTCGTGTTGTTGCACTGGTATTGGGATTAAATTGTGCTCCTTGTATGTAGATGTTATTCTATAGATTGTGATCGTTTACTTTTATAGATTTTTCTTCCTGAATTATTCTTACGGCTATTTATGACCATGATTGTTCTTCATTTCTAGGGTATCTCATCCAACATTAACTTTACGAAATGGACAACGCTGCGATGGGTAACTTTTGTGAACCTAGCAACTACTGCCTTATCCTTGAATTAAAAAGGCTTACTTAATCTATTCGTTAAAATATGTTTTGCATTCATTTGCAATTGCAAAATTGGATTTAAACAGAAAGGAAAAAAACGTTTTTTAGCTAGTAAATTTATATTTTTATGACTAAAGGTCTTGCGCTTGATATGATTATACTGCAACCACTATCTGGTGTTATTAGGTACATATACAAGTTAACGTTTTTTATGATGGTCATCAATAATATCATGCTCATGACTTCATCTTAGAACAGAAGTTTCCCACATTACACTATCATTTATCTTGACTTTCTTTCTTCTAACATTAGATTTGAAAGACAGAATTCTTATGATAATTAATACATTCAGACGTTACTTTGCGGAGGTCCATATCAACAAACTGGAACAAATCACCTTGCTACTCCGCGAAACCACAGACACACAGCTCAAACGCGGTTTCGCGGAGTAGCAAGGTAATTTGTTCCAGTTTGAGAACATTTGTGTACAGAAAATCGTATAATTCCTAAAGAAATTACACCAAACATTTAGCGTTTGCCTGAGGGTATGGATAACAACTTTTATTTTAATTGTCTTGTCCCTTAATTTACACAGCTACGGAGTAATTTATTCATAAGTGTGACTAAAATACGGAAGTCGTAAAGGTAACAATCCAAGACAAACAGAAAAATCTTTTTAAATAATGATGAAACACTATCACCAAGCTGACACAGCTTCAAGTAGGCACTTAAATCAACCAGACGTTTGGTAATGATAAAAAAGTTATCAAAGATACTGTACCTATTAAAAGTATGACGTCACCTCTAAAGCCTTGTGAGCATTACGTAAGTAGGTATAGTTGTGTTATTTTTATTAAATGTGGCGCAAATGTTTCTCAGAAATTGATCAAATGGAAATAACTCGAGCGAAATAAATAGGGAATAAAATGAGAATTTGTGCGCATACAATGTTTTAGCTTAAAATTAGTGGCCCGTTTCACGAAGCTACAAGTTACAATTTTACAAGTCTAAACCGGCAACATTGGTCATTATGCCCATTACCATTGGTCATTATTGATCAATGTTGCCGGTTCAGACTTGTAAAATTGTAACTTGTAGCTTAGTGAAACGGGCCACTGGTCTTTGAATAGGCATATTGTTTGGAAAATATGCTTAAATTAATTTTAAATTAATGAGTAATATGCATTGTGAAGAGTGCTTTAGCCAAGGTTTAGAAGTATCTAACCATTGATTGTAGCTTTGCAACTATGCCTATAGGAGAGAGTTTTTAGCGTGTGGGTTGGTGGGTTTAGGAGTGGTGAAAATGAAGATCAGAAGAGATACAGAAAATTACGGTTTTATTTCACCATGACATCATAAAGACAGACAAAGAAAACAAAAGGCTCCTGCCAAACAAAATTGAAATAGGAAAACTACTGTAGTATATAGTCTTTAAATCTAATAGGCAGACATGAACGGCGCTGCGAGCGCCGAGCAATAAAGGTGTTAACACCATGTGCGGCCTGACCGCCGTTGTCGACAGTGGAAGGCAGTACGTGGTGTTCAGGCAAACCCTGCTGATTATTATCAGCGCCGGCAGACGTACATGGCGCGTCTGCTACAAGTTGACAATAAAATAATTCCGTTTCGAAAAAAAATAACAATGCAAGTTTTTACCCACTAAAATAAAATGTAACTTATTTGACTACTGCTGGCTCAACCGGGGTAATATTCTCACAGAACACCGGCGTGAAGTGGTTGCTGGAGATCTAAAAGCCGGCGACGGATCAGCGATTCTCTTGGAGTAAATGGCGTCTATGTACGGCGACGACCACTTCCCATCACGTGAACCGCATGCCGTTTTCCATAAAATAACAAAAGGAAAGGAAAATAAAACTAAATTATCTTTTCCCATTATGGAGCCTTAAGAGGAGTGTGAACCCAGTCCCAAAAAGCGCTCCCCATACAAACGGCGACAACGTTTCCCACCCTCTAAACCTTAACCTCCATGTCTGTCATTTTGCCTTATACCTAGGTTTTTATGTATTGATTTTTCCCATATTCTTCACAGATTTGTCAATATTTGCATTTTAGCAGTTTTATACAAAACAATAAAACGAAAAAATATTTTTTAAATTATAAAAACTAAAACATACAAAGCTAGTTCTAGGGCATAATGACAACATACAAAAAATGGTTATGGTTAGGTTAAGGTTTAGAGGGTGGAAAAAGTTATCGCCGCTTGCATGAAGAGCGCTGGGTACACCATAGTCTTAAAAACTATAAGAATGATGTACGAATACTTACCGGCACAGCGGCCCCATGTGGGCGAATAATTTGCCAAGTGCTAATCGTCTTAATGACGCACTTTACTGCCTCACTTTGTTGCATTTTGTCCAAACTGTTACTAACAGTACCCACCTGCCCTGTGTCTTTGAATGTCTAAGCGCAACACCGACGAACTCGACGTCGAGAGCAGGACAGCTGCCTTGACGTCGAGCACATTGCTGTTACGCTTAGACAATCACCACCGTCAGGGGGGTTCCACTCCGCAATGTAGGTGCGCTCGCCGCATGACCTATGGCATAGGTAAATCACAGTAAATTGCCGGCTTGCCGCGCGCGCGCCCGCTCAATCTTGTTGATAGTATTATAGTTAGCAGCCTAGCCCTAGCGGTGCGCCAGGGCATTGCGGGTGGAAGGCGGGCGCGGGCGGCGCGTTCTTTTGACACATGCCGCCTGGCGAATGTTTATGAAGTAATACGAACTTTTTGTCCCTGATTATAAAGTTGGAATTCGTTTAATGGTGGTCGAAAAAGAGAAGTTTCTGTACTATTATTTATTCTGTGCCACCGTGCCTTATGATTCTCTTAGCGCCGTAGTTTGCGCTTGAGCTTGAGATCCAGGCAATGCCCTGCTTCACTCGCACTATTTACGGCGCTACCGCAAGCGAGACAGCATGCTATCACAAAATAAATATTAGTACAAACAAGTACAGGAGTCGGTTTTCGAATAACAACGTCGTTTAGGTATAGGAAGTATTACTTTATGCATCTTTGTCTGTCGTATACTCGTCTTTTTTTGTACCGAACGACGTATAGTTTTGAAGGCGTTTTAGCACAAGCCAGCAAGACAGCGCGCTGTCACAGAACACAGCCATAACAGTAGAAGCACAGAAGTTTTACATCGAACAAAAACAGCGTCTAGGTAAGAACGTTCTACTGTATGCCTCTCTGTTTGTCGTATAACTTGTATTCATTCTCACACATGGCTACCCAATTGCGGGAGCCCCATTTCAGAGGTGTGCCGAACGAGTTGTGGCTCCGAGAAAAACGCCGCGCCTGGCGACGATCTCAATGATGATCTCGTCCCGGTTGCATGGTAAGCCTCAGAACTAGCTGAACATTATAATACCTTGTCGCTGTCAGTAATGTGACTAATTCCAGCAACTCCTATTTCATACGTTACTACGACAATGTTCTTAAGTGTTTAGCTACTTCTGAGGCGGTCTCTACTTAGATCGTCACCCCTGTGGTAAGATGCTCTACCATTTATACTTTTGCAATGTATCTCGTACCTAATCTTAATACCTGCCGCCCTGACATGACAGCCCAGGTTTAGTTTAACCCCTCCCTATGTCTCTGGCTAACTAGTGTCATAAGAAAGGGACGTAGATAGAGATAAACTAAACTTGGCCAGTCATGTTAGGGCCCCAGTATGGCACAGTGGCACATGTGTCTATTTACTGTGCAAGAGGTCCCGGGTTGAAATCCTGGTATGGCCAAATATTTGTGTGACGAATACAAATGTTTGTACCTGAGTCATGGATATTATTTGTATTTAAGTATGTATTTATCTAAAGCTTTGCTTAGTTTGGGAGTAGGTCAATTGGTGTAAATTGTCCCAAGATATTTATATTTATATTTAATAACGCACCTCACTCTTCATTTTAAAACACTTATAACTTTCGTTGTTTTTTGTAGGGCTTAACAACGACTAATTGGGTTTTTTATAGGCCAGATGTTTCAACTGTCGCGGTTTTGGTATGACTGGTATTTATAAACAAGCCAACATTGCGTCTTCATATTAATTTATATCCACGTGATCACGAACGTCGCAACGCGGTAAAAGGTTAAATTAGTGGTAATTTTTGGCATTTTAACATCCCCACTTTCTGCAGTATGTCCATGATTTTGCGACTAATTAGTATTTCGTTTTTATGTGTTATTGTGATGTTTTCCTTAGAATGAAGAGAAAAAAACGCATTGCAATAAAAAGAGGGTGGTAAATTTTTATTAATGAGGGGGTTAGACTTTAGACTAGAATTATTGTATTTATAATTCTCTTTTATGCACTTATTATTATAGCTCTACTGTAATCTGGCTTTAAATTTTTTTGTACTATTTATGTGTTTAATAGGTGTACAATTGAAAATGATTGTCAACGAATGCCGCTATAAAACTTTCTTCTGTAAATCAAATAATTTTTAGGTTTTAACAGTCCTTAGCCTTGATTGTGAAAAAAAAGGTTTTAATTTAAGTAGGTACCTCCTACATCTGAAAAGCGTAGAATTGTGTAAATATTTTTTTTTTATGTATATTATAAATAGGGGAAATGCGGTCACGGGAGTCACATAATGCTAAGTCAATAATCATCGCCGCCTAAAGACAGGGAACATACCAAAAGAACCCTATAAGCCAATTTAAATACGTTCTTTAGATATTGTCTAGTCGAAAATGATGTATCTATTTGCTTTATTATTCGAAAAACATAAATTCATCTTACTGCTTCACAATTTTCCCTGAAACCCATTGTATTTTTAAAAAAACAACCAGAATTTAAAACGCTTGTAACAATTAAAAAAAATATTTACTTTACATTTAAAAATCGGCACAAATCTCATTTTATACCGACATTTGTTTACTCAAACAAAACGTATTTCGTCACGCAATAAAATAATTAAAGGCGTTTTTACTTGTGTTAGCGGCCGGGTTCGAACCGGCTCCGCGGGTGGTTTACAGCCTCTATAAAGCTAACCACTTCACCAGCCGACGCGGCGCGGTTACCCGGTTGCACTGTCTAAGGGCGTCCGCTAAGTCGCGCGGGTGCACGGAGCGGGTGCACGTAGCGGGTGCACGAAGCAGTGCCGGATTTGTCAATAGGCCCTATAGGCCGCGGCCTAGAGGCGGCAAATTACAGAGGGCACTCGCATGCTTTACATTTAGATAAGGCATGATAGAGGTGGCACAAACTGGGTGGCGTATACTTGAGGAAAGTATTAATCCGGCACTGGCACGGAGCGGGTGCACGCCTATAGAAAAATAGTATGAGAGCGTCCGCTAACTCGCGCGGGTACTCATACTATTGTTCGATAGGCGTGAACCCGCTCTGTGCACCTGCGGGACTTAGCAGAGGCCCTACGAACCCCAACGGGAAGGCGAAGCGTAGGCAGACGTCGGACGATATCCGCAACACGGCAGGGTCAACTTGGACCAGATTCGAAGCATCAAGAACGTTGTGAAAATCCTGAGAAGAAGAAGAGAAGAAGGGTATTTTTTACATCTACACTATCTACACTAATACAATAAAGAGATAAACTCTGGTAAACTTAATTTTTTTGTTTGTATGTAGAGGGTAATCTCAGGAACTACACTAGTGAACCGATTCCCAAAACTCTGTCACTAATAGAAAGCTACACCCAACCTAACGGACATAGGCTACTAATTCCACGCGAACGAAGTCACGGGCGTCCACTAGTTATAAATAACTAGCGACCCGCTCCGCCTACACACGGTCACAATTAGGATATATTATGTATAGTCGACTAAATAATTGCTTGACCACTTTTGTACCTCATCCCTTTGTAATACGGTCGAAAAGTGGTCAAGGAATTTATTGGTCGTGAAAATCGTTTTAAAATCCGTTGCGTGGTTTAAAAAGAATAAGTGGCCGAAGATACGATCGCGTTTGACATTTCTTTTTTATATGAAAGAAATGTCAAATGCGATCTTAAATACGCTGCTCTACTTGAAAACTATCATGACTACTTGTAGTTAATTCATTAGTTGGCTTACCTTGCTTGTTTGCCTTCTATTAAGTATATTATTCTACTTTTAAAAAAAAACCTAAGTAATATTAATATCGCAAGCATTACATTGCGTCAAGAATACCTAATAAAAATCCCGAGTAAGCAAAGAAATAGCTGCACTCATAAATCAAAATGGCGTTCATGGGATTGGGATGGTTTCAAATAATTACCATTACTTTATATCTCCACGAATGAGGACGGGATAAAGCTCTTGTTGAATAAAGCAAAAGTTCTCTTGAAAGCTTTTTACAATCTGTTATTGACTCGTAGGACCTTACTCTTGGCCGAGTCGATCAATCTAGGTTTAGAAAACAATTGAAGCTCGACCAACTGGGTCCTTTACTCTTAAAGATGTTCTGATTTCCACGAAACATGTTCTCATCAAATGCATTTAAATTATTAACACATATGTAAGTTATATTTGTATCTGTAATTGTTAGGACTGCAAGGGCCTTAACGCGTCAGGTCAAGCTAAATTTATCCCTACCTGCACTGTCTTAACCCAAAGAGATAGAGAGGGGCTGGAAGTTTGGAATGTGGTGTTGGAGAAGGATGGAGAGAATTAGCTGGGCAGAGAAAAAGACAAATGAGAAAGTGCTGAGAATTGTACAAGAAAAAAGATGTTTCTTAAGAACCGTTGAAAATACACGAGGGAAATGATGGGGCACTTGATGCGACATGACAGCTTCCTAAAAAACATCATCGAAAGGAAGGTTAAAGGGAAAAGAGGAAGAGGAAGACATAGACACACCTACTTTGCTTAAGTAAAAGAGAAAGTTAATATCTGGGTACTAGACCACGGATATACAAACTCGAATGGATAAATACATATACATGACTTAGAAACATTACCTCTAGCTTCGTAGTCAGGGTTACTTAACCACTAGGCTATTCCGTCGTCAAGAAAGGGATGCACAGAGATAAATTATACTTGAGCGGTCATGCGAGGGTCGCAGCAATGGAAACGCACTGTGTAGGCGTCGATTTTTATTATTCATTTATATTTTGTGTCACTCCATTCAACTTGTTACACGTAAGCTACCGGGCTTCGGCAATGACCAGCTTTCAAAACGCTACAACTCATCAGTACAGTAGGCAAAGCAGGTGGTCTTTTACTTTTCGACTCTATCACACGTTCGTTAAGGTTCAAGAGTGGTAGACCACTTTAATGCCCGACTGTACACCACACCAAATTAACTGATACACTTCCAAAGTAAAGCGAACCGTCTACTGCACAGAAGTTAAGAATCACTTTCGTTGAGATCAAGTTTTTAAACGCGTTCGTTTAACTTTGTTTTGTTGCGAGTTTTATAGTGAATCACTTGAGGTTTAGTATTTTTTTGTGCGTTAGGATGTTGTGTTTTGGTTTTGTTATAATGTTTTTATTTGAATAAATGCTATATTATGTCAGCGAGGTTCTGAGAGCCATTGTGTGTTTATGCGTGTTATAATAATGGCTCTCGTCCGTGACCCGGTATTTTGACATAGCAACGATAACGATCGTTTTGATTCATCGCCATGAGTAACTTATATGATGCACGGATGACATTTTTTGGAGTACAAATCATAGTTTTAATTAAATCTTACATATATTGTCTTTATTAATAAAGCGCCTGAAACTAACTGACTTAAATGTCCTCAATTTAAAATTAAAAGTTAAAAAGATTCAAAGTTGATGCTTTAATTCATTGAACTCAGTATAAGTTTCACTAGAATTTAAATATAAACATCTTGAGACAATTTTTACACTAATTGACCTAGTCCCAAACTAAGCAAATCTTGTGTTATGGATACTAGACAACGGATAAACATATTTATATATAGATAAATACATACTTAAATACAAATAACACCCATGACTCAGGTACAAACAATCGTATTCGTCACACAAATATTTGCCCATACCAGGATTTGAACCCGGGACCTCTTGCACAGTAAGCAGACACATGTGCCACTGTGCCATACAGGTCGTCACTAGAATACCACAATCAAACAAAGATTGTGGCCCTCGTACGCCTGCCAATGTGTGCAACGGGGCGAACGACGTTGCGGCGCCGTCCTCAAGTAAGAGCCAGACAGACTGGTAAGGTGAGGTGCCGGCACTGCAATTTGTAGCACAAAGCGATGGTTTAGAATACTCAATCCAGTAAGTACATAGATATCGTTGGTATAGGCAGTTTCACAAGAGCTGTCGCCGAAAAGGTATGAAACTTAAACAGCCAACTATCAAAACTGTTATAAACTGTCATTAGTTTCATAAAAATTTGGCCGCAATTCTTGTGAAACGACCCTTAACTGGTAAGTAATACTCGTACGATGGCAGTCTGACAATTGGGTCTACTATATTGAAACGTGTATATCGATTATCCCAATGTAATACTCAAGAAATATAAGTATCCTATTCTGTCACATTAAAATATATTAGGTCCATTTCCAGACATGTACATTCAGCATTAAAAGTAGCGGAGCGGGCAAGTTGGTCAAAAATATTTAAACCCGCCCTAACGTATTTGACAATAAAGTTGATTTAAGATATTTTGACCATCTCCATACTATCAATCAGATCATCGAGAAAACAAATGAGCACAACAAAACTCTATACCTTGCGTTTGTGGATTATGCAAAGGCGTTCGATAGTATTCATCACTCCGCAATAGTCACAGCCCTTCGCAACCAGGGTATAGAGCCCACATACATAAATTTAATACAGACCATTTACCATAATAGCACTGCCGACATAAAACTGCAATCATCCGGCCAATCGTTCCGAATACAACGTGGCGTGAAACAGGGTGATCCGTTGTCTCCCAAATTATTTACTTGCACCCTCGAAGAAGTGTTTAAAAGCTTGGCGGTCTTGTGGGAGACTAAGGGGATTGTCGTTGGTGAGAGAAGGTTGACCAACCTTCGCTTTGCCGACGATATTGTCCTGTTCTCTTCTACGGCCCAGGAACTCGAGCTAATGCTACAACAACTAAGCACGGCGAGCCTTGAAGTTGGACTGATGATGAACAGAACAAAGACACAAATCATGACGAATAGTACGGCACGTAGCATCCAAGTTGATGGGCAAATGATCCACTATGTCAACGAGTATATCTACTTGGGCCAAGTAGTCTCTTTCAGCAACAGACAAGACAAGGAAATCGAAATACGCCTTGAAAATGGGTGGAAGAGCTACTGGTCCATGAGGGAGCATATGAAGGGCAACCTTCCTATAACACTAAAGCGCAAACTCGTTGACATGTGTGTCTTGCCCACCTTGACCTACGGTGCGCAAACGTGGTCTCTGACCGAGAACCAGAAGTCTAAACTCAAGGTTTGCCAGCGAGCTATGGAGCGCAGCATACTGGGCGTAAAAAGGATCGATCGGATCCGGAACACCACACTGCGCTCAAAAACACGAATAGCCGACGTTGGAAAAACTACCGCCAAGCTTAAATGGGACTGGGCCGGGCATGTCTGCCGGATGCACCCTCAAAGATGGGCACATTCAGCCACCTGGTGGGTACCGCATGACGGTTACCGGCGGCGAGGCAGGCCCAGGCGGAGATGGCGAGACGATCTGGACACCGATTTGAAGGATTGGCCGGATATAGCCCAGGACAGGGAGATGTGGAAGTCAAGAGGAGAGGTCTTTGCCCAGCAGTGGGACACCCAACAAGACTATAAAAAAAAAAAGATATTTTTCATCAGGAGTACTATTTTTGAATCTCACCGGTGACTAAAGCTCATCAAAATGGCCGAACCTTATAAAAAACGGCCATTTTGCGAACTCCAGTCACCCGGTGAGGTTCAAAAATCACACCCCAGCTTACCCGCTCCGGTATCTTTAATGGTGACTGTACCAAGCTTCAGTCATTGCGCAGTAGTCCTAACGTGACTGTAAGAAGTTAAAGTTATCCTTTAGTGCACACCTTTCTTATTACACTTGTCAGGTAGCACTACACTGAGGGGTAAGTAACTGTTTGTTAATCTTGTTAGGGCCACAGGATGCACTACAGATAAACTAACATACAGCGTTCTCCATTCACTATTAGTACATCACTTGAGGCCGTTATAATATAAGAAGTTGTAATATATAGGTCAATGACATATTTTGTCATGCGTCTGTTAGGCTTTCTGGAATTTCTGGGTTGGCAAGAGTAGAGCCACCGATCTACGAGGACTACACAAAATAGGCGCTTTATAATGTCGTTTGAGTTGCGAAGACCAGCCTGCGAGAACCTGTATAAACGTTTAAGTCCTATGTAACCATTGGTTGTCATAATCGTCATTTGTCCTAAAGGATTTATAGCAAAACCGTAATAACATTTTAACATTTGTCGTAAAAAGCTCAAGTTATGTTAGGTATTAGAATAAAATAATTTGGGCTTAATAAAAATTATGACAAACGGTGCATAAGAGAAATGTTATGTTTTAAAATAAACGAATCACTCGCGTACTTAAAGCCGGGAATTAGTAGACACAATAGGTCTGAATGTTTAGTTTTATATTAAAAATGTTGTTCTGATATATCGCACCTTTAGAATTAAAGCGACTCAATTCTGAATATGACATTTCCCAAAATTAAACCCTATGTCTTTTAATTAAGGTGATATTTTGGGACGTGTATAATTCAGAAATGGGTCGCTTTAATTCTAAAGGTGCGATATGTAGACCATGTGATTGTTTACCCACTATTTAACGCTGATGGTTCAGGTTAGCACACTACAAAGTCAGCAAGCAAAACTAAACAGCAATTAACAATGGCAATCTGACATTTCCAACTCAAGCCTACAGCCGTCGAAACATTGTATTCCATTCATACGCTCATTCAAGCATTTTTATCGGCAGCGTTGGCGATTTCTTAAGCAAATTAACACCGATGGGCCACGTGTTAAGCCTTTTGTATGGGTTTTATTGCTTTACAAGTTCTGTTGGAGGCGCTTGCGCAACGCACCGACAAAAGTGAGAACGCCAGTAAAAGTTCTTTGTGCAATTATTGTTTTAACGACAGGTTGGGCTTATTCTCTTTGTCTAAGGAAAGGGTTAGGGCTGTGAGGTTTCGTTTGCAACTTATCTTTACGGAAGTGAACAAATGCTTCGGTGACGCCAGCGTAGAGATTGTAAAGAGCTAGTAAAATTGTATGAATATTCAAAACTTGCGTTTTATTTCTCCGACAGTTTTTTTGCAATCTCTTGGCTTGACCGAATATTTTAATCGTTAAAGTAAAAAAAAATATATAAAGTCGGTTATATCTGATTTATTTCTTGGTTGCAGTTTCATTTAGGCGTATTTGCACGATTTATAATTATAGTAGTTCGCGAAAGTTTAAGATTTGTCGCCGCACGCATCTGGAAGACTGGAGTTCGGATCGTGAACATATATTAAAAGCTATGCATAAATCGGAAAAATACACGAAATCACGTTAAGATTATCAAATAACTGACAAACCGCAAGTAGCTAACACAACTTATACGATTAAAACAGTTTTAATGCTTTCTGATGCTGTTCGAGTTCGACACTTTTATGTTATTTTTTGGACCTAATCATTTTTGTTTTTAATACGTCCTTTTTGTGTTGAATTTACGTAAAATCAATAAGTAATTATTTGTCTTTCCATCTTCCTTAATAGTTTTATTTCAATTTCTAAGATGTGTAGCTATAGATCGTTCTCAAGTACGACCGCGGTCTCAATATTGCATTTCACGTTTCATTCCTGTAGAAATGAAACGTCAATGCGATCTCGAGTACGCCGCTCTGCTGTTTGAGCACGGTTTATATCTAGTATAACTATAGGCCTCTATACCACGAAACTTACAAGTGCTATAATTTGACATAATTGTGAATTTTTTCATACAAAAGTGTAATATGTAGCTCTTGTATTTTTTGTGGTACAAACCCCAGTCCCCTGTACCAGAAAAATAATAACTGCTACAACAAATTGTATGTATCTAAACATAATTGTATTTCATACAAAAATGTGACAAATATATGCACTTGTCATTTTGTTGTACAGGCCTCAGGTATTAAAGCCGTGTAACATTTAATAAAAGTTATTGAAGTTAGTTGTTAAATAAATTCTTTTTATAGATAGCAATTTTGCAACAGTAGCCGACTCTTTAAGTAGGTATAAGTTGAGATTTTTTTGACTAGACACTAAAACAGTATATCGATAGGTAAGTAACTATTGTCTTAAGTGACCGCACAAGTCATATTTACATCTCAGTGAGCCGGTTTCTTATGACAATGGTTAAAACTTGGGCCGTCCCAGCTCCGGACTATTACGAATTTAAAATTATAACTTTGATAAAATAAACTGAAAATGATAAATTGTGACTGTAAAAGAAAACAATGGACTTTATTGTAAATACTTAATTTTATTAACTCTGAAACTAACAGATGATAATATAAGTAACCTATCTAGATCCAAGTATGGCATTAATATGTATTTATAAGCACAAGAATTAATTTAGCATCGCTAAATATGTACTAAATATAATTAAAAGTATTATGTCATAGTTTGGCAAGCGCTGATATTAAAGACGAAGACGAAATATAAATATAATTTAATTATTTTTAATATTTACACGCAAAATCCTGAAAAATAAATTTCGCCTTGTTATATTGAATCATTAATTACATTAATTTGTATCATATACTTCAATCCTTAAGAAATACCTCAAATAATTTAAACATTTTTACAGTTGAATTCAGAAAATATAAAGCCCAGCACTTTTAAGATTCTACAACAAACTGCACAATTTGGCGAACCGGTTTATGGAAAATTAAACCGTTCTGTTCAAGTAACTTTGCACATAAGAGTTACATTAAACAGCGCCAAGATCAACATAACACAACATTTTTTGTACCTCTTTTTTTAGATATTGGGCTAAAATTTTGTTCACGATAATTATTTTTGTTCAACGCTCCCCATGTTCGGAATTGTCCAAGTGTACCCGTGACATCTCGCAGTACCCGTCGAAATCATGACAAATTACGATTTTGTCAGAAAAACGCCAAGTTTTTTAACGATCTGTTAAAGAGGCTTCACAAGTGTGGAGGTCAGTCGAAGGCAACCTTCAAGGCGAGCGACATTCTACGTGCAAATTGTGTGAAATCAGTATTATCTTGTACTCACTGACGATGATGTTGTCATCGGCATAAATAATATTCCGCAGTGTAAATTGGTTTGATAATTAATAATTGACAGATTTTTGGAATCTTTTATATTAAAAATAAAAATGTTTTGTAATAAATGCCAGCGCTTGCCACACCACTATTTATAATAAAATGCTAAATTGACGCTTGCACATAAATATATATTTGTATGTAGTGCAGAAGCCTGGATAGGTACCTATCTTACACCAAACACCATTACTTAGAAGTCATACATATTTACCTTACGCTATATATACAAAACTTAGCTACACTAATGCGATGGTCGACAGAACGGTAATTCTTTCACCTATCTAGCGTATAATATACACATTTTACATAAACGACATTGCACAGTTCGTCGGTCCACGATATGACGTCACTTTTTCATCTCCGTCTACCAACTCTTTACGATTTTTACATCAATTTAACAACTTATAAACAATAAGTTGTCCTACAAAGTGTATAACGAGTTTTTTTAGCCTATTTGCCACCGACGTGGTATAAAAAAAAAAATTATGGAGTTGTTTAGTATTGCAATAGCATTTCAGGGTTTTTGCAACGAATTAATTAATTTTTAAATTGCACGTAACGACACGTTGTTTGTACACGGATATTAGAAAATACAATATAATAGGAGTTTTAAAGCGAAGAAACATTTTACGTTTCGTACCAGTTCTGGATATGCGTATTGACATCATTGTCTCGTGTTTTTACACGTATGTATTAATAACTTTTCGTCAATTATTGGGTCACCGACAATAAACACCCTATACTTTTTCTGATTCCAAAACGAACTTCCATACTTCTTTATGTCGCGTTGTCTTTATTAAAATAATTCTTTATTGAAATCGTTGCGTTTTAATTTTCTAAATAAAACGAAATGTTTCAAATGAAAAAATATTATTTTTATAAAGACAAACAGTTATAGAGTCAGTAGTATTTTCGTTTTATATAAAATTTCCCTATTGTGGTACACAGAGTTAAATCCGCTTTAAAAACTTAATATTTCCATTCAAATTTTTACACTACGTCGTGGTTTCGAACTGCGGCAGTTATCAATGAATTTAAAACACAAGTTTTATTAGCTTTGCCGCTAGAAAACGTAACTTTCCAATGTAATGATTTGACATACATACTGAAGTGAAACAAAAGAGTTCAACGCGTCCTACGAGCTCGAGCCCGATACACGCCTCGATAACGTATCGCATCGATCGACTAATGCGCCAGATTAGCACTATCCCGCGCTATTTGCTTTGCCGGACAACTGATTACGAAAGCTTGTGAATGTAAAAGAGCTGGCAGACAAAGAAGCAATTGAGGACTGAAAAAAGGACACTTCCAAACAAGTTCCACAAATACAGGCCTAACGCGCCGCGGCCGTCGCCGCTCACAACTATACTTTAAGCGACGGAAAAAAAATATTTACACGATACGCGGCTTAGAATATCACCAGAACACAAATCACGCTCACTCGGGAGTCCAATATCAATAATTTAATGAGATTGTAAGGTAATTATCGGGTGAGTCCAGGCGGGACTTACTTGTCACGCGGCGCGGGCATCGCCTACGCCAGGGGATACTGTCACAAGGGCGGCTGCGCGTGCGCGTGGTGGTGGTGGTACAGCGACGACTGGTAGTAGTTGTCGCTGTGGCCGTAGCCGTAGTTCACGTCGTACATCTTCAGGTCGGACTTGGTGTCGGCGCCGGGCAGCAGGCGCGTGATGCTGAACGGGTGCGGCGCCGGCGCGTACCCCGGGGGCTCCTGCTTCAGCTGCGCGTAGTGCTCCAGCGACAGCGGCGTGTGCTCCGGCAGGCACAGCTCCGGCGCCGTGTGCAGCTGCGACAGCAGCTCGTCGCGCATGTCCTTGTCCTCGACCACTCCCCGCGCGTCGCCGACCTTCTCGTGGTGCTCTCCGCGCTTCTCGTGCCCGTGGTGGCCGTGGCCGTGCGTCGCCTTCTGCGCCTGCCGTATCACCTCCTTCTTTTCATCCTTGAAGCGCTTCTGCCGCCGCAGGAAGCAGCCGTTCTCGAACATGTTCCCGCTGTCCGGGTGCAGTGTCCAAAACGAGCCTTTCCCAGGCTTGTCTGGTGTCCGCGGCACTTTGACGAAGCAGTCGTTGAACGACAGCGAGTGCCGTATGGAGTTCTGCCAGCGCTGCTGGTTCTGCCGGTAAAACGGGAACAGGTCCATGATGAACTGGTAGATCTCGGAGAGCGTGAGCATGCGCGTCGGATTGTTCTGGATGGCCATGGTGATGAGCGAGATGTATGAGTACGGAGGCTTCGCGTGCGTGTATGAGCGGCGGTACGTCTTGTCGTTGCGCGCGCGCTGGAGGGCCGACGTGGGCGACGCCGCTTCCTGCTCGCGCGGCAGGGCTCCGTAGGGCACGCCGCCCTGCCCCATGCAGGACGCCATGGTGCTGGGCGGGGAGTAGCCGACCCCCGGGGAGCCCATGCACGAGCCGCCGGCCACCATGTTGTTGGAGTAGAGGTTCGGGTAGGGCTGCGCCGGCATGCAGCCCATGCCGTTGACGTAGGGCGGCGCGAGCCCCGGCGACAGGCTCGACAGCGCCGCGGACGTCGGCACGTCGCCGTACGACAGCTTCTGCGAGATCATGGCTAGCGCATCACCCGCGCGTGCACGCCGGCCAGGGGCAAACACTCGCACTGATTGAAAGAGTAAATAGAGGCTAGGGGCCCGGCCGCCCCTCCACGCCGTCGCCGATTGGCGCCGGCCGGGGCGGGGCCCGCGCGGCCACGCCCCGGCGCTGCGCGCGCACGTCCCCCCACCTCGACTTATCCCCCCTGCGGGATCATGCGCAGAGCTTCTGTGCGACTTTCCACTGACAATAATGCCGCACCGCGCAGCGATAAAAACATGAAATAGTCATAAGTGAAGCTGTAGCATTGCCTTGTCTAAAATTCAAGCAACTTATATTACTGAAATACCATTCCAGTCAAGCGGTACACGACTTAGAACTAGGTAGGTAGAGTGTATCGTCATACATAAAAGTGACATTGTTCGGATGAAATCGAATTTGTAAATGTAAATACTAACAGCAGTATATTTCTACGTGAGTACTTAGATAACTGTACAACGCTCCTTTTGATATCATTTACTTTACAGTAGACGTAGGGTCGACTAGAGTACCTAAACATGAATTTTAAAGTTATTAAAAAACTTTAAGATATTAGTAAAAAAATACATTAATTATGTTAGCAATAAAATTAAAATTACAAATAGTGGGTTGGACATTATTTCTCCAAAATTAAATATTGTTTGGACAGTTTTGTTTGTGCGTTTGTTTATGCCTCGACACTCTAGGCCCTATAGGACGGAACCGACGGCGCTTTTGCTCTACCAACGTTATCGGTATCATGTTCCTAATCAACACACTTACTTAACTACAAAGAAATCTTGTCTAGTAACGACATTATATTAGTACAACACTCTCGCAATATAAATTGCTTTGCAATTATAAGTTTGAAACAACTCCCAATTAACCTAGACAAATTTATTATAAACTATGTCTCTTAGTCGATTTCTTTACATTTTAGCGCCTCAAGTTTATTGGTAGTATGATATGTCTTTTTTGTTATTATCTTTGTCTTATTAATCTTCTTCTTTATCTTTAGATAGTATAAAACAAAGTAGCTATACTTTCCTGTCTGTCCCCGTCGTATATTTCGGCGGCTTACTCCTTCTAGACCACGCAACGGATTTTGTTATGGTTTTCAGCCATTTTAATAATTGTTTCAGTTAGGTTTTTATGTACAATACATCTTCAACCCTGTAACCGCGCAAAGCCGGGGTGGGTCACTATAGTACCTAATAAAGATGTACAAGCCTATACATAGAATCAAGATTCCCAGAATATGAAAGAAAACTTGTTTATTGCAAGTTGCTGACTCTTGACTAAGAGCTTTTAATCTACAAGTGCTTGTAAATATTGTTATCTTATACTTAGAGCGTTATGTTTATATCTAATCGCAATAAATATTTAGTTCTTTAATACTTAAAGTTGTTCCAAAATTATTAATAATAAACATCTCTATATACCTACAAACGTCGTTGTCCCCAACTGGCTGTCTAGAAAAAAAATCTTTTTATTTTGCATCTTTTTTATACTTTGTTGTTTGTGTGTTTTTTAATGAAGAATATTTGTATCAATGACTGAATGTTCACTAATACGTTTGTATGTACGTATGTTAATTCTTTATTGTTTCAAAAAACATAAATTACAAAAAAAGATTTTAGTTACGAGAGACACGTTTTACATATCCGAAAAACTGTTTGTCCTTTATCCTTTTTAACAGCAATAGGTACTACAAAACAAGTTTAGGTAAGTATTCATTAGTAAGCCATAATAGGGTTGATTAGTAATTTTTTTACCGTTCACTATCACAAACAGATTGTTTACTCGTTCATTGGAAAGAATCAATTTGTAATACCTAGTGTAAACAACATAATTAGGTCCACAGTCCAAACGTTTTGCACTCGTTACAGAATTTGTTTACATTCTATTAACAGAGCATTAGATTATAATAATGAGGGATACCTAGCTGTTTTTAAATTGTTAATATTTTTGTTTTATTCTTATACTAAAGGTACTTAATAACAGAATATACCTGAGCGACGGAACTCTGCACCGGTTGTAAACACCAAGGAAAATAATTTTTGTTTTGTTTTATGAAAAAGGGAGCCAAACTAGCTTTTAAGCTTTAGATCATCTGATAGGAAGTGATCACCGCTGCCTATAGGAACCAGCGAGAACAAGAGAATCGCTGATTCGTTGCCGCCCTATAAGCCACCTTCCCTTGAACGCCTCCTGGTCTCTAAGGCCGTACGAAAAGCATTAACAAGTTACTACTTTACGCCGGTGTACAATACAATACAATACAATATGCTTTATTGAATACCATATTATTTAAATTACAGATAAATGTATGTATGTATGTATGTACGTAAATTCTTTATTGTACAAAATAACATAAATGACAAGAAGAAATACAGTGAAATAAATCTTAAATATAGTTATCCTAAAAGCATACAGTGCTGTGTGTAATGAGATATACTGTAAGAGTGATATTTTAATGGTTTAAGTTTGAATTTAAATACACCTTGGTTACGCCCTGAGATGCTTTGAGTGTGGTCGGACGATGACACTGAGTTCCGATTATTTTTGTCCGAGACGGAATATGAACTGGTGATACTTTACAGCATGAGGATGAGTTTTCAGTAATTTTCAACAGCTTCAAAATAAATTTTGGGTTTATACCGATTCGATTTTTAGATACAACTTACGGACGATAGAAACGAGTCTAATCCTTTCTAAAAGGAAGGCAGCGACCGTGCAATCCTTCTGATATTGCAGATGTACCTAATGAGCGACGCTTATTCGTTTTTCCTTCTAGTATTTGATTTGATTTCTTTTTTAATTTAAATTACAAGTCATGTCAAGTTTCACACTCTCATTGAGATCGTTAAAATAATATTATAAATTAAGAATAAATAAAAAAAAAACAACAATAGCAGAAAATAAAAATCACAAAATAATAATTAATAATAAATACATAGTGATACAAATTAAGCATGTTACGGTAATTACACAATAGTAAAACTAATATTAAAAGAGATAACATCCCCCTTGTTATCTTATATTGCATCAGAGTCGAACTCGCCGGCTAGGCATCGCTTTGTCTCGCTCGCTCGAGCCAGCGCGCTAGAGCAAGACAGGGCCGGTGCCCAAGCGTCGAGTCCGACGCTGAAAATAACAGGTCTGGCCCCCAATTCTGGTGTTCATCGAGATTCATCTCACATTCGATATGTCAAAAGATGACAGATTTTGAAGGGATTTGACATCTTTTTGACCTATCTCGCGGACGACTTCATCTCTACTGACGCTAGAATTGCCCCGCTGGACACACAAACATCACAACTACAAGAAGTTAAAGTCTTTATTTTTCAAATAGGCAATTTTTTGTACAGGTTTCGTTTACAAATTTCATAGGTAACTCTATCATGTTCATTAAGAAGTACGTGATTAATAATCACGCGAAAGCAGAGTCGCGGCCGACCGGGTTTGGCGGGCAAATTCAAATTTCTTGGCGGGCCAGCTCGTGGCCCGCGGCCCTGGGTTTGACCGGCCTTGGTCTAGAGCAGTAGTTCCCAAACTTATTTTTCTCGTGGACCACTTTCAAAATTTTACTGGTTTCGGTGGACCCCCTGCTGCTACATTTCTACCCCCAGCAAGTCTCCCGTGGACCCCTAGGGGTCCACCTGGACCACTTTGGGAATCACTGGTCTAGAGCAGTGTTTCTCAACCTTTTCCAAGGGCGGACCTAATACAACCTTACCATGACCCGTGGAGCCCTCAAAATCAAACAAAAACCGCTTGGATACTTCTAAATGCAATACTCATATGAGCCTATTTGACTTACACGAAAAATGGCACGCCCGTCAAACACTCGGTCTTGTCTATATGCCTCATAATTTTTACTTTTGATATTTATTTCCTCTGTGGACCCCCCGGGATAGGTTCGCGGATCCCCAGGGGTCCTCGGACCCCAGTATGAGAAATACTGGAAAACGTTGCCGCCGTTTGTATGGAAAGCGCTGGGCACAGAAGTCTAACCCTAGTATTTGTGAACGAAGGTCCAAGGTTCAACCAATAGCCAAGTGTTTGTTTCTTATTCAAGCACATTAAACGGAAGTCCTGCATGTTAAACAGGTAAATGCATATGGTTATATAAATTATCTTGTAGATAGACTATTAAGCGTAGGGAAAACATCAAAGGCTTCCGTATTTAGCTAATACTGTGTATCTATCCATTATTCTGTATTCATCTGTATTTGACAGCAACCGTTTTATTGCACATCTGCAGTGTTTACTAGACTATGTATTAACCGGGAAAACCAGAAGATAACTACAATCTTCTTTATCTTTACTGCCGCTAAGCAGCAGCGCTTGCACTGTTGTGTTCGGGCGTGGAGAGCAAGACAGCCGGTGTAATTACTGGCACAAGAGGTATTCTATCTTAGCCCTCTGGGTTGGCAACGCATCTGCAATCTCTTTCGTGTTGCGGGTGTCTATAGGCGGTGGTGATTACTTACCATCAGGTGACCCACTTGCTTGTTTTCCTTTCTATTTCATAAAAAAAATAGTATAAAGTAAAGTCGCTATCCGTTCCTGTCTGTCCTAAATTTCACTGTCATTTAGAGATTTTTTTACAGAAGGTTTTTATGTAGGTTAAATCCCCATTGTACAGTCAAGGAATTTAATTCCCTACCCATTTCGTTGAAATGTCGCCTGACATTCGCAATGCATTAAGGTCGATATGTCAAACTAATGTCTTGCTCTATAGCTCTTATGGTGACAGTTTGCTAAATGCTATTGAACCTTAGGTGGGTTGGAAATTTAATTCCTTGACTGTACACGTACGAAGCCGGGGCGGCACAATAGTTCTGTACGCTACGCATATTATCTGCACAACAATCAATTCAATTCAATTGTTGTAAGTAGGTACTATAGGGACGCGAGGGTCCCTAGGGCTACTATAATTAAGAGCACGTAGAAGAACTTTATACTTTATTTTTATTTTATACATTTTATAATAGTATATAAATTCTTTATTGTACAAAAAACATAAAGAGAAACAGTGATATACAAAGGCGAACTATCCCTTTAAGGGATCTCTTCCAGTTAAACTTTGAGTGTGTGAAAGGAGTATCATAGTAGGGACAGACAAAGAGCAAGAACTAGAAAAAAAGATAAATTATATTATTATTATATGTCAATCTCAAAGTCAAAAAACCAACTGTCACCTTTCTTCTTCTACTATCCACTCTCTGCTGTTGTGGTCAGCTCTGGAAGAGGCTGTAAGGAGAAGGTCCTTACAGTACCTATCGAACGGCGTTATGATTATTTCCATCTGCATTTTTGAGTATTTTTTCTTTAAAATGCTTTGTAATGACAACAGAAAGAAAAATTAGGGTAATGGCAGGACTTGAACCTGCAACATCAGCATTCCGTGCCTTGCGTTTGCCAGTTTCGCCACATTACCGCTGCCATACCCTGCGAATTTTTCAAAGTGCTTCGTCTTACGGTTATTACATTATTGATTTTAAGGGCACAACTACCCTCGGTGTCATCTATATGAAACTTTTAACAAGTTATCATATTCAACTGGGTACCTTTACAGCTACAAGAAGTTGGGCTGTTCAAGTCCTGCCATTACCCTAGTTTTTCTTTGTGTTGTCATTACATAGCATTTAAATTTAATAATTTGAATGTTAAAAACATTTTAAATAAAAATCGAAAGAAATTTCGGTTACAAAATTTTATATTTTTTCTTTATTTAGTTATTCGGGTGAGTGTATGGTTTTTTAAATACCATGTGAGCTAAGTCACGGGCACAACTTGTATAAGTAGTTCAATACGTGTGTGATATCCCGTCCATTCATCTCCTGCCACCCTCTTTTAATGGCTATATAACGAATTTAATATAAATACAAAACGAAACTATAATAATAGTTACTAGGCCTGACCCCCTGAAATCTGACACCATAAAAGCAATATGTATTTTGCCCCAACGCAACGCGAAGAAAGGTGTTCTCAATTTGAAATCTCTGTTTGTCCGTCTATGGCCTCGGAACTCCAGATTCAACTTTTGTTTTTATGAAATAGGAAGACAATCAAGCCAGTGGGTCATCTAATGGTAAGTGATCACCACTGCCTATAGACATCCGTAACACCAAGGATATTACAAATGCGTTGCCAACCCAGAGGGCTAAGATGGAATACCTCTTGTGCCAGTAATTGCACCGGCTGTCTTGCTCTCCACTACGGAACACAACAGTGCAAGCACTGCTGCTTAGCGGCAGAATTAGCGAGCAAGATGGTGTTAGTGATCCGGACGTACTTGCCCAAAGTCCTACCACCCGCTTCGATGAACCGATTTCAACGCAGTTGTGTTCGTTGGGTAACTGACCCTGCCAGACATTACGAACACAATATATCTAGTATCTACCTATATCTACAGCGCAGTGTGTTCTGTAAAAGTATGGTACTACCCTGTCTGAGCTGATCCATTTATACTGCAAGTAGCGACCCGCTTCGGCTTCGCACGGGTACAAATAGAACTTATAAATAAATAAATAAATTAATTAATAATAAATAAATATTTTTTGGGACAATTAACACCAATTGACCTAGTCCCATAGTAGGCAACTTAAACTGCTTGTGTATGGGTACCGGACAACGGAAACACATACTTATATAAATAAATATATACTTAAATACATATAACATCCAAGACTCAGGTACAAACATTAGTAATAATCATACAAACATTTGCCCCACCCGGGAATCGAACCCGGAACCTCAACCTTTGTAGTCAGGGTCACTAACCACTAGGCTATCCGGTCGTCGTGTACCTACTTTAAAATCTTCTTTAAAAAAATCTCTATGTAATATTGAAAACCATATCAAAATCCTTTGCGTGGTTTAGAAGGAGTAAGCGGGCGAAGATGCGATGAAGACAGACAGGAACAGATAGCGATTTTGTTCTCGTATGTAAAAATTAAAGACTACCAGTGGCCCGTTTCACTAAGCTACAAGTTACAATTTTACAAGTCCAAACCGGCAACATTGGTCAATAATGACCAATGGCAATGGGCATAATGACCAATGTTGCCGGTTTAGACTTGTAAAATTGTAACTTGTAGCTTCGTGAAACGGGCCACTGGGCCAAAATTCTTTTTAGTGCCTAAAAAAAAATTTTAAATGTATAAGCACTTTTACAAAATTGTAGATGTCTCGAAATATTTTCCTAGTTATATTACGTTAGTTCTCAACCAGGCCCCAATTTTTATTATGAATTTTCTCACCATCCTGTGTTTTTTATTACAGAAAATTCTCATTTGGTACCCAAATTACCACTGCGTTACCAGTCCCCATGACTTCTCAAGAATAGTGTCCACTGCGTTACCAAACAATAGTTTTTTTCTTATTTTGACCCCAAATATTTTTATAACAGTCATCATTCGGGTATGCGTATGTCATTCCGAATTTAAAGATAACATATTATTTTAAGAATATCAGGATAAATAAAAAATATGCGTTAAAATGTACAAGGGACATTTTTAAGGGGCTTCGAAGCGGTCTCTTCCAGACAACCGTTATATCTAACGTATGTAATGTAGGTATAGCATGAAGCCAGTTAGGCCCGACCCCTGGAACATGACACCATGCAGGCAATGGAGCGAGCTGCGATCCACATAGTACCAGTGAGCTACACCCTTGATGATTATATCTACATCTACACTAGTCTACACTAATCTACACTAATATAATAAAGAGGTAAACTTTGTTTGTTACTTTGTTCGTATGTAGAGGGTAATCTCTGGAACTACTGAACGGATTTCAAAAATTCTTTCACTAATAGAAAGCTACACTATTCCTGACAGACATAGGCTAATAATTTCACGCGAACGAAGTCGCGCGCGTTCGCTAGTTTAAAATAAAATATGAGAGGCAACTAATGAGTTTGAAATGACAAAGTAGTGAAATGTCCAGTACTTATCGAAAATGTATTCAGCCCTGTTATTATCTAAGCCAACAGCGACAAGCTCGCCGTCGAGGCAGTGCTTGGTCTCGCTTCTACGTGCTAGCACGAACGAGAATAAATGAGGAACAATAACGTACGTTAATAATTAAACACTTTATTGTACTTAAAAGTAAAATAAATAACAATAAAAATAATGTCCACTGCAATACTCTATTTTCAATTTATGACAAATCCTATTCTTTTTTAGCCCAAAATCACATGCTGCTGAGGGTATTGCGATTTGTTCATCCTTTTTTTAATTTAATACACGTATGTGACTATCCTAGCCTATCTACACTAATCTAAACTAATATAATAAAGTAAAGGAAACGTTGTTTGTTTGTTTGTATGTAGGGGGGCAACCTCTGGAACTACTGAATCGATTTCAAAAATTCTTTCACTAATACAAAGCTACACTATCCCTGATGGACATAGGCTTCTAAGTTGCGAACCAAGTTGCGGGCGTCCGCTATCTATAATACTATAATATGCTTTATTGAATACCACATTAACAATTTTCACAGAATCATACTCGTATACCTTGTCCTCTTAAAATTATTATACTTTTTCTTTAATACGGTCACAAGCAGAACCGTCCAAATATGCGCCATCCGACACCACGAGGCGAGGTTAATGGTGAATGCGTGTATGTAACGCGAAGCGAGCCGCGACATAACTGTATGATAACTACCAATACAATACTGTATAATATATATCCTCTCACGATATATCCAATAGTAAAATGCGAATATTAGATATCCTATTCGCATTTTACGATCAAGGAGTTTTATTTTCTTTTAAGAGGAAACACAAGGGCCGTTTTTCCATACAAACGTCGTCCCCTGTTTCCTCTCTGGATAATGCCAATAGAGCAATATTTTTTTTCCAAAAAATCGATGGCCACTATTATGCATGTCCCTATGTTTTCCTTTTTTTCATAAATTAATTATTAAAAGAGATATGAACATTCAAAAACCTAAAAAATTGGCCAGATTTTCGGCTGCGTTCATACATTCAGAAAACAAATTTTACTAGATTATATAAAAAAAGAAAAACATAAGAACACTGCCAAAGCCTTTCTTTAATTTTTAATGAAAAAAGTAGTAAAATCGGTTAAGTTTTGGAGAAGGAATCAGGGGTCTACGAATCGTTGATTTTGTGTACTTTAAATAGGTATTTTCAGTCCAAGCTGCGGCTGTCTCTATTGCGCTCTGCGGGCGGAGGCTTGATAGATGGAGGCAGCAATAGATTTTACAAATACCTATTTTTCAATTCTGTAGGCCTTGGTGTTTCCTCTTAATCAGTGTTATATCAAATTAGCTAGTATGACACACGGCGACTCGCTTTGTCGCTCAGTGCGTTTCTTTCTAAATAGTCGAGTAGGAGAGAGACGCACTGCGAAAACATGAGTACGCGTGCTAGCCGTATTACGGAACACATTCTGAAATAACAAAGATTAAAAGAAAATAAAACTATTAAGCTTGGTATCGAAGTTGTACCTATATGGCTTTGTTCAATATCTTTAGAAACAGGATGATACATTCAAAATTACTGGTGTTCTATGTCTGTATTACAAAAAATATTCTCCCTGATCTGACTTAGTAATTAGTGGTTTAGAATAAATAAATAGTATTTACGCACTGCAACATCTTATCAGTAATTTTGGGTAAACATATATAATAAGTAGGTAACTAGTGACCTTCTAGAACCGATTTAAGGACAGCATCAAACGGTTAAGGTAGCTAAAATGATCGCCCATCTCAAATGCCCATGCTGTTAATAACGTTTTTGAAATGACCCTTAATGACCTCTCTGATCACTCGCCAAGAACCTACAAATGCGTGATCGTCGATAAAACTTATCATAAATAAACACAAGAGCTAATTGGACAAACAAACGTCAGCCCGAATGTCTTCAATATTCGGGTAAACAATGCTAATTAGTTGAGTTCTATAATCGTAAACAAATAATGCTGCGGCGTTTGGGATAGGCTGGGGCGATAATTCTTATGATGAACGTATTTCATGATCTCCCATTTATTAATAAGGTTAATTTATTCATGGAATGTAAACATAAACAAAAACAATACATAAACTTAAAACCTATGACCTAAAATTAAGTATAAACTAATTAGAAATTATGAGATATTTATTAAGATACTATGTTATTTGGAAAACGAAATCCTTATGATTGAGTTGTTCGATCGGAGTCGTAAAACTACAGGCGTTTTTTTACATTTGGCGGGCGCGATTCTCGATTCAGACAGGCGATTATTTTTAAATCTTTGAATGCAGTTTAGTGTTTTTAATATCAAAATGTAGTTTTTCAGTAAAGTTTTCTATCTACAAATTTTAAGATACTCTTCCTCCGTATGCCATAGCCATTTGACGCCAATATAGCATGTATCGACCTTTTTGACCTGTTCGTATATATACCTACTTCTGCTACTGATTTTAGTTTCACAATTGCAGCCACACGCGGTTTGTTTACAAGTCCCTTTATTACAAGACTGCTCAAAAAGGAGTATATTTTAAAATACTCAAATGGATCTGACGGAAACTCCTGTGCTTTCCTAGCGTGCTGTGACCCTAACACGACTAGCTAAGATTAGCTTCTCTCTCTTCAAACTTAACTTAACTTTTCTTCTTTTCTCTCTCTGTTAACACTAACATGACCAGCCAAGTTTGGTGTGTGTTTATCACTATGTGCGTTTCTTTCTTATGACTTTATGTTAGGGATACTGTGGGTCAATCTAACTAATATCATAAGAAAAGGATATAGAGATAAGTTCAACTTGATCGGTCATATAAGGCCATTCGGAGCAATCAGCTCGTTGCTTCTGAATTACACCACACCCCAATTCTGGAACGAAGTACTCGTACATGCACTCTTTAACGATGTCCCTAATTACCGGCGAGATCTGCAATGCTGTTGCTAGATTGACTTAGCAGATGAACGAACCTATTCTTAATGCTTATTTAGTATTTGTATTACAATGATATTATAATGCATGGATGTACAGTGTCATATTAAATGACAGCAGAAAAACGGCACTACATGAGAATACAGGTTGACGCCAATGTTATGTTACAAATGCAAATTATTTGTTTACCATTTATAGTCATTGGATTTACAATTTTACGTCTAACAGCATAAAATAATAATTTATTAAGTTTCGTTGCAAATAGGTTTTATTACAAAATAACAGTTTACAGATCAAAAGTTAGGTAAGGTGTTACAATAGTTTCGGTAGTCACTTTTTTTGTGTAATATGTAAACAAAACTTAGGTTATGTGTAATGAAATTGTTTTTTCGGTGAGTTGACTTACAAACAAGTGACAGTAACTTATAAATAGATACTATAGACAAAATTCTACCACGGTGGCTGAGAAGTTAATAAATAAAAGTTAATTTCGAATAATATACAGATCTCAATTGCGTTTAATTGGAAAATTAAAATTAGGAACAAAAGCTTTTTTTTTTTAATAAAGTCCTAACAAGATATTTCGTCACTTTTTTTAGACAATGACCATTGCTTATTGCTCTTTGCTCTATACTTCTTTTCATTCCTGACTCGAATCAAATCTCTCAAACTAAACCCGTCTAAGCTGAAGTGTGACTGGGCCATATTTGTCGTATGCCAGACGAGTTGTGGGCCACAATAACCACCGAGTCCGAATTACAGTAAGATGAATATTAATATCGAGTTTTTGTGAACTTATTCTTCGAATAAGTGCGTTTTAAGGTGTGATTTGTGCGGTGTTAATACTAAAGGATGTGACAAAGGGATGTCCGAAACACAAAGGGTTAGGATTGCGTTAGCACGTGATGGGATAAGTCAGGTAGGTAAGTTGACAGCACCGGATAAGGTCACGTAAGTCCGTCGCAAAAGAAACTGACTTGTGCTTTTGTGGCTAAGATGGAGTTAAAACTGACGTGAGAAATTGCAGAGCTTTTTGCTACGGCTGAAGAGATCATTGATAAAATAATATGCGTGAGTAAAATGTTTTGAAAGAAATTGACAGGTCTTGTGGTTTTTATCTCATTGCGGTCAATAGAAGGACAATGTGTTTTAATGTGTTGTAAGGTGGGTGCATGAATGTTTCCACTTGCTATGGGCACCAGTATTGAGGTCTAGCCTACGGTCTAGCACACTGCAGAATATTATGTATCTTTTAAACTTTCGAGATTTTCACACATATTTTACTTTAACATTACAATATATTTTTATCGCGTTAAAGTCACGATAACGTTATAAATATCATGTAAGTATGTACCGTAGAGCTTCATTAGAATTTTCAAAATACTGTTTTGTTTTGTATGGCACTGCGTGAATGTGTGTATGTATACACTTACCTATATAATCATCTCAACTTTTGTGGTTCCTCTCATACAAATGTAGCACCTAGTATACCCTACACTGCTTAGTTTACCGATATATTCTCTATACATAAATATATACAGAGTCAAATACAGCGAACTGGGATATTGGATGTACCTTTCTTTGAAAAAAAATATACAGAACATAATTAATAGATTCAGGCGTTACTTTGCGGAGGTCCATTTCAACAAACTGGAACAAATTACTTTGCTACTTTGCGAAATTAGTGTTATGCACAGCACAACTTACGGGTTTTACTGTGGTTGTATCTTCAATAATCAAGCACTTTAAGCCTTTTAAAAAAGTAAGCAGGACGTTCTAACCCTCATGTAGCCCTAACATGATCGAAAAACTTTAATTTATCCCTCCGTCCGGCTTTGTCTATGTAGTAAACATACCGTAAAAATGGGACGCACAGAGATACATCTAACTTGGGCAGTTAGTTTAGGGCACTGAATCTTTTATATGAATGAGAGTAGAAACCTACATACTATGTTGCAAAGAGTACCAAAATAATGTAGGGGTAACTGTCGTTGCAGCAACCGATGTGCTTCTCTATTCCCTGCCTTCTCTTTAAACTCCTGAAGGCAGGGAATACAGAAACATGGGGATTGCTCGAACGGTGAGAGAGTACAGCTTTTAGATTTTGAGTGTCTGTTCACAGGTAGGTACAGTGTCCACAGGTGGAACATTTGACCCTACTCAATTACTTACTCCCAAATTCCAAATTTCTGTTAACTTTTTAAAATAAATCGGCTATCGAAATTTCGCTATTTCGTCACGTACACACTGTTTCACGTCACAAAGTGGCTTTTTCTCTACCTTCAAAACAAAGTAATGAATCACTACTTGTATCAATAATCGGAATCATTTAATATCTACTTTCATAAATGATGAGAATGGTCAAAGCATCTCATTTTATAGACCTGAAGTGATATCAAACTGTTATAAGAACGCTGTTGACATAGTAGAGTCCAAATAGACGCAGTAGGCCACTTGTGCGCATACTTCATACAAGCACACTTACGTATGCAAATGAGAATAATAAAAATTTGTCTGTGATGCAGTGTGTATCGAAAAATTGCGCAGTATGGAGACACAGACTTTGGTAGGTAAGTAACAAGCTCCTATTATATTAATTGTCTAAGCGCCTACTAATTTCACTTATGTCATTACAATCAAAATACTGTTATAAATATACAGATTTCAAACATGCAAAGGTTTTAGTAAAAATATCTTCATTTGTTTACTATCGTGCTCAGTGTTTAAAAATAGAGCAAAACAAAATATTTGCCTTTATAACGCTGTAAAGGTAAAGGTAAAGATATTAATTATTTTAGTCACTGCTTTTAATAAAAACAACCTCACTTAGGTATTATTTCTGTATCTATTTATTTTTTTAGATTGTATCGGTCTAAAACACAACCTACATTTATTTATGAAATAGGATGGTAAGCGAGCAAACGGGTAACATGATGGTAAGTGACCACCACCGCCCAAAGACACTCGCAATAGTAAAGAGACTGCAAATGCTAAGATGGATCATATCTCTCGTGACAGTGATTTGTCATTTTGGGTCACTGAGCTAAACTTGTCGATAGTTACTATCTTATCTTATTTATAATGGGTCCTTTCGGATACACTTCGACCCAGCGGGATCTTTTGTGCGTTTACCCCTCCTTCGCACTTAGTCCATCGCTTTTTCCACTTCCTTCATAAAGTGGATGATGTGGTTTAGCGGTAGTGCCTTGAATTCTCCTGGTTCGGGGTATCCGTTACAGGAGTTTCATTCTTGTTCCGGCGAGGGCCTCACAATCACATATAATGTGTTCCATTGTTTCAGTCTCCTCTCCACACATTCTACAATCATCGTTGTTGTATAGTCCCATCTTAGCTAGTAGGTGTTTAGTACTAAAAACTATGTACAGTGTGCACTGTATCTTCTTATGTACAGTGTGCGGCGCAGACTTACACTTTCATTTGTTCTCGTGTACGAGGAAACGCCACGCCGGTACCGTACGTGGCCGATATTGACCCGGAGGTTACTCAACCTTTCGGTTTTGGTATTGTTGAGTCAACATGAGCACTAATGGCCGACGGTCGTTTGTCAGTCGCCGGCCCTTTTCGGGAAACCTTCGGCTTGTCCGCAATGTGTGGCCTTAGCGTTACGTGTTGAGACGCACGGAAACTGCGTAACTTTAGTGAGGATTTCACTGAAACTTTTTTTTTATTAAATAGGAAGGCAAACAAGCAAGTGCGTCAGCTGTTGGTAAGTGATTTCCGCCGCCTATAGACTCCGCAACACCAAGGAGATAGCAGATGGCGCAAATGCGTTTCCAACCCAGACGGCTAAGATGAAATACCTCTTGTGCCAGTAATTGCATCGGCTGTCTTGCTCTCCACGCCGGAACAGACTACTCCGCGAAACCAGTGCCGTGCTCTTGCAAGTTAGCTGCGTCTGTGTCATATTATATGTTCATGCAAAAACCCACCCTCCTCCGCTTTCACACGTCTTCCACCTTTTTGGCATTTTCGAGTATTCAGCTACTTCTGTTGGCTGTACCTACCTAAATCTTTTGTATCTGTTTAATTCGATATAAGAATACGTCAACTCTCATCGTTACTGCGTTAAATGAACATAGTTTCTGAATTCTGTCGAACTTTACTATAACAACAAAGGTATTTCTCAAGAAATAAGCGTTTCGGTTTATAAAAGCGCAGGTTTTCCGGGCGCCACGGGTGGTCCGTATCACGCCACTTAGCGTGTCACACAAAAAATCACTACCAAAAAATATGAAAATATCACACTCATAACATGTATGGACAGTACGTTATGGACATGCCTGGGGTGCAATTTTTAAATCTCACTAGGTGACTAGAGCTCACCAAAATGGTGGTGATCACTTACCATCAGGTGACCTACTTGCTTGTTTGCCTTCCTATGTTGTATAAAAAAAAATGGCGGAATCTCTATGAAAAACGGCTATTTTGGTGAGTTTTAGTTACCCGGTGAGATTCAAATACAATTTTTGATTCTCACCAGGTGACTAAAGCTCACCAAAATGGCCGCATTTCTATGAAACACGGCCATTTTGGTGAGCTTTAGTCAGATTCAAAAATCGCACTCCAGGTCCTAACAAACACATAGAAAATTTAGACACACAGGAAATTTAGATTACATTTAAAATGCTATATTATTATAGTGAATGACAACACAAAGCAAAATTAGGGTAATGGCAGGACTCAAACTTGCAACATCAGCAAAATACAAAAAAAAACGAAAATTGAAAATTTCGATTACAAAAAAATGAGGGAATTTTATTTGTTGTTAACTACGACCGATGGAATATCAAGGGAAGAATTATCGAGGATTGTAAAAACTACGATAAGTAGAGTCTACAGTACCTACCTAAAAAAAAATATTTATTTATTTAATATTAAGAACCAACACCTTTTATAGAAAAGTTACAAATCAACAAATCAATAGGTATGCAATTAAATTTGTTTGACCCACAAACATCTACTTGAGACTAAGAGGCCTTGATAATATGATCGAAATATCAAGATTTAACATACCGCACGCTTAGTATTAAAGTGACCCATTTCTGAATAATACACGTCCCAAAATATCACCTTAATTAAAAGACATAGGGTTTAATTTTGGGAAATATCATATTCAGAATTGAGTCGCTTTAATTCTAAGGGTGCGATACGGTTATTTTGTGTGATAAATTTATAATAGGTTTGAGAAGAACTAAAAGTAAGATGAAATCTAATGTACACAAAGAGTAATTATTTTTCAACCGCACAGAAGAATAATAAGGGTTACCCACACTAACCTCATCGCGCCGCCATGTTTGTTTTCCTAGGTCAGGTACCGTGCGCGAGCGCACAGGTACGCCCCTCTCCTCCGGAGAGAGCTTGTTTCCTCTTCTTTTTCAGATGATAATGAAAAAACAACGACAAAATGTACGTTCCGTAGATATGTGCTTATCATGTGTCGGTTGAAGATAGATAGGGAACTGAAATGATTTAAAACTGTACCTCATATCGAAGTAATAAGAGGCTGTGTTCTAGGGTGTGGAAAGCAAAGTTTTTGATGTCGTGGTAAAAAAAAAACGGATAAAATAATAATTTGTTGAAGGTACTTAAAAAAATAGAAATCGTGCAGAGTTTTAACGTTACCAATTACCAAGGCCAGCCAGTTAACATGTCGGTTAGGTTAGGTTACTTGACTTCAAATTCGTGAGCTACCGCATATATTTTTTGGTGGTTTTTTTACCAGTGCCTATGAGTTTTGGTAGATCTAAGACAACCTAAGTGATTACTTTGGACTATTAACTTAAAAGTGTAATTATTATAGTAATAACCCAGGGCCCAATTTCATAAACACGACAGGTGACAGTGATAATTCGCCGTACTTGACTGCGTCGATAAGTAATGCTACAGACTTACAGACTTAACATCATAGTGGGCAAGCGTGTATAACGACTTGTCACTGTCACCTGTCGCCTGTCGCGTTCATGAAATTGGGCCCAGTACTTAGAACTGTTATATCTGTTGTCGCTCATTTCTTTTTTTACAAAACATTAAAGTACTCCAGACGACTTCGAAAACATCAAAAGTTACTTTGTAATACGCAGAGTTCATCCATTTTCTATTAAATCCGAACTCAAAAACCACCCCTAGCTCGATCGTCCTGTGACTAAAAATAGAACATTACCGCCGTGAGCAGAAAGCTTCCATTGCACGGGACACTAAATTAAAAACAAGGGTAGCAAGCCACAATGCCCGAGGCCACAAATTAATTTCGTATTACGACTGTTAAGTATTTCCCACACCGGCTGAGCCACCACTACCCCGGTATTAGGTTCGGTGGTATAGTTCCAGGGTCCCCCGGGCACTTGTCCCGGCTTTATACCCGGATTAGCGGGTTTACAGGGTTGTAGGCGGGGAATAAGATATCGGGGTGAATGTTAAAAAAAAATCTGCTTTACTTGTAAGTTGTATAACACGTGATATAAATGAAAAACGAAGGTATATAGGTTTACATGCAAGTCCTAAAGTTGTTAACTTCGATAATTAGCAATCTATAGTCACTTAACTTTCACGTCATTCCATTAAGAATGTTTACTTAAAATGTAAACTATGCAAAGTAAACTATAATTAGATAAGTATGTAAGATAAGGCTAAAATGAAAAAAAAACATGTTTTTTTTTGTTGAAAAGAGGTCCCTCTTTACCCATATTTTGCACAACTACTAAACTGAGGTACCTTCCCGTCTTAGCCAGTAATTGATTAATTTATTAAATTTACTGTTACAGTTTTAATTCAACGTCATTTTTATTTTAACTGTCAATTTTGTGTATACATATGTAATAACTAGCGGACGCCCGCGACTTCGTTCGCGTAGAATAAGTAGCCTATGTCCGTCGGGAATAGTGTAGCTCTCTATTAGTAAAGGATTTTTGAAGTCAGTTCAGTAGTTCCAGAGATTACCCCCTACATACAAACAAACTAACAAACAAACGAAGTTTACCTCTTTATTATATTAGTGTAGACAAACAAACAAACAAAGTTGACCTCTTTATTATATTAGTGTAAATGTAGATAATGTAGATAACCATGCCAGATGAAAAAAAAGCTAATGCATTTTCGTCTACGTAATGATTTCTACGACGCCATGTTTAGAGTACAGATAGATACCTACCTAAAAATTATTTTAACTTGCTCAATAGTTTTTTAATCAGAATGTTTCAATAACCTACAGCTATCTCCCCATAGAGTTTGCGGTATAGCTTTGATTGTTCTGAAGTGCGCGCACGCTGCAATTCGGTCACAATAGAGAGCGTGGGACTCTAGGACCCTCGTTATAAACGTACGTACTTCAAGTACCCGGCACTTTAAAATAGCGATGGACCAAATCATGCGCATGCCTAATTAATACAGTCGCTATTAGGTACTTAAGGGAACAGATAAGGTTACAAATATGTCTAAAGAAGTTGGTTATTGTCTAATTTCCTTATTTATAAAAGCTTACCAAGAGTGTGATGGTGACCTTAGTAGCTGGGGAAGAGTGGAGTCGTGATCGTGAGGTATGGACTTCGATTCTTGCGATCGCCATGCATCAATGAGTTTTTCTACTTACTTATCAAATTCAGTGCTGGTGCTAGGTGAGCTCTCTGTTACTGGAAACCCTGGGTACGAGCTACGAGTGTAGCACGTAGCACTCCGTGGCAGTTTATGTGTTATTATTACTAACGCGGCAACTTTCTTACGGTAAGGGAAAACATTGTGAGAAACCTGCACATTTGCACATTCGTGTAAATTAATGTGGTACCATGATTCTGCCGGTTCGGTTTCCTTGTATAAGAGGTTATGGAGGTCAGATGGCAGTCGCTCCAATTAATAACCTGACCTGCCAAGTTTGCTGTCTTTGTCAAATCAAAGTGCAAACCATGTAACGTAACGTGCAATTACAGGACTAACTGTCATCTGGCCCTACACCACAAACATCACAAGGGCTACAATTTGAAATAACTGTAAAGTTTGTCATACAAAAATGTCATATAGTAGCGCTTGTAATTTTTGAGTTACAGGGCCTTGGCCACTGTGACAGAGGAATTAGACCGCCATTACAAATTCAGTTACGTGAATATACTGGTTTACTGACAATGTTTTCCTAGCTGTAGAGCATTGGTTTGTATTTCTAGAACGGTAGCATTATTTATTAGTGTTGCCTAACGAATCCATCGAGTTTTATTGATGTAAACAGATAAGTTCGTACTCTATCGATAATATACTGTGTAAATCGATAAACAAATTGGAATCGATTGCTGATATATCGATTAGGTTAACAAACAAATTTGTAGTGCCTAATTAGAAGATATACACGGCTGATTGGAGATTGCACGCTAAAAGTTGCACAAGAGTTTATATTGACTCGTCCTCGTAAAGGTATAAAATAGACATGTCTTTCATAGTTTTGCTAATGATTCTGTTTAAGGGTATAGTAGGTGTTATTTGTAGACATTTAAGTTTTTATTTGAAAATACTTGCGAGTGCTACATGATTAATTTGTAAAGTACATTAGTATGAAATTTAATAAATAATAATTTGACTGATTTCTAAAATTAGGTATGTCTTATTTTGAAAGCCATAATATTCTGAACAAGAATTATTCGCTGCCAAAAATACTATCTTATCAGTTGAAATATATACCTATAATATGTGCACTGATCAGAACCTATACTTATAAATTGTTCATATTGATTGGGTTGAGTCAAAATACTACATGCAGATACAAAGAAAAGTAACATCTATGTTTGTAAGCAAAAGGTCCAATTTGTATATGTGCACATTTTAATTTTAATTTGATATTGTTTTTTTTTGAGGCATAAGGTCGGATGTCGGTGTTTATTATAAAAAAAAACACTGTATTTACCAAAATTTAAACAGTTAAAACATTTTTAGTTATACGCAACATGGGTACAAACAATGTGCTAAAAATTTGATAAGCTGTATTACTATACTATAATACCTACTAATAAAATAAAGCAAAACAATAAAAAAAATATATCAGCTCTTCTGGAAAGACAACCAAACACACATCGGCCCTTATGCTTCTCGAGCCGTATATAGCATTTATTTACACATTCATTCTTTTTTTTTTACTTTTTAATACTTTTTATTTTACATTTATTTATAAAAGGTTCTTATTGACTTAAAGCGTTAGCTAAAGCATCCAACAAGATAACTTAAACTGAGAATTACTCGTAAACCTCTTACTTAACTAATGAAAATAATAATAATAGGCATGGGCGTACCCAGCTGCTGGCCTAGGGGGGGGGGGGGGGGGGGCAAGTCAGATGCTAGATTCGGTAATCTTCGTCCGCCATCGCCGCGCGCGGTTTTTTGGCAATTGCACCGTGCATTTTGTCAGTGTCCACTGCGCGGTTTATTTAAAAGTTAGAGCATAAGGCCCTGCTTATGCTTTGATTAGTAATTAGGCGAGTTCATACATGTTCTGCGAACTGCTGAGCTGCCCCCCCCTGCCCCCCCACCCCTAGGTACGCCCATGATAATAGGTACCTAAATACTATCTAGATAAACATAAAAACATAACCCTTCCTTTTGGCTTTGCCGTAGTCGGGTAAAAAGTAATTTTTAACATAAAACTAGGTAGGTACCGTGAGACTCGGACATATTAATAAAACGGATCGCTCACGTATTTTTACGTCGAGAAATGCCCGGCATGTTAAAAAGTAAAAATGGGTAAAAGGTAGACACTATTAGTGATTATTTACTATTTATTTTAACCTCTAAAGAAGAAGTTCTTGTAATTTTCCATTAAAAGAGCTTTCATAGACTCTACCACGACCTGAAATGCCTGTCTGACTTTGTTTGCCCTTGTTAGCGTGTTCAATAACATCTGAAATGAGTGGGGGTGGTGCATCTAATTAATGTGAGGAGGGGGGTACCGGGTACCCGGTACCCGGTAGCGGGCGTTAAGTGGCCCTCGTCGTAAAACCATAATAAACGCGAGGCTCACCATGCTTGGTACAATCACGCAGAAAGGTGAAGTTTTAAGAATTGTATAAGTACTTAATTTACGAGTATTCTTTCTCCTAGCGATTTTTACCGTTTCTTAATTTGGAATACGCTTTGATCATGAACATAATAAAGTATTTGGGATTTCGGAATTGTAAATATGATAGGAAATTAGTCTTAGGCGTTTTTAGCAGACCACAAAGAAAACGCTTAAGTCGTTTAAGTCAACGCAGTTGATTTTAACTCTACCGCTTTTGGAAATTCTAAGAAAGTTTTAAAACCAGGACAAAATACAAAGCGAAAAAAAGCAGACTCATAACAATGTATGACTTTTTGCTGGTAGCGATCATCTGATATCTATCAAATAAACATTTACTTTACTTAATTTACAGATTCAGGTGTTACTTTGCGGAGGTCCATATCAACAAAATGGAACAAATCACCTTGTTACCCCGTGAAACTATGTTTCACAGATGTGGATTCGCGGAGTAGCAAGGTATTTTTATAAATAAGTTTATTTATTTTGTTTGTTTATCTCCTATGCGTCAATATATCATTCATCCGTTTATGATTACATTTTGGTTAGTTGCTGAGCGCATTATCGTGAAGCTTCTTGCAAATTAGCCCTCTCTCCTGACGGCAGTTGGGTAAAAAAGGAAACATGTATCGCATTCCGGGCACAGTTATTAGTGACTTAATGAAATTCCCCTCTTTGAACCTCAGCACTTCTGTACTTGCCTGTATGTGGCCGGACCACCCGTGCTTGAGAGTTCTCGATGCGCAGCCTCCGAGACCCTCGCCTTGAAACAACGTCTCGGAAGCATCCTAAAAGACTTAATACTAATACAGATAATAGAATACTATACTAAGTACAGACACACGTCACACGACCTCCTAGACGTTCCCTAGTCTAGCAGGAGAGGGACATTGAACTTTCCACGTATTTTCTTAAGACTAGAAGCGCTATTTATCAACATACTTAACTTGATAATACTACCAAGTCTGCCATGCAAATTTTGGTAATAGACTATGCTATTTTTTAAAAATCTGTTTTTTAGGGAAGGTTTTTATGAACAATACTTGATAATTAAGTATTCGCTAGTAAATTGCACCTGTGCAAAGCCTGGGTAGGTCGCTTCTCTCTTATAGAATGATGTAAAATTAAAACATCAAAATTACTGGTAAAGATTAAACATGTCACCACGTCACACTGGCCAAAAAAACGTATAACCGCCATCGCCAACTCCTAGTTTGTTTCTCCGTTGCGTTTCGACTAATAAGTTTTTATCTCTCCCATCCTCAGGTGCTAACGACCCACCTCAACACCAGCCCTGACTGATAAATGTTTGCCTAGACAATTAAAGGCGTCGTGGGTGGTCCCAACATGGAGCAAATTCGTTAAAATTCACGTGACTATGCGCTTTTTGAATGGAGACGTGATCTGGTGACAGTTTTATTTGGGATCTCTCGAGGTTTGTGAGTGTTCTTAATAAAAGTCGTTTTGCGTCAGTGGCCGTTTGTTTGCGTAACTTTTTTATAATTTAAAACAAATATTGCTAGCAATCAAAGTCATTTATTTAAAGGATAAAGTTTTAACGTACAAACTTACAAACGTTTTAAATAGATCATAACGTAACCGCTTGTCAGCGCAAAAAACAATCTAAGTACCTACAAAAAATAAAACTACTTAAGTTTAATAAAATATGATATGTACGAAATACGAATGTATATTTCATTAATTATTTAAATTCTGGAATTATGTCCAATTCTACACTTAAAAAGTAAGAAATGTCAGGAATAATTATGGTTAGACAAATATTTTTCACCGTTTCGAACAATCGACTTAAAAATGTGTATAATTTTGGAGATACGAGTGTAACATTTTAGGCAATAACGATGAACAGTTTATAAATTGTTTCTACTCCTATCTGGTATTGTACTAATATGCTTAATTAAGTCCATTCCTGAGCATATTATAATTTTTAAATTATTTGATGGTATTTCCTACAACCGTATTTATTTTATGCATTATACTTCTCATAGTAGCGAAAAATACAAATAGATTCGAACATCACATTAAAAAGTGATTCATCACAAGAGCAATTAATATAATTAAAAATAAATATTAATAAAAACCGCGCGTGGCATAACGTGCGCCCACTCCATGGTCACAGCCGACCGATTTCTGAACGAAACGAAACGCATGCCCACTGCTTTCCCGCGCAAAAAACAACCTACAAAACTTTTACAGTTACCCAACACACTTAAATGTTGGTAACGCTCTTATTTTTATATTCAGTAAGGCGTTTAATTGTTTGTATTTTTTGAGGTAGGATACGTGGGGTGTAGATTTAAATTGGTAATCGAGTAACAATTAACCGATGCGTTAAAAAATAACCTCAAAAGGGTCACACAGTATAATTGAAGCGCGATTTGTTTATACTTTCGCAAGATAATGATCAATACGTTGTTGAATGAAGTGGGATTAAGTCGTATCGTAATTACGTCGGCGTGGGAAAACGTTTGTCTTTTGTGGGTAGTTACATACATACCTTCACAGTATGAATTGAAATAGAAAAACAATTTCAAAGACGATGACATGAAATCGCACACCTAGGTAGTTTAAAAAAATTATAATGTTTAAGGGCTATCCTAGGCATTTCGAGCCGTCTTTTAAGGTCATAGTCGTGTGGTCGCGAGTAATAACATGAAAACTATGTAGGTACTAACTTACCCATATTTTGCCTTTTCAAGAAATATGAAATATAATTTATTAAACAAACACCAATAGCAGATCCAATATTTTACTCGCAAGCAGACGAGTGGAGGAAGCGCCTGAAAAAATAAATTATACTTAATTTACGTTTAACGTATCACGTAACGTTTTAGGTAGCTTTTTGTTGTCTCAGAATGCTATCATGGGCTTCTTAATTATATTATCAAAACTGAGAAAAAAGGTACTGAATACGGATTGTAAGACAACACTAAAACCATAAAGGCAACGTTAAAAGTGTAAATACATAATAAATAAATTAATAAATGAGCAAGGTAACATTTTGCAAATTCACCTCGTGTTACCGCACTTAAATCTTTTTAGCACACTTCGTACATTACATTATATTTTAATTCAGTGGTAACACACAGTCGCAAATCTCCAAAAGTCATTGCGCACCTGGCAACACCCGTAACAACTTACATCCCATTAGAGGTTCATCCCCTTTCTCTAGCCCGCTCCCACGCGCCCCCTGCTGTGAAAACATCATTATAATCATATGCACGCGCTCCAACTTCCGTTGGACATCACTAGTTTTAGGGTTCCAAACTGTTCACTGTTTATAATTTTATGGGTCCACGAAACAGACTTATAATTTATTCTGACGACCGCATAGCCTAATGGCTTGTGGCCCTGACTACAACGCTTGAGGTTCCGGGTTCGATTCCCGGGAGGGCAAATGTTTGTATGTTGAATACGAATGTTTAAACCTGAGTCGTTGAAGTTATATGTATTTAAGTATATAATTATCTATATAAGTGTTTATATCCGTTGTCCAGTACCCACAACACAAGCAGCTTTAGTTGCTTACTTTGGGAAAAACATATCCCTTTCTAATCAATAGGCGTGTGCGAGAGGGATGGAAGCGTTTATGTGCGCGATACACGCTAGCGTGCTACTAAAGCTGATAGCACAAAACAGTGTATAATCTCATAATGTAACATACATAATGTAGCTTTATCTACACACATATCATAAAGGCTAAATAACGCGTTCAAAAACCCTAGGAAATGACCAGCATTATTACAACCAATGTTATTATAAGAATTTTCTTGTCTGTGGTAGTAGGTAAATCTGTTCTTTATTGGTCATCACATTACCGATATCTCGTGACTGCTCATGACGTTATGAATTTAAATTTGGAACAGCTGTCAAAATTCAAGTTGGTCTCTATTCTAGTATCCACAGATATTAAAACAGTTATCGATACGAAACGTCAACTCAGTATGATTTTTTAATTTAAACGCACGACATTTGATCTCGAGTGACATGAAAATAGCAACTTCATTCGTTCGTCTATGGTTTAAAAAAAATGTTCGTACTGACGGATAGATCGAATCACAGAGTAGTTTTTTAATATACATGGCCGCCATTAGTTGTCATTCTTTTTAGGTTTTTTGCTGTTACGATTTTTTGCAGTTATGATATGTGTGTAGATAAAGTAATGTATGCAACTGTATATAATTAGGCCTTAAAACACTCGTGTGATCCTATTATGAAACTCGCTGACGCTCGTTTCATAAAACCACACTCGTGTTTTAAGGCCTCTCATTATATAGCAGTTGCATAAAATACTATTAATGTATTTTTTGTGAGTCTTAATTTGTCCACCAGATACTGGTCAAATATGGTATTTAATAAGCCTTTTGACCATTATAGGTTAAAAAAAAAATATTTTGGTCTACGGGACCCTCTAAAAACTAACCCCATTTTTATGGCCAAGGGCGGGAAGCGCTCAATGCTGGTATTAATGTGTAATTTGTGATAACTGGGGTGATTGATTAAATAAGCGTGCACCATGCAGATAAGTGCATGCAGCAGATAAGGTTTCAATCGAGGATCGTAAGTTGGTGTTGGAGGAACATGACACGTATTATGTAACTATTTTATGAGATAAGTGGTTTATTCGGGTCGGGAAACATAACTTTTCATTTTGATTTCAGGACAGTTAAGTGAGCTTTAAAGTACCCAGAGGTTTTATAGAAGGCAAACGAGCAAGTGGGTAACCTGATGGTAAGTGATTACCAACATAAACTCTTGCAACACCAAGGAGATTGCAGATGCGTTGCCAACCCAGAGGCCTATGGAATACCTCTTGTGCCAGTAATTGCACCGGCGGTCTTGCTCTCCACGCCGCACACAACAGCACAACCACTGCTGCTTAGCGGCAGGATTAGTGAGCAAGCTAGTTTTGACTGTGATTGATTTGAAGAAGTTCTTTTATGTACATTACATTGTAATTGAGTTTTCGTAACCCGGAGCAGGTCGCTAGTCATAGGATAAAATTGAGCTTTATTATCATGTCATCAATTTTAACACGAATTAACGCAGTGCTCCGATATTAATGAGGCGCATGCGGATTACTGACAATAAAAGGTATACCCTGTAGTTAAGGAATGAGCGACAAGTCCCTGTGCCAAAGCAAAATCGTACGTATTACGCAGCAAATAGCGATTATTCCAGGGACCTTCTGCTCATTTCACAAAATGTAGATAGTTAAATTTTGTGACGTCATTGATGCAGTGACGTCACACGTCACTCTGTACAGGGGAATACGGAGTAATTTCCGGTGCAATAATTATGAATATTACAGGGTGATGTATTGAAATATAGACGTTTTAATTCAATTTGATCGTGACATGATAAGTTAGCGTGTAATAACCGCAACCCATATAGAAACAACTCCGATCGTACGGAGGTCTGATAAAAATACGTCACATAAGATACAGGTATTTTAAAATATTCTTTTACATAATTTAAAATATAGGACATTCCTATCTGTCATGTTCACTTTGTCCGCATATTTCCTTTGAAACACACGCAACGGATTTTGATACAGTTTTCACTGTCATTTTAGAGAGTTTTTTGCGGCAGGTTTTATCTATACTACACAAATATTACACCCTAATTGTACCTGTGCAAAGCTAGGACTATTCGCTAGTAATTCTATGAAAACCAAGTATCTCATTTTGACATAGGTCTAAGTCAGGGTCTACAACTGCATCTCACAGTCCGACATGGACCCTCGAGTACCACCGATCGGGAGTGCTACTTTTGAATCTCACCGGGTGACTAAAGCTCATCTAAATGGCCGTTTTTCATAGAGATCCGGCGGTTTGGTGAGATTCAACAATTGCATCTCTGGCCCAAGAATACTACATTGTTGGCGGTATAAATAAAGTTGTTCCGTGTCCAATTTGCTATTTCCTGCAAACTACGGTCGATTATGCGTAGGTATGCGCAGGCAGAGGTTTTCCACTCATTTCAAACTATAGCTAGAAGTTAGCTCTTAGGACTTAGTGGAGAAGCCAGACTGGCCCTTATGCTGAAAAGGCTATCCGCTCTACACCTATGTATATTGCTTAGACCTAATCGTATAGGCGCCCTAATAGATGAACATGATATAATTAGTTAATGACTATAATTTTTTTTATCATTGCATTCGATTTTAATTTAGTGTTTTTGACGATCCGAAATGGTGATGATTTTTTTGTGTTCTTTGCTTAAGTTCGTATAACTTGACATTTTCTAAATAAATTTTATAATATAACTTTATATTGACTGAATAAATAGACTAAACTATGGCACCTTACCCGAATTCTTCTACTCAAATCATATTGCAACGATTTTCAACTAAACCAATCACTTACTATTACGTTTTTGTGTCATGACGTGTTGGGTATATCGCAAACGCACGATAGCGATGACTTTGACATTTATACTTTACGCCTCTGCAATAAAGTTTTTTTTTAATGTTCGAAGCGTGAAAATAACGTATTGATGCAGGGCAGTACAGGTGGGCCTTAATCAAATTACACAAATTGCGACATACAATATTCATGGGGAAGGGACGCGCTCGCGGCAGACGAAAATTGACGAATTTTAAATGACAGAGGACTAAAAAAAGAAATAAACGTTTTGAAATCTAGTTTTAGTATTGTTTGGGTTTCTATAAAGACGTAAATATAAGCTCTTGTAAAATATATAACTTTTAAAATTAGAAGTTCGCTTTTTTTATATATAAACATAATTTAAAACAATTAAACTATATAAAAACTAAATACTAAACATTAATAGGTACTAAAATTATAATTAAAGTATATCAAAAAAAGAAGGCCCTCTTGACATGGTACCGAAGATACTGGCAGCATTACCTCTCTGTATAGCTAAGCTTATACGCTGTGCGAGGTAGCTGCCAGCTTTTCGGTCGCCAATGACGTCACCCAGCCTTTTCGAGATCTCTTTGAAGAGGCCTAGTGCACTAGGACCCCACGGCCCAAGGGTCTCAACTCCCAATGGAACAAAGTTCGTTACTTCTGAAACTTGAAAGCAAGTTTAAGTCGTGGCAGCCGTGGATTAACTTTGCGGAGCCACAAAAATATCGACGTACGGTCAGCGTCAAAAGTAGCTGAACATTTTAGTACCTTGTCGCTGTCAGTAATGTGACGAATTGGAGCAGCTCTTATTTTGTATGTTACTATGACAAAGTTCCTAAGTGTGGTGTGTGGTTCCATAGGGTTTCTACTTCTGAGGCTGACTGTACTACAGCACTGGGCGTGCGAATGAATACGAGTTATACGTTAGATAGAGAGGCATACAGTAAGCCCGTTCATAAGAACGGCATAAGCCTAGGCGCTGTTTTTGTCTACATTCTGCGCTCGTCGTGCTAAATAGGTACTAGTACCACAGAATAAATAAGGGTACTAACGTACAGAAACTTCTCTTTTTCGACCACCATGAAACGAATTCCAACTTTATGATCAGGCACAAAAAGTTCGTATTACTTCATAAACATTCGCCAGGCGGCATGCGTCAAAAGGAAGGCGCCGCTCACGCCCGCCTTCCACCCGCAATGCCCTGGCGCACCGCTAGGGTTGGGCTGCTTTCTATAATACTATCACAATGCGCGACACAGAGTGAGCAGGGACGCGCGCGGCAAGCCGGCAACCTACTGCGATTAACCTATGCCATAGGTAATGCGGCGAGCGCACCTACAGTGCGGAGTGAAATGACCTCGTTCTGAATAATTCAAAAAACTATTTAAGTATGCACAGTAGCGGACTTACCAGCAGGCTGAGTAGGCTTGAGCCTAAGGCGGTAAATTTTAGGAGCGGCAAATTTGGTAAACGATTTTTTAGCCGTCTCACAAAAACCTAAAGTCGAAACGAGGCGTAGATTATCTAACACGTAGAAGCAAGGGCAAATATGTATCTTCACCACTGGGTATGCATTCTTGCAAGTGCACTAACAGATCGCTAAAAAATCCCGTATCGATAGATTTACCGCTAACTTGTGGCCAGCACTAAAAAATAATCGACAACCTGATTAATTCATAACCGGTAATGAGGTAGGTTTTTAGCCTGCCGATTGATTCGTGCCCAAATTGTCGCGCTGCGGCCGCCTGAATATTTGATCGCAGAATTCGCAGTGCACCGACGTTATTAAATGTAATTTCTATACGACTGGTGTGTATCTATGTGTGGGTGAAAACATCGGTAGGTAGGTATATAATTAAAGAAAGACAGAGCGTAAACTTTAGTTAAGTTACTAAGATAATCTCTGTTCATTTCCTGGATTTTGAGAGTAGGAAAAAAACCCAACATATTTTTTTTCTTTTAATGCTGCTACATTTGAACGTTTTACCTACTTTTTCAAGAAACAAAATACTCCAAGTCATAAAAAGGACTACTAATACTATATTCTACTTATTATAGAGTGCGTATAGGTAGGTATGTACCTACCTGGTGCCAGTAAATATTCCTAGTTGTACCTTTAAGTGTTACAACTACACACATCGAGTAAAATATTTTGACACATTTTCTGTGGTAAATCTGTCAAAGTGTATGTAACTGCTGTACTAGGCTGTACTGCTACAAACTATCTGATACCTCGCTGGTAGGTAACTATCTGTTGCTTGAAAACTAGGAACGGTGATTAGAATTATCCTCTGATAACATACTAATTACCCAACGCTATGAACTATCACACCGATAACTTTTCACACAAACAAAAGCGTTCGGTGACGCGTTTTCCGGCGGAAGTTCCCACCCATAGATTAAAGCAAGATGGCGTCGCAAGATGGCGCAGGCACGCGGCCGGCACGTGCGTACGCGCACCCTATGCTATTTTACGTGTTTTCATTGAAAATATTGTAGAATAATAGAGACAATGGCGTGTTGTTTCACTCTCGAGTAAATTGGTTCCGGGAGGTTGGGGTTAAAACGCAATTGAACTGGTCATTATTCACACATAAAGAATTCAACGCTGCTCAAGCCTAATCGAATCGGTACAAGGGGAAAATATAGTTCCATTGAATTCATTTTCCAGTTATATAAAAGCGGTAGCATGGTAAAAGTATTTGAATATCACAAGAAATGATAATAAATGACTTTATCATGCAATTCACCCATACCAACTAAGTTATTTGTAATGTGTCAATGACACATTTTTTTGGTCGTACCTACCCATAGCTGAACGAATATGTTCCCGTTTTAATAGTTAAAACGGCATATGAGAATGAGCCAAAGGTTGAGCCTCATCCAATTATCTAAACGAACCAGTTCTTTTAAAATGTGATTACTGAATATTTGAATTGTTTTAACTCGTACAAGATGAGTTGTCAACCCAGAACCTACAATTGATATTCTCTACTAACTCAAAACTGACAGCTGTCAAAAGTTTATTTTAAATTATTAACCCATTCACGGCCCATGACGACACATATGCGTTAAAAAGTACTTCATACTCATTTATAGTCAAATACTTTAAATGAGCATGAAGTATTAGATGTCAGTGATGGTAATAAAAAAATTACAAACTACCGGATGATTTTAACGGGGCGCCGCTGCTAGATAGTATTTTATCTTCTCGCGTACCGTACAAATTATTCAGACGAAATAATCACATAATAAAATCCAATAAATAATTTAAATCCAATTTTCAACAGAGGACTAAGCAGTGAAATGAAATAAAACAATTATTAATAAGCAACGATTTATTATGGAGAAGACACACAGATGATGATATCATAGTAAAATAATAAGGCACAAATCATTTTAATAGTTTATTTTAACCCTCTTTGTTCATTATCAATCCCGGCAGTTACGTTATTAAATGTATTTATAATATTAATCTGTTAAAGGTAAAAATATCCAATAAAGCAACCACAAAATGATGAGTATTCGGTTATTAAAATTAACATCACAAAAATCGACGACACAACTCAACACAACCAAACTCTAATGCCAAAAGTTTCTTTTAATCAAACGAGGCCGTCAATTAGTCTTACAGTAAGAAGGATTTTTTCTTTTTGTATCTTTGATTTTAATAACTTTATTTTTCAAATCTGAGACACATTTCAAACTCCACTTCAAATTAATAGGATTGTGTAAGCAAACTGGTAGAATCAGACTTGTATGTAAATGGCCTGCTTCTCTTTTTTTATTTTCAAAAGTCTCCATACAAGTGGCGGTAAAGTTTTCCACCCTCTAAATCTTCTATTGCCATGTCTTTCTCGTATACTGTTGGCATGTCTAAGAATCAGGGTTGCAGGTTTTGATTTTTTTTTAATTCTTTAAACAATTAAAAACATTGACACTTTTTTTCAACTGTATTAAACTCTTTACCAATCTTTTTTTAATTAACAAAGGTTTTGTTCGTTTCACCCGACGGTAAACGTCACAATGACAGATAAAGACATAACACAAGTTAACTAACTTAGGTTTACGCAGCGTTTATTAATAAGAAGGTAAGAGTGCAAATATTATCAAACCTAAGAAAAAACTTTAAAAAAATCAAAAAATACAAACATATTTCTAACAGACAACTACAGCACATTAAAAAATATGGGAATATGTTAAGGTTTAGAGGGTGTAAAACTGTTACCCCCATGTTTTTTGGCTTTATTTATAAACGATCCTGTTAAAATACAATGAAAAAAAAAACTTAAATTGAACTCTAATCAGATAATGATACAGCTGACGAAAATCTGGCTAAAAACACAATGTAATCTTTGAAAAAGAAAGTTTAACATAATTGTGCTGGATGAATTTTTGACAGCCAAAAACATTTTAAGCTCAGAATTATCATTTGAAGTTAAAATAACGGACAAATGCATCAGTGAAATAAATATTTGAAATAATGAAGATGAAGTGGAGTCGTAGCAAGAAGTAACGCATAAAGTTATTTCTGTTTAAGTCAGACTGCCTTCAGCTATTAACACTACTGTTGACATTGTTTAGACCGTAAACCCACTCAAATTGGGCCAACATTGGCCAAATGACACAGTTATAACGTATTTATTATTTATAATTACAGTACTTCTAATTTCTTAATGGCTTTCGGAAATCTTCGTACATCTCACTCGTCTTACGTCAGACAGTATATTTTATATTTGTCAGTCGTCTTAGGAACACGAAGATTGCTGATAGTTATTATGAAACTAGACTTACTGTATAACCAATTGAATCCAATGTGTTGGTTGATGTTGGCCCAACATGTAGATATATGAGACTGAGGAATAAAATGTTTATAATCGGGCGGATGATTACGTATCTTAAGGCACCAGTATATTACAATCTACATTGTTTTTAACTGACAAGGAAACGAGTAACTAAATGAAACAAAAGGTTTAAAGGCCGATTCGCTTTTATAGAATAAAAATGATAATTGTTCATGTAAGTCAATGTAATTATTTAGTTTGCGTTACCTGTAATTAAATTATTTCACAATTATGAACATAAATCCAAGTACGAATAAATAATATAATATAAATAATAAAGAAAAATTAGGGTAATGGAGGATTAGGGTATATAGTAATTAAAAAAGATATTAGTAATATCAAAATCAGAGTATCTAATCTTCATTCATCTCGATCAAACTTAAAACAAACATTAATTCTTCTTTGTTATTCAAATTAAAATTCTACATGTTTGATTAGCATATTTTCTACCGTAAGAGCCTTTCCCACGTTCCAGAAATACCAGATTTTAATAATGCCAGATTCTCAAAATACCAGGTCTGCTAAAACTATCTAGCTACCTCTCGCAGCCCCTTTTATCTTGTTATCAGAAATTGTTGGAAATCTGGTAATTTGAAAATTTGGTATTTCCGGTACTTACAGAACTCGAAACAACCTTTTATCGTTTAAATTAATCTACGGCGCAATTTATCTATTTATTTGTAAGCGTTAATAAAATTATGACGATCGTTGAGAATATTTCTAATCTCCAATTTGGTATGATACTTATTTTTAAAGAATAAATTAATAAAATCAGTCTAATCTACGTGTGATGTCGGTGGTTAGTTAGGGCACATTCTATCTAAGGGCTATTACATTTCTACGTACTTCAAATAGTATCATATAACCTTTATACAACTTGTATAGCACTTGTTGGCTATTGGGAGGGCAATAAGCCCTAAAATTCTTCAATTACGAATGTTTGTGCCCGAGTCGGGGATGTTATATGTATTTAAGTATATATTTATCTATATAAGTATGTAAGGTATATCCGTTGTCCAGTACCCATAACACAAGCAGCTTTAGTTGCTTACTTTGGGTCTAAGTCAATTGGTGTTAACTGTCACAAGATATTTATTTATTTCGCACCCTTAGAATTAAAGCGGCTCAATTCTGAATATGATATTTCCCAAAATTAAACCCTATGACTTTTAATTAAGGTGATATTTTGGGACGTGTATTATTCAGAAATGGGTCACTTTATTTCTAAGCGTGCGATTTATTTTAATTACTACATTAAGACTTTAGTATCTCTGTCCCTGTTTATACAACTAGTCTTTTACAATGACTGACTTCGTATAATGGTTCAACTATACCTGAAAATGGATAACTCTTAATTATAAATCTCTACGCATGAAATAAATAGCCCTATCCGTTAGTAATTCTATGAGCATATTTCAACGGGGTTACATTATGTTACAGTGCAAATATTACTACGCTATGTTAGTGAAATTCGTGATCACTAGTTTAGAGCATTTTCAACCGCGATTCTACGGTATCATCAATATTTCGTGACATAACACTTTGACGATTCACTGCGGCCATTGTTTTACGAACTTTTCCCAGGTCCAGCCAACGCACATGTGCGTTCAATCAAGTAATTATAAAATTGTGACAGCGACGGTGGGTCAAAGTACCGAAAACGCGTATATGCGTAGACCGCAGTGAATGCCTTAATGAGAGTATTCTAAGGCTTTAAGTAGAATTGCCCAGTGTTTACCAGTTTGAGCCAGTATTATTATAGCTATAGCATTTTCTAATTCGGCACGTTCAAAAACCTTTCTCTTTATCATTTCTTGTTCAAAAACACACCTCACACTTTTTTTGGATTAACAACCACTTATTCTAGGTAACAAGCGTACCTTTTACAAATAAAGTACTTACTTAATTGTTACCATGATAGAGAGCATTCATCTTAAACGTAAAGTAGCTACTGTGACCCTAAGACTCCCCAAGTTTAATTTATCGCTATGTGCATTCCTTTTTTGTGACACTAGTTAGACAGAGCTGCAGGAAGGTATAAATTAAAATTGGGCAGTCATTTTAGGACCGCTGACGTCCAAATCATTAGCCCGTGAGCAAGATGCAATAACATGTATGACTAAGACAGAATATGCTTCGAAATTGTTCCGTATTCTGTCTCTAGGCGAAATATTTCAACATATTTATAGCAATTTTTAATTCGGTTACTAATAAACATAAAAAAAAACAAAATCACAAACATGAGCTAGATTATAGATATACGATTAAAAACATTATTTTTATTATTATTATGTTAGTGGAAATAAACCCAGCAAACAAAGTCCAATATTCACGACAATTTGAGACCAACATACAATTTTATTATAATTACTCAGCAACAAAAATATCGAATCCTCAATAAGTTTCTTACAGTATTTCTGACACGATTTTTTTTATTTTAATAATCGAGTTATACGTTCAAATCACACCATAATCAATCCTAATTATTAAAATAAATAATTGAGCTGACAGACAATGCAATTAATTCCCTATAACAAACAAAACAAATAATTTGACAGAAAAGTTGAAACAGATAGCTGGCTACGACAAAGTTCTAATGTAGCGATGTTAGCAAGAAAGCTAGAACCTTTTAGCAGTTAGCAATCAAAGTTTGCCAGTAATCAATTAATTAGCGCTTGTAAGACGCGACAAAAACGAAAACATGCGAAACAAAAGGAGTAGTCATCAAATATGGCGGCGTTAAGGCGCGTTTACACTTGTGATTAAAATCGTTATACGAGATAAAACAATCGTTAACTATGTTAATAATCTTTGAAACTAAAAATAAAATTTGTAGAAGAAATATAGATGAATTAAAGGAGTGAATTGACCTGAGCACCGATTAGTATATCGTTGTTAAAAACACACATAATATGTCATTGTTTAAATAAATAGTTTAAAAAATAGCACAATGGAAAAGCGTTAAGCGTGAATTATTCAAAATTGCAAACGTCAATACAAAGGTGCGACCCGCGGAGTGTCAGTAAATATCATTTACAGAGTACACTTTACGTAATTATTTAACAAACATCCAAGAACACAATGAATAAAAAACCACAGACAAACTCTCAAAGCACCACACACAATTTATTTCCTAATGCCGCATTCCTAAATAACAAAAAAACGGATCGTTTTGCCTTGTTTATCTTCTTTTTTTTTTTTTTTTATACGACATGGAAAGGCAAACAAGCAAGTGGGTCACCTGATGGTAAGTGATCACCACCGCCTATAGACACCTGCAACAACAAAGAGAGTGCAGATGCGTTGCCAACCCAGAGGGCTAAGATGGAATACCTCTTGTGCCAGTAATTACACCGGCTGTCTTGCTCTCCACGCCGGAACACAACAGTGCAAGCACTGCTGCTTAGCGGCAGGATTAGCGAGCAAGATGGTGGTAGCGATCCGGACGGACCTTGCACAAGGTCCTACCACCCGCTCTTCTTCTACAGGTGCCTCTCCACTACTGGAGGTTGGCCGTTAACTCTGCGAATTTGTCCTGCCCCTACCCGAACAACTGTTCCGCACTGGTGACTCCCATCCTCTATCTTACATATGTTCCTCGACCATGATTTTTTCCTTCGTCCATCACGCCTCCTCCCACCTACTTTGCCCATCATAATTAATTAAAGAAGGTGGTATCTGCGGAGCAATTCTCGCGTCAGTAGAGATGAAGTAATACTCGAGATAAGCCAAAAAGAGCTGACAGATCCCTTCAAAATCTTTAATTTTTTGACACATCTCGAATGTGAGATGAATCTCGATGAGTGCCAGAATTGGGGGCCTGTTGTTGATCATTGACATTTTCCCACAGAAAATCTGTCAAAATTTGACAATGGTAAAACGATCCGTTTCTTGAATACAGGAACGCGGCATAAATGACATTATTGTCAACAAGTAACATGGATATGCAAGCATTAATTTAATAGTATCTTCATTATTAATAATATCAATTCAAAAAAGTTTAGTGAGGATATAGTCCGTATTAAAGTCAACGAGGAATAAATGGTTACAACTTACATGCAAATTGACAGTTACACAAAGGATTTCTTTTAGTTAAGAAATTAAGAGTACTGTTACACAGAAATCATAAAAGGTATGCAATCATGAAAATTTATGATTGGGTGCCTATCTAAAAAAAAATCTACATGTTTTAAGAAACCTCTTGATCTATGAAATAAAAAATCTAAGGTAGATGAAATGTAAAAAGTGGTTTTAATTAGGTGACTTTAATTTTTTTTATATTCTGTTCTCAGCTTAGAACTTTTAAGCCATCCTGGTATTTATGGACTAATTTGTTCATAAAGTGACCTCTACTTTCCTTCTGACGGCGTCAAGCGTCTCTTTTGAATACCATTTAAAACTAAGAATGTGATATATACCCGCATCGGTGCCTTGGTGTTACGTCCTCTCTGTATAAATAAACCTAATATATATATTTTCTAATATAGATCAAGACATCGAACGAATATTAGATTTGAGCCATTTAAGGGGCTGAATTTTTCATCCTTTGTGTAACGTCCAGTTTCCATCATTGCATTGAACAACACTACATTCTGTTAATATATCTTTCCAATATAGACCAGAACATATCCGCGGTCACGGTACAGACTAGCTGTGCGAGCTCTGTTCGCTACAAGTCGGTAACGGGCCCGAACACAACAGTCGTGTTTGAGTTGACGCTCGTTCGGCGCGCGCGACTCGTGTTCGTGTCGTGTTCGGACTCGCTCGGCAGCGAATCGGGCCCGTTCGGGGTTATCTGGAGACCGTTGAATTTGGAACGCAGTTGGGTCACTAACCGCTCCAGTCTGGAAGATAAAGTTATGTTACGTATGCCGTAATATAGGTTAGGTTTGAAGTAGTTAGAATCGTAAAACAAGAGTTTTTTTTTTTAATGAAATAGGAAGGCAAACAAGCAAGCGGGTCACCTGGTGGTAAGTGATCACCATCACCTATATACACCCGCAACACCAAGGAGATTGCAGATGCTTTGCCAACACAGAGGGCTAAGATGGAATACCTCTTGTGCTAGTAATTGTTAATTAATTTAAACTTGACTTGGCTTTATGAAGATCCACAAGTACCCAGGAGACAAATGATGGCTTACATAGGTTTATTTTTCCTAAATCCTATTTCTAGGCTGTACCTACAAGCCTTCAACCTGTTTCATACAACAATGCGAGTTTAACTTGTTTTTAAAATCAAAATGTTTTATTTTCAATCCAAGTATAATGCTACGGTTACTGTATTATTGCATTGTCATTGGATCTATACACACATATACAAAATTTCATGTTGATCCGTCCACTAGAAGTGAGTGAAAATCGAAGATAAAGATATCGTTTCTGTATTGCCGCTATTTAATAGATAATCTAATAACCTTCTTTTATCTTATCTCATACTTACTTGAAAGCATGTTCTTCCGCGTTCTGTTTGGCTTTCCTCATGTCAGCCAGTTCCTTGCGCAAGCGCAGCGACTCCGACTCCTCGTTGCCGTTCGTTATCCCATTCTCGCTCGACTCTAGGCTGAGATAGAAAAGTGACAGATTTTAAAGGGGCTCCCATTATATCATATAATGGGGGGTCATATTTTTTTTCCGTTTTATACATAATGGTACGGATCCCTTAAGCCGCGGGTAAAATATCGTTCTTCATACACTTGAGAATATTAGCTTTGTAAGAATTTCATACAAAAAAAAAGTGACAATATAAAAAAAAAAATATATTAAAAAAAAAACATATAATGCTAGTTCTACGCGTAACAACAGCATATTAAAAACCATGGCTACAGCTAGGGGTTTAGATGGTAGAAACCACTATCGCCGTTTGTATGGGAAATGTTAGATATAGACAATTGTCTATCCTGCTAACAAGAGAGTAATTTTCTAAGCGCACTAGCAACAAGTTCGATGCTGGGGTAGCGTCACAGTATATAAATAAAGCAGTATCGAAACTAGGCCTATTTGGTGAGATAGATACATACGCTCCGGTGGAGCGTTAGGGTTGTTCTCTTAAATTTTCGCGCACTGTTTCGGGCGCACGCAATAACGATAAACGCAAAGCGCGTCCACTCGTCTCGACACGGCAGCCGCGACTGCAGCACCGCGAAAGTCCCTTAGCTGCCGTGTTGAGCGTGCGTCTGTGTGAGTGCGCCGGTTTCGAGCGTTTGTACGTAGATTTCTTACTGCTTATATGTATACTGTGGTAGCGTCCTAACTTGCTCTAGCGCGCTAGCTCGAGTGAACGAGACAGGGCGATGCTTCGTCTTCGAGTGCGTCGCTGATGCGCTAAGAGAATATCAGCGCTGCATTGTTAGAACTTACTTGTACAGTCGACAGTACTATATGCATTGCATTGTCATCGGATGCAACACACATACCCTTAACTTTAAGAGTGTCAATACTGAATGAGTATATTTTTTTTTCATTTTTATAATCAAATAAATGAAATGAAACGCTTTACCAATTTTGATTAAAAATAATTAAAAATCAGCTCTTTGTTCGTCTATACTCGAGCAAGAAATTGCTTGACCACTATTCGACCGTATTACAAACGGGTAAGGTTCAATAATGGTCAAGCAATTACTTGGTCGACTATACTAAGTTTATGGTATAATAGTATTTTATGCAACTGCTATATAATGAGAGGCCTTAAAACACGAGTGTGGTTTTATGAAACGAGCGTCAGCGAGTTTCATAATAGGATCACACGAGTGTTTTAAGGCCTAATTATATACAGTTGCATACATTACTTTATCTACACACATATCATAACTGCAAAAATTGGAACAGCAAAAAACCTAAAAAGAATGACAACTAATGGCGGCCATGTATATTAAAAAAGTACTCTGTGATTCGATCTATCCGTCAGGACGAACATTTTTTTTAAACCATAGACGAACGAATGAAGTTGCTATTTTCATGTCACTCGAGATCAAATGTTGTGCGTTTAAATTAAAAAATCATACTGAGTTGACGTTTCGTATCGATAACTGTTTTAATATCTGTGGATACTAGAATAGAGACCAACTTGAATTTTGACAGCTGTTCCAAATTTAAATTCATAACGTCACGAGCAGTCACGAGATATCGGTAATGTGATGACCAATAAAGAACAGATTTACCTACTACCACAGACAAGAAAAGTCTTATAATAACATTGGTTGTAATAATGCTGGTCATAACCTAGGGTTTTTGAACGCGTTATTTAGCCTTTATGATATGTGTGTAGATAAAGATCTTTACCTGGTGGAGACCCTGAGCACGCGCAGCTCGTCTTCCAGTTTAGCCACGCGGTCTGACATGCGCCGTTTATCCGCTTCCGAAGCTCGCAGGGAACTCTGACAAAGAAATTCAAACCAATAGTAATGGATAATTCTCAAAACCAATTTTTAACCTCTTTCGTTTCCTATCATCCATGGCAGTAATATTAGCATAACCCTAAGGTTCAAACCGCTATCATTCGCGCCAATTAGTATTTCTAGGATCTAATAGATCTAATATGACCATCTGATCCTAAATGGAGCTGAGCTTGTACTGCGAGTACCAAACATTGTTTTAATTAGGTATAAGAGAGTTAATTAATAATTTTTGATCGCGTCGCGAAATGTCAGGTATGTGTCAGGTAATAAAATTTGACTGATGAGTGATGCAGCTAACTGACACTTTGCTAGACAAACCAGTGTAGTAAATATCGTTATGTAGTGTCACTGACCTATAAGTAATGGACTTCTAGTCAGCGTTTAAAAAATGGCCGCATCAAAAGTAGGAGAAAAGTGAGAAAAGTACACTAAATCCACGATCGCTCGCGCTGTCAGTCTGTTGGACGGACGGCGCTGCTGTCAATGTCAGTTAGACGTAAAGTTGTAAATCCAATGACTATAAATGATAAACTAATAATTTGCATTTGTAACATTGGCGCCAACCTATATTCTTATGTCGGGCCGTTTTTCTGATGTCATTTAATGACACCGTACATCCATATATCATAATATCATTGCGTAGTATAAAACAAAGCCGTTATCCGTTCCTGTCCGTCTTTATATCTTCGGCTGATTACTACTTCTAAACTTCTTCTTCTTCTTTCTTCTTCTTCTTTTTTTTCTTCTTCTTTTATATGAGTTTGTAAAGACTTGAAATAAACGATTATTTAATTTTTATTTTATTTTAATTTAAACACCACACGCAACGGATTTTGATGCTTTGATGCAATTTTCACTGTCATTTAGATTTTTTTTTACGGAAGCTTTTTATGTATATTTTACATGCTTATTTATTATACTCGTACGAAGCCGGGGCGGTATGTTCGAATTTTTACTAAAATTGTGCCATCCCATCTATCGAAGAACGAGTGTATTGTTTTGCTAAACGACGAATACCTCGTTCATAAACCGACAGCCTACCTAAACCAATACATCGAAGGCAAAGGCACGACAACCGTCCCACCAATTCGCCCGCTGGCGTCAGCTAGTTCCGCATAATGCCGCGGTGACAGTAACGTTAGCGTAAGCCGGTGTTTTACTGCGCGCTCAAACGGACGGCTAATGTATTCGCGGACACGGGACGCTGACCGCGCACCTCTGGCGAGGGCGGTAAGATCGCACTTTGGGTTGTTAGAAAAAGAACTATTGTCGGGTACGCCTCGATTGTATGCTTAGTGCCCGTCAATATTTCAGAAACGTTGATTGTATGAAGCCCAGTGGCCCTAACATGACTGGCCAAGTTTAGTTTATCTCTATCTGCGTTCTTTCTTATGGCACTAGTTAGACAGAGACGCAGGGAGAAGTTAAACTAAACCTGGGTTGTCATGTTAGGGCCGCTGGATAGAGTAAACTGTGACGTGAGTTGAGGTTTTTTTAATACCACGTCGGTGGCAAACAAGCATTTACAGATGACATTATACAATGTCTAATGTGGTCGGGTCTTGATCGGACTTGTCCGAGAGATTTATCAGGTGACGCCTCCACAACACATGATATTTCTTCGGATCTGGCCATAACATTCACCAGAACGCACTCTTGAAATTCACCCTCGACTTCAGTAAATATTGGACAGACAACCACAGGTATTATATGGAATACTGGTAAGTATATTTTTGATATTTTTTTCCGAGAATTCGCAAATTCCAGGTACATTTTAGGCCTCCCAGTAGTGGTCTCGTAAAAGGTGGAGCCGCCGCTATCGGCCGCGCCACGCCGCACCAACGCCGTAAACTAGCACTATCGAAACAGAAGCTGTTTGACGTAACCTACCGTTAATCGATCAGCCTGAGTACACGATTCCATGACTTTGCCTTTATTTTGCCCGAAGATTGAACCCTTTTTGATCTGTGTTAAAAAAGGATAACCTCTGTTACTTCAGGGTTGATGATGATGAATAAGGATGGGAAATTGTTGAGGTAAGTTCATTTTAACTAGGGATGCATAAATACGCCATTCTACTGATAAGATACCGATATAGCCATGCCAATGCCGACGGTGAAGGTTTCAAAAGGTGTTAAAAGTTGTGGGTTAGATTATAAAGAGACGACACTAACAACATAACATACGTAAACAAACAACTAGCGGAATGAACTTACAAAACGCTGCGTTTTCCCGCACATAGATAAATTGTGCCACGTTTACAAATACGAACTTAGCGTGGGAATGGCACGAATTCAAAATGTTCCAGTGAGTCGGCAAATTTAATATCGTGGATTCCGATATACTTATAGGAATAGTAATGGTATCGCCTCTCTCTCCAGCGTTTGAGCTGAATGACGATTTTGCTGTCCCCTGAAACTGCCACCCGGGGCAGTCCCCCCCCTCCCCAAATATAATGTAAAAAAAAGGGTTTCTTTTTATTACAAACAATGAACATTACAATAAAATATCATGTGTATCTTTAACTAATACAATACTCGGCAAAGCGTTACAAAAATATCACCGCCAACATTTACTTCGCAAATTTATCACTGGAGAACATAAGGCATACACCAGTTTAGAGAGACCCTCGTAGTAGGAACAAATGCCTGTGGAACCTCTTCTGTAGTATCGTAGGTGCGAGGGCAGGAAGGCCAATTTAAGCTGGAGATCGGAGACCAACAATGAAGCTATTAGATTTTGGTACAATAACATGAGCAAGCAATTTTGTTTTTAATAAAATACCTCTAACGCGCTATTACTGCTCCCTTTAAAATCCAAATTTGAGGACTTTGAGGTCGGCTTAATGCTTATTAAGCAAGCGGAGTGCACCGTTCGAAAACGGCTCGCTAAGAAACTACCCCACCGTATGTCTGCTATGGACCCTTTAGGCTGCGAAAATCATCAGTCACCTTTATAATGGAGCGGCGTCCTTAACTCTTCATACGTACTAGTAAAACCTATGTAAGGTACGGAGAAGCAAAAATTGAATTTTATCAATTTAAAGGGTAATGTTAAGTGTGAAGGGGATCATAGAAAAAATAGTAGCGCGGCTAGACTGTAACACTCGCGCTCAGTAGATACTACGAGTAGCAATGACAGCAGCTTTGCGACCAAGAAGCGCAGCAGGCAGCAGCTGCAGTAATGTGCAGGCGTCTGCTGGTGGTGCGAGACCGAAACGCGCGTCCGCAGCACTGCAAGTCACGGCAGCAGCTTCGCGACCACAGGACTGCGAGTAGCACCGAAAGCAGTTTTGCGACCTAGTAGCGTTGTAGCCGCAGTAATGTGCAGTCGACTGCTGGTGGTGCGCGACTGAAATGCGCGACTGCAGTATTATAAGTAGTCAGGGCAGCAGCTTCGCGATTTAACAGAGCCGTAGCAACAGTAATCTTTCGGTACAAGCTGATGCAGCGGGGCTGTTGTACTGCAACTAGCAGCGGCAGGTTTTGCAGAGATCCATCCGTAGTAAAATTTTCGGCTAGTGTAGAGAGCGATCACAGTGCTGCTTAGTAATCATGACAGCAGCTTCACGACTAAAGGCAGCAGGCGTAGTTTAGTAGATGCGTCTGCCAGTGCAGCGCTACTGTCACTGCCAAGTTGCCCAGTGAAAAAATGCTCTTAAGCCCCGCTCCCGCTTCAGCTCTTGATTTGCACGACTGACAACGCGTTAAGTAAGATTACACGGCTAAGTCTATATGCGCAGACCAACAAACACACAGACAGCCAAGCGGACCAGCTAATTTTGTTTGTTCCGCTCGTTATATATTGTTACTATGTTGATGTATTAGCTGCCATCGTTACGCGTGGGCTATTAAAATAAGTGACGATCGACCGTGCGAATTACGCAAGTCGAGAGAAACTGTGTATATCTTAAGAGTGTAGAGAATTACCTAGTCAGGTAAAGCCGTTAGATTTGTGTTTTAAAATATAAATTACTTGCTCAGGCTGCTTTTCCACCAGAGATGTGCGAGGATGCGTAGCGAGGGATGTGTTTGTAAGAACCAATAGAATCGCTTCATTTACCTCGCCTTGGTCAGCACAGCTCTGGTGGAAACGGCTCATTGGTTCTTTACAAACACATCTCTCGCTCCGCATCCTCGCACATCTCTGGTGGAAACGCAGCCGTACTCAAATCGTGAATTAATTTTGTTAATATTAATAACATGTATCTGTGGCGATTGTGATTTGATAAATATTGAAAGTTGATTTAATGAATGAAACCATTATCAAACCGCGATAGAATATAATCGGAGAGTAACGTCAGCACACTGTCATTCACTTGCGTCAACTTCTTTTCTATATGTATGAAGTGACAGAGGGCTGATGTTACTCTTCAATTATATTCTAATCGCAGTTTGATAATACAAACCAAAACAAATCTATTGTATAAGATAAGAAAAAAGATTTGATTATGCCGCAAGCTCTTTGGCTCGTATTCTATCTATGTACGCATTTAAGCGCCCTCTTCCAGTTAACGTTTTGACGTGAAAAGATAACAGAGGCGGCCGAGTTACTTTCACACTCCATCAGTATGGAATGGAAGTATGGATTTAGGATTAATTCGCGCCCGTTCCCACCGGTAACCCGTTTAGCACGTCGCAAACGCACGCTAAGCAAGTTACTGGAATCATATTTTTGCACCTCAATTAACTTATTACGATCGTTCGGCTGCGCCGGCGCGCTAATTAGTCGCGCACACTGCAGGCGAGTGGACTCGCCCACGCGCCTTTCCAGGAGATTCACAAGTACATACTATGTGAGTAGATAAGTGGCTAAGGATTCCCACGGACATGTTTTGGACAAAAAAAAACTGAAGTTTGAGGCAATGTGTTTTCAAGTTGGACGCTTACTACAACAGAATAACACTTTATCGAAATACCTGACAAAACAATACCGAAAAGCTATAAATAGAGAAAAAACAAGGCGTTAACGCTACAATAGCAGACATCTACTAAGACAAGCTTCTTTCTAAAAAACTCTGCTAATTAAAAAGATCGTTAGTTATATTTATTTATTGTTACTGTTTATTATCAAAACGGTTGTCTGGAAGAGATCGCTCTTAAGCAATAAGACCGCCTATTGTCTACCTTACTAATTTGTTTCTTTGTTTATTTTGTAGTTTTTATGTGGTAGTCTTTATTGTACAATAAAGAATATTTGTTGAAATTGTTGTTGTTGTTATTTATCCTATAATAAATAAATAAATATCTTAGGACAGTTAACACCAATTGACCTAGTCCCAAAGTAAGCAACTAAAGCTGCTTGTGTTATGGATACTAGACAACGGATATACTTACTTATATAGATAAATATATACTTATAACATCCACGACTCGGGCACAAACATTCGTATTCATCATACAAACATTTGCCCCTCTCGGGAATCGAACCCGGTATCTCAAGCTTCATAGTCAGGGTCACTAACCACTAGGCTAGCCGGCCGTCATAATATAATATCAACATTAATTTGCATTAGCTGTAATTATTCCAGATTTTTCGCTTTAAAATCTTCGGAGACAAAGAGAGGAGTTATTTTCGACAGTTATTAATATTATTAAAAAAGTACGCGGTATCAAAAGATAACCTGTTTCGGAATGTGTAAAGAAGCCCTTGCTTTTGATACCTGACTTGAGCTGGCTCACTTTAAACTTTCGATTCTTTTTGACTCTGTTTGCAAAGAAATTTTTATTTAAAATAAAATCAAATTAGGTACTTAAACAATTTTTCAAACTATTTTAAATCGATAGCATTAACATAATTAATAGATTCAGGCGTTACTTTGCGGAGGTCCATATCAACAAACTAGAACATATTACCTTGCTACTCCGCGAAACCAGTGCCGGTTTCGCGGAGTAGCAAGGTAATTTGTTCCAGTTTGTTGATAGCATTAACATTTATTATGCGGCCTCCGATTTCTGAACCCTAGAGTCACAGGTACGCGACGGTTGGAAAGTCGGAACGCGGCGGGAGTCGAACCGGCGTGACGTCACCGGGGTGGCGCCGCTGCAGCCATCCACTTACATCTGCCAATATTTGCTCGGCACCCCTCGCTCGCACTCGCACTCTCACCCGTTCATATTTCAAATGTGCGGGGAAACACCAAAGACTACAAAATACTAAATTACGCGGCCGCGGCCGCTTTTACACGGAAGCTTAGGTTTAGGTGTCACGTGCGTCGAGCATTAAAAAAAAACAAGATTCTGTAACTGACATAACTGAAAAGAGAAGAACAAGCCTTTTTAAACCAACAATAAACTTATTTGGGTAAAAGTAGATAGAAACAGCTTCAAAGCCTTCTAAATATAATTTGAACATAATATTATAAAGTACATATGGTCGGTAAAAATAAACAAAAACTCCACAAAATATTTGACGACCACCAAAAACATTTTTATTTTTAGTTTATCCCCGGATTGCTAACAATTTATTTATTTATTTAATTTCACAGTTTACAAAAACAATTATAATTCGCAGGCTTAACAATAATATTAAAACAACTTATAATAAGATCCAAAAACGAATCCATAGTTTGTTACCCTAACTTAAGTTAAAACTAACTACTAAAGTATGTGTAGGCTCAGCCAGTGTCCCAGTGTACCAGTGTACTGGACTGACACCTGTGTGCGACCGTTAATGCCACTAGGCACTCTCTACCAGTTAACAATTGTTTGTAAATAAGTTGTTTGAATGTTGAGTACGGCAATCTCATTAGTGATGTATGTTACGCGACGGTGTGAAAATGGCTCCCATCAGGCGGGTGATGCGAATGCCCCCGCTTAGTCAAATCGATGCGCGGGAGTCCCGTCGATTACATAATTCGCCGTGTGCAAGCGCGCGGAACACCGAATGCCGACGCAGCTTTATTTTGAGGCTATGTCCCATTTTTCGGCCGATTAATAAACATAAGTCAATAAGTATTTACTTTGAAAGATTACAATTTGATAACCTACGTTAAAATGCAACATACCCTGTTACACACTGAACTGTAATGGATTTCTAGTCAGCGTTTAAAAAATGGCCGCATCAAAAGTAGAAGAAAAGTCAATAGGTCGCGCTGTCAGTCTGTCGGACGGACAGCACTGCTGTCAATGCTATTATTTTGTAAAAAAACTTATTTGCAACGAAACTTAATAAATTATTTTTTTATTCAGTTAGACGTAAAGTTGTAAATCCAATGATTATAAATGGTAAACTAATAATTTGCATTTGTAACATTGGCGCCAACCTATATTCTGTCGGGCCGTTTTTCTGTTGTCTTTTAATATGAAGCTGTACATCCATGCATTTTAATATCATTGTTGTTATATGATTAAACAGGAATACTTGATTTTCCCTTTTCTTAATAAGTATAAGCACTAGTTTTTTTCTTTAATTCTCGACGCTCTTTGTTTGCGATTGCGATGCGGGTTGAAGGTTTTCAAGGGGTTCATTCACAGTCTACTCAATGTAGACATTACAAAATAACATTTTAATTTGGATTTATTTAAAAATTACACCTCGTTTTACTTTCTTGCCGGTATTTTCACATTAGAGATTTTTTCCGAACGAGTGGCAAATTTTACGACTGTAAGCCTAATCTGAATAAAGTTTTTTTTACTTTGACTTAGTTATTGGAGCAAGAGTTTAGAAGAGATCGAGGTGTAAAAAAATAGCTTTTTTTATGAAATAGGAAGGAAAACAAGCAAGTAGGTTACCTGATGGTAAGTGTACACCACCTATAGCCACCCGCAACATCGAAGAGATTGCAGATGCGTTGCCAGCCCAGAGGGCTGGAATAGCTCTTGTGCCAGTAATTACACCGGCTGTCTTGCTCTCCACGCCGGAACACAACAGTGCAAGCACTGCTGCTTAGCGGCAGGATTAGGTCCTACCACCCGCAAAACCTCACCCTCTACACAATCAATAGACAAAATGGTTACCTTTGGTATGCATTAAGGTATAATCCATTTTGACAGTTTCGGGTGTGTACACTTGGACGTGTACTGAGGTTATCTCCATCCTTTAGTTCTTCATCCAAGGCAAGTGTAGATCAGATTTGTGTTCCATACGTGTCGCATCATTACCGTGCCACAATAATAAACGACGTGTCTAGAAACACGTCAAGTAGAACACAAATACATCCAGTGTATCAAAGGGCCGTTTCGCGTTCGTACAAAAAAAAAACTATATTCACCATGGAAATGACGTTCCGCCGAAGGCGTGAAGTGCCCTCGCCCACCCAAGACGAGCAAATACACCTTAATAGCGATTGAGGTGAAAATAAACGTGTTGATGGGGGAAAAAAATGTTTAGCTTACAGCTTTAGGAGGCGAAAAAATAAAGTTTGTTTTTAATGTCCCTTTGCTGTACTATATTGAAGTGAAATAAGGACCTCGTGGAGATACCTACGAATATAATAATGGTGATACGAATCACTTCGATTATATTTTTCGGAAATTAATGACTACCGTCGGCATATGGTATTTGAAGAGATGACTTATTTGTGAAGGCGTTACTTTTGTACAGAATATTAACATCGTAATCAACCGTCGGCCTTATCAAGCAATACAATAGCATTTTTTATTTTTACAAATAAATAATTCTTTTCGAACGTATCTCATAAAGTTATAACTGCCATCTGTGGAAAAAGTTCGAAACTAAAACGTACTCTCGCACAGTAGCGGCGTCAATGCCACGCAACTGACGCCACCTACAGATTGTTTACAAATGTTCTCTATTTGAACGGTAAACGTTGCGCATCTTGCTCTATAGATGGCGCTTAACTAAAGTAAATTAAAAATCTACCAACCTTGATCTCTTCCAGAGTCTTCTCGCTGAATTTCGTTTCGGGTGGTGATGCTAAGCTATTCTGAAACAAAACAAGGATGATAAAACTCTTGGTGTCAATCTACTAATGAAATCTGGGAATAGTTCATTGGGCCGGGTATTTCATGCCATGTTCTCCGAATTTCATCACAATGGAAGTTTCGCTATTATGGAAAGCTTCCGTCGGCAAATCAAAGATCACGCTAGCGATTTCAAACGCACGGGCGAGACAAGATTCTGCCTAGTGTTGCCTGCCAGATGGCTAAAGGAGGACATGTCCTCCTTTTACAGTTTGTCCTCCCGTCCTCCCTTATCTACAGTGTATTTAAGTGGGAACTGTGAAATCAGTAAAATCCTTGATTTTACACAATATAATTTTAGAAACGTGCCGTGTTAAGATTTACATGTCGCACCCTTAGTATTAAGGGGGTTCGATTCCCATAGAAAATGTCGGTGCACCTTTTGAAGCTTCTAGGACATTAATTTGAACGGATTTTTTTGGAAATAGTTAGTTATGGATTAATTACTTACGTAAAACCAAACAAAGAGTTGCTTTACCGATCCTGAACTGCAGTAGGATCCAGGAAATTATGATGCATTTTACCGTTGTGGGAGTACAACCGCAACCATGTGTGTGTGATATCTTTAGATGGGTGCGTCAATTAGTGACAGTTAATATAGGTGAGTAAAAACCTATTGACAATTTCGACCAGTCACGTGACCACCTATTTAGTTCCGTGGTAACATTTACATGGGTAAAGATCGTGAAAGACCAAGTTCAAATCTCGTTGTATCTTTTTTTTTGTATTTTAAAATTTTCTTTTTTCAATGAGTTTTGCAAAGTAGGATATAGTCTTCCAAAGGAAATGATAAAACTATAATTTTTTTTTTCTGATTTTGGATACAACGTAACATGATTCATTTTTATTACAATCTAAATGGAATAAACGTTCGTTTAACAAATAAAGAAACTGCCTTGAATAAAAGGATATGGACAAACTGCAGAAATATCTCAAAAAGGTAGAAATTTAAAGTTTACAACTATGTTAAATTTCATCCGGCTCACACGATTACTGTGGTACTTTTCCACAATAAATGACATGCTGATTCCTTCACAGGCATTGTCACATCTTTAAAATATTTACTGTGAAAAGGTTCCGTGCAGTGGTTCGCGGATCAAAACTGTGCAACTGTGCACTGTATCATACACGCAATGATACTATCCTTTATTTATTACAGAATAAAATTGCCCGCAGTATGGACTCTTATTTATTTCGTTTTACAATTATATTAGGTCGAGTGATAGGATTTTCTCCGACCTGAGAACTTTTTCATGAAACAAACCTTTTTTTCAGATTCAGGCTGATATAAGGATAAAAATAAAAAATCTGTGGTCTATGACCTGCCAGAGGAAAAAAAATGTTCGATGACAAAGGGATTGTCTAAGCTATTGCGATGCTGTTACACTATTTACGTGAAAGAAAACCCAGAACAATTTGAACATTTTCCAGTTCTTGGTAAGTGATCTCAAAACCAGCAACCCTAAGATACATAGTAATTTATTGCCAGTTTTTAGGTCCCGCCTCTCTCGCTTTCCAAATCAATCAATTAATCACTATTTAAAAAGTGGTAGCTCAAACTGCAACTAGCAAACTGAACTGGTTAGAATCTGACTCTATCACACTAAAACAAGACTTCCACGATTTCACGGTGGACGCTGTGGTTGTCCCTCATTGCTGCGACTAGATCTCTTCGTCGTGCTCGAACTGACCTGCAACAGCTGGTCGCCTGGTACGCCTCGGGACGACGACAACAGGTCAAACGTTATGACGTTTTTACTGTGGAAGATGCCGAACGGCCCTTTGCGGGAAGCCACCTGCGTCGAATATCTGCCATGATTTCGTCTTACCTAGAGCCCCTAAACGTATAACTATGCAGCAATAAGAAGAAGCTTTTATGTTGGGGGCTTGGCGCCTTGTCTATGATAAAAGCCATCGTGTACAAAATTACAGAAAAGACAGGTGACCAGAGGCGAAGTTCGTTGCCATCACTGATCATTAACAGTGATCATAATTCATAGGTCTGAGGGCCTGGCCACATACGACGGCGTGTTGTATTGTACAGGCGCGAAAAAAAAAAATTGTGGGCGTACCCATTTCTTTCTATTATGGATCAGTATTGGAGTAATTTTAAGAGGAAATACGAGGTGTTGAAAATAAGTGAACACAAATTTTTCGAGTACTTTAGAATGTCTGTATCAAGATAAAATATATATATTGTAATCTCCTTGTATTCAAAAGCAACACGTATTTAGAGAACCTGTGGGACCTTTGAAAATGTTAGGATTAACTATAACTACTATAGCTGAGTTTCTTGCGGCGTTTCTTCTCAGTAGTATCTTCGATTTTCTGAAGCGCTAGTAGATTCAGACATGTAAAAGAGCCTATATGGCCAACTTGCAAAATAAATTTTTCGTTTTCATTTTCATAAGGTACGCGGTATAGCTGTACGAAATGAAAACATGTTTTACTCGATTGCCGCCAGAAGGGAGGGTTATATGTTTTTCGAGTGTAAGTGAGTATGTATGTATGTAAGTATGTATGTATGTATGTATGTCTTTTCTGTGCCATGCGCTGCACCCTAAACGGTTTGATGGATTTTGATTTGTGAGGTGTCGTTGGATTCGTCTTGATTGGAGGGGTGACTAAGCTATGTCAATATTAACCGGCTCACCTGGCAATTTGTCATCTACTACTGCTTTTAAGCTACAATATGCATACAAGTGTAAAACTGGCAAATGGCTTCCCTGGTGGTAAGTAATTCTCCTAAATGCTTCACCTGGTAATCTGTAATCTACTGCTGCTTCTAAGCTACAATGAGCATACAAGTGTAAAACAGGCAAGCGGCTTTCCTGGTGGTCAGTGATTGTCCTAAATGCTTTACCTAGTAATTTGTCATATACTACTGCTCTTAAGCTACAATGCTCTTACAAATGTAAAACAGGCAAGTGGCTCCCCTGGAGGTAAGTAGTTTTCGTAACCGCCTTACCTGCTAACTTGTTATCTACCACTGCTCCTAAGCTATAATGAGCTGCGGCACCTCGGCCGCTTGCTATAATTCGTCACATACAATTCTATACAATTAATCGGAGCGCGCAGAACGCAACGCCCCGGACGCACGCTTCGGGCGCCTGCTATGTTTTGTCCTCCTCGTATTTCCTCTTAAAATTACTCCCATCCTGATTCATAATAGAAAGTAATGGGTTTGACCAGAACATTCTTTTTATTTGTCTTTTCGCGCCTGAATAACACGGCGTCGTGGTACAACGCGGCGCCCCACCGTGCACCCGCTCAGTACGGCACCGCGCGGTGTATTTCCACAGCGTGGACCGTAAATATGCACGGTAAAACGGCGCCGCGCCGTTTCACGGTAACGACTCCGCGCCGTGGACATGTGGCCAGGCCAGATTTCAGGTTTTAGTTATAGTATTATTTAAGTTGTTAGTTTACTTTTATTTCAAGTTTTTAGTTATTTTTCTGTTACTTATTTTTTAAATTTGCTTTTGTATTTAATGTTTCAAGTGTCAGATAATCTAATAATATTAAACTGTCATTTTAGATTTATAGCTTCGTTAATTGAAGGGACAAAAGGAAGAGGAAGACCCAGGCTGACATATTTTGAGCAAGTGGAAGAAAATTTTCGAACCGCGTCGTATTGGAACATCAAACGGCTGGCGGAGAAGAAAGAAGACTGGCGATTACTGACAGGACCTGATGATAAACGGTGAAGGGCGGGATGGTTTTTTTTTTGCAAGTTTTATTTATCTGTTTTGTCACAAAATTTACCTCATATTGGTATGAAAATAGTATTAAAGTATACAAACAAATCCCTTTTATATAAGACCCCACTAGACCATGTACCTACAAAGCTCTCAAATTATTAATGAAAAGAGTAATGTCGTATTTTTTAAACAGGTCACATGGAGTATCAAAAGAAATAAACACATTTGATTCAGGCTGATCCAAACAGTGTATTAAAAAGTATAAGCTTCTTCAGAAATTATTCGTTACGGACTTATCAAAAGAGCCTGTTGTATTTTGTATTGTACCTCGTACAAGGCACTTCCTAAAATGACCACTTCCAGTTGTGACCCCTTCCTAAATACTATTATTTCATAAAATGACTTCCTGATATAAACATTTCCTGATTTGATCACTTTCCAAAATGAGCATTTCTCGGTGTAACCACTCCCAGTATTTCATAGCGCGACGTGACTTGACTACAAATCTACTAGTGACCCGCTGTTGCTTTGTTCCAATTTCATAGGTTTTCTCAGACTACATAAGTATTATGATATGGTGCCTGCCTTACAGGTTGAATTTTTAAAACTGTTATCATTTTTGGGTGGCATACCAAAAAGTAAAAAGGAAAGTTATTGGTGCGATTCGTTCCGTCCGTCTGTCCATCCGTCTATCTGTCCATCTACCTGTCATAGCGACATATTTTAGTACATTACTAATGCTAAATATTTGAAATGTTGAACAGATTATAAAATTTCCTTACTCAACCGTATTGCTAGTCAAAAAATTAAGAAACATACTTTCGGTTCATCTGAAAATGTGAAATGTATGTCTCTCGATGCTCTCATTTCCTTATAACACTAGTCAGATGGAGCCGCATGCATTTCGGCTAGTACGGAGAGATAAAATAGATTATGTTCAAAGAGAAATACCGTTTTAATAGTAGTAGTAGCTTAATCAATTGAGTATCATTAGCTGAGAAATGGTTTTTGTTGATGTTAAATATAAAATTTGCAGGTTCTTCAAGGTCATAAATAAAAAAATAATATCATAAATCGGTCATATCGGGAAGTGACTACAAGTGTTCATATCGGGAAGTAGTCTCATAAGGAAGGGATCGCCTCAGAAAGTGGTCATATCTTGACCTGATCATATCGGAAAGCGGTCATATTAGGTGTGGTCTTCAAGCAAAATCATCTTGATTTGTCGTTTCAGAAAGTAATTAGTTTTAACAGAAAGGGTTAATTTTTTTTAAAAACTTTTTATAAAAAACGCCCAATTCTGGTACCAATATCGGAATTCTAGAACAGAATGTCCAATGTCACTAACCACTGGACTTCTGAAAGGCGAGATTTTAGCCTGTGGCAAAAAAAAGACTTAAAACAAAGTAGGATGGTCAGAATATTACCAATTAATAGGCTTACGTAGTCATCCATACTATATTATTAATGCGAAAGTCTGCCTGTCCGTCTGTCTATCTGTACGGCTTTCGCACTTAAACTACTGAGTCGATTTCGATAAATTTTTGTACAAAAATAGTTTCATACATAATAATACAGGGTACTTTTGACATGAAACGTCTTTAATTTGGACATGAGGGGCTCACAATGCAAAAACCATGTCTGAAAGAAATATGTTATGATTAGATCGCTTATTACTTTAAAAATATTGCACATATATGTAGACAATATTTTATTTAATCACATTTTTTCTTCACTTTGTTTTCTAAAACTATAACGTTATGTATCGTCAGTGACATACATTTATTTAGCTCATAATATTTTACTATCATGATTTATTTTAGATTTATAGCTTCGTTAATTGAAGGGATAAACGAGAGAGGAAGACCCAGATTTACGTAATTTGAGCAAGTGGAAGAGAAGTTTCGAAGCACGTGGTATTGGTATATCATACAGCTGGCGGAGAACAAAGAAGAGAGGCAATTACTGAGAGGACCGATGATAAACGGTGAAGGGCGGAATGGTATTTTTTTTGGAATGTTTAGCTACCTATTGTGTCGCACACTAGACCACATATTTGTATGAAAAATTGTTTTTAAAAGTACAAACAATATCCTTTTAGATAAGACCCCACTCGAACGCATTAGTACTAGAGATTGCAAACCGGGCCCGCCCGGGCCCGGTGACCTTTTAGGCACCCACCGGGCCCGACCATTCTTACGGGGCCCGGTCACCGGACCTGGTAAGTAAACCGCGGCGCGCTGCGCGGGAGCGCCAACTCGTAGAATGTACGTTATTAGTTTTGTTTTTTTTTTTTTACTATGTGTTCAAATAGACACTATAAGGAGTAAAGAGAAAGCTTGCTTGTTTAAACTTATAAAAATGAATAAATTACTGATACGAATGTTACCTTTCCGCCCATAAGTAAAAGTAATCAATTCTGTAATAAGTGTGATTTTGAGACTTGAGTGAGACTGATTATTGTGATAATTGTTCATAAGCCAGTTTGAAATAAACATCAACCTTGAATCATTATTTTTCCATTCATATACAGGGTGTAATCGTTAAGTGTAGCCAGGCGATTATTCAGTAAATTTAACAGATATCAGAAAACTTTAAGCTGATGTCGAATTTACATTACCCAATGAGTAAAATTACATTAATAACTTTTTTTAATAAAACCAGAAATATCCCAAATATTAACTTCAAACCCTCCCATACATTTAGTACGCCGTTCGTTGAAAGACAATATAAGGCCTAGTCATTTCACCATTATAAAATGATTCATGAATTGTTTTAATACAGTTTATTTGCGTAAATAATGAATTTTAAGCACTTTTCTCTTACGACATTATTTGAGGCTGCGTGAGACTTACGGCCGCAAAGGAGAGTTTGAAGTAAATATTTGGGATATTTCTAGTTTTATTTAAAAAGTTATTAATGTAATTTTACTCATTGGGTAGCGTACTCTCGATATCAGATTAAAGTTTTCTGATATCTGTTACATTTACAGAATAATCGCCCGACTACACTTAACGATTACACCCTGTATAGAAAATTTTCATAAAATATTTGAAAGGTTTCATCACTAACACACAACCCGGCCGGGCCCGGCGGACCCGGCCGGGTTGGCGACGAATACAACCGGGCCCGGCCGGGTTCAGAAACATACCGGATTGCATTCTCTAATTAGTACCTACTGTATGGTATTGTGGTTCGTATAAGGCACTTTCTTAAATGACTGCTGCCAGATGTGAACTCTTACCAAATGCAACAATTTTATAAAATGAAGTCCCGATATGAACATTTCTTGTTTTGACCACTTTCCAAAATGAGCACTTCTTGATAAAATCACTCCCAGTATTTCATAGCGTGACGTGACTTGACTACAAATCTACTAGCGACCCGCTGTTGCTTTGTTCCAATTTCATAGGTTTTTTTCAGACTACAAAAGTATTATGATATGGCGGTGTGCCTACCTTACTAGTTGAATTTTTAAAACCGTTATCATTTTTGGGTGTCATACCGAAAAGCAAAAAGGAAGCTTATTGGTACGACTCGATTCGTCCGTCCGTCCATCTGTCCATCTATCTGTCATAGCGGCATATTTTAGCACAGTACTAATGGTTTCTATTTAAAATGTGGAGCAGAAATTAATTTTTTTTTGTTACTCAACCTGATTGCTAGTAAAAAAATTATTATCGGTCATATCGGGAAGTGACTACAAGTGGTCATATCGGGGAGTTATAAGGAAGGGGTCTCCTCAGAAATTGGTCATATCTTGACGAGATCATATCGGAATGCGGTCATATTAGGTGTGGTCTTCAAGCAAAATGGTATCATCTTAACTGGTCGTTTCAGAAAGTTATAGAAAAGCGTTCGGATTAGGGGTAGTTTTAAGAGGAAACGGTTTTATCTCGAATGGGTAATTTTAGAAAGTAATCAGTTTGAATCGAAAGGGTTAAATTACTTAGTTTTTTATAAAAAAGCCCAATTCTGGCTGGTAGCAGTTCCTAAGTTCTAGTTCTAGATGTCCAATCTCATTGGCCCCTGAACAGCTGAAAGCCTGGATTATGGGCATGTGACAAATATTCTTGAACTGCAGAGCGGTCATGATATGGTCACTTTTGTGGTTACTAAGCACGGCGCCTATTTTAATACATTAACTATAACCACAGCAATTCCATGGGGATGAACACCGGCAAAATGCTTGGATATTTTTTCGGTACCAAGTAATTAGCTGTTTGTTGTTGTTGTTGTTAGCTTCGTAAGTGAACCAAAACAATATCACATTTTTGGTTGCCTCATTTAATTTAAAAAAATAAAAACGTAAAATGTCATAAAATGTTTTTATTTTTTACAATTATATGGCGCAACTAAAAAGTCTAATGTTATTTGGGGCACTAATTACTTTGTAATGTAAAAATATCCAAGCACTTTGCTGCAATTCATCCAGAGGAAATTGTTGGACAGATTCAAAAGAAATTATATACGAAAGACAGAATATCAACAGTTAAAAATCTAACATAAACATAACTAATATTATAAATGCGAAATTCCGTCTGTCTGTCTATTTGTCTGACCAGCTCTCACGCGTTACTGGCTTAGTCTATTTATATATTGACACCTGCGAATGGATGCAGGGTGACTTTTTCTTTTTAAAATGTTCAAGTTTTTTTAATTACCCAATTTTATTTGTAAACTCGTTAATTTATTTCATTATTTGATCGCGCGATCGTTATAGAACCCAAGTAAATGTTGTTCTAAATAATAAAAATGTAACTTATCCATTTTATAAAAAATACGAGGACTACCCTAACACTCCACCGGTGCGTAGGTATGTCAATCTCAACAAATAGGCCTAGTTTCAGTACTGCTTTATTTATAAACTATGTCTATAGGCCTATTGAGCCTGAAATGAATTGATTCTATTCTATAATGGGGGTGGACATTGGGAAGTGGTCGTTTTGGGAAGTGGTGAATTTATTTTAGGAAGTGGTTATTAACTTTCATAATATAAAAAAATCAGTACCTACAGTTCTTTGCAACTTTAGCAACAAAGTGTCATGACTCCATTTTTGAAAACAGAATGTTGCATCTTTCACACTATAGTTGGTGTGTCACAAGACATAATAGCTAACTGCTACCTGACAAGTCAGGCAGCCAAGGCCTTCCAGAATGCCCGTGAGATTCCGCGTGACGTCGAAGGCGCATTCTATCTTATTCATGTATTCTGTAATATTATTCAACGATGGCTAGGCGTTTAGTTAGCTGTTGTCTTTGGGTTTCTATCAACGGTGCATCATACGTGTCTTAACTATTATTTTCCTTAGGATTATCATGTGTCTCAACAATAAAAATGCATTACATAATTACCACTTTTCTAGTTTTATTATCTCACAGACTCATAACAGCCCATCTTTTTCATTTCTCTCAAAAGCAGCGTGCCTAAACAAAGTGGCATTGTTGGCGTTGACGTTCTGGTAGAAATAACAACATTGTGCGGTTGACGCCAAAGACTGTTTACTGTTTTCCACCTTATTGCAATGGAATAAGTTATAAAGTGTTTGACGTCGACGGTGTAGTCAGCCAAATTGAACTCTGGGTCTCTAGAGAACTAGTAGCAATGAATGAAAGCAATATTATTAAGACATTTACTATGAAAAGTCATTTTGACATTTATTGGTAAAGGTTCTCAGAATTCACATTGATTGTCTGCACAGACTCGATGTAAGGGTGGCAAAAGCAAAATTCAAAAAATATTTTGATTAGACATACCTACATTCACGCTTCAACACCAATTGTATGTACCTTTCTTTGTTGAGGTTCAATCGGATTTATAAAATATCATATCATCCATCAGGGTCCATTTAACATACTCAAAAATATGAACGACCGCTCTTATAACAATGTATAATTAAAGCGTTGGTAAGTATATACTTTTACACATGACCGTATCAGAGATTCGCAAAATACTTAGTCCATATAAGACATTTTTCAACTACCGGCACTTTCACTCGCTCGCATTGAGTAGTGCGACACAGTAAGAGTATGAAAAAACTCATAATCATAGGTCATAGGTTAGGTTACAATAACCCCAAGCTATATCAAGGCTCATGAGCTTTGGGGGCCATGGTCAGATAACCCAGTGCCCAGTAGCGGAGTTCCGTCGACCCCACCCTGAGGAACAGAACATCCTTGTGCTCCTACCAGCAGTAGCACTAGAAAATGCTCAAGAGTGGTTATCATTCGATAAACGCAAAGTAGAAGATTAACGTAGGCAGCCGGTATAAATATTTGTGGGAGATTCTGATATTTTGTGAGTTTAGTATTTGGAGAGTCAGGTATTTTGCGAAACTGGTATTCATGGACGTTTTCTGTGGGTAATCGTAACTCCACATGACTTTTTTTTATAAATAAATAAACTTCACTGTTTTGGTCGTACCCCGAATCTGGTATTTAGTGAAGCAAGTATTCTACTCAAGGGAGCTCCACCTCTGCCACGATGCTTCAGCTTATCAGCGAGTGGAGAAAGTTCGGCTTTTATGTAAGTATGGTAAGTCCTACCTACTACGGTCTGACGACGAGTGGAAGGCTCCTGTAAGTCTCTATTTTCCACTATACGTTTGGTTTTGCTTTGGTACAGGAACCTTCCGCTCAATAGTCGGGCTATTGCTAGCTCAGGAATCTATGCTAACTATATAAGTAAGGCTCTTCACAAAGACCAATTCTGTATCCAACGTCTTACCGCATCAGACCGTCGAAAATATTATCGGTCAAACCTATGGCAGTCAGCGAGATAAGCTTGGTGGTTATTTAGGTACAGGTACCTTCTATCAGGAACCATAATCCTTAGGATCAGTCCTTCGGTCGACTTATGGTAACCGACCCTGTAATGACATCAGTAGGTCACTAAAGCCAGCAATCATGAGGCACTGGTATTTTAACAACAAAAAAGTTGTAAAGATTTCGAGTAAGGAGTACCTAGGTGTGATGTGTATGATTGATATCACCTAAAAACGTTACTAAGACTTTATCTGAGTTTAGCACCAAAGTCTTTCATGGTCACCAGTTTTTACTACGATAATCACAATCACACTTGTGGGCCTTTATATCTTAGACTTGAAAGCCTGAAATCATAAGAGATGGCTTTTCTGGTCCACACAAGTAAAACTAATAAAAGTTATGTATTTTAGTCATTCGTGTATTCAGGTATACAGAAATTAACAACACGATACAAATATTTTATATCAGTTTTATTGCAGTCTGAAAACGTACGCCAACTAGCTAGCTAACTGCCGCGAAAGATTGTCGCTAGCTGGCGCTGTATAGTTGCATGTGTGTGTGTGACGATAGTGTCTGTATACGCTCGTAAACAGATTCTGCATTTTTTCTCAGGACTGGCACAACAATACCTTCCAACTGTGAAGTCAAAAAATCAACCGTATTCAGATACCTACGGTAACAAAAAAATAATAAAAAAACAGCGATAGGTTACGAAAAATTACGAAAAAACCGTAATTTTTTTTACAGCGCCATCTAACGGGACTTTGTTTGAGAGCGACCCTAGTCGGTCCCCCTTAAAGCGACTCAATTCTGAATATGATATTTCCCAAAATTAAACCCTATGTCTTTTAATTAAGGTGATATTTTGGGACGTGTATTATTCGGAAATGGGTCACTTTAATTCTAAGCGTGCGATGTATTTGTTAAAAACAAGAACTTCTTCCTATTATTGTCATTTTAGCTCTTTATGATTAAAAAAACAGTCAGGACCCATTGAAAATGTAGAACGGCTCAAATCTTCCCAACAATGGGTCCTGACTGTTGCAGTTCATGAAAATATTGCAATGTTGTAGTTATTCAACATTACTTAATTGAATTTCAGACTACTGGACTTGTTTTAGACTTTTCAGTTTTGATTTACTTTTTACGCAGTTGTGTTTTTGATTTTTGTAATTTATCAAATTATCATCTGGCTACCATAATTATGCCCCAGACGTTAAGCCCGTCGTAGTTGCTTAAAGAATCACAGAACTTTCATAGATATATCGTTGGTTCTAATGAACGTCGAACATAAAACTAACCAGTCTATTACATATAGGTAGGTATGTTATAAATACATCTGACTGATAATTGGTCTAGTGCATGTACGAGTATGTAAATACTCTAAATACACAGTTATAGTTATAGCATCGCGTCGCGTGCGCAACTGAAGCTTGAAGGCATTCTGCCTACATCTAACATGCAATTACATCCAATAAAATTATCGCCAGTTTAAGTAAAATAGTGGTGTGGTGGTTCACAGCAACGAACGCAGTTGTTTCGCGGAGGAGCAAGGCAATTTGTTACAATTCGTTGCTATAGACGTCCGCGAAGTAACGCCTACAGTGCATGAGTGAGACAATTTACTTATAGTCTCAAAAATATATTTTAATTTTAAAACCATGAAGATAGCTTGAAGATAGCTAAGTGACCCTGACTAGAAAGCTGAAGGTGCGGGTTCGATTCCCGCAATTTTTGGATCGTAAATATGACGTTTGTAGCTGAGTTGTGAAAGTTATGTGTAGTACAGTCAAGGAATTTAATTCCCTACCCATTTCGTTGAAATGTCGTCTGACATTCGCAATCCATTAAGGTCGATATGTCAAACTAACGTCTTGCTCTATAGCTCTTATGGTGACATTTTGCTTTATGCTATTGAACCTTAGGTGGGTTGGAAATTAAATTCCTTGACTGTACCTATGTGAATGTACATCCATATACGAGTATGTATATTATGTATGCAAATCGTAGCTTAGTTTGGAGTTAGGTCTACAATCATGCGTAATTTTCTAGCGTAAGTCGCGCGTTGTACGAGGTGCAGCTCGAAGAAGAGCGGCGGGAGGTAACGCCAAACTTATAGAACAGGCAATATAAGATAAGATAAGATAAATATCTTGAGACAATGTACACCATTTGCCTTTTAGTAATATAAGCTAGGCTTGTACTATGGGCTTATATTGCCCACCTTCTCGCTCATCCTGCCGCTAAGCAACAATGCTTGCATAGTTGTATTCCGGCGTGGAGGGCAAGACAGCCGGTGCAATTACTGGCACAAGAGGTATTCCATCTTAGCACTCTGGGTTGGCAACGCATTGCAATCTCCTTAGTGTTGCGAGTGTCTTTAGGCATATAGATATAAGTACACAGTTTTATTTGACATCAAAATAATACAGACAAAAATTTGTAAAACCAAGTGATCACCAGATCACTTACCATCAAGTGACCCACTTGCTTGATTTCCTTCTTATTTTATAAAAAAAAAAACTGAGTCGAGCCCTTTCTTGCTATCACAACTGCAATAATGTAATTTTTGGTTTTACAAATTTTTGTCTGTATTATTTTGATGTCAAATAAAACTGTGTACTTATATGTGTAAATGTCTAAATGCAGAATAAAATATATGTATGTGGGAAAGATGAACACTGATGTAAGTGAGCGAATGACTGGAAGAGATTTTGTGAACGAATGTGTATGACTGAGTAACTGGGAGTGCGTTGGGCGATTGGTTAGCTGTTACTTGTGATTTTTGTTCTTTTCAAATTTTATTTTTATTAAACTCTTTTAATTTCGTTTTGAAAAGTTGTTTCCTTCATACGATCCTACATGTATAACCATATCCGGCAGTTAATTTGCATACGTCAATACACTTTATTATTATAAGATAATGTAGATACTAGATAACGTTGCAGTACTGAGTTTATTATTAGTGTAAGTATTACGGAAGCCAAGGCTGAATAAGATTATCAGTGTTACAGTGTACCTACACTGGTATCAGTAGATCGTCCATTTAATTTCCCAAGCTCGTATCTTTCCAAATTGTCAAGTCAGAGAACCGACACTGCGTCGTTTAATATAGTGTTGTTTTTGCTACTACATCATTCGCGTAGATAAGAGGACCAAGTAAACGGTTGATATTATACAACCGATAGATGACAGGCAATGATATAGGTAATATTAAGTTTCATGGCGGTTTAAAAGAAGAGCTTATAAGCGGGATCTAATAATATAATAACAATAATATAGGTCAGTCATAATCTTACCAATCAAAGGCTTAATTTTTTTTTATTATGAAATAGGATGGCAAACAAGCAAATGGGTCACCTGATGGTAAGTGATCACCACAGCCTATAGACACCCGCAACATCGAAGAGATTGCAGATGCGTTGCCAACCCAGAGGGCTAAGATGGAATACCTCTTGTGCCAGTAATTGCACCGGCTGTCTTGCTCTCCACGCGTGAGTACAACAGTGCAAGCACTGCTTAGTGGCAGGATTAGCGAGCAAGATGATGGTAGCGATCCGGACGGACCTTGCACAAGGTAATACCTCCCGCAAAAGTTTTTCAAATGTTACGCAGGTAGCACAACTTTTATTTACTTGCAAAAAAGTTTAATGCTCCCCGAATGGCTCGAAATATGTACCAAAAATGCAGCTTCAGGTACATCGCGCTTTGCGTTTTTTTTTTAAATTACGGCTGACCTATAAGGCCAGCAGCGACGTGCCTCTCTTAGGTTGGTGGTTCCTGCTGCGTGGTCACTTCATATGATGTGACACTCATGCTCGGTTCCTCCCACAACCAACCTTGTAATTTGTAATGGCAGTGTTTTAGTTCAAAATAGCGGAACAAACGAAGGTAACACCGTTACTTTCGCCGTAAACTATTACTTCTATTACCAAGTCGCGTAAAGCGAACTGAACAGTGTAACCGCCCCATTAACCGCGGCGCTGCGCTTGGGCATAATTTGTGAGACAATCGGCGCAGCGGGCACACTTGAGTGAAAGACGAAATATTAGTTTTGAGAGCAATTTATAACTCGATTGGTTCACCTCCGCTGGACGGGTCGATGACCCGTAATGCGATACGGTACCGATAGCGGCACTTTGGAGTCGCGCCAGAATTCGCAAATGGCTTATCCAGGACGCTAGCACATTGTATTGCATTACTCTACGAAGGTTGAGGAGATCGTAGACTCTACGACGTAGAGTATATGCGAGTGAAGGCCAGTTTTACCCTGAGGGTCGAGCGGTTAAAGTCCCGCCACAACATCAATTTTTCGTCCTTTGTGGTGCGGGTGCCGACCGATCATCTGTCGACCTTCATGAAACAGGAATTCTGGCTGAAGGGATTCGCTTTCCGTTGTTTCCGCGGACGGTTGCGGGACACCGCGAAACTAGGTCACACGTCGCCAAAGTAACGTGCTAATTTTAATGTTTTAATGTTTTTGTTTTATAAATATGTATGTTAGTCTTTAAGATATTTTTCTATGGGCCTATGCAGCCTGAAATAAATGGTTCTATTCTATTCTATTCTATTGTTTTATGTGTCACTAGCGGACATCCGCGACATCTTCGCCTGAAATTCAAAAACTTAAAATAAAAAACATATTTTTATAAATTACTGGCGGACGCCCGCGACTTTGATCGCATGGAGTTAGTAGCCTATGTCCGTCAGAGATAATGTAGCTATCAATCAGTAAAAGATTTTTTTTTAATCGGCTCAGTACTTCCAGAGATTTGGTAGGGGTACATAGGGGGAAATATGTTCACGTACCACCTTAGAACTCTATCGCAATGACGCGACGCGTTAAACGCCAGGCTATGTCATACAAATGTCATGCGTATGTCTCTTCGACTAAGTTCTACGGTGGTACGTGTTTCAATTTCCTTGACTGTACAAACAAACAAAGTTTACTTCTTTACTACATTAGTGTAGAAATGTAGATAGTGTAGGTAGAGAGTATAGTAGATGTAGATAACACCTATATTTTAATCTGATAAATAAGCAACATTACTGTAAAATTTCATCAAAATCGGTTCAGTAGTTTTTGCATAAGACTAACAAACAAACATCTATTCATCCTCTAAAACTTTCGCGTCACAATATTAGCAGGATAGGATTCCTAATGACCTTCTATTAAAGTGAAACCGAGAGTAGAACAATTTTATACCGTGTCACTCATTTGAATATGCTAGTTAACTGAATGATGTAATTGGTGAGTCACTATTATCCAATGCGTTAAAAAAAAGAGGAAGCAAAAAATGATATACACATGTCACTCGCAAGTATGTTGCGACTGCGCATCCCCCCTTTATCTAACACTAGCGGACGCGCGCGACTTCGTTGGCGAAGAATTAGTAGCCTTTGTCTGCCAGGGATAGTGTTAGCTTTCTATTTGTGAATGAAATTTTGGAATCGATTCAGTAGTTGCACAGATTACCCCCTACATACGAACAAACAAAAAGAAAATTTGCCTTTTTATATAATATTAGTGTAGGTAGTGTATATATAGATAGTGTAGACTAGTGTAGATTAGTGAAGACTACGTATTCCAGCTTCACTTAGGCTGCTTTTCCACCAAAGATGTGCGAGGATGCGTAGAGAGGGATGTGTTTGTAAGAACCAATAGAATCGCTTCATTTACCTCGCCTCAGTCAGCACAGCTCTGGTGGAAACGGCTCATTGGTTCTTTACAAACACATCCCTCGCTACACATCCTTGCACATCTCTGGTGGAAACGCAGCCTTATAACGTTGTGTCGAATTGGGTTTCGCAAACATCGGAAATGTAGTAGACAGATTCGATACGTCTAATTCGAAGTAAGATACAGTACGATTACTTAAACTTTGCCTCCCGGCTTTAGTCGACGACAACCGTTTTTGAATTACATTGCCTCTTTGGACCTATACATGATACTTAACATTCCATCTAAAGGCAGCAATGTACTAAGCTTAATTTTATATACTATGGCTTTTGCGATGAAAGCGGAAGTCAATTCTTAAAATAAGTGCAAGTATAAGTTTAGATCCTACACATGATTGTAAAAAGTTAGAATTTAATTTTGCCGAGATAATTGAAGGGTCAACGGAAATAACGTTTCTAGTCACATTTTTTTTGATGACAAATGAGATTTTAATCTCAAAATGTAGAGCTTTATATAGAACAACGGAGAACAAATGTAGAACAATAACAATACATTTTGGGATTAAAATGACATACAGGGGACTAGACATGTTCTTTTCGTGTACCCTTCAATTGTACTGTAACAATTTTTGAGGCAAATACGTGTGAATCCATGATATAAGAAAACTAATATCATGGATTGTATTATAAATTTGAAGTATCATACGTACATCCAGCCTTTCCATGACCATGGCACGTACTCTCGCGTAGAGCGCCTCTTCTCTGATCCGCGCAGAATCCCGAATCTCTCTGACTAGGTCAGTCACGTAACCAGGGGAATACTGGCCGCCTATTAGACCTGGAACACAGATAATAACACATCAGGTTAATATAAATATATAGGGGTTTCGGATAAAAAGCTCTAAACTGCCGTGAGCTTCAGACATATCGAAATAAACAGATCACTGATGTGTCATCGTTGCTACACGGGCTCATGAGTAAGGACCATGGTCCGAAACATATCGAGCAATAACTCGCATTGAAATGCATGAGTCATCCGTTTATTTCAATATAAAATCTCCAAACTTTTCATGGAATACGTTTATCATTTCACCGAATTTTGGTTTCACCGAAAGTCTGTACTGAAACCGATAACTTTTTTGGTATGGCCGAAACCTACATGATAAAAATGTATTAAACATACAAAGCTGCTGAAACTGCGTAGCTTCCAGTGAAATGGAAATAGGTGAAGTTCTGGAACATTCTGCAAAATGATTGTCGACGAAAAGAGAGTACCTACCCCGTAGATTAATAGGTACAGTAGAGGAAATATATTCACGTACCACCTTAGAACCCTGTCGCAATGACGCGACGCGTTAAACGCCAGGCTATGTCATACAAATGTCATGCGTACGCCTCTTCGACTAGGTTCTACGGTGGTACGTAATTCAATTTCCTTGATTGTACACAAGGAAAATGATGACCGGTATATGTTCGGGGTCCTATTTTTTTTTGTAAGAGATCGAATCAGTAGACATTTTTTAATAATCAAATGCATGAGTACCGTAAGTGTTCAGGTTAAAAAACAAATTAAACCGTGTTTATTTCAAAGCAACGCTTAGACACAATTTTGTGTTAACACTTTTTTAAGCAAACGGTTGACACGGTCAACAGATGTTTAGCTTTTTGTAGTAAGACGGATAATGTTGCAAATTGTTCATACCTACTTTTGTGCTATCAAATTCAAATTCAAAATCATTTATTGCAGGATCTGGTCCCATAATGTGTTAGCTATCAAAGAATGTCATAAAATCAGTTTCTTTAACTGAATTAGTGCTTATGTAGACCCCAACCCAACACTCAAACATAATTATTCTATTCAAGAAATGAGGTTATAGATAAGATACAAAATTATTTTTTTACCTAACGAAATTGTCATAATTTTAACGATCGCCTAGTACTCATTGAAAGTACCCAATAAATTCACATGGACGTTTCTCCAGACAGAGTTTCTAAAACAATTCTTACACAACCAAGCACAGTTTTTAAAACAGTAGCTATAAACCCAGTTGGCCTAGGTCACGAACGAAACGCACGCGATCGTCAGACCCATTCAATTATCTGCAGCCATTCTTGCGATGAAATATGAAACGAACTGAATATTTTGCATAAAGAATGAGAAGCTATAAAAGAAGCTATCTGATGTAAAGGCTGGTAACAAGTTAAACGTAAAACAACTATCCGAGTATCGGGACAAACATCTACTGCCATTTGTATAGGTCGATTCATAAAAGCTGAAACCAAATGTCTATGAAATTAATTATAGTTTCATCAGCTCTTATGGCGATTCATAAATTCAATTATAAGTCGATACCTATAATTTAATTTTGTATGTCTGGTTGGGGCTTCATCAAAATCGAATGTTTTTGTTTTGCGTAACCGTTTCGGGATGGAAGAGAAATTATCTGCTAAATAGAGCCAAGACAACTAATTCCGCGTGGCGTAGGATGCGTGAGATGCGTCGAAAGTACTGTGATTTTAAAAGGTATTGGCCGCAATCCAGTATATTATAGCGTTCTTTGCGCATAATTTCATTTCTATTGATGCATTTAGCTTAGCTATGTTGTAAAGAACTTCAGAACTCCAAACATATTAAGGATCTAGGGTCGCTGTGGTGTTACTAAGCCTCGAGTTTCGTTTCGTTCTAACGTGATAAAAGATATAATTAGTGCTTTTGTTTCGTTCTCGCAAATAAACGAACACCAAACGAACACTAAACACGAAGTGCCAACATGACATTTCGGAAAAACGAAAAATATTATTTTAAGACCTATATTGACGTTTCTAAAAACATTTTCTACCTTCATAGATTATAGGTACGACGGACTCAAAATGAAGCCGGTATTCAACCAACTTAGGTTAAGTTATGTTAAGTCTAGACTTCTATTTTAAGCACTGGGATATTTTTATCGCTGAGAGCTCTCACCTCCCAACACTTATTTATAATTCATTTGGCAGCAATTTTTGTAATAACACACAACTGTTTTCATAGCGATTATTTAAGCTTTCCATTTCATTATTTTGAGAGAGAATAGCACAAATTGGATTTGGCACGTCTTTTTCTTTTTGTAACAGTACCTACCTTAACAGCTATTTAATTTTAAAATTTCAACCGAAAATATTTGGTGCGTGATTTCAAATTTTAAAAATATTTTTTTAATCTACCAATAAAGTTAAGCTCAGCTTTCGAAAGTAAGAACAATGGAGTAAGTAGAAATGCTTTCTAATAAGTGAAACACTAGGTCAGCAAGAAATTGAATGCATTGCTTCTGCGAATTCAGGTCGCGACTTCAAACCGGTGTTAATTATTTCAGTAACGGCAAAAATAACTTATCGATTGTATAAAAAACGGTTATGAAACAAAGATTAGGCATGGTAACCTACTGGTCTTCGATTCATTACGGAGTCTAGTTTTTTTGCGGCATTCTGAGATTTATTTACAGCTAGCTGCGTTACGATGGTATGATTGAACAGTGAACACGCAATGTTCATTTGCATTTCTTCTGTTTCTTTATAAGTAGGGAAGTTAAATTGGCAGTTTACATCGTGTAAAAAATTGGTACCTATCTCATAACAGTCGCAAACAAACCAAGGTGTAATTTAGATAAAAGACAATTGGCATTGATCGAAAATATACTTTGGCCGTACGATAGAAGACTGTGCTAGTAAATAATTTCGCCAAGTACTTAAAGAGAACATATTACGTGCTGTAGATCGATATAGACGATGCACTTCATAGTAAATCATTAATGTACGTCCCAGACACCGTAATTTACGGTGTCTGGCATTCAAGCTCGATGATTAGCACTAAAGAAAACACAAGGAATGTCTTCATCTAAAGAAAAGTGTTTAGGAAAACTATAATTAGATTCGAGGTTTGCTAAAGCACCATTTTATGTGTCCGAAGAACTGATAGCATCTTAAGCTCTACTGAACTGCAGTCTATAATTAATTTCCGCGTAGGACTGGACAATGTCTAAGAAAGCTTGATCGATAAGCTAACCACAGCTACACACAGCCACTTATAGTAGCCCTAAGAGATGCCCCAAAAATGGTATTCGAAAAAGATGGCTACCGAACGGAAATGTAGGTAGCACTGAACTACGTGTAAACCACAAAAGACGAAACAAACACACATTTAGACACACGAGCACCGCAGACTAAGAAAAAACGGCTTCGGATATAGTTTAAGCTATAAAAGATAAATAGAAAAACTCTTTTGAAAACAGCTACTATTGTATAAAGGTTTAAACCCGGCAGATGGTAAAATCGATAGCACGTACGATCAAGCTTGTAAAAGGCTAGCTACGTAGCATCATATTGATAACGATTATTTAGGAAGAGCATGCTGCCTTAGAGAATTATTAATGCAGACTTCGCTTTATTTACATCGATAAAACCGATGCAAACCTTTAAAAAGTTGATCGACAGGACGTGTTTTCGCTAAGCGCTACTAAAATATGCAAACCAATAACTTTAGTGATTACCGTATGTTCAATAAACAATTGAACTGGCACGATACTGACCTCAGGATAAGGGAGGCGGAAAGGTCAGTGGATTATCAATTTATATCTAGTATTTGAATGTTGCACACTAAAATCCAATAAACAGTGTGCAAAATGTTCTTTAAAATCTTCTTTGTCGTCGCCATGACGACGGTATTCGAACAGTTATTAATATTTATTTAGTTTTATATTGTAAGGTCAGCTCTTTATTATTAACAGGGCGACAATCTGGCCTAATTGTCACTATTTACAAAAGAATTTGTTGACAACATATCATTAGCCGCACCTGCCACAAAACTTAAGCGGTTTCGAACGATCTTGCGGCATATATCGCTAGGTCATTATTACAAGGTCCCGACACATCAAAATTAAGACCTCTGTGTTTTAGTAACAAGGAAAAACAGTACTTTTATAAAGTAGCATAGCTCGTCATTGCATTGCGAGATCGGAATTATCAAATCAGAAATGAGGACATCCGCAAGGGAATCAAAGCAAGTAATTTAACTTAAAGCATTGGCTGTAGCCGGAGCAGACTGCTCTCGAAACTGATAGAATATTTACGACTGACGATCGCAAAAACGATAATATATAAGTAGTGAGGGCAAGCCCTGGTTTTTCATCCAGGTTACGCTTTGCCCAAGGTACAGTTCCCGGCAAACAACTTGAGCATTGACCTTGACTGCGCCGTAGCCGTTTTTAGTACAAATGTGTATGCGCAAACTTACCCCATCCACTCGATTTATGCTCAAGTTGTTTGCCTGTAACTATAGTTGGCAGGTCAGGTTATTGATTGGTATGAGTACATTGGGGCGACTGCCATCTGATCTCCGTAACCCCAGCGGCCCTAACATGACAGCCCAGGTTTAGTTTAATCCCTCCCGTGTCTCTGTCTAACTAGTGTCATAAGAAAGGGACGCAGATAGAGATAAACTAAACTTGGCCAGTCATGTTAGGGCCACTGTAGTAGGGAAACCAGGCTGACATATATTAAATGAATTATGATGAATCACTAGCGACCCACCCCGACTTTGCATGGGTGCAATTACTAACGAAACCTTAATTAGAATGTATTGCGCATTAAAACCTCCTGTAAAACGACAGTAAAAACCATACTAAAATCCGTTACGTGCTTTAGGAAGAGTAAGCAGTTGAATATATGAGGACAGCTACAGACAAATAGCAACTTTCTTTTATCCTACGAGTATGTAAAGATACATATGTAAGCTCTGAGTATGAGAGAACTTAATCCATTTGATTATTTGATTACATTAACGCTTGAATGCAATGACTGTATAAACAGACTACATTGAAAATTTCGCAATTTCGGACAGAGTAACGCTGCAGCCCAATTGGTAAGAGCAAGGTTGTAGGTTCAGGACCTGTCAGATGAGCAAGACTTTTCTTTATGCTGTCATTGCATCTATCACCTACATTTGTCAGAGTTTGGGTATGAAGAACGACAGCTTAGAAAAGGTACAGAGTAAGCAATTTGGTCAAACATATCTAAACACGCTCAGTGGCCCTATCATGACTGGCCAAGTTTAGTTTATCTCTATCTGCGTCTCTTTCTTATGACACTAGTTAGACAGAGACACAGGGAGGGGTTAAACTAAACCTGGGCTGTCATGTTAGGGCCGCAGACCTATTTGACAATAGAGTCGACTTCAGGTATTTCTGGCCGCCATGACCGCTCCTTTATGTGTATGTGGGATGCTTACTGTACAATTATATGTTCAAAATGTTTAAATGGTCACATACCATTGTTTCCACCAATGCTAGAGCTGGATCCCTTCTGCCAGATCCCGTGCTGCTGTCGCATATTATTTAGTTCCGCTGTAAAAAAAAAACAACATTATTTGAAGGTACATATGTACAATTATTGGCTTCTGTGATAATATTATTATAATCATAAAGGGCCATTTACATGGTACGAGTTCTCGCATGCGAGTTTGACTACATTGCGGGCTACCGAGGTACGATGTGACCGATCGATTGATCGAGCCGCGCAATGTAATGCAACTCGCATACGAGTAGTTGCTCCATGTAAATGGCCCTTTTACATCCTGGGCCCAGTTTCATAAAAGCGACAGGCGACAGGTGACAGTGACAATTCGGTATACATTGCTTGCCCACTATGATGTAAAGTCTGTAAATGTCTAGCATTACTTGTCGACACAGTAATGTACGGCGAATTGTCACTGTCACCTGTCGCCTGTCGCGTTTATGAAATTGGGCCCTGGTCAAAGGGCATCACCAAGTCTTATTCATTCAATAATTAATTATATTACATTTAAAAAAATCATGTTATCAAACATTTTTATAGAATGGAATTAGTGTAAATTGTACTCAGGTTTATAATAATATTTGAAATCTTTAGGAATACTTTATATATTATTTTTTAACCCAAAAGCCCTCTGAGACCTTGAAACTCATGATTTGAGGAACCTATTCCAATGTATTTTTTGTTTGGAAGTTCAATTAAGCAAGATGGTTCTTAGCCAAGTCCAGTGGCCACCAGAAAAAGATTTAAATTATTTTGCTTTTAAAATATGTCAGTGGTTAACTCAAAGTATTTATTTTTGCATAATTGTCACTGAACCACATCAATACTGTCATTACTCATACTAAAATTACTGGAAAATTGTCAAGGTGCTTCATTCAATAAGGAGGTCAAGGAGCAAACATCATCAACATCAAAGCCTCATCAAATACAAAAAATTACATTCACACACAATTTGAACATTATGTGGAGGCACAATTGCACAGTAGTTCAAGCTAAAGTTAAAATATCTTTATTCAGAATAGTCTCACAAGAAGCCCTTATGAATGTCAGCGTACCATATAGCTCAATCCTATATTTAACATGTTAACAGAAATATCAATCTTTGACATTGAAAAGGTTAAGTATAAATTCGTGTTCAGTGTATACATACATGTATGCTGATTCTTATGCATGTCATTTTTAATTTAAAACATAATTATTATACTTGTCTGAAAACGCGAATTTGAGCATGCTTGCCGGCAGTGCCCGATTTTGAGGTCTGGAGGCCTCGGGGCAACAAAGGAGTGGAGGCCCTCTGGTCCCAAATTATTTTCCAAATACAATGGTAATTTTTTATCAGTCGCATTTTCCAATAAAAAAAATTCCGAAGTCTCTATAGTGGGGGCCCCTCTTTTGTGGAGGCCCCGGGGCTGTAGCCCTGGTTGCCCTCCCCTAAAGCCGGCTTGGTGGGAACTCTTAAAAATCCACTTTAAGGTTCGAGTATACAGCCTTTAAAAAGGCAAGTTCTAAATTATTTCATGCTTTGTCCTTGCTAGCTGTAGGCGGAATAGAACACAAATTTGACCATTCTCCTTGACTTGCTTACAAATGTGTAGGATGGCTACGCGTTTGAAAGTGTTGCTTTGTGTGGGCAGACACTATTGAAGTTGTATGTTTTAGCGAAATTTTGGAGCTTGAAACAAGTTTCATGGTTAAAATAAAACAATCTTTTACTTGTAGCATTGAATATAGGACTGTAGATTTTTCTTTATCCCGATGGAGCTAATCCCCAAGTTCTGTTTCTGACAAGTGAAATTGGAATTTTCCAGTGAAAATACAATGAGTCCAGATAGATAATTTTTGCATTACATTACACTGTGAGCCCAGATCCATGTTCACAGTTGAATGAGGTGTTGTTGTTATGATGAACAAGATACTAAACTGATTTGTTTGGAAAAACATAGTCAAGTCATAAACAATAATATAATTTTATTACAATGACAGTAGTTAGTTGTTGATAAACCTTCTTTTAGTATTTTTTATTTACTCACTGAGATGAATAACTACTTAATTAGACTCATTTCATAATGTTACATTATGTTAATGGTTTTAAGCAAATGTATTCGCACATGCTCTGATTACAGAACAATAGAACTTTTTTTATTGTTATGATTCCGCTGCTGGGAACGCATTATTATAAAACATGCATTATTTTGTGCTAATGGTCACCGTTAAGCTAACTTCCTGTAACTTTGTGAGTTATAAAAATATGTTTGTTAATTGGATGTGTTTAAAATTTCTTTAATGATTTTTTTTTAACACTCTTTCCTTTAGTATTACAACAGACAAAATACACGAAGTAGACAAATAAGCAAGGGTTCTTTCCTGGAAACTGTACAGTGTCAGAATTGGTAGCATAGATATTATGCATACATTGCCCGTTTAATTTGAGAGTTAATATTTAGTTAGAACAATATTTACTTTTCAGTTTAGAGAAATTATTTTGATCAGCTAATTCTTTTAGTTGCCATAGACTAGGTCAGATTAGGTTTTACTGATAGAATACTACTTTTCTGTTGAACAAAACATCAATATTCTGCCAAGAGTTTAAATTAGGGCAAACACCCCTTTTATTAGCACCCAATGTATCAGTCATTGACACAAAGTTCTTGCAGGATTATCACCACCATTGCCTTGAAATATGTATGGAAATGCTTATCAGAAGGGGTGCCGACAACCCAACAACAGGGGTGTTTACCCTGGCATGGCTATAAGGAATTAAATTAGAACCTTTAATTGATAGATTAAATTTTAGTGACATTACCTCTAGTCTCTTGTAAGTCTTTATTCAGTCTTTCATTGGTCATTTTCAAATTCGTAATCTGGTCCAGAAGGTATGATAACAATCGACTGCCCACTTGGCTACCAGACAGCCCAGAACTAGCCTCTGAAATGGAGTCTACATCACCATTCGCTGGTCTAGCTATATCAGGCAACCCTTGCACGCAGGGGTCGCTGTATCTCCGTGCACACTCATCCTTCTCATTGGTATTCATATCACTGTTTGAATTTGTGTCAGCAACTGACGTGACGATCGGCGGCAAGCTTGCGAAGTCTTGGCTGTCCGAGCAATTCTTTGGTTGAAAATAATCGGCGTTCACACAGTTCGGGGTGCTGTTGGGCGTGCTGCATTCTTCAGGCTTGTCGTTGCGGCGCCGCTGCCGCGGCCTTTGTACCTGCACGCTTTTATTCACGCTCTGCACGTATCGGTACTCCGGTGGATACAGCGGCGGCATGACAGGACTGCAATACGTGGGTGGCGTAGGCAACGACATTGGCTCCGCGTAGCCATACATGTTAAACCTGCACGGGTCGTAGCCGGGCGCGAATTGAGCGCTCCCCCAATTCATGGTTGGAGTAAACGAATCGAACGTGTCCATGCTAGGAGTCGAATCCTGAATGTGACACATCGTCTTGTCCAACCATTTCGATAGATATGAACCTTTGCTTCCTCTTGATTTTTTCCGCTTTCCCAGAGGACTGTTCCTAACATTACCGTTCACTTGCTTTGGCGTAGAAGCCATTTGATCGTTACACAAAAACACACTCAGTTTCTAAGCAACAGGCACTTGTAACTGTATAATTATTATCTTATTGTCAACCCACACCATACAGCTTAAGGATTTACGACCAAGAATAACAAATAAATAATAAATAATTCATCGACCGAGCAAGTACGACTATTCCAACTTCGATTGACCAATGACATGACGTTATTATTATCGCCTGCAACCGCTGTCAAATCTGGTCAAGGCTGTCAAACTTATGTCAAACTACTCTTCGGCGAACTTTGATTCGTCAAATAAAAGCAAGCTTAGCAGACGTGTAAATGGTCTGGGCATATTAAAAATAATAAAATAACAAATGAAATACTTTCGTAAAATAGAATTTTAATTTCATAGTACAACTTGACAGTACTGCTCATCTGAAATCTCTCTGATTTTAGTAGAACAATTTTGGCAAGCACGAAATTTACTTGACACAATTGATAAACGCTTCAGAACTGTCAGGTTGCCATTTAAATAAAAGTGATAAAAGTGAGGCCAATTATTAAATAATTGAAAAGATTTTTGTAATTTTATAATATTAAAAACTGACAATAAAGTCTATAAAAGTCTAATAATGTAAGACTAGAAGAGCAATTAATTAAATTCATTAAGTATTTCTTCAATATCACTTATTTCAATAGCGCTGCCATCTGTAATAAAAAATTACACCACGAACCTGTGCTACAAACAGTTGTACTTGTTAGCGATAACAATATGAACTAGATGGCGCTGAAATACAATAGAAGGTTAAAAGGAGGTATGTTTCATTTCCTGACTAAATGTGAGAGCATGGATAGATATGTTGAAACTCTTCAAGTGTTTAGCTATTTCTGCTGAGTATGCATGAACAAGGTGACGCATGGTGTGCGCTAAAACGATACTTACTAGTGTTCTAAGCCATCACCATGTTCTACACAGCGCTGCAGTTCCGGCACCGCACCTCACTAGCTCTGCTCTTACTTGCAGAAGACGCCATAACGTCGTGCGCCCCGGTACACGCGTTGGTGGACGCGCAAGGACGACGATAATTGTTCAAATGTGTTACTCTAGTGTAACTTATAGTTCAGTGTGCTGAAATTTGACAGTTTTCCGTCAAACTTGGGTGCTTGGCTGCAGTACTGAATTCGGTGAGAGGCACGGGGTGTTTCGGGGACATTCTATATGAAATACATATGGCCAGGTTTTAAACGGGTCCGTTTTCCAGGTAGAACCATTTTTCATTTCTTAGTAAATGTCAAAAAATTTACTAAGTGAGATAGATACAGATTTGATCTGGCATTTGTAAGTAATTCATGTTAGTATTACTTTATCAAAACTTACTTACTTTTCTTTACTTTATCAGCCGGTGTAATTACTGGCACAAGAGGTATTCCATCTTAGCCCTCTGGGTTGGCAACGCATCTGCACTCTCTTTGTTGTTGCAGGTGTCTATAGGCGGTGGTGATCACTTACCATCAGGTGACCCACTTGTTTGTTTTCCGTCCTATGTTGTATATAAAAAATAATAAAAAATCTCAAAACTGTTACAACATTACCATGCCGCATTGAAATCGAGTGCTATTCCAGTGACAACAGCAACAGCTGTTTAACAAGTGTTTAAGCATCCGTTAACGTCAGCCACTAATCAACGATGTTTTAACACTTTAAAACAAGATAACTGCCACTTCAAGTGTGATTTCGCGATCTTTTGTAACCTGTGTCGTTGTTTGTATCACCTTAACTTCTTTGTCCGATGGTTCTTCTATCTCACATACCTACCTACTAGTCTGAGGTACACCACCTCCGGTTTGTTTTAGACTAATGAGCTATAGGTAAGTAGCTAGATTTTGTTCGACTTCTACGTCACTTAGACCACAGATTATAAAATACTTAAGAATCACCGAATAATAATAGTATTGCATACAGGAAGGCCACAACCCGCCCCACGCCGAATTCAGATGCGGCAACCACTATGCGGCAACCCACAACCCCTAGCTTCACTACAAACAGAGGAATACAAACGTCACCTTACTGTAAAACTTTGACATATGTATAGTTAGAGAAATTTAAACACGTACCACGATATAACCTAGTCGAAGAGACATGCGCATGACATTTGTATGACATAGCCTGGCGATTAACGCGTCGCGTCATTGCGATAGGGTTCTACGGTGGTACGTGAATATATTTCCCCTACTGAAAAATAATTACCAATATACATCTCAATCTAAATCCAAATTAAACGATCTGTTGATTGAATATAGGAACGCGGCATTAGTAGTAAATTGAGTAGTATGCTAACGGCTAACAACGTATCAGCGATTCTCTTGCGGCCACTGGTTCCCATTAGCGGCAGCGGAGATTATTTCCCATTAGTTCACCCGCATGCTCGTTTTTCTCCTTCTTCCATGAAAACAAAATCCTCCTAGAGATATGTGGCCCTGACATGACCATCAAGTGAATTTTATATCTAGGTATGTGTGTCCCTTTCTTATGACACCAGTTAGAGAGACGCAGGAAGTTATAAATTATTAATGCCTACTTGTATTTGTACATCAGGGTTCCAGACAAATAAAACAAAAATTATAGACAGTAAATTTAATATCTAAATACTCAAGTATTTTATAAAATAATCTGATTTTCTTTTTAATTGATTCAATATACATATAATTCCAAAATGTGTTACACCCCCTTTCGCGTTTCGATTACAAATAGGGCCAATTCAACAAAACAATAAAATTGTAGATCTGAAAGGCAGGCCAAATATGCCATACGAGATGTAAACTATATTTCCATAACATGGAGCCCAAAGGGAAAACAAATGACAAGACAAAAACATAATGTATGGCACAAGCGCTAACATTCAAGATTTGGAAGTAAACAACGAATTTACAATAATATACATGCCACAATATACCTACCATCCTAACTTAAATAAAATCAAGACATATTCCATTTTCATGACATTTCAGAATTACACTAAAATGTCATCGAAATGAAAGTCAGCCCTTTAAAATCACAAATATACTTTCTACTTTAGATGTTATTTTGTTAAACATGAAAATTGGCAGTATGTTTTATTTACGCCTCATCATAAATACATCAACCATCAAATGCTTAGTGTATTTTTTTGATCAGGGTTTGTGTTAATGTTATTATATTAATTTAAAATTATATATCTTATAATTGTAATTTAATTAGTTTCCATAGTCCACTGTAAAAGGTTTCGTATCCAGGCAAAGGGCATTATTGTAATAAAGTCGCTAGCTTGCTGTTACAGAGTTACAAAACGTCTAGGAAAATTTCCAACAGATACAAATAAATAATATCACACTATTGGTTTAATATGAACAAATACGAATAAAAATATTATTTATTTGTTTCCGAACAAGTGATATTATCCCGTAAAACACTAGTACTTAATAAATTAATAAATATTAACTAATCCTTTAAATTCTCAGTGTAAACTTAATAGAAACGAAACATGAAACCTTACAATTTTCAGCCAACGAGCTGTTATCCTGATCTTCAAAGCAACAGGTTCACAAATTTATCAACATCTCTCAAAAGAGACATCTAGATATACCGTTAAACTACATCATAATAAACTGCTTAATGTCCACTATAAAATATAAAAGATTAAAACAATCCCATCTTAAACTATTATTTAGCTTAGTATTATAATCTTAATTAATAACCAACGAGATTTGGTGAAGATGTCACATTGCATTTTGTCGATGTTTTCCAGAATGTACATAGACGACATTGTACTTGGGTTTGGGCGCAATCTAAATTGTTTTAGACTAGACCGGCCCAACATACTTATATGTAATACTATATGGTAGCTTGTATTAGAGAAAAATAAATAAATCCATTATTCGAGCCTACATAGAAGTTTTAGAAAAATTTCGCATTGAAAATGCAACGTATACATACGTATTTGCAATGGGTGTTAATTATTGTTGAAAAGACATCCAGAACTACATATAACCCATTTAAAAATACAATTAAATTATATTAAATTATATCGATATCGATGTCAGGCAAATTAAAAACTCTCTCAGATAATAAATGTCAGTCTAATAAACGCAGTTCTTATTTTCTAAGTGAGTATAAGATTTTGATCGTAAAATTTAATTTTAATCGCCTCAGACATATATCAACATTATAAGTTTTGAACCTTATCCTTTTGTAATACGATCAAAAAGTGATCAAGCAATTTCTTGGCTGACTATACAAAACTTTTAAAAATTTGTATTAGCTTCCTAATTCACGTACGGTGAAAATGTACATACATGTTGTAAAAATGTTTTTTTCTTTATTTGTCAGTTTTTCCTGTATGCATTCCTAAACTGTTGACCCGATTACGATGAAACTTGGCGAGTTATTGTGCGCTCGCGCCCGTCTGCGGACTTTTCCGATGGGATAGCGGTACTTTGGCGGACGAAATCGCACGGAAAAAATAAAAGATAGTAAGTATATTATAAAAATATGAAGCCTAATTTTAACCTTGCCATATTAATGAGAATTAATGATATTAAAACAATATGCCAATTTTCTTTGTATCACCTAACTGTATTAAATTTAAATATTATGAAATCATATAGATTGAAATAAAACGTATGATCATTCGCAACATCGTTGATCATGATAATAATCCAAGGTTTCAGCGCTCTAATAGGCAGCTGTCATTAGGCATGCCATCTGGACGATATTTTCACAATTTTAAAGGATTTTTTTCAATTATTATGAAATATATATAATATATCTTTCTTGGGCACTCGTTATGATTAAACTAAGAACTACTTTACAATGATATTACATTATACACGTCCATCTTACAGTTATCTACTACCTTAAGTCAACAAATCATTTTTCCGGTAAGTCACTTTGTTGCGTCGACCACAGGATTCCACTTCGTAATGGTAACATACAGAACTCGCATTTGATTTCGAGTTTTTAACGTTGTAAAAAGAACTGTACTTGTCCTCGTTGTAAAAATATATGATCTGGTTGTTAAAATGTTAAAATTACGTGGAATCCTTCTGGCATTTTATTGTTTTAACCCTTTCCGACCCTACATTTCGCTAGAGCGATTTCTACAAAAATCTGAGGCATGAAATTAAATGTCTGACATCTCGCGTATAGGAATGCGCTTGTAAAAGTCTGGGTTCGGCAGTGAGCATTCTTATAATTTAATAGCATCGTATTTATAAGTAGTACATGGGATATGAATAAATGCCGTCATACAGAGCCAAGCTTGCCACAATTAAGAGAAATCACCCTTGAAAACGCATGCGCCTTTTAACATAATTTCACATCGTCGAATGCGGTAAGTAGGTCGTTCGAGCCTTGTATTATTTCCGATTCCGGCCAGAAGTCCGTCGAAGTGAGTGGCATGGCAGTATCCATGAGCATCTCGACCTGCTGTTGGGGGAAACTGGGGCTGAGGAGCTTGTTTGTGAGATACGGATCGCTGCCGTGTATGACTCCCATAGGGGACAACAGGCGGCTGCCAGGGCTGTACACCTGCTGGTATTTCCCTACTGGTGACATGGACTGGGGAGTGGAATAGGGACTGAGCACGCGCTCCCTATAGGCCGGGCTAATTGCCGGACTGTAGCACGTATTGGGACTCGACGGCAATGAGTACATTGGGCTCCCAACGTTCAGGCTTAACGGAGACATTGGGTTACTGGCACTATTACGTATCTGTATCATATTTCCGTTCGGGATTAGGTTCGAATTCGGAATGGACTTGTTTAACCTGGACTGCATAAGATTTATGACTGGTATCGGTATGGTTTGGACCTGGGGTAGATCTTGGTTCACGATCATCTTGTACTGATTCGGCATGGGCTTCATCTGCATCGTTGTCTGCTGAACATCCTGTAATGCATAAAATCGAATATTAGCGTTCATGTATTTGAAGTTAACTGCTAACAATAAGAAATAAATAAGTTATTAGTTTATATCTGATGACTCTGCTTCATAGAGCTATCCTGTAGTAACAAAGCACTACAAGAAGAGATAAGACAAAGGTGCATGTTCTATGGAAACAAATCAGGTGGATAACATAGTATTGGCTTTAACCTTGGATCTGAAAGTATTCACTGGCAGAACTATTTGCATAATTCGACATAACATAACGAAATCCGTGGAGAAAAACTGATTTTACCTGCCAGTTTTTCTTAAATATACGTCGTGAAGAGCATTTTTTTTTACAAAATTATTGGAATCATTGGTAAAAATGTAATGTAGTTTAACATACGCGGGTTAATTAGACGTATCGTAGGAATATGCGATGGTCGCCTGGTATTCATTGACACAGATTCCGGGCTGTTCACGTTCGTTACTGATGTGTTTATTTCTATTAAACTAACTACGCGACCCAACCCAATAGAACATACTTAAAGACACGACTCGACGTACGCAGCTGTTTACTAAGAAAGATCTAGATTTCTATTGTAAAGCCACTGTTTCAAATCTAGGAGATCCCCGAAGCAATCTCCGGCTTATTATTAAACTATACCCAAATCTCAATTTTTGAGATTGTTGAAAAAATGCTATAAAATTCCTATGTACTACAGTTACCCTGACAAGAATGCTAATTTATAAAGTAATTTATAAAGCGCGGCTGTTAACTTTATTATACGTCTATCTATGTTTTCCCTACAAATTTTATTGAGCAATAGTCTTGCTATTGTCAAATATTATTCCGCAGAGTTAACCCTTAGTTATCATTAGCGCTTCTTTTCTGAAAGCGTAACGCCTTAACCATATCTAGACAAGAGGAGAAGTGACTAGGGCTTTTTTACTCCAGTTATGAGAAGTCTCAGTCTCTGTGGAAATTGAATTTATGTAAGCAATAAACTTATGTTCGACTCTAGCAAGACTCCAGTAATAATTGAGTTAGACTTTACGATGCATCGTGAAGATCAGAATCATAAAATGGACAAGGAATTAATTTTATTGCAATTATATTTATACATTGGAGATAAAGAAGAGATCCATTGATCCTTCAAGATTACAGGGTACCACATAACAAATCCCCAATTAATCAAACAGTACCATGCCGACCCAATAAACTGAATCAACACCATACATATAGGTATGTACAGATAAGGCAGTAATGGATTTAAGTACCCGCAGCGCAGTAACTGCCGATTTCGCTGTTGGGCTTATTTCTATCACTCCCAAGGGATTCGGCTACCTACTCCGGATTGCGGAAGAGGCCCTTATCGGTGAATCGGCCCATTCTCTTAATTTAAAAAAGTCCGATGAAAGAGATAACTTCAGTTAATTACTTCGAACTTCCGTCATCACCACGACGGCATATTACGGTAACTAGAGGAAATTATAGGCATCTTACGTCATAAATTTGGCCCATGGCGCTAAGTACTTTGTTACGTACATATAAATAAACATGTACATCGTAATAATAGATAGATAACTATAAGTTATCAACCAATAACTTTCGAGATAACTTATAATATGTATGTAACGTATGCTATCTCGGCAAAACAAACTGAAATGATGTTAAATGTGGCGTAGTAAATATGAGGTTGTAAAAGAGCATTGTTGGCATAAAAAGGGGCCGAAGGGCAGCCAGGATTTCAGGCGTCAATGCCCTTTTTACTACAATGCTATCTGCAAGGCCCATAACGCTCCCCGGGGCGGTTGAAAGGATTGTTTCTTTTAACAACTACCCTCAAAATTACAAACCGACAAATCAAAAAGTTTATTGGGCCATAAAACCTTCCCGAGTTTGGGGAATGCGAACATTTTAATTTAGTCTTGTCGGAAATTTTATATTGCTTATTAAGTGAGAGGATCGCAGATAATATTAAATCTATTAGCGGAAGATTCAAGATAACTTAGTATGACTTTACTAGCAGCTGGTGTCCAAGTGATGAAAAAACTTTTCGATCCGATTACTCTGGGAATGGACGGCAGACAAGCCTCGTATAGGACTAGGTAAAAAACAATTTCCATTCTTTTGTTCTATACCCTTTATTATCACATATTACGGGGTTAATACGAAAAACCAGCCTCAGAGCCGTAACAGTGGCTGGCTTTTGATATAACTTTATGGATTTTTGCTTTTAGCTACGGCGTAGTATACTTCCATAATTGCTACGAAGCAGTTTTTGTACCCTTATCGTAAAACAGAACGTTACAGCCGTTTAATGCTAACGTCTGTGTGAAGGATTTCTTAGATTCATAACTTTACAGGTTTATAAAGCGACTAGCTTTTGCCCTCGACTCTGTTCGCCTATGCTTGTATTACTCAGGGACAGTTTAGTTATCTATTGGCGTAAGAATTTTTTAAATTGGTTCAGCAGTTTCAGACGTTATAATGAATAAGTACCTATAGAAGCATGGAGATAGATTGTTTTCTAAGCTCCTCAAGTTAATATGTACCTACAAAATTCAATTAGAACAGGAATGTTCCAATTGAATTTAACGATAGCATGGCAGAAACAATGCTCGTTAAACAAGGATTTAATCGGTATATTTAAGTGCTTAAGTAGTTATATACCAAGTCAAGAATGTCTAGAATGTCTTAACAAAGCCATCGTGTCTAAATTGGAATATATTTATATAATAATCGTAACGACATTCATTGTTTGTACTCTCTAATTTGAGAAATATTAACATTTAACATTTTCACTTACCAAGCATTGTTTATATACATATAAATATATATTTTTAACCGTTTCAGTCTTGAGACTGCAAAAAGTTTAATAGCTACAGTTTTTATTTATATTTACTTTTTCTGACAGTGAATATTTCAGTCCGTAAAAGCCAGTACACAGATGGATGAAGGGATGGGAGGGGAGTAATAAAAGCAACATGCACCTTTTATAAGTGTATTACTCTTCATTTATTTTTCAATATATATGGCATTTCTGTCAATTACTCTGGGCATATATTTTATTTAATCGAGAAAAATATATAACTTCTCTAACACATCGTCCAGTTCGACCATAAAGTTATTTTATAACAACGATGATAGATTTGTTCTAAATTTCTACACATATAAGTTTTCTTAAAATTTGATAAGTCGATGAAAATGTCAAGCGCTACATTTCGAGTATTCTCTATCCGCTAGGTGCTGATCGTCATACCTAGCTCTCATACAATCATTGAACCGTATATGACTCTCAACAGTTTCTAGTGGTGAAACAAGATATCTATAACGAACGATGTTGAAGATTCATGAAACAAAATACAAATTGTTCGCCAAATTCTATGTATATATCCTAAAAAATCTACACTAATGTTTGTACATAGATATCCATAACCAAAATTACATGCACTCAAAACATGTATACTGTGTTCTAAATTGTACTTTGTATCGTTTGGCAGTGGAAACAGTTATCGTCATACAACCGGCTAATCGTCGAGAACTGCCTATAACTACTCGATCTAAGATAAACTTTGAATATAAAAAACGCGGAACGAAACAATCATACCGTTTAAAATGACGATCGATTCGATTGAATTCAAGCGATTCGGTCGAAATACCTCGTTGTAAAAAAACATTATCTATAATTAGATAACGATAACTTATTTAACTTACAGTAATAAATAAATAGCGTAACTCGCGACAGTTATAAATCTACAATTAGTATTGACTCGGTTCGTACTACGAACATAAGACTGAGTGCGCGGCGGACTGCCGGCTCGCCCGGCCATGGTAACTAAAACTAGAAACTAGGAACGAATCAACAGTTCATCACATAACCACCAAGATATGCGCACGTTAACTTAAGCACTAAGACTAAAACGAACCATTGCTTTCAAACTTACACCATTATATACATATCAACTAAAACTGAGTCTGTTTAACGCCCGCGGGCGAAAGCACAATATTGCAAGTCTGTGGAAGGTTACTACACTAACCAGCCGAACGCTACTCGAAACTCGACAAACTGTTCGCCTGGTGCTTAGGACGTCTAAACTGCCATCGCAGACTTTAATCTGGCCGAGGGTGCACTACGTGCCGACATCTAATGCCTGTTCAGGTTAATTAGATTGGAAAATATTACCCTGACAGGTAAGTATATTTATCAAATTTGAAAAGACTGATAAAATAATTACAATAATTTCGTATTCGACCAGAAGAAGTCTCGTGGCAAAAGACCAGGGCAACTCGCAACTATCGACTGAACACTGGACGCGCTTTATCACAGTTCATTGTTTGTCGTGGGGCAGGCCTCAGGCCTTGATTTTGTGTCGCGGCCGGCACTGCACCATGCAGATGTAGCCTGCGTCGACATCGCAGCCGCTCACCAAGAGGTTCATGAGGACGCTGGAAGATGGCGGCGCCGCCCCCGCCACCCGCCCCGCCGCCGGCGACGGACTGCGCTTCACGCGCTTAGCGTTTGGCTCCTCCTCCTGTTTCAAAACTCGCTTCACCCCAGTTTCCCATGACGGGACGCTTCTGTTTGGTATTAAACCTAAAACAACAGAAGTTACGGTAAATACACATACGATAAGTACATGTTTTCGCAATAAACATGACACGATGTATGCTTAAGTACCTTGATCCGAGTATATGCTTGTAATGAGATCCTGTGGCGGGGGCCCAGTGGGAGGCGCCGCCAGTAAGCGCTGTAGCGCTGGTGCCGGCGAAGCATTCTGTGCTTCCGATGGCTGCGGTCTGGCCATGCTGACATTGTCGGGCAACGCTCCCCACATAACAGCTGGCTCCAGTACTGGCAGCTCGTCAGCGACCGGGATAAATGGCGAGTGGCCATCATCGATACTGTTGTCTGACCTTCCACCGTCTAAAGGATCCAACGATAGCTCTGTCAATAATGACGACTGTTCGCAAGATGAATCACTCTCCTGAAACAATTAGCACATTAACAAGGATTCTACAGAAATTTCGCAATGAATTGACAAGTAGGTAGGAAGTCATGACTTACTTGTGGTTCAGGCGAAGACAATAAAAGGGAATCAGCTGCCAAGGAGTCGACGGGAGAATTTGCCAGATCGTCGCCCAAAAGACTGCAGTAGTTGTCGCTCAGTATGAAATCGTCGAACATATCAAACGGACTGTTTTCAAGTGGGATACATGTGTCCCCGGCCGTGGGCGCCAGATGAGTGAGATCCTCCTCGTTAGGCTCGTCTTTAAGCACTGAAAACAGACACACATGTTACAAGGAACCATACAATTTTATATACACAATATAGACTTCACAAAAGCATACAACGTCTACCTAAGCTGTGGAAGTTCCGACGCCACTCACTTGTAAGTCCCTCGTCGTCTTGGGAGAACATGAGAAAGCCTTTATTCATGTCTTTCTTTCTTGGTGCAAATATTTGGTCTGTAGAAGGTACCACAGAAACTATAGCACCGTTCGCTGCTGCTTCGAAGGGAGCAGTGATAGGCACAGGCGCAGGCGCCACCTTGGGCTTCAGGTCCGCATGCTGCAGTTGGTGTGCAGAGAACACCTCATCTTTGAACTCGATACCGCTGTCAACAAACAAAATAATGCAAAATAGACTGCCCTGAAGGCAGACATTGCCTATCTAAAACATACGTGGATGAGTGTGAATTATGCGAGCGCAGTCCCAACGATAATGCAAACTACACGGCTATTAGACAACGTAAACGCAAACATTTCAACGTTAATTGTTTTTGTATATGCGGAGAGGTGTCTAGGAAGTGTGAAGAGGATGTGTATAATGTATATAGCAACAGTCCAACGGTGCAACGATACCGAGATGCGCCATTATAGCGAATCATTTAACAATGCTCAAGGCTGAAGTGCAGACGAGCTCACTGCGAAGTTTATGAACGATGCAAATGGCGATTAGATTATTTCATCGAAAACTCTACGCCTAAAAAGGATTAAATAATTCAATAATCGTTAATAATAGAATTTTAAATAAGAAATAGAATAAAAATAACACTAAAATCATCAGCGAACTAACAACTCACTGAATAGACAAAATTGCATTATATTTGTTCATTCAGGTGCATATTAATTATTTAAGTCCAAATGAGTAAATAATGTATAACTTAGAGAGAATTAAGTGAATATACGCTCTATATAAGGAAGTTGTAAAGAAAACAGTTATTTACATTATTATCAAATACAATGCTACTATTAAGACAGCTGATGATGATGCTTTTATAAACAGCCTATTATACTTACATTTTGTAATATAATCGTCGATTATTCTATATTAATTGAACGATGGAAGGCTTTAACAGAATTGTATAAGACCCGATTAATTCGAAAGTCAAAGGCTTAAAGTTATTGAGACTTTAATTTACTTAAGAGTATTTAGGGCAATTTAACTTTACGAATAACTCAAGTCAGGAAGTGAAACGCGGGCGCACTGCACGAGAGCCGGCGCTTATTTGAATGTAGTAAAGCTAAGCTAACTATACCTGATAAAACGTGATAATGACTGATAATATTGCAGAAGGATTAATTAATTAATGGAAGATCAGTAGCGCAGATGACCCACGAGTGGCCCTTGAACATTTGCGTCAGTAAACACAACTAGCACTGATATGAATACGCTAATGTCGCAACTATAAATAAGATAAAATTTTATTGACAAGCATCTAAGGTTTAGTTTTGACCTTAGCTGAACCTCAGATAGATATTCTCTGCAAAATGGAAAACTACTTTACATTATCACCGGCTAGTAATTTTCAGTGCCAGTAGATCCTCAGGAGAGATTACTAGGTGGGAAGCAGTTAAGCAATTTTATTTTAAAGCATGAAGAACTCGTGTTTTCAAGTTTATCCAGTAAAATTGCGTAACGTCAAAAGTGCTCTGCGATTCGTCTGCAATGTTTACAGTTGTTAAATATCGGTGTCTACAAATCTAATTTGTCCTGACGTAATAACAATTCCCTAAAACCGTTGATTCATCGCAGGCTAGACGCCAGCCGTAAAAGGGAGTGTTTTATTTATTTTGGTCACTGCATTTACGCGCTACTTTCGAACGAGATTTGTTTGAGCAAGACGGCCGGATTAGTGAAAAATCGGGCAGAGTGAGATAAGGGTATGCTAGTAATTTCGGCCTTGGTAACGACCTTGCAGCAGCCACCCTCGGCGCGAGGCTCCCTCGCTCTTCACGAGCGGCCATTCACCAAGAGTGTAGTGAAAGTGTATGCGCGCGCAGCACCAACACGCGTGGGCCTCGTATCGATTGCCAGTTTAAGAAATTCCAATCCAATGTTCCATCTCGACTGGCCTACCCCAAATGCTACTGCATAATAAAAATAGACCAAAGAATGTAAATTTGGCAAAGACGCGGCGTTAAACAAAAGTAAAGACCGAGTCAAATGTAAGAATGTTTGGCGATCGATGAAATAATCTCGCAGTGTTTGCAAATGTAGAAAGGATTCGGGCGAGAAAGCACTAAGGCAGCTGTTCAACGTTGACCTTGGCCGTGATCCGTTGTACTATACAATTCGGGGGCAACGTAATTGAACAATTACATCTGCCAAATCGAGGACGTGACATCAGTTGCTTGAGCCTAAACTAAATCGACCGACGTAAATCACTAACTGTTAAAACAAACTAATTTATTGAAGGCGCTAATTGTAGCTATTAGTTGGATGTGGCTAATTGTACTTTTAGCCAAGCTTGATTGATAATCATGGTTAACTGATTCTGAATAGAAAATCTTAAAAACTTCATAAATTGTTTCCGCTTTATAGTTAAGTAGCGTGAAGTGTCATCAATTTGCAGTGGAAAATTATGGCAATATTAAGATTTAAGTATGATAGCGTGCGATAAAAGATATTTCGCGATGATATAAACAGAATCACCCATAGCCAGACAGTATGCATTGACTGATAACCGAGGCGATTTGGGAAAGTATTTGAAGGTCGATGCAGATAAGATTAGTTTTCTGTTGATAAGTTTTCACGCGACACACTTAAAAAATAACACCGTAAGTAAATCTGCCAACTAACAAAATACCTACAGTAAGAAGGATCTAAACTTGTATAAGGATAAATTGAAACAAAACAATAGAAATTTTAAACAGAGCAGCCGGACACCCGCGACACTGTAGAACATTATGCACATGGTAATGAAAGTGTAAGACAAAGAATATAAAACAGCTAATTCTAAAGCAATAAACCCTCGACGAAGCCAAGATGATTTGATAAGCCGATAAAGGTTTTTCTAAAATATTTCCACTGTTACACCTCGCTTACGTAGATAATTAATTTTCTGTAAATGAATTGATGCCGTTTAGAGATTAATGAGAGGGTAATTTATGGAGCACTGATCAACTATCGACTGATTGCGATTGATTATTTGAACCAAACGCATCTGTCTGCCAATGGCGTGGCTCGACGAGCTGCGCGGGAGTCAAGGCCGAAGCGCGGTTATGTAACCAGCGGCGGGGCCTGGGCCGCGGGGGTCGGGGGTCGCTAATTTTAGCGGCTTCTCGCAAACAACAGACAACACTCGGTGCGCAAACGCAGCGATGCTCTTTAAATGCATCGGTATCAAGATGAAACAATGTTGCAGAATGGTTACAGACAGATATAAACGACAAAATAATTTTAAACCTTAATTATTAAATAAATCAAGTAAATTTACAAACGGCACGTACGTTAAACTAAAAGTACTTTGAATGTGGCGGAAGGAACAGTTTGAAATATGTTTTGCTTAAGGAATTGACTACAGAACGTTGAAAAGTTACATAAGGTATGTTTTCAATGTGCAAATTATCTGTTATTCTTATCGCTCGCTGTTTATTATGTTAACAAACTAACTGATTTAACTTTTATCACGTATGCTGCAAACGATTACTGAAAACGCACGATAGCCGGTGCATTAACGTTAGCACTCGCAGAACTACACGAAACATCCACTTTGTGCACTGTTCACTGTCACTGTCTTACCATGTTGGTTGTAGATGTACAAGACGTGTTGTTAAACAATATTATCAGTGTTGATTTTCGCCGGTGAGGTGAGCACGCGCGGTGCTCGGTTACTATCGAAACAGCTGATCGTATCCGCGGGAGTTGATGTGAGACAGCGTGAGCGTTGTACTGTTCCGGCGGAGTCCGTGGCGCGAATGGCTCTCGGCGAGCCGGCGGCGGCGCACTCGACGCGCTCCTGTTTGCTGTGTTCGTTATCCATTGACACGGTGCGCCGTCTTATACCGATGACATAAGGCCGATAATCTATTGTTTGGCGTGCCACATCGTGGTGGACGTGCTGTAACCGCACAGCCGCGCCGTGTGATCCTACTATCATTACGTCGCGATTACTAACCTGACGATAAATTTTGAGGACCGCCCGTTCATTCGACGGCCACGCGACGCGATAACCGGTTCGCGTACCGCGGTGGTGTGATCATGGTCGGATTGACGCGGTATCACTTGCGATCGAGTGATACTCACGGCAGGGGTTTACTGCTATCTTAACTTTATATTTATTTTATTACTCACTTATAGTTGCTAACTTATTATTAACTCGTAAAAAGCCACTGTAGTCACTTTTCGGTTACATGCAAGAAGGCTTAAAATTTCCCTAGGTACTTTTGCTTTAGCCTACATACTACCTACATAAATAGTTTCTATTAGTTTAACAGGAAGAGAGTTGTTATTCTTCGTCTGCGTTTTCACTAATGTAGTCCAAATTGTTTTAGCTGCCATATAGGATACTGGATGCCTAAATTTAAACCAGGATCGCGTCGAAAGGGGTTATTTTAGTGACAGAATCTCCTCGAGGAGTCATTGAACTCAGCTGAGAAATGGAGCAAATAAGCAGCTCACTGTAACCTAAATGCACCTATCGCGATGTGCCATGTTGTAATGTAATGCTCATATCTATCATGCTTCGAGCAAACAAAATTTTGTAAACAAATGCACCATATTAGAGCAAGTGTATATGATTGTTATTATAATAGATCACGTTGTCACGATCACACACATCTCAACACAATAGATAAACACGGTGTTACAAATTATTGATGAAGAATTAGTTTCATACCAACTGCTAGTAGATGTCACTTCCAATTTGTTCTATATGTTTGAGACAAGAGTGAAGACAAAAAAATGTTTAAACTTTTCTTCCTTTAAAAATTATAATAAAAATGGTTAATTGTCAAAAAATTAGAATTCATAAATGAGTTACTAACAAAACTACAATGAAGAACGAGAATGAATGAGAAGATGAGAGTCTTTAGAAGACACCCGTAAGGTCTATTATTTCCCAGTCCTTTGCAAAACCTGTAAAGTACAAAATAATATACGCAGTCAACGTATCTAACATAGTTTTAATAATGTACAAGAAGCCAATAAAACCACAATGAATTTAGTTAGCATTCCAACAGGCTCGTTAAATTATTTATGTACGAAATAAACACATTCTGAAAATAGAAGGACCACTTTTTTTAATTCTCCGCATAATGTAGGTATGTGTTTTTGTTATCTTTTGATTATTGTGTGTGACTGAGAGAAATCGCCTGTCCATTGGGCAAGGGCCAACGATATCAGGAAAAAACATGAATAAAATACAGAAGCTGTTCAGCAAAGTCTCCAAAATAAAAAGGGAACAGTGATCAAAATAATTCCGAGCGACTACGAAAACAACAAAATCCTGTTGCTAATAATAAATACTGTTTCCATTAAAGACGGCGAAAAAATCGAGAAGGTGAACATCATTAGGTTAATACGAACACCTCGCCATAACGACAAATGCTGTTCCAAAAATATCGAATCAATATCCTTCAAGACTTCCTTCACGCCTTGTTTACCTTCATTCATGAAAACAACCATTAAACGAAATTTTGTATGAAGTTATTCGTAAACACTCGTAAACGTAATTCCAGTAGGTCGATAAATAAGTGTAAAATAAACACGCGTTAACCACTGCCTACGCTACATCCAATTACCGGCCCTAGAGCCATACATTATCGTGGTCAACCAATAATTACTAAGATTATCTCTCCCTAAGTAACATTGTATTATTTCACACCAATTTTGCACCCAGAGTAATTTATTTACGTTACTTACACAAAATACGAATCATTTACACTCAAAATTTACAGCTTTGAGTGTCAATTATGAGGAAACATAAAAAAAAACACAAAGTATGACATAATACACTACATGTCTGCCACAGTACTCTAAGGTAGAACGCAATTGAAAGCAATATTGATTCTCTTTTACTTAAATTTATTGTTATCACTACCTATTATTTTATCTTATTCTCGTTGATTGTTACGGAATCTGAATCTTTAGTCCAAATCCAAATAATCCATATAGGCAGATTTACATCAATCCAGTAGCTTGATCCAGCGTCACCTAATTGAAAAATAGGAACGTGCTCTATTCCAATCCAGCGATTGATACACGAGACGCTGTACGGGATTGAAACGCTGTAATATGAATGGATCTAGCAACTGGATCACTGTATAATACAGCCTTATGTATTTGTAATTGTTTAACAATTCCTAGATTTACCAATCTACTACAGCGTCCAGTATTCAACGCAGGACCGGAATGAAGCACGTCACTATTTTTCAATTCAATGACGCTGGATCCAGCTACTGAATAAGTGTATATCAGCCTTATGAAAATATGTATTTGCAAGTGTTTAACAATACCTCGATTTACCAATCCATCAAGCCGTCACAAAGCGCCGACACTTGATACGCACGGCGCGTTGTTCCACAATTCAGCCGCGTAACTAAAAACCAAGCTCTAATGGACTACCGCTATGGCTAGACAATCTAAAGTTAACGCGAACAGATTTTCAAAGTGTTATGCGATAACCGATAGGAAAATGTGCACTTTACTTCCAATAACACGATATACGGAATTAAATTGTATTTTTGACCACGCAACGTTTTAAAATGTGCTGCAATATTAAAAATGATCCGTACTCCGATAAACATTACACAAATTCACATAACAAAAGATAAACTAAATTAAACGATGATTTAATAACACTATTTGTAGATGTAGATAACGGACATGTTACTAAAAAGGCTTAATGTACTCCAGTGCCTACAAAGCTATCGTGCTGAGCAGAAGGATTCTGAACTACTGGCGACGGGCTCATAAGCTGAGAGCATGCGCGAGTTATTGCACAACTTTACAATGATTTAGCATATTCCCTAATGATGAAATTGCAGATGACTAAATAGCAAGATAACCAACAACAATAAGACCAAAAGTCGACACCTATACTTTTACAAAGCATGTATCAGTACATAATATATTTTTAGACAATGTGTTTATTGGAAAATTTAAGACTAAAGTAGTAGCAAAAGAACAAAGATTTATTTTAGAAGTTTTAGCCAATTTTGTTAAGGTATGCATAACATTTCAAATAAAACAAATATATATTGATTAGCATAATTTACACGTTTTAATGGACAACTTATGTTACGTAATATAAATTGTTATGAAAAGGAATCCGGATTGGAAACTATAACTATTTGTTTAGCGAGCAGAAAGATGGAGGAGTAAACAAATGGAGGAAACTGCATGAATGTTATAAAAGTAATATTTAAACATACATATATTTACTTATTTGTAACCACGTGCTCGAAAAGACTCTCAAGAGGTTGGATGCAATTGCAATAGGGGATTTACAGGAGCGATACATCGATTTAACTTTAAGTCTCAGTTCTAGAAAAAAATGTTTTCTCCATGTTTTTTATCTGTTCTGAGCACAACTCGATCGCCCAGGAGTGCGTTTTTTTAATCTCACCGGGTGGCTAAAGCTCACCAAAACGGCCGTTTTTCATAGAGATTCCGCTGTTGCTGTGAGTTTTAGTCACCCTCAATTTAACACTACATCATATTCCGTTTATTTTAATGTTCCTCTCTCGTGTTAAACATTGAGTAACTATTGCCCAATATTGCTAGGCCTTTCATGGAGCAGATATGAATCCGCTTGAACACGTAAAACAGTCTACGTGAGTCTGTGGGTGTTGCCGGCACTCGGATGCTAGCAAGTTTCGGGCATACGTGACATGAGCAATGTCGCCTTAAGTTGCTTAATATTGATTGAGTCCCTTACTAATACTATTTGGTATTGGATGGTGCTAGCTTTTGGGATGACGTAGTAGATAACTTCTCCAAGTACATTGCGTTTAACTGTCGTATTAGTGTATAAAATGAAAACCTTGCCTCTAATCAACATACTTGGAAATTTCAACGTTAACACAAACGCTTGAGTAAATTCCCTACGGTGTGACTGGCGACAAGTTTACAGTCAAGAGTTCTAATTGGCCAGTTCGCTAGTTGGCCAATTGTATCCCAGTGCAAGATGCAGCTCGTGAGTTGCAAATCGTTATGCCATTGTGGCCGGATGCAGACATTCTGCGGCCGTTGACCCGGTTGCCCCACCCCCAATTTCGAGTTGCGCTGTAGCTACGTGACTCCACTAGCGTTTTACAATTACAGGTATTCTTTGCCTCGGAGTCAGAGACTGCGTCATACATCAGCGAGGGCTTGTGTTACTCCAATGATCTTGCAGCCTCTGTCAATGAGGGTCAAACAGTTTTATTTGCGGATGATACCACGGTAGTAGTGAACGCCTGTACATATGAACAGCTTGAGCACGGGTTGGGAGGTGTATGCAATCAGCTGCATGAGTGGTTCACTGCAAATGGTTTGGTCCTTAACGTGACCAAATCAAATGTTATCTTGTTTTCGGCCAACCACACAGTGGCTCCACAACTACAGAGTTCGATGCCAATGTGTGAAACAAGTAGGTACCTTGGATTCATCATGGACGATAGGCTAAATTGGAAACCGCATGTGCAAAAGCTTTGTGAACGATTAAACGGCGTGGTATTTGCATTGCGAAAGCTCAAACCACTAATTTCCAAAAAAGCACTAGTCCAAGTGTACCATGCTCATTTCCACTCACTCTTGTCGTACGGCGTTATATTGTGGGGAAACTCGACGGATTCCGACAGAGTGTTCAAAGTCCAAAAGCGGGCTCTACGTACATTGGCAGGTGTGAAACCTAGGGACTCCTGCAGAGAGCTATTCAGAAGCTTTGGGATATTGACGCATTATTCGCAATATATTTACGATGTTATAATGTACACACGACGTAACATTCATTTGTTTAAACGCGTCAATATCCCAGGCAGAATAACCCGCCAGACGGGGCGACTGCAAGCGGTGCCGCGGCGGCTGAAGCTGCTTGACAAGAACCCGCGTGTCATAGGCCCTAGGTTTTACGAGCGCTTACCCGCCGACCTAAAGAATGAATGTCCGGACGAAGCATTTGGTAGCCGACTAAGAATTTTTTTGTTAAATAAGTCATTGTACTCTGTAAAAGAGTACAATGAAAACAGTTGACATTTAAATTAATTTGACATATTATTCTTGCTTATTGTTTTAGATTATTATTTTGTACCTGATTGTTTTTGTTTTGTTTTCATTTTTCATTTTATTTTATTTTTTGCCTATTTTGACATTTTCACCGTTTGTGATTTTGAATTTATATTTGTATTTTTATTGTGACATTTAAATTTTTTATTTTTGAATTTTTGACATTTTTCTAGACGTATTTCTAGATATTTTTATTTTATTATTTTGTTTACCTTTTGACGATCTTATTGTGAATTTGTTATCTTTGACATTCTAAATTTAATGTAATTTCCAATAAGTAATAAACGAATCTATCTATCTATCTATCTATCAATGCCAAGGTAATTTATGATGTCATAGTTCTTCGACACTATTAACACTCGTCTCCATAAGGAAGTGAATATCGCATCAAATTTAAAACGTATTTTAAAATATCTAAGTATGCCATAAATCTAGCAGACATTTAAATATTTATTAATAAAGTTTGATCAGTTTTAAGGAAAATTATATTTGCATTAAAACCGATGCTTGAGGAAAAAATACTGAAGCCAGCCAGAGTAACATTGAGCGCGAGTTTATTTAACACACATTGAATGAATTCTTAAAAATGGTCGTTACGTAAATATTGATTGTCATATTAACAAGATTCGAAACCAATATGTCATCGTGTTCAATCCGGTTGCCATCCTAGAACGAGTAACCGGTACGACACTACACAATGAGAGCACTTTCGAAACCAGTTGCCAAACGAAATACTCGATGTAAACGTGTGATTAAAACAAACGTCACTCGAATCATATTTTCGTAACAGTCTTAATGAAAATAGAATTCAAAGCACCTACTTAAAGAGAGCTGCCACGAAAACAAATGTCAGGATAAGCTTTGGTCTGAAGAAGTTGTTGTTTGTTAATAGGAATGCGCGCGCATGGCCTGAATGGTTGATCTAGGCTGTCCGAGTTGAGTAGTGTCATAAAATCGCCGAGCAATGAATAGAAGTCGTCGACCCCATATTTAACAGTTGGTCGAGTCTGTCGCAAAGATATTAATGAGGTGATCGGAAATCGAAACGAAGTTTAAGTGGAAGGCTTCGGTCGTGCTGGGAATTCAATAGATCTTCGGAGTTGTTATTTAATTTGCTACTAAGGTCGCAATACTCAGTGATATAGCAAGCGTAAGTTTTCTGCTTGCTAGCTTGTCTGTATAGCTTAGTAGGGTACTGTGCAGGTTGATAGTTTAACAACAGGCAATCGAGCGATATCGCCGAACGTCTAGCGCGATTCTGTATTATCCTTACCGAGCATAGTAAAACATTTTCTGCATAAACGAACACTATTTAAAGCAAACAAGATGGAAATTGTTTATGTACATTAACATATAAGTTACATAGACTCACAGTCATTCATCTGTAAAACAGAAATATTTAACAAACAGTTTAATTTTCCGCATTTCAGCAACACGGCGGTAACGTATTTTGTAACTTGTTTCACGCCCACTCGTCGCGGTTAGTTCGGTGTTTCCTTGAGGGAAATTCTGAATCGGTGTGTGCTTACGAACACATGAGTAACAATATGGTTTATTCGCAATGTAACTAAAATGTACAAACGAATTTGAAAATGTTGGGTGTGTTTACGCTGAGTAGTATTTTACATAATATCAACACAGTCAAACAATATGAACTGACTCACACAAGCCACACGTAACATCACACACATACCCACTTAATAAACAGCAAGCCCGAATATCCTTAATAAGATATCAAGGTCTCTGGAGACGGGAGTACATCTACAATGGCTACAATTGAGAGGTCCCTAGCGGCCCCGTACATTGACGTCACAGCCATTGACCCTCTTCCCGGAGCATTTGTGTGCCAATCACCGCCTCTCATAATACAAGATACGAAGACAAACAAACTGCTAAAAGCCATACTCAATTCGGGTAACATCAAATACCAGGCTTTATAGGGTTGCTTAGCGAAATGCATTTTTAGTAGCGCAACACCGAGCCAGCTAATACTTTGGAGAAATTCAAAATAAACAACCAAAGCGCTGAAGCTTCGTAAAAGCTAATGTTACGTTAATATTGTTAAACAAAGGAGCGGAGGCATACGGTGGGGGCACCTGCATAGTTTTCAGCAAGTATTATCTAAAGAGGGGGGGCTGTCGTAACAGAGCAACACCCACGCCCCATTCAAGCTGAAACGAAAACTGCATCCTGGTACCGCTAGCCAGGAGGGGGTCGTCGACCGAGGGGAGGCGAAGGTGCATTCGCCTTCAGTTGCATAACCCGAACGACGACCGCGAAGCTGCATTTTATTCAGTGGAGACTGTGTACGTGCATTAAAAGAGGTTGCATGAGGACTTGAAGTAATCAAGGGACATAAATTTGCTTCATGAATTTCTATTCGAGCGATATAATTTGTGCTACAAAAGGATCGATGACACACGATTTAGATGCAACATGCATTGTGGTAAATGGAGCGATACGGCTCGCAGAGCTTAACGACGAACAGCGCCCCGAATACATTATGAACGAAAAAGATTTTGAACAACAGACCGCCGTATTACCTAAAGCAATTCGACTATTATCTAGATTATTCAATTCACTGAAAGGTATATCCCATTCTCTTACTTTATTACGCAAATGAATAAGATATTTCTAAGGAGGAACGTTTTTGCGTCATAAATTTTCTTTTGTAGCGTCTACATTTACAGTTTCTGAAATGATATCGAAATATTCAAACCGAAAGCAGTGTATCTATAATCTAATAATAGAGAAATAAGGCGTGGCTCTAATGTAACGGATACTTAATTACGTGTTCTTACATTGACCCACATCATGCGTGAAAATAAACGACACCGCACCGCGTGATAGTAGCACGCGTCGCCAGGTGTTCGCCTGGACCTGATCTGATCTCATACACAATACCTACTTGTTTACTATTCAGGGGTGTCTAAATCAATTATAAACACTTTTAACCGTTCTAAATTATTTTACAAGTCACGACAACATCAGAAAGGAACACTCTTAATTTAACAAAATTTTTAGGTACTGAAAAATTTGAACATAAATATAATTTTAATTTCACATAAACGTTGACTATGGTTTCAGCCCCAGGTATTGCTGTAGAATGGGGGGGGGGGTCTCACCTGTAATTTATTTATAAGTCGACTACTTATATTATATTACGCTCTTAGAGCGATAGCACGCTACGGGATGGAATTTTTTAATACTACTCAAATTATAATAAATATGTTGGGACAGGTAACACCAATTGACTTAGTCCCAAAGTAAGCGACTAAAGCTGCTTGTGTTATAATGTTACATTATAATAAAAAAAAATCCAAATAATTTCAAATTACAGATTTTATATTGAGGTCGTCCAAATTTAATAATTATAAAAACTTGAAGCTAGAATCACCTTCCTCCACTCCCTAAAGAAGTCCTAGATTGAAAAATAAATGTTTTGTAAAAGAAAAATCAAACTACAGGGACAATATGCTTTTCAATCATCGCAAATAATTACTTTGCCGATATAAATCTGCAGGTCATGTCGATAGCATATAGGTAGTTTGATTAGTATTACAATGCTTATCGATTTACAAGATGATATGCCTAGCCTAGCCCCTATCAACAAATTTTAGAAACTCACTCTACTATATCGTCATTGAAATAGTCTTCATTTAATTCTGAGCCTCTTTATGTTATTACGAGCTACTTAATTATCCCTGACCATAGTCAATCTTTCTGAAACAAAAACTCCATTGAGGAAAATACTCGTATTCTTTCACTCATCAATAATTTACGTGTTTCATTTCAATATTTTGTCACAGAAAATTTCACACCTCAGTCTTTCGTCTCGTTTAAATATTGCGATATCAAAATCTGCGGGCTGATATGTTCAGTTTTGATCAAAGCCCCTAAATAAATAAAGATTTAAAAAAAAACAAAAGCTGCAAACGGCAGCCCTATTAGAAAATTGTGGAATACGTTTCTGATTATCTACGACCTCAGTCTAGTATCGCACATGCACGATGAAGTGTCACAGTAACATATTAGTTCATGATTCTCTCAGGTGTAACCCTTCACTTGAGTGTATGCACGTTAGCTTGCAAGGGCCAGGCCTGGCGATAAAATCTCAACACCGATAACACGATTTACGTAGCGCCTATGTTATTTTCATATGAGATATTTATAACGTCAATCTAGACTTTAAGAGGAAACACAAGGGCCGTTTTTTCATACAAACGTCGTCCCCTGTTTCCTCTCTGGATAATGCCAGTAGAGCAATATTTTTTTTCCAAAAAATCGATGGCTACTATTAAGCATGTCCCTATGTTTTTCTTTTTTTAATAAATAAATTATTAAAAGAGATATGAACATTCAAAAACGTAAAAAATTGGCCAGATTTTCGGCTGCGTTCATACAATCAGAAAACAAATTTTACTAGATTATGTAAAGAAAGAAAAACATAGGAACACTGCCAAAGCCTTTCTTTAATTTTTAATGAAAAAAGTAGCTAAATCGGATAAGTTTTGGAGAAGAAATCAGGGGTCTACGAATCGTTGATTTTGTGTACTTTAAATAGGTATTTTCAGTCCAAGCTGCGGCTGTCTCTATTGCACTCTGCGGGGGGAGGCTTGATAGATGGACGCAGCAATAGATTATACAAATACCTATTTTGCAATTCTCTAGGCCTTGGTGTTTCCTCTTAACGCGATGAAATCATTCTTATATTACCTTGATATCTCGACCGTATTGCAATGGCGTTGGGCACGAGTGGATTCGTTATAAAACTTATAAATATATGTGATTATAGCAAGAGTTTAAAACAATTTGACTCGTCTTTAATTTTATTTAAGATGTCTTTTTCGATAAAAAAATCTGTCAGCGAGGACTTGGTATTTGCAATAAAAGAAAATGGAACTTTATTTGAAAATTGTTCGCGTAATTACGCGCAAACTCATTGAAATTCCTAAGGAAGGTTAAGCAAATTAAATTGAAGAAAACTTTTACTATTCGACCTAAACAAACAAGGACCCATAAGCCTGTAACAAGGTTACGGCCGAAAGGCTATAAATTAATTTTAATGCAGTTGTCTAAACTCTCCGCTAACTTTCTTTAATCTTCGGCTAAGGACATAAAATCCGCGAAAGACATTAACTGCTTGCAATAATGTTAATCAAGTTAATTCGATTTGGGAAGAGGACAGTGTTCATAATTAACTTATAGGTTTAGGAAAACAGAGTGAACATTTCAGGAGTTCAGTAGGGTTGTTGGCTTGTTGCGCATTAGTGAGAAAATTTTGTCTCAACTTTGATTCGGTTTACCAAAACAAGAAATGTAATGATTAAGACTTCGGATAAAGGAAATCAGTGAAACTAGAAATGTAGGGTCATATTGCCTAGAGCTTAACACAAGAACATTGATAGTTAGATTTAAGTCTGTATAATAGTTCACTGCAGTTGGAAAAAGGCATAGCAACCATTTCACCCCAGATAACCTCTGCTTCACTGGTGACACTCCCGTTCAGACTGCGCTTGGTCTTACAGTTATCTCCAGTTCCAGTACACATAGATAAGATAAACTTTCCACTGAACCGTACATACTCATCTATTCCAGCTGATATTTACGTTAGGTCTAACGACTTGTTTTACAACATTATAGCTTCTATATGGTCGCAATTAGAAATACCAAAACATTTTGTTGACGGAGATAAAGTAAATAATCGTTGAGATAATATAAACAAGAAAACGTGATTGAACTGAACGTGAATTCGTTCAATATTTGCCAATAGTCGTGTGAAGCAGAAAGTACAAAAGTGGTGTGGCGACCGAAAAAGTCAACAAGCCTATTACGCATGTGCAAAACTTTGAAAGCTTGTTTGCGGGTGTCTTGATCAACAATGATAAGATACGAGATTTATAAATCGGTGTCGGCAAATTTATTAAATTGGATGAAATGCAGTAAAGGGTATTAATGATTCTATTGACAATATAAACTTACGACAGTGATAACAGTGGAACAAAGGGATTATGAAAACACAACAAAGAGACCGCAGATAGATTCGACATTGAAAGAGTAACAATTACTGCGAAATATATTGAATTCTTGCATTGTCACGAGAACATACGTTATGACCGCTTATAAGTAGCTCACACGGGTTTTGATTAAGTTATAATCATTGAAATTATAGATAACAACAGATTATTGCTCTGTAATAAGATTATTTTTCATTTTTTTTTTGTAATAACTTTGAACGATAATAAAAAGACCGACGAATTAAATGTTGTTACTAGATATCACACCTACTGTATTCAGTTTCAACGTCGAATATGTGATCATTACACAAATATGAAATGCAGACAGCCGTTGCTACCAGCCTGCCTCTCAAAGTTAATGTATACACTGTGTATAATGGTAAATAAATACACTCCGACGGAATTACGTGGTTCAGACGTTATTGTCAAGTGATTGCAAAAACAGAACAATAAGCAAATGCAATGAATTCAATGAAACTAGACATCAAATTAGTAAGTGATATTTTTTTGTTGAAATTAATATGTATAGGCAAATAGTAAATGAGGTACCATCGGCCAGAGAGACTGTTTGGGCGGATATGAGACACCGAGGATTCAATGTTTACGACTTGGAGTAAAGGAAATCAACAAAACTGGAAATGTAGGGCTACGTTAGTTAGAGCTAGAGACGATTTTTTACGACGTATCCTCAAAAATACGTACAATAACAGGTAGTCAGGAGGAAGGTGAACTGGATTATTTAATACCCTTATTTAAATGAAAACAAGAAACCTAAATAATAAGGGATCATAAGTATATGATCTCTTAAATAAGTCTAAAAATCACATGAAGCGTAGTGAATGCGACGTGTCATACATAATAATTTGGCCGATGTGAAAGGGTGACAATAATGTACATTTAGTTCCTGATTGAAATCGCCAATGAAAAAGTACACGATTATACAATTAATCATCATCGATTACAAATGTCAAAAGTTTTAGATCACCGATTAACAGTCACTGTGTCAAATTCTGCCTTGTAATATAAAATACCTAAATCATCAATGATTTAGGTATTTTTTATTAGTACAACGAGCAGAAGACAGAGCAAAAACAATTACATAACTACATATTGGTTCCAGATACAGTCATTATCAATACAGACGTTTAAGACAAGAATACTTGTATATTTCTAAATTAAATAGGTAAACTGAGATATTTATACTTAAAAAAATGATACAATACTGATCAAATAAGTGAATTAAAAAAGCTGTGCTTGGAACGATAAAAACAATCCACACGTCAGCCTTCTAGGACAAGCGCGCTATTTTTATAATTTTCGGCTTACGCGTGTAAACTTGATAATAGTGATACGTAATATTACGCGATAGACATTGATAAACCGGTAGGTAACTTTAAATACCGGCAACCCAAGAGATATTTGACGTCACATGAAAAACACCTCACCCACCTCACACTTATCACGCGCCTCGTGCATGCTCGGCGATTTTGGATACCTAAAACTACAGAGTAGAAGATATTTGGGAAGCTTGCCAAAAATGAAGTAAGTAAAATAAAATATGCTAAGTCTTCAAAAAGTAGTACCTACCTGCACGAAAGATCATATTCATACTATTCATACGCATAAAGTAATTAAAATGGACACAAAAGGTTGGGATATAGATGAATGTGTCGGTATAAAAGCCCTCAAGTGGAAGCCATGACCTCGGAGTGTGGCCATAAACGCGACACGATTTACGAGGGGAAACGGCGAGGATAAGGAAATTCGTGACTCCACCTCAACTTACAGAAAACTCTGCGAGTTAAGCCGGAAGCCAAAATTATTTACTGTTTACTTCTAACCATTTAAATTAAATGTACTCTCACAATGGTGTCAAACTTAAGCGATATAATGAGAAATTATGTTTCGTCGTTATTATGATCTAGAATCGATCATAAAAGTTAACGTATTAGGTATATGGAGCCATGAACATTGAAACAAAGAAAATCCATTAAAAACGGAAAGAGCATCCACTCGGCGAAAATATTTCTTGTTAGCGATGAGAGCGAATCGAGAGCGAAAGTTATAGCACAGTGAAATGGGATCGTAAAAATCTAATGAAATGCCGACGTCCCGTCAACACTGGGCAAAAATAAAACGCACATAAAATGACAGTTTTAAAATAATCACTGAATATGATTCAAGGAAAAACATCGGAAATTTCGGGAATGTTTAACAAGTCAATGATCTCATTTGAGATAGCGAAAATGACTTGTTCTTCATCTCAGCAGAAAATTAATCCCGCAGGCCACAAGTCATCAAACGTAAGAGAGCTATTGGAAAACCCTTAATCACGGATGAATGCACTCCACTGCTTCAAAAGCGAACTTAGACAAACGAAGTATTCAAGTCGGAAACATTGAAGGGAGTTAATATTAGTTATATTGGTTTTGTACGAACCACACACGCACATGAGTGTCAATATAATATATGAATGAAATGATATTAAATTAAACGTTGTTTTGCCAATGTTGTGCATAAGATTTTTTTCATCCGCGAAATAGCGTGCCGCCTATATGGCCTTAGAATTATAAAACTACTAGCTTCCCATCTGCGACTTAGCCCGCGTTGTTTTTCCGTGAAATGTACATTTTTTTACAGGATAGTCTATAATCTGGTCAGTAATCTCCTCTTTTGATTTGTACAAATCCCATCAGAATAGCCACTCTCTGTTACAAGCGTTCAAAAATTCAGTTTTTTGGTTTTATTTTGTAGAAGATTAGAGTCATCTTTTTAGTAGGTATTTGGTATTTTTGTTGCAAGATAATTCTGAATTTAGAGTAAAGTTATAAATTAAATTACCCCTGACTTATTTGCGTTGGTAATCAGCAAACCGATGACTTAATTGAAATTAAAATCTTGGTTGGAAGTAAAATGTTTCTTAGTACATCTGAAAGTTATTGTAAATACAATATACAAGTTGAGTTTTACGGGCGGAAAATCACAAACTAAAGTGATAACGATATCGTTCGACTTCGACTCATTACAATTACGAAAATAATGTTCATCGTTTCCGGCGAGCGTGACTTCGAGATACGATTGTACTCGCAGATCTTCTCAAATAACAAGGGGTCAGTTTTGACTTAACCCCTAACAATAAGTTTAAATTTAGTTTCAAAACTCATTACGATATTCATATAACCATCTAAAGTTAGGTGGGTGTGTGTATGAATTATAAACTTTAAGAGGTTGACTTAGTCTATTCTTCAGACATAAAATGGGATTATCATTTGAAGAAGAGATTCAAAAAAGCAGTATACCAAATTAAATAATGTTATCGATACGTTATTGTTTTTTATTCACTGTCAAACGATCATATATATAAGTAATTCACGTATCAAACAATACTTTGTATCTCTCGTCTAAAAGTGTCACCAGTGCCAAGCATTTAGTTAGATACGCCAAACCTGCGCCCCTGACATACAGTCCAAAACAGTCAATGTTCAGCTGTAGGCAGATCAAAACAACCTCGGCCTTCCTACCAAGCATCACAATAAATAGATCAACTGGCTGGTATGTGACGCAAGACACCCTGTATCTGGGCGGATATTTAAGAATCGGTATAAATAAATAACGGCCCGGCTAGATATAAATAATACAAGTATTAAACGTGAATGAACTTGCAACGAATTGAAAAGACCTTGCGAACGCGATGTTGAATTAAAAAGGTCGCGAGTGTGGTTTTAGGGCCTCTAATTGCTGAATAAATCATACTGGGTGTAATATAATTCGTAAAGGGCGACTCCCATTGGTTGGCGCGTTACGATACTATGCCAGTATACTTAGTAGTAGACTAGGAATTTGCGACACAAGACGCTCAACTCCGATCAAAGGATTTCCTATCTGTTCGTTATCGGAGCTCGTCGCGGCCCTTTATCGCAGGACCAACGATTTTGCATTCTCAGAAATCAAGAACCGGCTGACAAGGATATTAATTTACGCGAAAAAATTTCGTGTTGTATAACATCAAGGGTAACACTGAATATAAGTATATATTTCTTCAGCGATGACGATAAAATATTAAACACGATCAGGTACCTTTTAACAGCTCAAATTCAAAACGGCTGATCACCAACTTCACTTTACGTGTCAATTAATGTCAAGACTTCATTTACGCATATTTAACGATTTTCGTCTGTTAATTGATACTAAAATGTGCCAAGCAATCAAGTAAATGAAAGTGGGACTCGCTTTATTACTTTACAACGGAAAGTTGGTATGTGAAACTGTAATGCCACGTATGTTGTAAAAATATAATTTACAGCTGAACATTTTAAAATGATAAATGTTCGCAAGTTGTACAAAAAAGTATTTAATTTATAAAAAAGTTTACTTACCTTACTTTCATTGGTAAACAAATTGATCTGGTTTACAATTCAGTCATTGTTCATGCTATCAACATTTATAAGTGATTAATATCCACAAACTGTTTAGAAAATACGAATCTGGAATCTGGTAAAGAAACATCAAACATAAATGACAATATAAGCCTAGACTTACCTTATGATGTAGTTCACGCACACGACGCTGATAGGCTTTTGCTGCTTGTCGGTGATGACAGTGGCCTGGGTCTGGACCCAAGCATACCCGCCAGTCTTGGCGAGAAAGCGGTACTGACCCGTCTCGCATTGTCCTTTGGAGAATACTGCAAAGACAGAGATAAAAGTTAAGACTTGAGCATTAAATTAAAAAAAGAACACGCCTTTGTCAGCGAACCCCAAAATACATAAACAGCCAAGAAGGTCAGTAGACACTTAGATGAATAAACTAAAAGGGATAAAAATTACGACCGAAATTGAACCAAATCGACACCTGACGGTTATTTCACCCTGGACGTCCTTTAAGATTGTATTGAAGGGAAAATAAAGGAGGGTACGTTTTATTGCAAGACCCGTTGTCAGATTGATGTGTTGTTCGATTAAGTATTTGTAAAACTATCTTTTATATACGTCCCTTAACATAACATTAACAAAAAGAAGGAGTAATGTAAAAAATTGCGTCCTTTAACTGACTTAAAGTGTGGAAGCTTAGTAAAAGAATTTTCAGGATTTATAAATCCGGATCAGAGAGGATGAGTTAGTGGGGTGCCCCAAAACATTCAAGTAAAAGATTTCACCGGTCACACGCCACTCTGGATAAGGTTTTTCTTTGTTGGACTGTTGTCTTAGTTTTGGACTTTAGTTACATAATAAACAAGTAAGTAAAGATGAAACTGACGCTGAAATCTGAAATTATAGTAGTAAGTAACCCAATAACGAGATACGCGGTAGTTGTGCAAACTAATTTATCTGATCATCTTGGAGTAACAAAGTTGCGAAGCTCCGTAAAATCAATTATTTACAATGTAAAATTCTATACAGTTAAAACAATAAATAATTTGTAGCCAGTTTACTAGCAGTAATGTTTCAGGATTTTTTTTATTAATTATTATCAAGACCTGTTTTACAAAGTTGTTCAGTGTTTATATTCTATTTTGGTCTAAATAACATAGACGCAGGGTAAGAACTAATTCTTACTCTGCGTCTCTTTAAAATATCTCTCTTTAAAGTATCTCTAAAGATACTCATATCAGACTCCTGGCCTTAGCTCGATTTTGATATCACTTAGGTATTGCGCAATGCCCAATAGTATGAGGTCTAGTCCGGCAAAGCTATCTTAGCTGCAAAGAAACAAAACTGTCCCACTTGTGGGTTTAGAAAAGGTAAATATAGGACAAAGTTCTTAACATTTCTCACAATTTCCTAAAGCTATATTTCGTAATCCTACCAAATGTAACAGCACGTAAGACCGTAACTAAGCTGATGAAGATAAACTGCCCCGTAACAGCAAAAATAGTGTAAGGGTACTTGTCCTATGGGAACAGATAATTCGCCTAGTTAGGCTCTGATATATATTTATTTTACGTGATATAATTGCTTAGAGGTATTCATGGCATGTTAACTGCTTGCGAACATTTTTCAAAACCTATACTGAAAATACTGATCTTCGGCAAGTATGTACTAATATACGTAAACCAGAATTTTCGGGAAGCATAAAATTGGCGCTCATAAAATAGACAGCGTTAAACAAGACAATATTATTGTTAATTAAGGTATCCGGATAGTTTCGCATCAAACTGTAGTTTATGGATCGGCTACAAAGCTTAGAAAAGGTAGAGTGGGCAGACAAACCCCCCACCCACCCAGGAGCTATTAGAATAGACCTAACGCTAGTAGTAGCTGTTATTACCAAAATATAACATGCTCGTAGTGATAAGATTTCAAATATAAACATCTAAATAATTCCCATCAGTCCAGATTTTCCTTTCACGAGGGCTGCTGAGTTCAGGTGACAGTTGCTTCGTGTAATAACCTCATTTGCTAAATCTAGGACCAAGCTCAAAACGATATTTCTATCCGAAATGGAAAAACGGGGAAAAGCGGTTTTCGGTGATGATTGCCTTCTATGTCGAGTGCAATACCTTCTGTAAGTTTTAAGAATTATTTGAACTAAATCTGCATGATACTCTTATGCATACGATATGGTGATAACGAGAGACAGTTAAATCCCTAAGCCTCCAAACAATGGTGTGGAGGAGACATTAACTTACGAGCATGACAGACGCAGAAACCCCGAATTTAAATGAGATACGAGAATGTTCAGGCCGCAATTAATATGACTTACTACACCGAGTCGCTCATGGCAAATAATAACAGTTGACATCAGTTTAGTAACTTTACTGAAACTTACTTTATGAAACTTTACAGTGCACTGGAAAGTTTAAAAGAAAATACGGGAAATTGCATTTATTAATAACCAGCCCTTGTCAGCGATTTCGCTTTCAGGTTGAGATGAACAGGGTCTAAGTTCATTTCTTAGTAAGTTATTAAATTTCGTTTGGTAGTGAGTAAAGTATGACGTAGTAGAAAGAAAACCTTTATGCTGTTTGTGTGGTCGTCTAGAATTTGGTCTAAAATGAAATCTAGAAGAAAGTATTTATAAAAACGCAAATAACATGCATATATCACATTAAATCTCAATGCACTCCCCGACCTCTGCTATAACTCGTAGCCCAAACATAATACGAACAACAACAGTAGAAACTTTCAATTAAATCTAAAACATTTGGGTTCCAGCCAAAAGAGTGGATAGCAACAAACGCTGAGGAAAAAGCGGCTAGCATAAATATTAGTGATTCATGTTAAATTGTCAAGCTCGCCTCAAAGTAAGAACATGCGCCATAACAATTACGTTTAATATTCGCTCGAGCTTTTCATAACGTAGCTAAATTAACTTTCATGTCTTCACTTGCCAGAAGCGGTAACAACTCGACGGAGGTATTAGTTGTTGTAATAAAGATGCCATTCACTCCCAAGCCGAAGGAAAACGCTCCCCATCCCACTTAGCCTAATTTGATTGGCACAATATCGAGCCCACTGATGGTATCACAACAGCGTAGTCACGCGAGTTTTCTTACTATCGGGTCCATGGGACACAGAAACGATATTTTTGCTTTCACGTTGAAAATAAAAGTGTTGTCTCTGTCAAAAGAGTTTTCTGGGCCAACGGATAATTTGAAACGTGCAGGTGGGTGTACTCTCAATGAGTTGCCCAATTCATTTAGCCGCAGGAGTTTTATTTCAATTTGCTTCGTTCGTTATTCCTCATAATTTTAATATTCTTTCACTAAGGATTATTTGATCATTCAACTCTTGCTATGTATTCCAGTATTTCAGCTGTGTTATCCTTAAACCCCTCTACATTAATTCACCGTGAATAAAGCAACTTAAATGTACAGTAGAAGCATACGTAACAGGTAACCGGGAGCCACAAACTGAGTTCCAGTTCGGTGGCATTGCCCTCTGCGCTTTGTGATGTCTAAAACTGAGTACTAGATGTGAGAGCTCTGGATGCAGCTTCGCTAAGTTTAGTTACAAAGCTCTAGTCTGAAAGACTTCGTCGGGTTTTTCAAGCCTTATTAATTCAAATTAGGCACTTTATCAAACTTGAATTCACAATTTCCCAGGTGGCTTTCAGTTTTATTGTAAAAAACATTTGGTGGTTCACAATAACGGGTAGTAAACAGTCAACGCAAACAAGTGAAGGAAGTCCCGTGGCAAATAATTAATGGAAGTACTTTGTGGTTGGTAGTTTGGTAGTTAATTAAGTAAGAATAGACTAGAAGCAGGAGGTAAATGGACTTGCTTACTTGCTTGAAAGGAATGCTCCAGATGGGTTAATAAAATATGCAAGAGTTCAGTCAGCTCGAGCCACTACGAGCAATGTTTGAATAAACAAGATAATGTAATAGAAAACTGGTCCATTATTTCAGTAAATTCTACTGTTGTTATAAGTTACATACATACAGTCATAACTGTTTCTTGGAGGGGTAGGCAGAGACCGCTGATTTCCACTTGCTATGACCCTCACTAACACACCATTAGCTTCATATACTCTCATAACAATCTTCATGCATGCTTGTCGCTTCAGGGTACTCGCCTGACCAGGCCTTTCTCCAGAATGTCTCCGTTTTAAAGGAAATATTCGTTATATTCCATTGAAACACGGCAGAAAAACGTGGAAGGTTTGATTAGCATAAGGTAGCAATTTACTAGTGATTTACAGTTCAACCAGTTGGTGATAACAATCAATTCTTATCTGCAGCAGGGAAGGAGCTGTTAATACTTTAAGGGCCTACAAATGACATGGTTTACCAAATAAAACACAAGAGCGTACATTTTATGAGAGTTCGCACTTTTCAAGTTATGAGCCTGCGTCTACCAAGCGTTATGTTGAAAGCCAAATTAGGTTCTTTCGAAAGGTGGGGTAATACGCTAGTCGTTTTAGTACGCGAGCCATCAAATAAATGCAAAACTGTTAAACTGTTATCAGATAAAATTAGGTGTAATGGCATCCCACCGTTTATCCCGTTCGGTGGTACTGCTCTGAATGTAGACCTGTCATTTTATAAGTGGTGAAACATTTTTTATTCTTCTTGAAGAGAATTGACGCACCAAATAATGTAAAGGCATTATTATTACAATACATGACATAAAAATCAAATGCATCCTTTAGGCTAAATATGAAAAACAGATCTCCATTCACAGAGGGGCCTCGATGTGGAGCCATTGTTTTAAATTACTCAGATTAGTCTTCATTTTAGAATGAAATTCTAACGAGGTGAACTGAAATTGGGGAACAGTTAAAAATTATGCATTATCTATTGTAAGGTTTTTCTGAATTACAATTCATGAAACTGAAGCTGATCTGGCGCAATATTATTTTAACCAAAAGTTTCGATAACACACCAATCAATAATTTCCTCACAAAACATTAGGCTTCAACAAATTTCCAGGGTTTTATTGAGAAGTTTTCGACGCGGTTCAGTGACTTCAGAACTTCCCTAAAGTAACTACGTAACTAGACCGACGGCAAGCATTTTAAAGTTTTCAACGTATAAATTTTTAAATTTAAAGCTACTTTATGGGGGTGATACACCTGAGCACTTTTTTATTAAATGTTGACGAGCCCAACCAGTGATGCTGTTGATATTCGTATCCACAGTCGCAGATCTTTCGCAATTATACCTGTTGTCGTCTCGTCCTCGATGATGAACAATTTACAAGTGTAGTAGATTTCTTACGTACCTAAAGGCGTCACATAAGTTAAAATCTGGATAAAAATTAAATTGTGGCATTTGTATCTGCAATAATTAATGGGTAGTTTTTGTGGATACGTAAGTTTTGTAATTTATATTTCTCTAAAAAAATCTACTACCTCCAAAAAGGATATTTTAAAATAAAGATATTAAAAAATTCATCAATCATTCTTTTTCATCTTAAATAATACACATCCTTTAACAAAAAACTTGCCATCTATACCCACAACCGAGGCTGTGAGACTTGAAGTATCCGCAATACCTTCGAGGCGGACTACAAATTAACTTAGTAATTTTATTGTTTAAGCCGAGCAATCACGCGAATCGTTGCTTTGTAACCCCCTTTATTAAAGTACAAAATAGAATAGGGTAAGTATAGGTAGGGAGGGATACATCGATATCGACATCTTTTTTAAACCTTAGTATTTCCAGAACGGTAATCTAAGCTCAATTCTCGCTGGCACAGCTTGTTTTGTTTTTGCTTGTTTTGTTGCCTTTTTTTTCTAGAATTCGCAACAAAAACAAATCATCAATTAATCAATCGATAGTCAAAACAATTTTAATGTCTTCCTATTCAACTCTTTAATTAAGACAAAATAAATAGTAACCTAAATAATAAATTTGTAACCTTTCATCCTTGCCACTCTTAATAGGCATATACAAACTTGGCGTTAAAGGTCTAATATCAATATATACTATCATGCAGCGTAGATGACAAATGCTCTATGCGTGAGCGTGCAGCATGCGTGTTATGAACTTAACATTTGATGTTATCAGCTCAATTAAAATAAAAATACACTAACAACATAGCAACTGCGAATCCAATACACATTAAAGATTACAAGATGTAAATATATCACGGTGCGTGTCGAACAGTGATACACGTGTAACAAACTGAGCATAATAATATTTTGATGAATATATTGCGAAGTTTAATCAATACCACAACCATGTTATTAGTTGACAAATGAAATTCTATTGCAGAGCCGCAATCTTAAAATGATAAAAACAATAACAAGTTTAATATCAAGTAACGAAAAAACATTCGTTCTCTATAAATTCGCCCGTTCGAGTCAATGCCTTTATTAGGCAAATTGTGACAAATCGAATAAATTTAAGACAATTTTCGTCGTCAAATGGCATTATAAAACCATTAAACGAACCGTGGCTTTCTTTCATTTTCATCCATCCGAAAAGAGCAAGAAATTATGGATCAGAAGATCAGAATAACCTAAATGCAAAATTACTAGATCATCTCAAAGGCAAGACGGTGGACAAGCTTCATTTAGATATAACCGCATCGCAAAAAAAGTAAAGATCTTGTAACAAGCCCAAAGCACCCCAAAAAGGAGGATCAATGTACGAATCTCTGAATAAACAAATAAAATTTATGGCGCTCCAGAAACTGCTTATCTCTGTGAGAGACATAAAGGCGGCAATAGTCATGGAATGCTTGGGAATTGGGAACAATACTGCGCAGGAACAGATCATAATACGTGCTTTAATTCAAACAGCCTAGCATAAAAATATTGTTTAGATGTTTATTTTAGTTTTTCTAAGGAGTCAAGTTAAAAAGGTCAGCATTTTTGTTGCAAATTTTTGACGTCGAACCCAATCAGTGAAACTATTGGCTTATACGCAAAAGACAATTGAAAATCTAGCGGTAAAATAATTGCTGTAAACTATTCTTTCTACTTCCATACACATCATTTTAATTCTTGAGCACAGACTTTCCAGCAGTAACTTTGCCTAAATTTTCAAATATTCGTAAACTTGTATTAGTCAGCTTTCTGAAATTCTTGCAATAGGTAGGTAAGTACAACTTCTACGAAAGCGAAATTCCTTTAGATGAATACTCGAGCTCCTTGAAACCACCAAACATTTTCAGCCATAAAATTGGGATGAATATGCCGCCGGCACGTGACAGCCAACAATGATGTTTGCGATACTAGAAAAATCCAGACATTGCCCGGAGCTCATAAAAGCCGCTACCACAGCGGGGAGAGCGGTCGTAAAACTCGCCTCTATCTGGCTACGGCGAAGAAAGCTGAATTAGCAAATGGCTAGATTGCTACTGATGACAAATGGACACTCGTTGATATACATAAAATTGTATATTGTCACGTCGAATTGAGAACCTTCTGATCCGGTTTGTCGATTCGATTAAAAATAACTAAGTTTGATTAAAGGCAAATACCATCTCTGACTAGCTTCTATATAGCTAAATAAGATAAACCCATAAATGAAAATTTTAATCACCTTAACCTACATGCGTAGTGGCAAGTCTCGTGATCTGTGATCATGTAGATATGTAGGTATGCTCGTTGTGAGCGCCTCATGAGAACGAGATAAACGCATTAAGGTCACGTGCGCTTTATACAAAAGGACGTGGGACGACGCTGAAAGAAATTAAGTTGAATTTCTAAAGATAATTATAATATAAAATACAATGTACGTAGCAAGAAAACTGAAGACGACTGCTACAGCGTGACAAAAACAGTACCATCTAGATGTATCTAGTGTTAAGTAATTACAGTGTTAAGGAACAATGCTTAATAGTTTGTGAATTACAAGATAATATTGTATTCATAAATTAAAAACTGTCAGTAAGATAGGGGTTGTTTGCAACTAATTAAGGCTTGTTTGTTTTGCTTGTTAATGGAATTCCAAGTTAGTTGAATCTTCAATGAATTATTACATAAAACCTGCTACTCCTGTTCATTATTTCTAAAACAATAACTGCTGTAGATATATTTTAAAAGTAATTTGCCATGTTTTTATGGATTAAATGATTATAGGTCAGACAATCTGTGCATGCATAAGGAATGAGGTTAAATAAAGATCTTTTCGTTTACAGTCCAGTTAAACCCAAAATAAATTTCAAAGAAGAGCTTGAATAAACGGCGTGGACTTTATCATGAAGCGAGACCAAATTTGTTGGAGACAAATTGAAATGCGAGACGCCGCTCGGTAATGAAAGGCTTCCAAATGGCGAGAGGAATTCAAAATTACAGTCAGAATCCATTGCCACCTTCGAGGGGACTTGTCAATACTAACGTTATAATTGATTACCGATTAAGATTCAAGGTAGATATTTTCAGGTTTCTTTTGATCAAAAAATGATTTTACAAATTGGTTTAGACGACGCCATAAGCTATCACCGAGGGCTTTTGCGACCGTGTGCAGTGTCATTCAACTTCATGTGACAAGAAATGTTTAGTAAAAGGCAAGATGAAAGGGTTGAGAACAGTTGTTATTTCACGTCGTGGAGTGGGTGGATACAGTTTAGTGTGTCCGTAGAATTCCAAGGATTCGCTTTATTTGAATAATCCAGGCTGGACAAGAATGTGGATAATGCGATATCCGCAAGGTTGGACACGTTCTAGTTTTGGAACTTACTTATAAATATATTAAGGCGTAGGAGTTGACCTTTTTAACTAATATTATCATGTAACTAACATATTAATGCTGACTTGCAGCAAAAAGTTAGTTGTGTAAGACGCTATATCATGTCAGAATTCAAACAAAAACAGTCAATTTAGCGTCTTAAAACATATTTATCTTCTATTGCAAGTCAACCTTATAATGGTATTTTGAAAACGACAGTGAAGTGGATCCTATTGCTATTAAAATATAACCAACAATGAAAATGATAGATTTTAATATAAATGACTTGAAAGAAACTGAGAAAAATAAAAATATACAAAAAGGAGCGAATAGTTCAAACAACAATCAGACTAAAAGTAGGAAAGTATTTTCACACGCTTTTCTTTATTACTGATGGGTTTTCACTTGACCACAGTCACACCTGATGGAAAGTGTTGATGAGCTTCAGTAATAGACGAGCAAAATTGGCATAAACGAAAAACTAAGATCGAGGTAGTGAAACTAGTGAACTTTATCAACTCGGCTAATTCCCCCAAAATCAGCTAGTTGCGTTTGTTTACGATACGGTTACGCGTGATGATATTTTAGTCGTACGTTTGACCTTAAAATCACGCGCTTACGAAGGTAAGCCACGACAGCCGCGAATTCGTTGGATGCCTGCATTGACGCCACGCGCTACGTAAGTTGTCACGTTGACCCGTTGGCTTCGAAAAAAGGAAGTTCGAAACAATGTAACACGCTAAGCCCAGATTCTAAATTTAGCCAGCAATAAAAGGAAAGGATGTACTCATTAAGGTAGATGCCAAACAAAATTAAGCAATTAAAATGTTTATATTCAAAGCTGTAATTGATAGAACTAAACTGTTTGCCGGCGCCAACGCAAATGTCCTAAATTGTAACGCATGTTTATGAGTCACTAAACGGGTTCAAGGAGAAGTCGAAAGAATCACGACCGTTGCGTGAACACAACTGATATAATAATCATTTCTTTTTATAGTCCAATTGATACAGCACGATCGTTGCTGAAGCTAGCTCATATAATCGACAACTATGAGCAACAGTGTCGTTTTCAATAAACAGAACGCGTGCAACTTTATACGGGTGTTCTATCAGTGTAACTAACTACAATACAATTTCAATAGTCAGACAACGTGTCGTCTGTACAACAAGCTGTTCGTTATTTTTCTTTTCATTTACAAATAACATCGCTTTCTCAGAACAATAGTGAAATCTTGTGTCACAGATATTCCTTGTATACATCAAACATATAAAGGTATACAAACGACCACATCCCGACTACTGAGATGGAAAATTTAATAAGCATTTGATTCTAGCAGCACAGCAGCGGAATCTTCGAAAACCGTCTCATGACTTTGAATTCTAGTGAATAATATCGTTAATGATTTGCTCGATTTCGTACGTCTTCCCTCAGGTAAGACCCTTTTAAACGTTATTAGTAGTAAAACGCACATCGTCCAAGTTTGCGTAAAGTTGGCATATGCGCCAGAAGCTAGTCCATGATATCGCGTGCTCGGCCCGTTCAACTAATTGTGTTATTGTTACTTGTTAGTCTGTTACCATTGCGCACGCACGTGACACGTTAAACAATGCCGCCCTCTCAACCAAATTAATGAAATTGATAAGTCATAAAAAAACTATTCACGTCCCTAAATTGAGTTTAATTGGTATTGTACGAAGACACCTAAAGAACCGACTTCCCTTGTATTTGACACGAGGATGTTATTGACATACATAAACTCTTTCCTGTAACGTACCCTACGTTACATAAGCAGCATTAAAAGTGTGTACCCAGTTATATTAAATTTGATATTCGAGATTTACGATCATAATAAACTGAGACCGTGTCTAAAATAAATTCGCTAGCTTAAGAAATATAACCAGAACTACGAGAAGATCGTCACGCCGCGATCACGCTGCAGTGCGTTCGAAGTTTGTTTAAAGAGTCTGTTGCTAGATGTAGCGCACACGCACTTGCCGTAAACCGCATGGCCTCGGCCGTGACCGTGCCATCCTTGATCGTGACTCGTTCGAAATAATTCCGCTATAGATTGGTCACGTGGGTAACACGTAGCACCAGCAAACGAGAAAAATAACGCGAAAGTTATTTTTTCTGTTGGCAGATGATCTAAATTTTAGTGGGAGGACAAACAAGAGTTCGGATCGGAGCTGGCTCAGTGGATTATAGAACTGATATAGGACAGACAAAACGTAAACATAGATCGAAATGAGTGCAATCAAAATCTGGATCAAACAATTTAGTCTTCGAGAGCAAAAATATTTAAGCAGATTTGTATCAACGTCATAACCCGATCTTCTTATTAAATCAATAAGCTACTATACCAAGTTTAAGAACGCGGAAAATAAGGTGACGACGCCTACTGACGACAACCTAAAAAGAGGGGATATCTTGTAGCCGCTTTACATATTGTTATAAGGGTCAGCTATAACCTCCTGTACCCGACATCTCAGCCGCAAACCCTTTTATCTATCTATACGATAACGGTTCAGGACAATTACTTTAGTCGATACCTGGATAGTAATATCATTAAGACTTCGAAACTGGGTAGTCTGTGAGGATTAACGGTCGAGACTGTATAAAATACTAACTAAGCTAGTAAACCCAGACAGTACGCTGGCGCGACGTATTTCAATTTGTACGTGCCCGTTTAAGTTAGGCGTCCTTTAACTTAATGTCGTTTTTATTTAATTTACCTTTATGTCACAATATTACATACATATTACTACATATATATATATAGCTTTCATCTATAAATAGGTTCGCTGGATAATGTACATACAAATACATGAAATGATTTAATTTTTACTTACTATTAAACAATCACAAAAAACAGTTATCAAGTTTATATACTCGTACTGATTGACGTCTGGATAGCCTAGCGGTTAGTCACCCAGGCTATGAAGCTAGACGTTGTAAGTTCGATTCCCGATAGAGGCAAACTTTTGTATGATGAATATGAATGTTTATACCTTAGTCGTGGATGATTTAAGTTTATCTTCATATTTATGTAGATCTGTTGTCTAGTACTGTGTACTCACACAAGCTGTGTTTAATAGTACCTACAGTTGATCAATTGGTGTTAATAGTCCCAAGATATTTATATATTTATACTTGATCGAGAATTTAATACATAGATATAAAAGCTATTAAGAACGAGTCACACAACTCGAGCCACACAATAGAACATAACAAGGGAAACTTACTCGGGTATATATCTAATTTGCTTTGTGTATGCCTCTTGCTGTGGCTGTTTAATTAAAAGTCCTTTGTACGGCAGTCATTTATTTCATATTCAGTGGACAAATTTGTCTAGTCAACGTAAAATATACGATGGTCCCGACATTCAATTTAATTTTGCTAACCAAGCCGTGTCCCGTGTTTAACACAACGTAGCCGTAAAAGCAGATCCTTATTAAAATTAATGAGGACTTGATAGTCATGTTATGAAGAACATGCGATGCAAGAATTTGCATGCATTATAATATTTATACTTAAATAATTGTGACTCGCCGTGTATCATCATAGCCTAACTTTGGCGGCTATCTAGTCTTGTTAAGGTAATGAAGAGCGTTAGGGCCAAGATGAAATTCCCCCGCCAGTAATATCGATGGATAAAATTTCCAACACGAATCATGTTCGTTATTTTCAGTGGGCCGTTCGCAATAATAAAGTCCAATATAATAGGAAGGGGAAACAGCGAACCATTTACATTTGATGTTCCCCGAGATGACGCGAGGACGGCGTTTCTGCACAATCTCATTTTTTACATCGTTTTCGGTTAGATTGCTTGGCGGTGAAATAACATATCGCGGCGAAAGTTATAAATCTATAAAAAGGCTTATCTAAAACGTTTAGTAGATTTACGTTTCGAGTGTTAGTATTTAGCTAGCCTGTTATAAGCCCTAGTTTTTGGCAAAACCCCGTCTAATTTATAGTAATTTTAAACGTAAAATATGTGTAACAGGTTGTGTGGCTTACATTTAGCTTTACCTGGCTCGTTGTGTGTAATTAAATCTTATACGTTAACTTTGACTAAGTTCCCGGTGTTCGGTGGAGCTGAAATTTTGCATACTTAATGTAAGTCAGGAGACAATTGCCAATACAGTGTTATGGTAATATTAAGCCCTCGTTATAGAGCCGCAAGAGCCGGTTAAAGGAATGTTACACTATAATAATGCAACTCTATTCAGTTCGGGCTCGTTTATCTTAAAAGTTTTTTAGACTTCTGACCATTTTATCCAGTTAGATTTTGTACCACACCCCAAGGACTAGGGAGCATACGATAGCAAAGTATTAAGTTATTTTGTAATTAGTAAACAAACCCGTCTATTCTGTGCTCTCATTACGCCTCTTAATAATTTTACCTAAAGCTTCTCACACGATAACAATACATAATTTCATTATGTATGGAGCAAACGTTTTTGTACTTTTTTGCTAATTTAGGCATCTAAACGTTCGATTAGTACAATTTTTATTATTAGCAAATGAAAATAGCTATGTCGACATTAACATACAAATTACTTTTTATACTTGCGTATATCGCCACACAATACAATGTAATTCCGTAGCCGCCTATTCAATATCACACAATGATAGAACCACGCTACACTACATAAAACTATATTAGGTAGCTATGTCGCTACGTATATCCATTCAGCTTGCATATCTTATATTACTATTCAATATATCAATTGATATGCAGGACTCCAGTAAATGAAAAAATCGTTTTACCCATCTCTGACAAAGACACGGACCGTCATATTCGTGTCGTCTCATAGCGAGGGGCGAAACTTATAAATATGCGAACCACGTCAGAGTTCGTATCCCGTTTGATTACATTACCGCGAGTTGCATAAGAATATACCCTTCGAAGGTTTTCTCGACCTAATGAAGCGTTTTGTGGTTCTAAGATGCTTATTTGTCACTTACTAGTGACAAACAGTACAAGTTTCCCCCCCTACTTCCCTTCCTCCTTCCACTTTCCTGTGTTTCTACGTAGAAGTGAGTATTATATTCGAAACTGAAGGAAATGAAATTGATATATCCCGTTCGAGCACAGACAATTTCTCTGTTTCCTCTTTAATGGTCAGTTGAATTTGTTGATGTTTGTCCTCCTAGGTTGGTAGTTATAGATCAAACTCAATATTCAGTTTGATGCTGATCCAGTATGAAACTGGAACTTGAGTTTGGTCTATAACTACCACCCTTAGTTGAGCGAGCTAAAAAAACAGTCGCGACAAACTAAATTGAATAAAAAGGCCATTTGTATACGTAGAAGTCAGAATCAAAGGCGGTTAGTGCCAAATCACGTATACGTAACAAAATATAAAGTTTCGGACAAAAGTTTAGACCTTATTCAAATGTTACTTATTTTTTAGCTTGACGGGACGTTTTTAGACGAAAACGTCTAAATATAAATACGTTTTTTTTAAGTGAGTCATTATGACGTTTATTGTGAAAAGGTTCTACAGTGGTCTATGAATCAAATTGGTTGACTGTACATTGAAATTCTAATATGCGCACTAATATAGTTTTGTAAGTAATTATTGTAACTAACACGTTATGGGAACAGATCTTGCAATAAATGATTTGAATTGAACGCATAAGGCGAAAAACCAGACTTTTTAATCAAACTTGACTGACAGGCTTCCGATGTTCGTTTGAGGATATATTACGTGGATTTGCTGTCAATTTTTTTTTTTATCTATTTTCCTCTTTTCCGCCGGGCAATAAACGATGTTTACGACCCGCTTCCACTAGGGAGAATATCTATCCTACTAGGAAAATACTGAATATAAAAGAAATGTCATATATCCGTAAAGAAGCATAATCGCAAATGCAATTAATCCAATAAAAGTGTTATTTCACAAAACTATATAATAGGTTACAGTGGCAGATTAACACAATAAGATAATACAGATTGAAGGTGAAAAATGACCGTTGGATGTCAACAAAATGTTGAATCGTCGGCTGCAATCTTTACGAGCGTGGGAATGGTTACTGCGAATCCTCACGAACTTCTACTGGGCTATAATAATACATCTACTACTATAATGTTAGGAATAGTCAGGTATATTTGTGGGCAACCGACCTGTAGTAAATTTTAGGGTGAAGACGGTATACCCACAAACCTAATGTTATAAAATGTGGATCATCAAAAAAAAATTATAGCAGCAATAAATTATAGCTTCACGTTTAGCATAACAATGCAATACGTAGTTGTTAAAATCGACAATAACCACAAATATATGTATAACACTATACTAGCTATAATTTTCAACTTATAAGTTTTTTTTTATATTCCAGACCTTAACCAACTAGCTCATGAAAGTTGTGAACATTCCTGAAAGTGTTTACTAAGCGAATCATTTATCCAGCAGCTTGACCCTTGTCCGCTTAATTTGATCAACAAAGAAGAGGGTACTTTTTGTAAAAGCCTATCTACTCTAACTTTATTCCAAAGTTGCTTACTCGACTAGTTTATACCACAAGTGACTTGACAGCTTACTTAACTACTGCAATTTTAGTACAGCAATTAAGTCCAGTAAAAAAAAACTTAAATTTTACTTAACAAAGCTCCAAATCGATTAATAGATAAGTGTATGAATTGGTTAATATCTAAACATCAACCAGAACATAGATAGCCTGAGTAAGGGAGAGGAGATGTTTTTGCAAACTATACTGAATAAAAGAGGAAATATTATAGGACACCTAATATGTCGCGACAGATTTTTATGTCTTCTAGAGGGCAAATGATTGGGGCCACTTCGTATCAGGAGTTCAAACGTCTAACGAATAAAAGAGAAGACCGGCGATTTCTTCAACGACAAGAACATAGCTCTTGAGTTGAATTCCAAACCATCACTTATTAACAAGATATAACGTACCATACCTATCAATTACAATTGACATGATCACTTCTTATTGCTATATATGTCATTTTGATTCATGAAAATTAATGACACAAAAAAAGTTATATTTTTCTGTACAAGACCACTTTGATTATCAAATGCTACAAACGGCTCAAAATCATAATTAGGTTCGCAAATGTCTTCCAGTGAATGACGGTTAAGTGTCTATAGTCCAATAGCTTTGGCCTATACAAAGAAAACATAATTTGTATGTACCCAAGTGCAGTGTCTTAATTTTAGCCACGCTCTGTAGCGAAAACTTGCGAATTTTTCACTAGTTAGCCACTTTTAATAACGGTCGGTTTCTCGATATATTTTATTCACTTTTTAGGAGTGATGTTCGATACATTCTGTATAAAATAACCACCTTATGCTGTTTTTTTTCTGAAAATAGCAACATTTTGACATAAATCTAGCAATTTTTATGAATCTGAAACGGCAACACTGCTTAAGTGGTGAACTTTGGAGCACAAGTTTTGTTTTTACTGTGAATTTGATCCCAACATTACTTGCATAAATAGCAATGATAAGTTTCGGCACTGAATCTTAATTAAACTCTAAATATGTCAAGTTTCGCCCACCGCCATAATCTCACACGAACATTGGTCAGGGTCCAAAAGTTATGAATGTTTTAAATAACGTAAAACGTTTTAACTCAGTTTATTGTACGTGTCCTACGCACCGTGAAAAGGGCACTCAAGAGGGCTGGCTGTACATAATACAGGCCCCAGCCAAAATGGACATTAAATTATGTCCCTAAGCCATACAGCTTTCCGTCATTTTAAATTTTGCAGCGATGAGTTTGTTATCGACATATTTCCGCGAAATCGTATTTTGCCAGCTGGAGATTAATCTTATTTCCAAATTGAGTTGGCGTTTATTCTATTTTTATATTATTGACGCTTCATCGAACAATAAGAAGCGATTGTTTCCCCCCGTTACATTTTGTTTTGATCTGTATTATGAATTAGGCACCCAATAACAACAAGCTTTACTGCTTTCCTGATTACAAGTAAGTCCTTACTGTTCATCACAACTAGGTACTGCGTAAGTCTTTCTGCATGCCAGTTAAGAAGTGTAACAAAGATTTGCAATCTGATTGCAATTTCCATTCCGGAAATTGTAGTTTCCGCAGGGTTAACGAAATCTTACGCCTAACGGTGTCACAAACATTGGCAACCTTGTAAAGTAAAATACTCATACCGGGCTCCGATAAAACAATATCCTTATGACTCCGCAAGGATAAACCCAGCTTATTATCCCCTCCGTGAAAAGGTTCATGTAAAAATTTGCGTCTTATAACCCTTTTCAGAGGAATAAAAGTCGCCATAAGACATTTTCTCCTGACAGAATGTCTATTAAAATATGGTTAGAGAGGTTCGCATAACTGATACAAATACAAGAGGCGCGTGGCGTGCGTGAGTGGAATATCAAAACAAATGGACGGTTACGGCACTTACGGCTGTTATGGCGTAGGGAAGAATGGCCTTCTATTGCGTAACGTTTAAGCTGACTTAGCAGTATTGACCGTGAGGGTGGAATCCACAAAAATCAGGCAACAAAGCTACGGAAGTTGTATTGGGTAGTGTGTCAACGCGATGTTATTGAATCGTTTGATTCACGACCAAGTTGTCGCGAAGTGGCGTAGTAATAGTGGTTTCAGTCACTAGGCTTAAGTCTAGAATTACAGGGTTCCAAAACTTGTAAAATATAAATGTGTGTTAGATAATTGCCGAGTTTGTTTACAACTATAATAAAAGCGAAACTATGTGCGTGCGTAAACGACGCGATCGGGTCGTTTAGTGTTCAGTGATTCTAACTACTAAGTTAAGGTTGTGGGTTCGATTCCTTCATGATGTTTTGAAAAACGTGTTTGGCGTTTATGACTCGCACTCGGCCGGTTTTTGTTTCATCATAATTTGTGATTTCTGTTGTTGTAAGTTCAAATCTGTTTTTATTAATATCTCAGTTCATTTCAACGTAATTTTCCTCGATAAGTACACTACCTGTTCGGACGGCTTCCTGCCACAACACTTCGCTTCCCGTTTCCGTCGCATTTATCATTGGATTCAGGCAGTCCCTTTCGGGTCAATTTGTTCCTTAGGCAACGCTATTACTCCACGCCTCTTATATAACCTCCAAATATATAAGGCTTATTGATAAGCGTGAAAAATGAAATGTGTATCCTTATACACTTTCTGAGTGACGCTTTACGTTCAAGGAAGCAGAACTGTTTTATTTCGGCACGGTTGTCATGGACGAATATACCAACGAATATACTGAAAACAACGGTAAAAAGAAGGAAGCTGAGAGTGCCTCAAGAACTACTCGATAAGTAATTTCGATGTTAATAAAAGTATCACAGTTTTCGAGATAAAGGCATGTTTAAAAGAAATCGTGGTTTTTGATACTTTGAATCAGTGGTTTAATTGGGAATTTTTTTCGCAATGTTTTTCTTAAAAGCTGTGCTAACGAAAGATTGTTCAGATTTAAAACAGTTATTATGACCGACTTTTATTAAAAAAAACTAAAAAGTAAGTACTTATTTAATTTGTTTAATATAGTACTCTTGAGCCCGCCCTATCAACTCTCTTCATTCTACCATTGGTTTCACACCTATATGATATGTTGACATAATTTAAATTCAACTTCCATTACTGTCAAAAGGAAGTAGTGTAGAGTAGCCCTCTCACAATTTAGGACCTTGGGCTTTAGTTCGCAGTTATTCTCCACACGGGCCCCTTGCGAATTGGAAAGTTCACACACACCATCAAATTGTTTATCACTCATGTTGTTTCTACACATAAATTCTAAAAAGCTAATGGACACCTTACATTTCTAATGCATATAAGGATGCTGTTCACTTGCATTCACTTGTAATAGAACATCAAGCACTCGCCGTTCTTAAACACTTGCACGCTGCGCTATTGTTTCCCCATTTAAATTGTGAGCTTGTAGCATTCGTTAGAGTCCTCACTACAAGTGAATGCTCAAGTCTATCAGCACCCTAAAATGCAGAAGATAATGGAGTCTCCAATGGAAGGTGGCGATAGGCCAAGTGTACTCGAATAACTTCTTGTAGCAGAACAATTAGCCGCTGACTAAAACCGTCATCACATCACATTACATAAGTACGAAATATTTACTATGTAACCAGACGTTGTTCGCAAACGTTGACCTGCCAATTTAAATTCCATTTATACTAATATTGGCCGCACGTGTAACATAATTATCTCATTTTGTTGATATGTGAAGTTTACATTTCGGACGGAGTAACTGTCGATTTGATTAACACATGATAACAATAAAAAAAACTATCATCACGTTTAACTTTTCCATCTTACGTGTGCCGCCATCTTTTGATAGTTCATGTATCTGAACTGAATAGTTTAGACATCTTGACGATAGAGGGCGGTGATACGTTGCTTCATAGTTGACTGTGAGCGTTTCGTGCCGTCAACACTGATTCATGGATGGCGCTACCGTAGTTGACCTAATTCGTAATTTTATGGATACTTTTGAAAGTGAATCCAATTTTATGAAAATGAAGATATAGCTGGTAAAATTTAAATGAGTTAGTTAAGTATTGATAAAAAGTTAACATTTAACCAGTTCTAAAATTTGTGCTTGTGTAACATTGCTGAGTTGTAAACTATGATATGAATATTAAATTAAACTCGAAAATAATGCTACTTATACTATAGCGTTAGCGCTATGACAATCGATAACTCTTTCTAAACCTAATTGTATCAACGATCCAGGTCATTGGTAATAAAAAACAAGGACATACTCATAATGGGCGTCACATTTCGTTTAAAAATATCTGGGTCACAAGGACACTGTTCGATTCCGCTTGAGCGCGCTAATTACCTGCTAATGGTACGGATAAACCCAAAGCCTAAAACGGCACGAATGAGCCAAAATACAAAGGTTTTTCAAAAATATTTGTTTTTACTTACACGACTTGAACTGATGAATCAACGATGCACTGTCAGCAGAATGATGGTAGTCGAAAAGAGAATGCCCGACCAGCTCATCTTTGTCGAACCCCAACGTACTTGTCAAGCTGCAAAAGTATTTTTTTATCGTTAGACAAACAACATCCATTTTAAACAAAATGACGAAATATTACAACTAAATATAAAGAAACAAGTCACAATAGATTCGTTTCTAGACAAGAAACATTAAATATCTGGAACATGGTACATAAAGAAAGTCCTACATCCTTCGTGAAGGTCATTTGCAAATGAGGCCAGACTTCCTACGTTCAGGTTATGTTAGGTTTACCGGTAGGTGACCTTGCGTGACCTAGGCAACGCCACTCCCTTTACAGCCCGTATCTTTATTGCTAAATAGCTCTTCTCACATTACGAAATTAATGATGCACTCAACAGTGCTACCGCTTTTGTATTCAGTATTTTTTTATTGGTACAATCAAACTTACAAAGCTATTTGAATAGCCCGCCATTTCTGCCAAATCCAGGAACCAAAGCACAATCCAGTAAGAACTAACGCACACAAGCACTATTACGAACGCACAGGAATTTAACACAAATCACAACACTAATTGTCACGGAAAACAATGCGGACTCCCGTAAGATATCGCGGACTATGTACAAAACCGCGAAATCACTCGTGTTTAACCTACAAAATACATTTGAAGGTGATATTTTTGTTGATATTACTCGGCTGTGTAAAGAAGGGCTGTGTTAGGCTTAGCACATGTTATTTCAATAGCCTTTTTAATTCGGTCAGGTAAAGTAGGTTTGAATCATTTTTTACAGCGCCACCTTTTGTTGTGGGAAGGTAACACCTAGGACTGTCAACACATTGAAAAGCAGAAGCGAACGTAGTTTGTAACATAGATAAAAGATGGCGAATTGTCTTGTAACTAAACAAAACGATACCATGTTCTCAACTATTTAATTTCTTCATCTTAGATCATCCATCACCATTTTCACCAGAACTTATTAAATGTAAAAACTTACGTCTCATCAATATAAGTAAACTTCATATCCAGGCTGTGTTTGGTCAGGAAGGTTTTACTGTCCAAGGGTATTTCAATATTCGACGGGTGAGGGATCGGTCGTCCCACGGCTACCAAAGCAGGCGTTTTGGTCGACTTCTTGTCCCCGTCATTTGTTTTGTCCTCTATATTGTCGTTATTATTTTGTTCCACTTTAGTGCTTTTGTTGTCTGAAGGGACCAACATGTGGCCAGTTACATGGATGACCTGTAAAAAGGTTGGATTTGAAATCTCGTTTTTACATTTTTCGAATATTATTAAAGCCTAAACAACTTGACATTCTTCTTACTATGACTAACTGGGACAGAATATACCGGTGCTAGGAAATTAAGTCAATCAAGTAAAGCTGTTTTTTATAAAGTGCTGTTACCTCAAATTTCGGTTACTATTACTGAAATTGGGTCTCTCATTGAATCTTACACTATTTTAAAAAACAGGCCTTATTGTCTTTGAGTGGGCGATAGTTAGTACGCTATATTGAGGTCAAAATAAATCATTTAGTTGCATGACTGGAGAACTTCACCTACTTTCAATTAAATCACCCTAGTTAGATACTGGCATTTGTAATTTAAATAAGTCGTCAATCTGGACAAGAACTTCGCAAATTAAAATCAATTGAATGAAAATATGGCGTATAGGCACACAGACATCTCTTCTTGATTTTGTGACCAATTGAATTATTCTTTAGAAGAAGAAGAATGGAAAGATTTACTTTGCGTACCAACCACCTATCAGTTTTAGAACAATGCACAATGAGTTCTGAACGACAAAACTGTGGATATACATCGAATAATTATTAATACAAGGATTGCTGATTTCTAGAATATTTCCTGAGGCCCTAGCACGCTAGCTTTTGTCGCAAACATAAAGCATATTTCCATTTCTAACCAATACGTGTGTGTGAAAGGGACCGAAAGCTTTGAAACGCAGAATGCATTTAGTATGTTCTGAGCATAATGTTCGTAATTTTTTCGTGCATCTTAATATTTCTTCTCTATGTCTCATTTATTTGCGTTTGGTTTAAAATGTACATTTTTATAGTCTTTTAAGTTCCGTATGGTTGTTTCCTACCATGTTGTTCAATACACAAAAGACAACACTTTCGTCAAGTCTTAGAAGAGAGCAATTTACACAATCCATCCATCTCTTACCGCTTTTTGGAAGTAACTCTTCAATTTAACTACAATGTAACATACGTAAATAAAAAGACTGCTAAAAACATAACCCTTCCTTTTGGCTTTGCCGTAGTCGGGTAAAAAGTGATTATATGAGCAACTGACCTTAAACGAAGCCGATTTGAGATGCACATTCCGCCCCTTGCTGGTGAGGGTGCATTTCAAACGCAGCAGCAGGTCCCGACGGCCGTCGCCGTTGGAGCGGAGCGCCTCGCGAATCTCGTCGTGGTCGCAAGGGTGGCTGAACTCGAACACGCTTTGGCCCATTATTTCCATCTGAAAAAAAAGATGGCGTTTATTGTATGAGCGCGAGTTGAATACTAAGCTTAGTTATGCGCCGGTGCGACCTAGTCAACGATAGTATGAGCGTTTGCCAAAAGTTAATTTTATTTATTTTCTTTACTTAGTACTTAATTTAATTTCATAATGTTTCTGTTTCTTAAGATACATTTTTCTTCTAACTATATAAATAAATAAATGAGTTTTGTTACATGAATAAGAATTTAATTATAAAACAAAGTCACTATCCATTCCTTTCGTTCTCATAACTTCGGCTGCCTACTTCTTATATTCTTAATTTAGATGCAGTTTTCAATATCGTTTAGAAATATATTTTAGAATCTTTTTATGTTTAGTCAACCAAGAAATTGCTTGACCACTTTTCAACCGTATAACAAAGGGATAAGGATCAAAAGGGGTCAAGCAATTACTTGGTCGACTATACATCTTAAATATCTTAATTATTTCGTGCGAACACACTGATCGCTAGTGTTTTATAAACTTCTCGATGACAAGTTATTACATTGCAATCCCTCGCAATTATTTCTACTTTTTGCGTGGTTAGTTGGTTCATAATCATATAAATATACGGCTTTCGCGAATTCAAAAGGTTGTGGCAATAAGAGTGCACGTTTTATAACTGAACCTTGTATTTTTACCTCTGCGTTGAGGCCCAAATAAGGCTGCGTTTCCACCAGAGATGTGCGAGGATGCGTAGCGAGGGATGGGTTTGTAAACAACCAATGAGCCGTCTCCACCAGAGCTGTGCTGACCGAGGCGAGGTAAATGAAGCTATTCTGTTGGTTCTTACAAACACATCCCTCGCTACGCATCCTCGCACATCTGTGGTGGAAAAGCAGCCTAAGGCATATTAAATTAGTTGGTGTATTAAAGTATTTGACCACCAGCCTATAGCAGGCAACGGTGAACGGTGATTGAATTTCTATTTGCACAAATTTCGTAAACAGCCGGTTTCGCGTGTAATTTTACGTAACGTCGAAAATCAATAAATCATGGTGAGCATGAAAATTCCGGCTACATACGAAAATACATGTACTTTTGTGCACAAAACGATGATCACGCGCAAATGGAGACTGTCCTTAACAAGAGTGTACCTCAAAGGGTTATTAAGAATTATTCCATTCGTAGCGTGACGTCACACGATCGCAAGGCCGACCTACTTGCGCCGGCGTCGATGCATGCGTAAACACGTGGTTTGAATCGAGGTATTTTTATTCCAAGTATCTGTTTGTTTAAATTCCAAACTTAACCAAAAAATTGATTACGAACCCATGCAAACACAATGCTGAGAACAGGAGATAATTATGGTACAAGATGCATATAATCGTTTTTGTTAAGGCTAATCATATAACACTATGATAAACTTAATACATATAACCTTATAGATAGACGAAGAAAGAGCTCATTGGCGTATGACACTATTAATCTATCAAAGTGTGTGGTACAAAAAAATGCGAAACTTCACACTTCATACTAAACCTTGCTGCTGACGTGATATCCAAAACAGGTTACAATGACGTTGAATTGTTTTTATTGTTCATACTTGCGTAACTGTGATCGCAACTTTCGGCGTCTAGCATATTCTAAGTATGTATGTGATTATTACCTCTCTTCACCAGCCCCCTATTCTACAAAACTTGTACAGCACTTGTACAGTATTACCAAAAATATATTGTGCCACGATGTACCTGCGCAGTAGACCAATTTTAGTAGCGCGAGAAATTTCGATCTACCAATGATAAAGTAGAATTTTACGCGCGCTAAACTCTTGCGCTTTTATTGGTCTATCGATTTCGTAGCAACATGGCGGCAACCCGTGCGCCACAGTGTGCGAATTGTGTAAGCGGGACAAAGCTAATAATGCATAGCAAGCAATACTCTGCCAGTTGTGCTTGCAAATAAAGTACAATATGGATTATTCACACGTTCGGCTACTGTCGGAAACCGGTCTACGCTTCTCTGCGCAAACGAATACTGCCGATGCACAAAATATTTTTGGTAAAACTGTATGTATGTAGCTACAATGTGACATGTCACATTTTTTTTAAATAATAAGGCAAACCCGCGCACCTGATGGTAAGTGATCACCACCGCCTATAGACCCGCAACACCAAGGAGATTGCAGATCCGTTGCCAACCTATAGGACTAAGATGGAATACCTCTTGTGCCAGTAATTACACCGGCTGTCTTGCTCTCCACTGCGGAACACAACAGTGTAAGCAAGATGATGGTAGCTATCCGGACTGCCCTTGCACAAGGTCCTACCACCCGCATATTTATAAAAAACTTTACAATTATGTCAAATTGTAGCACTTGTAGATAATGTGTGTAGGGCGCAGTTTGATCAAAATTGCTGGCGAGAGCGAAGGATTCGAGAGAGAATCTAATGAAGCAAGGGTTTCTTAATCTGAGATCCTAAGGGGTCCATGCCACGAGTGCCGGGGGTCTGGAACACTGAGGATGATAATGACCGCTATACTGCTGCAAGGGCGGTAAACTCCTCAATGTAACGTACTTATCAAAACTACTATACTAACTGATCGTAAGCATGGGCGTACCCAGCTTCTGGCCTAGGGGGGGCAAGTCAGATGCTGGATTCGGTAATCTTCGTCCGCCATCGTCGCGCACGGTTTTTTGGCAATGGCACCGTGCATTTTGCCAGTGTCTACTGCGCGGTTTATTAAGAAGTTAGATCATAAGGCCCCGTTTACACTTTTATTAGTAATTAAGCGAGTTCATAAATGTTCTGCGAGATTTTCAGGGGGGGGGGGGGGCAGCTGCCCCTCACTGCCCCCCTGGGTACGCCCATGATCGTAAGTATTGTAACATAAGTTATTGTTATCCCTCAGAGTAAGCTTACGCAATGAAGAGTATTTTCCAACTCAAATTCCCATAATTTTATTCGAAAGGGGTCCGTAGGATTTTAGAAATTCCTCAAGTGATAAGAAACCTAGAATTAAGCCAATACAGTGGAATAACAGTCTCAACCGATGCTCCAATGAAGCTGAAACCTATGCGAGGGCAGACCAAACAGTTAACAAAATAAGTTTGACGCCTCCGTCTGTCTGTCTGTTTGCGGCTTCGTAGCTCCGAATCCGATTCCAACTTGTCTTTTGTTTATAAATTAAATTAAGCAAGATTACAAGCCATATTAGATGAAAAACAGTTTAAAAGTTTTCAAGATATTTAATTTTTTTAAATATTGGGAATAAATTGCAGTTTTTGCTTTATAATAAATAATAGTTATCAAATTATAGTGGTACTAGTATTTAGTGGGTGTTAGGAGTAATAAATAAACTCAAAGGCAACTTATTTTACATAACTTGTGTCTTTGTCAACGTATAGAATAAATTGACCAGATTCGTGGCAATTTCCAAATACTGAATGTCATATTGTATTGTTAGCACATTAAATAGGGTACAGATAAACTCGCCTTTGTATTAATCTATTTTACTTGTAATGACGTGTAACTGATTTTACGTACAATAAAGTAATTAATTACCTACTTATTTACTTTACATAATTAGTAATAATTGTTTATAAGTCTTGAATTAAATACTCATTTAATTCATGAGGAGTTGATATAATGAAACATTGGGAGGCACGTGTTCCCGGGTTTTTTTATGTATCTATAGCGTCATTTGACAGACAAAATCAACTCTTTTTTTATTTGTAATGTAAGTCTGAAGTACTTATAATAGATTATCTAAATCGTCAAATGGATCGAATAGCGCCACAATCTAATGTATCATGTTCAAATCACTGATAACCTTGCGAGATAGTGTTTAACATTACCATAATATATAAGGATTTAGAATGATTTTTGAAAACAATAACGATAACTGATATCAGGAAAGGTTTTCCAAAATCAACGTCTACGCCCGCTTTGTTGCTAAGGACTTGTTAAAAACACACACACAAGCAAGGTTATGAACAGACCAAAATTTTAATAAACGAAAGTGAAAATAATAATAAAGGCAAGAATGTACGATTCATTCTAAATGTATACACGCTTCGATTTGATAAAACTACGACTTTTGTCCATTAAGATAAAACGGCGGCTATTTAATTAAAATATGTCATACTAGGAAATACATTACCACAATGATTTTCCTCTATTGTCTAGTCTAGTAGGATACTTTGGTATTTTTTATTGTAACATCGAATGCTATTCCCAACTCCTTTCAGTCACCAGTTTGTCCATACCAGCGGTCCTAACATGACAGCCCAGGTTTAGTTTAACCCCTCCCTGTGTCTTTGTCTAACTAGTGTCATAAGAAAGGGACGCAGATAGAGATAAACTAAACTTGGCCAGTTATGTTAGGGCCACAGTAGGTAGATATTGATACGAACTACGGAAACTGCCTCTAGCTTGAACATTTTGGCTTCTAAGATAACACAAATTCTTCTAGAAAAATGACAACATAATCACAATGACGCTAACAAAAAAATGAAGTTTCACGGTAGCTCTTTTCGTTGGGGCTGAGCGAAGGCAAGCATGCCATCCTTATCTTGTATAACAATTTAGAGACAGACGGTATTATCGCCTCGTCTAGTCTCGACGAGACCTAAAATCTGGAGCGTTACGGCGTTTAAATTCCAAAAAAGGTTTCATGCCTTGGTTAAGAAGTAAGACTTTGTTAATTTTGTTTTTGTGCTGGATTGGTGCTTATAGCTACATACATTCGTTTAATTACATGCGAACAAAAACATTCTGCAATTACATTAGGGAAGGTAAGGTGTGACACATTGAAGAGTTGGATAGCAATTTTTACGATAGTTTGTGTCAAGTGTAGCAAAATGGGTATATTCAACATCACAAAACTATGTACCAAACGCTCTTATGCCGGTCCAATAAGGTTAGGTTATTACATATTTTTGAGACGTTTGAATCTAAACCTACTTTTGCACTTCACTTTACCAAAATGATTTCGATTCCGAGTTCTAAACGCACTATGGTTCTTCTTAGCTAAGTTCTTTGATCATTTTGAAGTTGGCACGCGTCGGAAAAATTAAGCAGGTGTTGAGTAAATGATACTAACCTGTGAGACTCCTAAATGATCGGCGATATTTTCGCTGCAGTACACGATGTCGCCTTGTTGTGAGAGGACAAGCACGAAGCCGTCCAGTGCTTTCATGTAAGACAGCTCCGACGACACTTCTTCTACGCCCTTGGGGTTTTCTATCTTCGGCTGGTCTTTCGTGACATCGGGGACTGAAAGAAAGAGAATGCAATTATGATAGATGCGGTTTTATTGGGTATGGATCGAAAAGATGAAATCGGAATATGACACCTTACTACATCTCAAGATATTAGAGTTGCAGTCCCTTCTGTTCTGACGGCTATCGGGTGGAAATGAAACCCCGTAAAGGCAGAAAAAAAAGATTTCCATAGCAACTAGTACCACATCATTATCTGAATAAGCTATTTAAAAGAATCGGATGCTCCATTTAAGGATAGCACTCCATTATAGCAATCTGAGCTGAGCTTCATATGAAATAAAATCATCAATTATAATGCTAATTTTAGTAAATCGCATACACATAAACATTTATAGGAACTCCATTGATGGTGTGGGGATTTCTAATACCAGTGTAACGTATGGATTATATTAATTAAACATGTCCCTGGTACGTAGAAATGATGGATGACGTCACTGCGATTTGTCGCGGCATAAGGACGCGTGCCAAAGTTACAAATAAGGCGGAAACCTGCGGTCTCATGCAGACTTAACGTCATAAATGTTTATATTATACAGCACTTGGGAGAAACATTTAATATAAGTCTAATGTTTATCGCTGTAACTGATCTAAATGGATGTTTATGATTGATGACATTAGACTATTAATTGATGTTACTTAATTCGTCAATAACGTCATGATATTTAGGAATAGTTTGAACACAAAAGGATCACCTAAAATGGCCGTTTCTGCGGTTAAGACTTCCAATATGCAAGGCCGTAATAATGAAGTATCTACTTCAATAAATACTCAGTGTTTAGAAGCAAAATTTAATTAGATTCGATCTATTCTTATTAAAGCCGTTAAGGAAACGCAGTCTGTGTTTAATGAATATTCATTGTGTAACAATGTGTCCAAATCACAAATATTTTCCATTTGATGACGACACTCCACACTAAATATGAAGATTTTTCTGTTAACAAACAATATAATGATAAAAACATATATCCTAACCGTGAATTCATTACATAGTTATAGTATATGATAGAATCTGGCCAATAGAAAGCGATCCTAAGAATTGACGCGAAATTTGAAAATTCTCAAGCTGGTAAAATAAAAAAATAATCATAATCTTTTTTTTCATATATAGACATGAATGCAACAACCTTCAAAGATTCAAAAGAAAAACGATGAAATATTTTTACATCTTAATTAATTAAGCAAATTGTTTATATTTTTGTCGTTTACTTACTTAACGCCATTAACAATTAGATTCTAAAACATTTATTCACTTTACAGAATTATACTGGACAGATACGTTTTAACAAAATACTTAAATATATTACGACCTGTTATCAGTGGGGATAACTTATACAAAATGCCATGATGAGTAATGATACAAGAATGATACCATAAAGAAGAGTCAAATAAAAATCATTTCATTATAGTCTTTTAAAATGGTTATGCAAAGTATTGATTTCTTTCCAAATGCATGATTGTCCGATAAGGTGGTTAGTGATAGTGACATTGGGGCGTTATCAATCACTACAATAATCTCTTGCTCATGTTGGCTTGCTAGACAGCCTATTGGTACTTTTATGATCTTTTCTTTCTTTCGATCTATTCTTGATTTTATCAAGGAAAGAATAAACAATCACAACACCGTCAAAATATTAGTTTTACAGAACAAAAAACTTCTTAAAACTGTTTTTCATTACCAGATTTACCATAGTAATGAAATAAAAGACCCTAACTTAGACAGAGTGAAAATGATTCAATATTGAAACTACTTTTTAAAGTCGCCTCTGAAATATATTTCCCTTCCAGTGACGCAACGTACTCCTCTTAAAACGCATAATGAGTCAAGTAAATGACTTCATAAATATTGAACTAATTGAATTATGAACCCAGCGTAATTCTTTAAAAAATTCGCCAGCGACGTGAAAACTGGTGATATTTTGTGAATAAAATTATTCCGCTTAAAAGCTGATGTAATGGCGAGGTGCATATAAATTATTCAACGTTGGATTTCCCGCGGCCCGACGGCCGCGTTCTTATAAATCAGTCGCCATGGGGTGCCTTATACAGCTAAGACAAATTATATTGTATTTAAATTCCATATCAGAGACTTGCATTCTTGGCTTTATGGACATTCTTTTTAGGAACTGACATGCCTTATGTGAGATGGTGAACATTCAAATAACTTTTTAGCATAAAAGTACGACAAATTAACGACGAATCTTCCGCCTCACCTCGTTCTCACGACGTTACCACTGCATTTGCGATCTTTCTGGTCGTACAAAGCACTACTCCTATTTGCTTTGGCTTATTAAAAGGAATATACTTACGCATCGAAACCACATCGCGCGCCCTGAGGTAGGATATGGCGAGACGCATCACTGAAGCCTTGTCGAGCTGCTCCACTTCTTCCTTCTTCGCGGGCAGCTGTTCCATGAGCTCCGAAAATATTTGCATCTCCTTAGTACGTCGACAGCGGGCCGCGACGCGGGATTTCTCCTTACGCTTCTCATTGTTCCTGAAAACAAACGAGAGTTGTTCATACATTTCCTTGATACTCTGACAACCTTACATGCTAGCTTTTGTCACAGAAATAAAGCATTACGTCCTCTTCCAAGTTCTTCGCTTTTGCGAAAGGGATTGATGGTACATAATTTGTTCATTTATATCAAACTGTACAAAGTTGTCCACAGCGGAGTTTTCCACTTAAACCAATCCTGTACTACCGGTGTAATGGCTAATTGCTACACCAGATCGTAGAGGCTTAGTTGATATTTGTATAATGCAATAAACCAGACAAGGATCATTGATTCGCGAAAATACCTGAATTCTGGGAACAAATTCACCGACACCATTTAAGAAAACACGTGGAATTTTTCGAATGGAGGAAACAAATGCTTTAAGATAAACATTTTGGGAAGCTAAAAATGGTTGTTTTTCTCGCCATGTTTCGAATTATACAGTAAATTCTAGTAAAGTTAACATTATTGTATGTATGATATAAATATATAGCATACAAACAGTTGTATTTAGAGTAATTGCAGCTCAAATTTTGTACAACAACGAGGTCAAGCCACGATTACTCTGTTATGTTCATTAAGTTTGCTCCAAAAATAAACGCAATTCTTGAATCTGGAAGCTTTATTTTTTTGTGGTAACACCAATGCAATAACATTGAAGATATGAAAGTTAAAATGCTTTAGGCCAAAGCACGGCACCAACCTTTTCGATACAGATTGAAGATTGGGTTTATCCCACACCTCAGGAATTCCGATTTTACACATTTTCACTATTTTTCATTAAATTAATAAAGAAAGCTTTTAATCAAATTGACACGAGACAATCCCATTCAAACTCACAAGTAGTAGTGTCAGAATAAGTAATCACAAACTATAAACCATTAATATCTCATTAGGCGCCTGCGCAAGACAAGTTTATCGTTACTTCCAAAATAATGTACGAACCTAGAACAATTCACTAAATACAAATTCCTTTGACTGTCGGTCAGGTTTTAAAATCGTCTCCTATTTACATTAACACAGGCGCCTTTTCTATATTTTAGGAGATAAAGTATTGACATTATAAATGTTGTAGACATAGAGACATAGACGATGTTTATCTAACAGTCATTTCTAACTTCTCTGATGATAAATCAAGTGGGATGTATTTGAAGTAAAATTATATTGACCGACTTAACGAGATAACGAAAGGATAAAGGAGTAAAACCCAAACAAACAAAGACAGAAGCCGCATTGTGGTTACAGTATAATATAGCACATTATACTTCACTTCTTGTTTCGGTTAATTATATCCCTATGGTGGAAAACAAAAGAGACGAAACACACATTTTTGATGAAATTGAAGAATTGGAATTTGAATTGGAAAGGCTGTTTGACTCATTTCCTGCCTGCACGAATGGACCCAGGACCCTAACATGACCGGCCAAGTTTAGTTTATTTCAATGTGCCTACGCAGTCATTGCCAGCAACAAGTTGTTGACAGAACTTTGAATAGATAGAAGGGACGGCGGCTTGTGTAAGCCATATTTGTGGGGCCAAGCCAGGTATTTCTCCAGGCAAAGTTTCGCCTTACGTCAAATGTGAATGCTTATTAACATCTCTTCTTCAAAATTCTGGTAACAATCTTTGGCGACAATAACGGCGGTTAAAATGGCGTTCGACGGCATGTTTAGGTGTACTTAATTTGAAACTAATATTTTTGATATCTATTCCCGGGTTACTTTAAAGCTGCATCCTGAATCATGCCGACATAAATCTTTGCACGCCATGTTGCGGTTACGCTTGAGGACAACAATGATAGTAAAGAAACTAATAACGCATAATTCAAATCGATCAAAGCATTAGGTGAATTGACGCACGACGGGCCTCTAATCGTGACCGCCATTCGAATTAATGGACGGTAATATATGCGATACAGACGGTGTGATGTGTGATCAATATAAAGGTACGAGTACGTTAAACAGTAAAAAAGTGTTGTATTAAAACCGGAATGTTTCTTTTAAGCCGTCTGACCCAAATTTACGTACAAATAATGAGACAAGACATAACAAATATAAACAAGAAATAAATTTAGAATGAGGAAGTCGCATAATTAAAGTTGGAGGTAAAAAACCTTGTATTTTGGAAGTGAACGGCCCTTTTGATCGTATGAAATTGTCTGAGGTTTATTTGAATTTAAAGTGACGATCGTTGAGTTCTTACTTCTGTTTACTGAAACGACCGAAAGGTTGGAAGTTAAACACGTACGCAAGTAGTATTGTAACAAGTTGAATTAAAAATCAATTAAAACAAAAGTTGTACAAACTGAAACTAGGCTATACCTATATTTCCTAACTTCATAATCAATGATTATCATTACTTCGTCCCAAAGAAGTCCACCGATGGACAATTGGATATAGGCCTCCCTGAAAAGTCGTCACAACGACCTCCCTTGCGCTGCTCGCATCCAGCGGGTTCCCGCAACCAGCACCGGGAATAATTCTAAGGCAAACAAACTAAAGTCACTGTGATTCAAGATTTATAACTAGAGATTGATTTACCTCGTGAATGTTTAACTTTTCTGTGTGCTATTTTGACAGCTTTAAATTTTAAGTCTTTAGTATAATTATTTATTTTGTGTCTTTAGTAAATACTTCAACTAGTTAGGAAGTATACAAGGCTTATTATTATCTTTAAATAGTCTGGAGTAGCGTGCTACTCGTATCACATTACTCTTAGAACCGATGGCCGTTAGGACGGAAAGGTTCTAGAGTGGAGGCCACATATCGGAAAGCGAAAGTGCCTTAGGCCTCCGGACCGACGACGCACCGACCGGTGGAACGGTGGACCGACGAACTGATAGAGATCTTGGGGGAAAGTCGATGCTCAGCAATGGACGTCTTTCGGCTGACATGATGATGACGGTGAGTGTGTATTTATTTTATACTTGGGCCTTCGAAATAATAATCGAAATCGATTCATGTTAATAAATCTTTCGTTCTGCAATTTCACCACAGATCATCCCGCGATTTCTGCAAGAGCTACCCCGTACTAAGCAGTAAGATTAATTTGGAGTAAATTTTTAATCTAAACAGCAAACCAGAAAAAGTTACTGCGTATTCCATGAATATGTTTTTGTAAAACTTTATTTGTAACATTGTATTTGCATGAGAGAGAATGATAAGTCTATCTAAATTTTAATTACAACCGAAACAGATTAGACAAACTGTTTGAATCACAACGGAGCCCTCTGATTGGTTACTGCCACTGTTTGACGTCATTCATAGTTTAAAGGATATTTTAATATTTAAAGGAAGATGTAGAGAGACCTTGCTTTGTAGATGCGGAATAAATATTAAATCAACAACAGTAAAATTTTAAATCTTTTTATTAGAATATGTTTCTGTGCTGAAAAATAATATAAAAAATATAGAAAGTCATATTACGACATTTACATAAAAATACCACTTTCTAGAAAGCCACCACTTTCTGTACTGCTACAATTAGAAATAGGAACAATTGATTAACCTACAATAGAAATAGCGTAGGCTAACATTAAATTTCAAAAGTAGGGCGCAAGCTAACAATAAACCGCGGAACGCATCATTAAAGAAAAACTAGTTAAGTAGCTGCGAGCGAGAAGGACAGACATACGTCATTGAATGAAATGCATTGAGGAAAAATCGATCAACATGTAAATATCACACGAGGGTAAAATGCCAATAACTGCAATTAGCTCAACCGATGTATCCAGTTTTGATTTCTTTGAACCGTCGACGGACCAGACTAACCATTAATAAAACAATAAAACTTCTTGTTTTTGAAAAGAAAGAGAACAGGTTTCGCGATGACCGTTACTTTGTCGACTTAATCTGTTTTTATGTTGAGGAGATTTTTAAGGAAAATTTTGAAATAAACTCTACGATGGCAAAAAAGGAAATCAATCAATGTAACCAAAACACAGAATCATCGAAAAGGGCTTCAAGCACTGATCAAATGAAATGGCTTTCCGCGGTGATTTGTGTAGCAGATGCAAATGAGCAAATCGACGGCAACAACGTATATGATTCTAACTGAAAAATCTCACCTTTTACAGGAGCGCAAAATAAAGGTACAAGTCTTCATAACTTTTTACTCCGTGAAGATAATAATCTGAAACTTTACGCGTATGATTATTTTTATACTTTATATCTATATTTAATATCACATTACTCAAGTTAATTGTAGTTTTTGAGAAAACGCAGATAGGCAGTTTGCCCCTTGTACGTAGTTGCCGTCGAAATGCTCATGTTTGCATGATTCCGCTGTTACTCTCAGCAGGTGTTTAGTAGCGTGCGCGCTGTATGCATCAGCGACAGCGGTTTCGGTACACACGCCAGAAGTACACTCTACGTGCTCCATGGTCTGAACAGCATCAGAGAATCTCATCATCATTAGTGTGACCGTTTAATTGTTACGCCTATGGCAAGGAGGGCTACTGGCAGAGTAAGCTAAGGGTGACGGGTGGATGGAACTGGGTCGGTCGGCAAAGGAGCTGTCGGCAGTGACCGACAGATCACCGTACCTATCCATTCGTTGCCCCGCAGGCGTTTTACCAAAGAAACACAGTCGAAGAGGTTAATAGGTCTTCTCTTTTAGTGGCAGTCGGGTAAAAAATCAACACACGACTCTATTGTCGAGAGAGCATAAGAGCATATATATATATATATACTACTCAAACCTAATTAGGGGCCACTTAACCTTTCCCGGTGAAATTCAAACAAAAAATTAATATAAATTTCTAATAATACAAGTCTTGAAAGTAGGGTTTTATTTTACTAATTTCATGTATACACAATTAATAAAATCCTACTTTAAAATTAGTTTTGGAACATACATATTAAAAAAAAAATTATACTGAGAAACGTCAAGTAGGTATTTTGTTTTGAGTAGCATATATATATATATATATATATAAGTACTCGAAGATGTTTTTTAACTCTTCGAGTGTTCTACTTTTGCTGCCGACTGACTGCACGGCTGTCAGTGCGATTTCCGTACACCAGATATTTCGGCAACAAATGTGTCAACGCATACCATGCTTCCCTAAATCCATGCTAAATTCTTGCGGAATATTTATATACGTTTACTGTTCATATCTTCAAATAAAAACAATATTGTAATCAAAGTTCAGCTCTATAAGTATTCTCAAATTGCTTGGCTAGTGATTAATATCTTATATCTATGTAATAATGTAGATAAAGCGCTGTTGCACTTCCCTTAGATACTGAAACGTCACTGCTTTGTTAAAATTTATTTTCAATATTTTAATCTTACTCTTTATCGGTCATTTCTGCCTGCACGGCTAGCAGGCGTGTTCATTTTCTCGCTTGTCCCTCAGTGCGTCTCTCTCTAACTGGGCTAGCTAGAAAGAAACTCACTGAGCGACGAAGCGCCAAATTTTATAATGCTAGTTCCCGTTTTCCTTCTTGGATTTAGGCTCTATTAAGGACATGATTTTTAGAGAATAGTATATGGTTAAATCTGTATTGCCACACCATGATAAAAATATTATGAAGGTGCAATTAAAAACATTCACTTTGAGATATCGCTTTTTGATTTACCTACGTTAAGATCAGATCAGCATTACTAACGGTACTGCATAAAATTACAACTTTAATGCCAATACGTTGTAATGGGGTCATTTAGCAATCAAATCAGACTGGAAATGTACCGAGTACTGTGCACCTAGCACGAACCTTCTCGACTCGCTACCAAACTGAGTTGTTCCCTCTCCAACTGGGCTAGTTAGAAAGAGACGCACTGAGTTACGTAGCGAGTTACGAGATATCGAAAAGGATCGTGATAGGCGCACTGGGTAAGTGGGAAACAATTGGCGGTGATTGCAAAAATAATGGCGTGCCCCGCCGGCCAATTGGAACTGAGACCTCACGAGAGAACGGGAGCAAATGACGTTATCAGTCCAGTTGCTGCAGCTGATATAATAGTGCGTTTATATCTGGTGCGATTCTCTGACAGCGGCGAGCTCGAGATCGAGAGCTTGACATCGGTAGCGCTTTGTCTTGCTCTAGCATGCATGAGTAGGCAAGACAGCACGACGCCTCGACGTCGAGCTAACTGTTACGCTTATGATTTCACACGAGGGCAGAACAGTGAGGCAGATGAGTGGACAGCAACCAATACAATTTGAACGCGCACACCGAGACAGAACAAACTCTTCTGCGTGTTCAAATTGTATCGTCGAAAAAGTAAAAATCACGGTTTGTTACCTGGCCAGTATCCGGTTCTCCTATGAAAAACAAAACAAAACATCCAAATTATACAAATGAATGTCAAGCCAGACGAAGTCCAAACCGAATGCAACGAATGTCAAAGATAATAATATTATTAATATCCAAGCGTATATATCTGAGTGCATAGCCTGGTAAGATAAGCCATACTTATTGATTCACACACAGACAATAGTAATTCAATGATAGCACACGCTTGCGATTGGGCTGCTGCAGTCATTAGTGATGTTTTGATTAAAATAGGTAATTATGTAAGCATTTAATAAAAAAATCAGTAAACAAATTAAAACAAAAGCTCACTTATGTACGAATAAAGAAAAATAGTTCATATGGAACAAAATGCTACAATTCAGGTTTGTATACACTTGTACAGAACATAATTTAAGATAACATGGTGTGACTTTGAACAGCTGAGATGATTAAAGAAAGTAGTTTCAGGCCTAATTTAATATTTTTTTATCGTATTTTGAATTCAGTTAACGTCTCCATAGATTTTCTAATTGTGCCTAAAGCGCTTAACAGATTTTTTTTAAACAGATAGAAAAAGCGTCTCAAACGGCAAATAAATATGCCAAGTTTAATGACCTTGTCACATTCTTTTTTCTTACTATTTTGAATAATGTAGAAGTAAAAGTCAATACCCAAACTTCATATAAATATAATAAAATGGCTTTCATAAATACTTTGAATTTTCATGGCTACGATGGGTGAAAAAAAGGTCGATCTTTAGCCAAAGTTCTTTTCATTTAGAATTACTTTATTAACAGGCTAAGACAAATCTAAGCAAAAGATTTTTTTTAGAATATATCTATAACCAAGTTCTACTATCAAGTTACTCGTTTACAAACTAAATTCATCTTTCATTTTCCTCATGGACTCGTTATTATATGCAACAGAACCGATTATAATGTAATTAGTTTCAATTTAAGCCTCGTTTTAGTTACGTGACTTTGTTGTGACGCGTGATCTTAACTACCTTATTGCGCCCAATAAAACTAATATAGGTCCTACACATCAGATAGGTTTATTGTCTGAGATTCATCTTGATATAGCTATTGAAATGAATAACATTAACTAGAAGAGAGCTCTTTCAGCTGTGTGCGCTGACTCAGTAGAGCAATCTCAGAATGCAGGCTGGATTGATAAGGAATACGGATCCACTTTTTATCACATCTAATTACGAGTAATATCTGTTGAATTATCATTATTGACTATTAACCTGACTTAAGGTGGGCTTGCTATGTTCATGTCACGGCCGCTAATAGTGGTGATCCTTAAATTAGTTATTACTTTTCAGACTAATCAATTAATTTTGCGTTTTGCAGTTGTGTAGTTGTATACTAGTTTTTTCGTTGATCCACATACGCATATCAAAATTGAAATCAAGCCGATTAATAGAAGCAAGTCTCGACTTGCAAGATTTCATGCATGACTCAACTTACCAAACGAACGTACCAAAATAAACAAAAAAAACTATCGTAGCAAATTGAAAATTTTTAAAGCATTTTCTGTTTCGAGCACAATCTTTATTTTACATCTCTCTTGAGATCTTGGATCACATTCTTCAAGCAAGACAAGACAGCGTTCGATTGAACGCTTTACAACTACGAATATTCGCCTATTTTTTTCATGGTCTTTACGAGTCTGTAATGACATTAAGGACTTGACTAATATTCAAAGGGTCTTGAAGACACTACCATCTAAAATTATATCCACACTTGATGCTTACTATGATTGCTATGTAGAGACATTATTAACATATCGAACATTCCTGAATCTATCGAAAGTGATTAGGTAATCAACTGTTAATCCATTGATAGGTCCAATAATTAGGGTTTCTTCAAAATTATAAGCATTATCAAAAAGGTCCCAGTCAGCATACTATCTCGGTCAAAGCGAAGCACTGGTTTCCAGCATTTTGTTTATTTCACACTATATTATAACATTTCAACGTATTAAAATGAGTACTAAAAATGTGGAAGCCGAAGAAGATAGACTACAAAATATATTCAAGTAAAATTAGTTGGTAATTCTAATTAGGTATAATGTTTAATATTACAAGTAATACTGACAGGGCATTTCAATAATTTTGATTGGACGGAAGATTAAGGCAATTTCTAACATTAAGGGGCTTGATAATGAGGCTACATTTCAAATGACATTTGAAATGACAGAATTAAACTGTAATTTGTACAATGAATTACTAAGAAGTCATTTTCAAATATCAGAAATTAACGGATAGCAGTACCTAACAACTGTTATGAATGAATGGTATAACAAAAAAAAACTGCTCCTAATAAATGATGTCATTTATTCTATTTTAAAACCATCGACCTTGACCAATGTGACTATCGATAAAAAAGCTTAGAATCAGCTGAAGCGATTTTGACCAAAGATAACTAGTATTTACTATCCTACTGAAGTGTTTTTAATAAAATAACGCGTTAAAAGTAACGCAAAGATCCTTCACTGTGTACATGTACGTGTATCCTTAAGAGCATTTATGTACTAAAAAGCTTAAAATAATGCTCGCAAATATGTCAGGGGATAATTAACTATTATACCACTTTTATACAAGGCACGATACAAGACAGATTCTTATTAAGCTAATATAGGTAACTTAGTTAAGTAAGGTTAATTTCTAGACAACAGAGTCCAAAGGTCGGCTGTCCAGTTATCACCATAATCACTTTTTATAAATAAAACACTCATTTTTTTGTCCTCTTTAAGACCATGTAATATCTTTTATTAACCAAAAAAGATTAAAGAATAACTAAAAAACCGGCCAACTGCGAGTCGGACTCGCGCACCGAGGGTTCCGTACCAACATAACTACAAATTGACGGTTTTCGGATTTATTATTTTATTTGTGCTGTGAGACCTTGCTTCTTGCCAAATTTCATAGTTATAGATCAACGGGAAGTACCCCATGGGTTTATAAGCGCCTTGCGAATTGAGACATGCAACATAAACGGCCGTATCTTTTGATTGCGTTGACTTAGAAGTTTGATTTTTTCACGGCTCCAAGGGACTAAGGGAATATTTGATTATTAATTTTAACTTGATACCTGCACGCGTTCCTGAGAAAAAGGGTCTTGACGGACAGACAGACGGAAAACGAAGTAATCCTATAAGGGTTCCGTTTTTCCTTTTGAGGTACGGAACCCTAAAAAACGTAAATAAAAAGTAATTTGGGTATAACCACAGGTAAAACTTGAACATCTCACCTTCAGGTTCGTAGTTATAAACCGAACTCAAGTTCGAGTTATAAACTAGCATAGTGTGGAACTGGATATTGAGCTATTTTTAAAACTACGACCCTTTGGCTCTGATGTCCTGATTTAAGGCGAAACTTATTGCAGATCCGAATTTTCGTATTTGAAAAACCTGGTGCTGTTAGTAAATTTATGATTTATTTGTGTGCATATACGTGCATTCTTTAATTATTGTTTTATTATATAGTTTTAATTGTATACACTCGATAGCATTATCGTCTCGTTACGCACGTAAGTAGCTGGTAATGAATGGGTCATTTTAGAATTAAGGTTATCACACGGATATCGACGAGTAAACAGTCGAACTTTGTATATCGTCCGTTAACTTTCTCAACCTCATATCTATTTTAATTATGTAATTGCAAAAAGAACCTTATGTTAAGAGTACTGTCAACAAAGCCACAAAAAGTGGTTCCTACACAAACGGCGGTAACGTTTCCCATCATCAAATGCTTAACCTACAGCGGAGAGCCATAAAAATAAGTAAAAGAGAAAGAAAAGTAATTTTTTAAATTAAGTACATCCAAAAATACATAAATTACATACAGCATACAAAAACTAAAATAAGTTTGACCGTACGCCGTATGTATGTTGCATGAGCTAAACAGGGTTCGAGTTTAACATATAGAATAGGTACTTTAAAAAAATAACTCTTAATAATCCTTATCCGTGCCCACAATATACGGCGCGCCCCCTATTTTGAGAACCTAAATTTTAGAGACTGTAAAATGTTACCACCGTTTATATGGAGAGCGGTTAGCCACGATTCCTCTCTTAGGATCGTAGTTTTAAACCGAACTCTAGTTCCAGTCCCATAAACCCTTAAACCACACAGTGTTGGGTTCGATCTACACGCATGGTAGATACGAGGTTGAGAAAGAAATTGGACGATATGGTCTCGGGAAATATACCGATTATTATAGAAACCTGTGCTATAGAGTGTACTTAAACAGCATCAAGTTGGATTAAGAAAAAATTAAGTCAACGGTTACAGTACTATTACCTGCGTTGTAAGGCTATTCGGAGTCAGAGCAGAACTATGTAAAAATATTGATGTTTTATACGAAAATGAATAATCGTGAAAACTAAAATAACCTTTCTGCCGGATTTGAGTTTAATGCACGTGAATTTGGTCAGCTGATGATCATGAGACTCATTGGCGAACTTCCAGTTTTTTAATAGCATATACATGTTAAAAGCGAAACCATTCTACTGAACTTAACGTCTCATTGACAATGCAACCGTTTACCTCTATGACTATGTTTAGATTTTTATTAATATTATTCACTGAAAAACAAGCAAGTAGGTAATTAATCACGGCTGCATAGAACACCTGTAATATTTGAGGAATTACAGGTGCGTGGTCGGCCATCACACAAGGAAAATGGATTAATAAGGAAGGAGGAATTTCGGCCTCTATCACTCTCATTGATACAGCGAAATGCAACGCAACCGTTGATTTATGTCGACGTTCTGTTGGGACGTAATGCTACTCCGATCTAGCCGGCCATGCGTATTGTAACCAGCGGCTGACTACAGCGTGGCTCTCCCGCCAGATAAGGGCTTAAAGCTCTAAATAAAATAACGATTTGAGAAACATATCTACCTGCGTATAAATGTAAAATTGAAAAGAAAGTAGATTTGAAATTTGTTATTGACTTTAAAAGCGCATTGACGTTATCATAACATTGGATATCACGTCGAAGACGCGTGGCAGAAAATTACAAAAATCAACACACGAAAATTATCGGCTGAAACGATTAAACAGGTAAGTAATAATAAATCACGACAATCGAAACGTATTGAAAAAGACGGAGAATAAAATTTAGGAGATTCCGAAAATGCCAAGACATAGTTTGCGTTGATCTGAAGTTTCAAACGAACAAAGATCTCCCATACTTTACAACACATGTCCAACCGGCCATGATAGGGCAAGTGTTATCACTTTGTCCTATTTTTTAGCAGGTCCCTTTACAGCATTCCTCGTCTAGCAAAACATTAGTTTTGTTAATTATTAAATGCAATATAAATTAGCTTAGTGCCTCCATATCTATTCTTAATACTGTAACACTTTTAGTCAAAAAGCATTAACGAAATATAACCCCTAGCAACAACTCTTGTCAACATTTCTAACAGTATGCACGATTGTTGATAGGTTTGGCTAAAGCTATTTTTCTTTTGGTTCATGGAGGGAAATCTGCACTCAGATGTTCCATTGCCACAGGCAAACGATGGAGTAATGTTACCCACTAAAATACTGCGAGTGCTCCCGCTCGCCAATAAGCGGATGTCTGATGTTGGACTCACCCAAACTTTCTTCACTGATATGATCCTCTATTTTTCAACAAAGTCAAAGTCGTGCCAAGAACGACATTCGCCTCGAGCCTTGGCTTTTACATAACCTAACCTTACTTAACCCTAATCTCTAACAACTTCGACCAAAAAGGATAACTTTGTACAAATTAACACTGTAGCAAATCTTTCATTATTTCGGAACTAATTTTGAGTTTCTAGGGAAAAACTTGAGTTTGTAAAAACATAGATATTGAATTACCCCATTACAAACTCATAATACGGCCGTGAGCTGACATGTGTCATTCAACTCGTGCATTGGCGCGGCAAGTATAACTAAATTATCAATTTCCTATACTATCAAGTATACTATTCTGCTCGTAGACATGACAATACAATCAAATATAACTCTAAGCACTTACATAAAGTCTTCCAAGTCAACGACATTCGTGTATTGGCAAGGCTGTCCGTTCACGTTATAGCACATGTTCCCGTAATCCCATCCCTGGCGCTGATTGCACGGCAGGTTTGGTATGACAGGAGCAGCTTGGTAATGGCTGACGGGTCGAGGATACACGATTTGAGGAGGAAAATACTGAGGGCCATTATCAGGAACGTAATAGTTTCTAGAATAACACTGCACAGGTTGCGAAACTTCGCGGTAGACATTCGAAGCACTGGCACCGAAATTGCCCACATTGTTCACTGGTTGCCTAGACCACTGGCCCGTCACTGGACACTGCAAAGTCCACCCGATGTCCTCGATCCGGCCCACAACAGGGCACTGCTGAGGGCAATTGTTTTTGTACCCGTTTATAACCATGTTGAGTTTTGTTTCGTCGCTTTCAACGCGAAAATAACGATAAAGTAGTCCATCTAGGTACGTAATCCGCGAGCAACTGATAGCACCAAAGATGCGCTTATCTCAAACCAACTGTTAACTAGCATGGTAGCAAAAACTCGATATAAAACTTAGTAGATAACAAAATATTATCAATTTCGGCCCTGGCAAGACCTGGCGCTGATATCAGGCAACACTTCGTCAAGATATGATATTTGTTTCAGAGAAGATTGTGCTATTTGAGACATTGAATTAAAAGTATTATAACATTTCTAGCTAACTTTTTTACTCATAACTAGCTTGCTGTGTATTTTCGTAAATTATCAAAGAATTATTTTAAGTTGGTCATGCATATGTAGCATTAAAATTCATAATATTTCGTCGATGAACAGAACAGAAAACTGTACACTTTGCGTTTAGATAAGAAGACTAAATGTTATTGATACGAGTGTGGTGAGGCAATGAAATACAGCTTCAATTAAGGACAGAGTTAGTTTTAAGTTGCTAGGTGCGGTATTAACTATCAATACCTATGCGTTGACATGCTGAGAAAGCGTAGCAAGAATTGAAATATGAGAATCATAAAGAATAATAAACGTATTCCACGGATTGCAATCGCTTATTAGTACTAAAGTAAAAAAGAGAATTAAAATGATGATCTCACAAACAAATTTAAATTAAAAAAACTATTTGACGTTTTGTATCGCTATAACTTTTTCAAATTAAACGACGTCATACATATAGCTTCTGAATGGATGAACCTCATATTTAGAGGACGATTCACTTAGAGGCGATTAAAATTAAATGGAACCAACCTTGAGTCTAGTAAAATTAATTAAATAAAAAAAGAATCATGGAAATCGGTTCACAATTGGGAGAGATATTGCGTCGCGTAACATCCACACAAAAATATTTAGTGGAATTGAGAACCCTCTCCTTTTTTGAAGTCGGTTAATATAAGCGAGTTATGACAACAATGAGGACCGGATAATCTAGTGGAATAAATATTTGTATGATGCATACAAGTTGTATCTCCGTAGTAATTACACTTCAAGCTCTTCAAGTTAGGGACTAGTTTAACAATTCAATTGCGACAAATTATCCCAATTCGACATTAATATGTCGAATTAGTTAGCAAACGCATACTTCCGTAGGTATATATGGCAATTTAATTAACGCCATTTCAATAGCGCGCGATGTAAACGACAGATAGATAACATGCTTGTTTTGCGATCCTGAACCACCTCTACACTCAGATGAGTATCGTCTCGTGTCTGCGAGTCTGTTATATCATAGACTGCATATACCGATCACAAGTTCATTCCACGCAACGCAACGTCTCCCTGCTCGTGCATAAATGAGCAACGTGCAACTTGCATCAACTGTTTAAGATCAGGGTTCAAGAACAATATTATACATATACACTGGATATGATTGTAAAGAGAAATAAAGCGTCATGGCATAAATGTAGACATTTTATCTACAGAAGTTTGATATGTTTGGCAATGGAAAAGCAAACATGCATAATCTTTTCGTCCATCTGGTATGACGATTGGCCGATACCATGTTGTTTTTTGATTAGGAATGCATATCACGAGGTTGATAAAATATATTTAACAGACATACAGACGGCTCACGGATCTTTGCTTATTCATATTGAGACATTAATAGAAAATATCCGGTCAGCATCATTGATCCAGGTCATAGATAGAGTTTGAGGATAGAATGCGATATTCTTATTTTACTTGAAGATCATAATAATACTGCTCGTAGCTACATACACTGGTAAAAAACGCGGGAACCCCTTGGATGCGAGCAGCACAAGACAGACTGTCTCGGAGATCTTTGGAGAAGGGCTATGCCCATCAATGGGCGTCTTCAGGGTGATATGATGATGATGATGATGACTAACAGATTGTACATGTCTCTTTTACTCGTATTGGAACTGGCATCGGAAGAGTACTCAAAGATGTTGCACGCACACAATTTCAGCTTCCCACACATTTCGGCATAGTCCACCACCACAATGTGAGAGGGGCCCGTCTCGTGTGTTTATGCCAATTTTTACACCCGATGAAGTTTTAGGTATGTCTAATGTATCTTTCCACTTTTATCAGTGCATTCTGGCAATTTTGGCCTTTGTTTCAAAACAACTGGTCTAAAGTTAGATATCTCGCTATCTTTTACTTACGTCAATAGCAGTCTCATGTGATTAATTGCAAAGATTGTTGTAATATCTACCAGCACTTCAAATTCAAACGGCTAAAAGTGCATTAAATTAAAAGCAACAAGTTAACCGCATTGCATGTTAATAACATATTAACCAGTGTGTTCTAAATTTGATTGATGATTCTAAACAATAGCTACTGTACAAATGCAATATGTTTCTTTATTACCCACAATTTATAGCAAAATACTATAAAGAAACCAAAGACAAAGGTTTAAAGGCCAAATTTCGAATATTTCAGCCATTGTCTTTACAGTTTACTAAGTAATTGTTGCGTTCGACTTTTCTCTTCTTTTTTTTCTTTTCTCTTTTGCTCAATTGTGGCTGGAAGAGATCCCATTAAGGGATAAGTGTTTTTTTTGTGTATACGTAATTGGTTACGTACAGTAAAATAAAGAGTTTACATACGTGTGTAGTTGTTTTTACAACAACAACAGTTGACGCAAGATGCTGACCGCAAACTAAGGATTTTAAGGGTCTTAGCCACTTGGCTCCTTTACCCGTCATGTCACCCAAACCGGCCAAGTTAAGTTTATCTATTTGCGGCCCTTTCTTTTGATACTAGTTTGACAGAGACGCAGGGAGGGATTAATCAAACCTGGGTTGGACTATATCCCATCAAAGTCAGGTCAGACGTGGTTTACTTGAAGAGCTTCAAGAATATCGGCACACCACTGCCCTGGGGCCGCTGGCGTAATTAAGTAGCCGCGCGTGCGATTGAATATGTGTTTTACGACAGACAGAGGGGCAAACGGTAGGACACTTCTACTATCTAAACGCAGTCTTTGTATGAAGTGAACCTTCTATACTTGTACAATTATTTATTGTGTCAAAGTTTCGAGTATAATTTTAATGGAAATAAAGCGGTAACGGCACTATATAGGTACATAACGTTGTCAAATTAGGATTTTGGTAAAAGCTATTTAAACTTTGCCAATGCTCATTCCACATTATGATAATACAAAGCTAATTGGGAGCTGTTGATAAGATTGTCTATTTAAGTGCAGTAAAAAATAACAATGTTAAGTAAGTACAAAGCTACATAGATAGGCAATCTTCAGAAGATTCGAACGGTTTCTGGCTCAATAGAAAAGAGATTGCTTGATTGAATACTAGATATGAAAACCTTTGGCAGGCCCAGCGCATACCGCGCTTTAGGTAATTAACTTGTTTGTAAGCTGTGCTTTAGGCACAGAAGGAATAATTGTCCAAACATACAGAAACTTAATTTTCCGAACGCAATTAAAGAAATTTCAACATTGTTTGCATAAAGATAAATTTTGATCATCGGACAGGACTCGAATTGGCAACCTTGACAATCCGTGCCTTACTCTTACCAACTAACCCACAGGTGACTCCGTCAACACTTAGATTTTTCAGTGTGCTCCTTTTTTACGGTCATTGCATTCTTGCTTTTACAGGGTTTACTACGCTGTCTATTACGAAACTTTTTCAATTTATCTCATTTTCAGTTGGGTTATTTTTTAGTGACTTCAAGCTCAGGAAGAGATGGCTCTATAGCTATTTATGTAAATAATTTATTATACATACTTAAGTCTAGCGTTGCTGAACTATCGATAGTTGACCTCGAAAAATAGTCACAATATCGATAGGCTTATCGATAGTATTGATCGTTTCTAACCAATACTATCGATAGTATATCGAGTATTGGTGTAAATCGATAGTATTGGGTTTAAATGACTATCGATAGTATTGATGGCTATCAATAGTATTGGATTTGATGACTATCGATACTATCGATAGGCGTATCGATATTGCGACAATTTTTTGAGGTCACTATACTATCAACAATACAATCGATATAGTTCGATATATTGCCGCAACGCTACGATGATAATGATGGACCAAATAAAGCAAGTGTTAAATAAATTTAACCTTAGCGCGAATGGTCGGGTCGATGTTCGGCTCAGCTGTATCAGAACCATAAATTATACTGGAATCAAGCAAATTCGGCCTTGGGAAATAAAAATGTAGGAGATACCTTAATTTTGATCCTCGCGCCAAAAGTAAGGAACTAACATTAAACTTGCGTCAGAGTAGCAAACAAAGAATTATAGAGTCGACAGAAATAGAATATTTTTTAATTAGATATTGACACTACTATCATCTGATTCTGTTTTGTATGTCCCAAGTCACAGCAGCGATTCAACAACTTCATTTTTCAAGTCTTACTCTTCTAGTGTTCTAGTCTCTTTCGCGACACTTCTCATAAGCTAAAAAAACATTCAGTTTGAGAGCCCAACAAACCGCTATGCAATTTGACAGAGGTACTTACCAATATTATGTATTGCTTTTGTTTGAGTTAATAAATCATAAAAAAACCCAAGTCTCTTAAACTAGACATAGGTGAGTTCGAGCACGGCATCAACGCGACACATCAAAAGAAGTTTTAAAAATAAATCCTCATATACTACAGCAGACTTAGCATAGCATAGGCTGGCAACGAATCAGCGATACTCTTGGGGTCGCTATTTTCGATGAGCGGCAATGATCACATGCTATCAGGTGACCTGCGGTTTTCCTCCGTTCTCCAAAAAATTGCTCATCGTTCAATACAATTTTAAGGGGGTTAACACAGAATACAATGTACTACAGCTATAACGCCTATAACATACAAAGTACAATAGGAAGTGGAAGTTAATAGGTAATCTAAAGCTTGCATGGACGAATTCGCGGGCAAACGCTAGTGTAAAATATACACAAAAAAAAGGTAAACAATGTTCTATTTTTCCAAAACAAGCAACATATTTAAGTGGTAATTAATAGTCTATCTGCTTTATGGAAATATTTGGGGAACATAACAAATATTAAAACTTTGTTGGTTTGTTAAGTTTCTAAGGTTACTATTAAATTTTTGAGTGGTGTTGGAGCTTTATTTAATGTTAGTACTGTAAGTACTGTAGGTGGCAGGATTGCTCTGGTTGCATGCTGCTTCCAACCGGCCACTTTGGAAATCCATGCAGGAGGCCTATGTTCAACAGTGGACTTCTTGTGGCGGAGATGATGATGATGATGATAATGATGACTGTTAGTAACTGTTGTCATAGCTAAGTCAATGTAGATATCAAGTTCTCCACTTATGCAAAGATTACAAACTATAATAAAAATATCTAAATTAGATTGAAGATTTTTTTTATGTAGAGTAAGCAATCATTTCTTTTAAGTTACCTGTACATAGCTGATATATCTCTGTAGTGATTGTTGTAGTATGTTCTTGTGGGAAAATTTTAATTCCTCAGTCAGTTCTAGTCCAATTGCGTAACAGACACAAACCAAATAAATAAATGTACTGATAAATCACTCGAACAATTAGGCACTAAGCTAAATAATTTGTCCCATGGGAAGTAGACAGCTACTTTTTTTTAAAATACACGTCGTTGAGGTTCTTGCCGGCAACATCTCGAGGTTTTTTCGCACCTGTCAGTAAACTGTCTTCAGCGGTTCGTGTAAGCCTAATGTGAATAAAGATATATTGACTTTGACAATTGAGCTGTATGGATATACAGTCAGTAGCAGAACACTGAAAGGGGTCAAAAAGATCCACAAGCCCCTAATATCCTAACAATTTGGCAATAGAGTCCTGTGGAGTTTTTTTAACCTCTGACTGTGTAGGTAACTACACTCAGGGACAATATCAGAGGAACAATTATTATGTAACACACCATATAAACATTCCTCTAATTTTGTCCTAGAGTATAGATATAATGCTACTAACTGCATAGTCCGGGTAAGGACAGTAGTCACTTTTGGACTATATTACAAGACAATTTAGAGATGTGTACATCTTTCAAATTTTCCGGACTAGAAAACAAATGACAGAAGCACTAATACACTAAAGGGATGTTTACATTAGTCAGAAAAAATTAATGGTTGCAAACAAGTTTACTTACTTTTTGCGTGGGCCATATTCGGTCACCAAGCTTACGCAAACGCCCCACATGCAGGTCATTTACAGCCGAGTTAAAAAGGCAGACAGCAAACATTATACCATTAACAATCCAAGTCATTAACTTCTTGCTGCTGCACAAATGACTGAACTTCTAATAAGTTTGTGATGCTATTTATGGATAACTCATCTGTGGAAGTGAACTTTATCCTCGCTTATGTATTTTATTCCAGACAAACATACAGTGGAAAAGCGACCTACATCCATGCGTATAACTGCCCAATTTACAGTGTTATTAAGATACCTGGAGCTGGAGTTTGTATGAAACTTAATTATTGCAAATTCCCTTCACATATTTGCAGTTCCTGGTGGTTTTTCTTATAGATATACAGATCAATGTTTAAACAGAACCATATGGTTTTTAACATAGATACATTTTTCTGTCAAATAAAATTCATCTGTAATCATTTTTCTGAAAGAAAATACATTTATACCAAAAACCCGAATTAGTGACATTAATACTTTACTGTGGTTAAAATTTGAAGATAGATAACTGTTATGAAATCACAAACAAGATAAAGAAGTATATTACTCATACATAAAATTAAGCTTGTACTGCCTTAAAATATTAAAGTTGTTTCTTTACACTTAAGTTTTTAAAATGTATATGAGATTTAAGCATAGTACAAAGTACGAAAAGTTCACCGTATGCTGTAACCTTCTGGTAACCAGTTTTAAAACTGACTTAACTAATCAGTATAAAACACAAATTTTAGAGCTAGAATTTGTTCACAAACTTGTAAACTGATTATTAAACTAGTTATTTGCAGACAATTAAAAAGAAACAAGTTCAAGGAAAATATTTTGACAAGGAGAAAGTGGGAGCACAGAACATTATGGTTAAGGTAGCAGTTGTGTGGGAAATGATGATGTTAAAACGATGATGAGATTAAAAGAAGCGCTTTTACGAACAATAGGTCCCATTCCTTACCTCCTTTTTTGATTACTAGGCTTTGAAGACATCTCGAATATTATCTGAATGACACTATTATGAAACTCCGCGATATGACCACAATCTCAGAACACTGCCAAGGAGAGCATCACATCGCTTTTCACTATTTTTATGTGAGATTTGTTTACTTTAACGCCACAGTTTTATATCACTTAGCACGAATTATGTCATTTTACAATGCACTTCACGTAAAATACACTTTGTTGTTGTGAACTTGCACAGTAGACACGCACCACAAATCGCCTCAGATGAATTTGACAAAGCGTGTTTGTCATTTCGTGTTCCCAAACAAATGAAGGCTTATCATTGGCCACTAAAGAAACAGGTAAACACAATCCACTATTAACAACCAATAGCAACAGAGATGTTCAAAACGACAAAGATAACTAACTATTGCACGAATAACAACTTTCGTTCAATTTTAACAGATGTCGCTGTTAGTATTGAGCAGTCAATCTGACAGACTGATGAAAATATGGCGAAAATATGTGATTCAAGGAATTCAAATGGCGCTGAAAAATTGAAACAAGTGTATAAAAGTATTGACATTCATATTGACAAAACGAAATTATAGTGCTTAATTTCTGCGGAAGTAGATTACTAAAATTAATCTCCAAGTAGCGTCATCTATGCGAGTTCTTTTCCAACCGGTTGGAAGTTCTCCATACCAATATCTTCACTCAACACTAGATGTCTCTACTACACTCAAACGTGATTTAAACAGCTGACGTTTGTAAATAGTAAATAGCGTAAACTTCTGAACGTTTATCGGTCGGGTTCCTAAGTCGAATTTTATACGTTTCGTGAATTAAGTCGTGACATCAATGAAATAATACTTAGGTAATATTTTTGGTTTATTACCTACTTTTTTGTTAATACCTACGTATTACACTTGTTAAATCGATTTTTCTTGCCTATCCGCACAAGTCACCGTTTCTTACCTAGGTTGGCAGTATTGGAGTTAAAAGTTTTTTTTTTCGTAATATGGTATGTAGGTTCAAGGCCAATTTTTAATCAAGCAAAGGCTATCTTTTAATGATTTATTTTGTGGCGATATGACCGTTTGATGCAAACCATCATGGGTAGAGTCGATAGATACAGATAGAGCAAACGAAGTCTCAAAACAAGTTAAATGATAAAGCGCCACGCAGTTACAGATAGGAATCTACCGGGTTAATCATTTAGACTCTTATGACAGCCATTGCATCACAAAGATCGTTCTATAAATTGTAAAGGGCATCTTTTCCGGCTTATTTGAACATTGGAATGTCAAGTTTAAATTGTGATGCTTAATCAGAGCGGACTGAACCGAGTAACAGAGATAGAATTATAGAACGATTCGTCTTAAGTTACTTACATCGTTTTTTTATATAGATTAAAACAAGTTAGCTGTTCTAGTACTTAGTATACTGGAGTTTCACGCAGACGTAAAGCATCCGTCCTTACGGGTGCATTAGGTATAATTTTATAATAATCACTGCCAAGCCATATTGCGTTAAAATTAAAAAATAACTTAAGCACCCCTCCAGGCTACCCAACCATAGACACCGTAGAGTTACGAGTAATTCGTATGCAGTCAAAAAAGGTTTTAGGCCTTTGGACGATATTAATTATCGATGGAATACATGATGTAGATAAATCACCAGTTAATTGCGCCGGCTGAGACGTACACGCTCTAAGGCACTGGTCCCACCGCCGACGATGAACTAGAAACGATTAAAGCTAGAAACTAGAAACGAGTTGGCGAGCAGCGAGGAACGAGTGTGTAGTTCTGATAGTTGGTCGCTCCGCTATAAAGTGAGTATTCCAGTGCGACGGGCGATTACTCGCACCACTCGCTCAGGCGGGACGGCGAGCATACAGTACAGGCGAGGCAAACTTAAAACTTCATAAATTTTGACATTACCAGCGTCTCCTGTCGGTTGTTGACTGAACTACAAAATTAAAAAAAAAACTATCTGTGACTGCTAGCCACTCGCGTCGGAGGTGGCCACTGTCAACTCTGGCTTTCATTTGGTTCTTAGAGCATTAAGAACGGGAGATTATTTGCTTACACAGAATTCTGCCGTTTTTAGCTGCCCTCCTTTTCTAAACTTGATGTGTTAGAACAAATTATACAGGTGCTTATAGCACATGAAGGCATTTTTGGTAAGCTGTTATCTCTTCGGTGGCGATTTAGTGACTGACAAAATAATCGATTGTAAATTAGTTTTTATATCGCGTACGCACATTGTGCCTATACCTTTGGCAGAGGGGTAAGTCATTGAATGCCATCTCCCGTTCTTAATGCTCTTAGGTTTGCTTGGATGTCGATACAGTCTTGGTTATCTCTTCTTGTTTAGGTACTCATCAAATTTTTCTTTATCCTTGCAAATTTTACGACTATGGCAGTCTTAATTATATAAGTTTTCATAAAATTGGCCAGAACAAAACTTTGATTGAGTCTATTTAATTCTAAAAATAACACGCGCAGGTGCGCATACACACGTATATGTATAAATGCCTATCTATCTATGTTGTATAAATTTGTATGTTAGTCTTTAAGGTATTTTTTCTATGGGCCTATGCAGCCTGAAATAAATGGTTCTATTCTATTCTATAGCTATAGGAGTACACTGCATTAGTTCAGTTCCTTGACACTAACGGCAGCACTTTCCATACATGCTATTTAAAACTCTGAGTTGCCACTCTTCTCATTCTACTTACAATACTCTTTGATAGAGTCTGTGTGGAAAGAGAACCGCCGTGGCATAAAAGGGAACTAACATTATGATTTTTACATGGCAACCCAACCTAGCCATCTGTCATGTTTCAAAATTGACAAACTTATTTTCGTGTTGTTTATGTTTGAATTTTCTTGCGGTTTTTCTGAATAAAATAATGTCTAAAAGGGGTGAAACTATACATAGTGATACAAGGGTCATATTTAATATTATTCGGACTTGTCAACGAGATAAAGCCGTGAAATGCACCACTGCAATGACGACTTGCAAAAAGTCACAGAACGTGTATCCGCTCTTACAGGTACCTATTTTACGTTCTATTTAATAGGCCTCCTAAGTAGTTGGTAGTCCTGGACATTTCAATAAGCTTATAAATTTAAAATAAATTAATTTACCTACACAAGTATGTGAAACCATAAACTGACTGATGTGTTTGGTGCAAGTTATAAATAGTTTTGATACTTTACACTTTTACATTATGTATATAATTTTTTCCAGATCTGAGTAAAGACACGGTCTCTCGAATATTTTTTTTCCACAAATAACGGTTTGTAACTACTTGAGAAGAGCAATTGTTCACTTACGTATAAAACCAAAAGTATTTCAGCATGTGATATCTATCGTAAGAATGTTAATATTTCATCTAAAGAGTGATTGCCAATTATAATTGAGTGCTTCAGCAACATAACTGCAGAACAGTGGCAAAAAGAGTGTGATCCGTGATTCATGTGGAACCAAAATATTGGGAGCAAGACCATATAATAGAAGATATGCAAGAATTTGTGATTAACACAACTGATTCAAGCACATCAAATTCAAATGATGATGGTTACGATGAATACATTTTTATTTTTATGTTTGTATATTTTTATTTTTAGAGTATGAAAAAGGTTTCAGATTATCATCTCATAAATTTACAAAAAATATATATTTACATTTTAATTTTTTCTTCATATTCAAGTATCATGATCCTTAGTGTCGAACTATAAAGGCAAAATTGACGTGACAGTGTTGTCAACATAACAAAAACCGTAAATTAGCACTGCTACGCCCTCAAATCTTATGACGGTCCTCTTTTCGTAAAGACTCTACAGTCATACTCAGTGATGCCAGATCTCCTGATTTTTCGGGGGATTTACTGATTTTTCCAAGATTCTACTGATCTACTGATCATAACTAAAAATCTACAGATTTTTTCAAATACTAGCTTCCTTTAAAATATGATATGTAATATGTAATATAAAAACCTGAGTGAAATGACACACAAAATTATCATGGTTTGGTTGGCACTATAAAATTGTCATCGTAAAATGGACTTAACGGGGTGGACATGTGCCCGCTTGCCACCAGAGAGTATGACCAGTGTTGCCAGGTCCATTTTCGAAAAATCAGAAGATGCAACTAAAAAAAATCAGTAGATAGAAAAAAATAACAATTTATATATAACCATATACAAATACGCAGAAGTGAAATAAAGATGGTATCGCTTTCTCCATGAATCCTATAAATGATTACATGACTAAATTAAATATCACTTTATAGGATTCATGGAGAAAGCGATACCATCTTTATTTCACTTCTGCGTATTTGTATATGGTTATATACAAATTGTTTTTTTTTCTATCTACTGGTTTTTTCTAGTTGCATCTTCTGATTTTTCGAAAATGTACCTGGCAACACTGGTCATACTCTCTGGTGGCAAGCGGGCATCGCTTGGCGAGTACCGCTGAGCGAGTTTATCGTTTATAGCTTTTATCGCTGCGATCAACTAGTGAAGGGAGAGTCCTCGCCGGCAGTGTGAACAGCCAGCGATGAACTATAAATATATCTCTCTCTTTTACCGACATGGGGATCTTTATCTTTTGTTCGTTTCTTGAGCGAGAAAATAGTCGATAGCTAATCGCTTCCTCGCTCTTGGTGGGACCAGTGCCTTATGGTGGCCATTAATTATTTTGAAGTCCCGTCATGTGTGGAAAAAATTTAGGGGCCCGTTGAGAGGTCTTCAAACCTAACACATTATTTTGGTCATTGATAAACCTAGGTAGGAACTTGTTAAATCTAACATTTGTCTCTTACCTACAGCTATTTAGAAGTGAAAATGGATCAGTTTGGATTTCGTGATAGATGTTAAAAAAAAGGTGGCCCGATAGACTGGTGATGATTTCGGGAACCTGCTGGATGCGAGCAGCGCAGGAGTAGTCGTCGTTGCGATCTTTGGGAGAGGCCTGTGTCCAGCAGTGGACGTCTTTCTTTCTGATTCATCTTTATGATGTTGATGGCTAGAACAGCGCAAAGAACTAAGGATAAGCACTTATGTATCCAGGCGCTTTTGTTTTTTTTTTTTAATTTTTCATTAAGTATTAAATTAAGTATCTAATGGTCATCTTTATTATGTCGTTAGTGAGATAAGCGAAACAAAACAATTTTACCTATTAATACACGTAATTTTCATTACTTGGTAGTATATATTTTTGTAACCTTTGTTTTTGTTTTATCTTCAAAATAAAATAATAAAATGAATTCTTATAGTATACATTATTAAATAAATTAAAGAAAGCAGATTATTTTGACATTCATTTAATTTATGCTCATTTATTCAGCTGAACATCGAGCATGTAATGTTAGAAAAAGGTTTACTATACGAAACCACTTGTCAAATTCAGACTCGCACTTTACAATTGATTTAGAAAGTAAAATTATTTTTTTATTATTGAGATTTACATCATAAATCATTATAATATTGCTATAATGGAGCTTCTGTTTCTAATGGTACATAAATTGCACTAAGCTAAGAGCCTTTTCTAACGGTTGCCAATGAGTAGTTTATTACGAAAATTAATGCTTAATCTATAATAGGTTTTAAAACGATTTCTTCTTATTTTTTGATAAAAAATGATAATGGAAACAATGTAGACGAAGTGGTATGCATTTTCAACAAGTTTTACGCATCTTTTCAACAAAAAAGTTATGAAATATTTACTTTAGGAAAGTACCTTTTTATAAAAATGTTTAAGTTTGCAAAAAAAATGAAAAAAATATATTTCCCTTAGCACAGTAAGAGAATGAAATAGTACATAGGCTTGAATAGATAGAGATTACAATTTCCAAGTAAGACCTAATAAGTCGTCGCCTAGTAAATTACTAAAAATCATAAGTTTTTCTTTTTTTTCCTTATTTATTACAAAGTCATTTTCGCAACTCGTCTAATTAAATATTGCCTAACTTAATATTACCTACCTTTGATGGTCAGCGGAACAGAATAGTTTCCAAACATTAAAATTTAGATGACCGTTATAGAGCCCTGAGGTGACTTTAAATTTTACCTATTTAATGTCAGGTAATAATAATAACAAACTAAACCCAACTAGTTTGGTAATAGGTAATTTGACATTTAATATTTGAAATGTATTACAAATAACACTGAAGATTTGTTAGTAATAAATCCTACGTTCTGCTATCCCACTAAAATTATAAATGCGAAAGTAATGATGTATGGATATTTGGATTTTTGTTCAACAAACTGAAACAAATTACTTTGCTACTCCCCGAAACCAGCGCTGTTCACGTACAAGATAAATGCATCATGTTCATTCATGGTTCTTGCAAAACCCACCCTCGTCCGCTTCCACTCGAAACAACATAATATCACACGGACTCAACTATACACCACCACCACTAAACACCAAAACGCGATCGACGCGCGTTTCGCTTATATACGAGACATCATCCGTATCAAATATTACAGCCGTTCGCTACTTGAACGAATGGCATAATAAATATTCTATCTAAAAAGTCCCACAGAGTACTATAATAATATTACGAGTGGGTATAATAAGGCCGGACCACACCGGTTGCGTACACGTTGCGTATGCAAGACGACTCTAGCTATGCAACTCGCTTCGTATCGCAGCTCTACAAAGCCAGTTGCATACGAATTGGTATTGGCCTGGTACGGTCATTATTCGGACAATCCGGTTCTTATATTCATCGCAACGTGTTTTTTTTTGTTTTTCATAGAGTTTAATTCGATTTACTTGATTACTATTCGCAAAACGAGTTCTATGTTACACATATAACGAAGATAAACAGTGGTCTAATGGGTATTCCGAAGAGATAAGATCGTTTAACTTCAGTCTACACGAGAGCTAAACGAGTGGTTCCAGGCAGCGGCGCCTTTGGTAATTCTACAATTTATAGGACTCTGTTAGATCAATCATATGAGTAGATGCGCTATTGTTGCTCGGAATGCGATTGCAATTTTACTTTTAATATGAAAAAGGTAATATATTGCTGTTACGTACTCCAGTCGTCTGTCTTCTTCTTCTAGAATATTTAAAAAAAATTTTTTTTGAACGCTTACAACTAGAGTAGGTATGCATTGAAATGCTTGTTCCCTCTTCACTTTCAGAGACTCACACACACTCATTCACTCAAGGAATGAAGCAATGAAGGTTAAGTTGGTTGATATGCTTTGCACAGTTTGTTTTGTAATGGTTTTGTTTTCGGTATTCATTTTAAATTGTTACTTTTTGTTTTTGGTCCTCGGGCTGTGGCAGAAAAGTAGTGTTTTGCTTTTTTAAAGCAATGTTGTCTATTGAGCCGTGGCCCTTTTATGCTCTGCACACACAGACAAGTACTCATGGAATTTGTTACCTTTTGTTAAAAAAAAATAACAAAAACAATGAGGAAAAGTTACTTAGAGTCCAGATAAAAATTGAAGCAAGTTTTATTCTATATTGAAGTAAACGTAATTTTGTATTCCGCTGTACTTTTTTTAGTATGGAGTGCGATGCGATGGAGCGTTTTAGAGGCTTGCCTGATACTCCTCAAAAATAATGATTAAATAAAAAACAAAACACAGTTTTAAATTCTTTTTATTGAAATTCAATTTTATTTCATGTTTGGACAAAAATAATAAGAGTGCCGAATTGTAGAGAGAAAATGGACGGATTTCGGTTCATATTAAATTAATAAAATAAAATATATTGACAATGCTTAGTGAAATTGAAAATGTAGCTATGATTCAACACAAAATATTTTAAAGCACCTTTTTTCCGATCTATGACGGTGCACTACATTTATAATTTCTTTAGTAACCATTAGGTATCAGTAGCAGTGTTAAGACTTAATTGACGCTTTGCAAGTATTATTTAACATAACATACTTCATAACATCTTCAGTAGCTAGGCATGCTTTGGACCGACACGAGCAAGTTTGCTTAAGTTCACAGAGGCGGCATTACCTGAGTGCAATTTAAGTAAGTAGGTACATTGCACCCGAGCACAGAGTCCTTAAGGACGATCCCACCAACTTACCTAACTTTTATAGTGCAGTGACGTAGCCAAACGTAGATCTGGGGGTCAATGAAGGTCATGACCTTCCCCCCCTTGGGCTGGGTTCAGATTGACCGCTGGTAATTTTTCTTATTTTTCTGGTTTCGCTATTGGATCTGGCTCCCAGCTGGTAGTGCCAAAACAGAGCTAAGGCTGTCAACTGTCCCAGAGCTTACGCTTTTGGAGGGTACTTCATCGGGTTTTGTCCAAGTGATAAAGAACCGTCAGTCACAAAAACAAGAAAAGTAGTTTTTTTTAATGATTAATGTACAACAAATTGCAATTCGTCGGTACAACTTGGCTATCCAACTGTTAAAAACATCAATCGGTTCAGAATTGTTCTATAAATGAATCGATTCGTTTCAGGCGAGAATTACAAAATGTTAACTGTTTTTTTATTTACTCGTATTGTCCCTAAGCTGCCTATGACTGCTTATCTATCTAATCTAATCTAATCTAATCTATCAGTTCCAGCAGTACGTGACAGGTAAACATTGCATGTTCCTCACTCCGCTCTGTTCAGTTTTAGAAAATAAAACAAAAATTAACGTTACTTTGTTTGTTGCAACCTAAAATTAGTAGCTTAAACTTCTAAAAGACAAACACAGTGGCATTGAGAACAATGCTTTGCTGTCGGAAAATTGTGCGTTTTAATAAAATTGTTCGCCATTTGTCCACAATAAATTAATAAATGCGAACATCTTGAATTTTTCACCTCATAGTCTTACAAAGCAAAGCACCAACTAAACTTATCCACACGACTGGAGTACCAGATGAGTAACTTACAAACAAATCAGAGGAAACGCAATAGCTGATAATAGATAGTTAAAAAAAATGATATTTATTCGTTGAGTGCATGCAAGTAACGTGTCTATAAATATATTTTATCAAAAGATTGCACCATTAGCATCGATGCGTATAATCGTTTTCTGGAATAATTAACAAGTCATTTAAACAAGCTGCTATGCGGCATCCATGACTTCCTTTACCAGAGGTCACAGAAAATATATTTGATAAATAAACAAATTCCACTGCACTGATCCAACACTTTTGAGCTAAAATTTTATGGAATACGCGTCCAAATTCGTCAATATAAAATTTTAACTAGTATTTCATGCTAAGTGTAGTAAATGTATTATTAAAATTTAAATCTAGTAGTCCCCATTGTAGCGAAGCAAAATGCCGAAATCAGAATGGACATAAAGAATATGGCAAGGGTTATCACAATAGTACATTGTAGAGACGAATAAATAAGCCATCCTGGATGAGTATAGGTTAGAAGCTCTTACATTTTTAAAAACATATCGTATAATCTACCTTCTAGTCCGAAGTGATGAATATAGTAAAAAAATATGTACCTATCTATTTGAAGGAATATTAATTCAAAATACCTAAAATAAATATTAGCATGTATTAAAAATATATTTAAGTAGGTAGACACTATAACTTTTTTTAAATTGTCAAATCTAAGCGCACGCTGGTTTTATCATAATGCCCACCTGCTAAATACAATTTGCAATTTATTTCCGTAATGTACTCATTATCATACTAAATTAAAGTTTGTATACTCATAGGTAATATTATTTGTTATATTTTAATCAGGTCTATTTTTTTAAAATCATAGTATCAAAATCATAAGCTTCACCTTTTAACCGACGAAAAAAAACGTATTTTTGTTTTTCTTTGCCGATATACTCGAACATCCTTCCGTATGACGCCAATACTGGCCTCGTTCGTTTTTTTTAATAATTACGTATAAATTTGTACCTATACGAACTTAAAGATCCCATCTCTAGGATAATCAAGAGTTCAATTAAAATCATTTTCATTTCTAGTAAGTAATCAACGACTCCTCAGCTTGTCCCTCAGCTGTTCAGAAAGTATTTTTCTTGAAGTGATTTTTCAATTAAAACTTAATGTAGAGTGATCAATCCCAATTAATGAGACCGACCTTCACGTAGTATTAGAAAATTAAATGGACGTTAATTTATACATATGTATAACCGAGAAGGCAAAAACATACATACATAGGCTGCTAAAAACATAACCCTTCCTTTTGGCTTTGCCGTAGTCGGGTAAAAAATCTAGACATTAGAGCCGTAAGGTCGCACGTAAAATTTTTACTAAAATCACTTTTTGAAACATATTAATTTTTTCCTCTTATAGGCCTTCTGATTATTATAATGCTATTTCTTTTATTAACCAAGTTAGATTAACTTAAGATTAAAAAATTAAAGAATTACATATTAATAACGTTATCGGGACTTTAGCGCGATAAAAATAAGTGTGAAAATCGCGAAAGTTTAAAACAATTTAAAAATTAACTTCAAAATGTAGTTTTTTTAATGTTAAAAAAGTTATTTTTAACATAAAATTACCGTGAGACTCGGACATATTAATAAAACGGATCACTCACGTATTTCTTAAAACTTTGGCATCCGACGCTTTGGCTCTAACGTCCAGAATTGTATACATACAGTGAGCAGCAAAAGGTGTCAAATCAAAAAGATACATACAGGAACTCTCTTGACAGTACATAGAGTCGCAATTTTCTTACGTCTGCAACTATGTAGGTACATACATTGTTCTGCTGCTGAATGTAATATCTGAAAAATATCTTTATTCAGATTAAACTATCAAGACACACTTTTATGGATTTCAGAAAAAAAAATATGCGATAATAATTTGTACTGCCTTTCTGTTCTTTTTTTCAATAGTACTTTTTTCAAAGCATGTTGCTACAAACTCTCACTTGTTTTGTTCCCTTTGCCCTTTTGGTGCATCAAAAAGAAGACCTCGGAACAAAAACTACACAGGATACTGCCAAACCCTAAAGCCAAACCTATCCCTTTATTCTCCATGCGCCGTCTAGTAATCGTTCTGCCTCGGTTACTCTTGCTGTACGTTAGAGCGAAATAGAGTACTGCCTTGACGTCGAATTCATCGATGTTACGTTAAAGAATCACCCCTCTGTGAGTATCAATGGCATGGGAAGAGACGTGAGGAAACCAATGCTTTGACTTTTTTAAATTCACGTTGTAGCTTTTAGGATTCCCTGTAAAAAGTAAACCTTTATGGTTCCATCTATCACAGGCATTCTCGCAGGCTACATTTAATTTAGCATCAGTAAGCTATGCGTGCTTATAGATACATACATAGACTAGAAAGTTAAAACAATTTATAAACCACAAATATGTGTGTACCTTACCTGCCTTACCCGTATTATGGTTTGATTGATACCTCACTTCGTCATGACTGCCAAATATTCGCGCGAACCTGTGTTTTTCAATAAAGATAGGGAATGAAAGCGAATACAAAACACGAAGTAAAATGCTACCATAAGAAAAATAGAAAACAACAACAAATTCAACGACGAAAACTTCAAACCAAAAAAATGCCCTCGATCACTTTAATATCTTTTTAAACTGCCTTATTACAGCATTTAATCAATGATTTATTTATCCTGTGACCTAAATAGCCCTAATTACCTGTTGGACAAGTACCTTTCAGATGTATATCACGTACTTTATTACTTCCGGTGTCCGTATGCATCAGGAGGTGGTGAACACAGGTTTATGGTAAACATGCAGTTAAGGAATGTTAAGTAGGAATTAATGGTTTGTTAGCTCAATCTTACAACTAGTTACATTCCTAATTCCTATTGTGAAATAGTAAAGGTAAAACAATCTTATTAATTAGAGGCATAAGGTGCACGATTATGTTGCTAGTTGGATGCAGCGTTGATTTGAGCAGATGCACTTTATGGCTGGGTGGTATGCGTCTGGTACGAGTTTTGAAATTGGAACGGTAATCAATTTCAATCGTGAGAACGACAACGACCTTTTTCTTTCGTTTCATAAAAGTAAGAGGAGCGACGATTTGATGTAATTAGGTTATATGTCATGACGCTGCCCAAAATTGTCCTAAACTTACTTAGTACTTATATTATAAGTATTAATTGCGTCAGTCGGGATTTTATCACGATGATACCATTGTTTATTTACCTCGACGTTTCGATAGGAATATCGTATAGCAACGAATGCTAGCTATTTCGAATAGCTTCAATGCTATTATCGTATTCATATCGTGTTAAAGTCCCGATAGACCTTATAAATATGACGTCGTCCGTCAGGCCAGGTGGTAGGTATCCTCCTCCGGAGTTCCTCGTGCGCACAAATGCTATAGTTCCCTTCCTCCTGGAGGAAAAAGTGCATCGGTCAATTATTACCTTACCTATTTAGTGGGATATCATCGGCCGATGGCTAGTAACCCGACGAGGGAAAGAGGCCTTTCGATCCAAACTCTACAATATTGCATCACTAACATTGGCATAAGCCTCTTAGCTGCCATTAAAGAAAAAAGAAAGAGGAGGCTTAAATATAATATTTCATTTCATTAGAACGAAAACAGTGAATGATACTAATGCTATCAATCAATGGGGGCAAGTACCATCCTTATGGCATTGACTCATCATCCTACCGCATGTTACCCTTAATTTGTTTTATGACCACGCCCTGGATTTGGCAGGTGGCACATCTGTACAGGGTGTTCACATCGTCAGGATCATGTTTTGTTCACGGCAACCGCTCGGGATCAAGCTCCCTTGCCCTGGACCCAATTTCATAAACGCGACCAGCTACAGGTGACAGTGACAATTCGCCGTACATTACATTACAAACTAACTTATCATAGTGGGCAAGCAATGTATAACGCATTGTCACCGTAACCAGTCAGCTGTCGCGTTTATGAAATTGGGTTCAGGGAGCCTAGCGCTAACTTTTAACTTTTAGCGCTAGCTTTTATCGATGACATAAAGCATTTATCCCTTTCTAACCAGTATGCGTGTGCGAGAGTGACGGAAGCGTTTATCTGCGCGAGAAACGCTAGCGTGCCACTAGAGCAGGCCACCACCAACGCTCTTGATGTCTCTTATATTTATAAACTAACACTTTTATTATACCTATATGCAAACATACATTTAAAAGTAGCTCACATAAAACCTTGTTGCCTGTATAATAATTTGTTCAGCTAAAGAATAACTATAAAGCTAGTGTTAAATAAAAAACAACTGCATTTAAATGTTAATCATGATCATAAATACGATTGAAATAAAGCCTCCTATAAATTTTGCCAACCTAGTGGCAGAAATGCTGATAATATGATAATTTAGTTAAGATGTCGCGACAGAATTTGACTTACGACCTCTTGGAAAGGCTCGATAGCAGAATGGCTGTAACTGCATGTTTAAACACCAACTGTAAACTTTTGTACACGTTTTTAATATCAATAATGCGACAGGGAAAGTTTTTAATTTTTAAAGAAGTCTCACAAAGTAAGCCTAAGTAGTGTCACCGTCAACAGCATTACGCAGGAAAAAAAAGATCAAAATCGACTGCATTATTTTGAATCAAACAAACAAACAAACACACCTACAAAGCGAAGCTAATACATAAACCCAGTCTGTAATGAAAGGAAACTCTTTAGTTCACCTATGGCCTTATGTTTTAAGCCAGTATGGAATAGTTACAATTTGAAATTAGACAAAAAAACAACTCCTACAACCAGTGTTTCACAAGAGAGCATTGTTTTTCTTTTCTTCATTAGCTAACGTTTTTGATATACCAAAATTCATCTCGACCGCAGCTTGCCCTTTCCTTGACAATCCTTTTTTCCCGATCCGCTACGCCTATCTCCCGATCTTCAGGGAACCAAGGAACCCCCTCGTCTTGGAATTAATGGGATCTCGTCGGAATGTTAATGCCCCCAGATAACTGTAACTGATCGGGAGATAAAGTTTTACATCGATTATCTTGACTTTTGAATAACGTTGATCTACTCTTTGGTTTGGTGCTGGTGAAAAATGTAAATACTGTTAATTAAAAAAAGGAACTGGGGTGCAATTTTTGAATCTCACCAGGTGACTAGAGCTCACCCAAAATGGCCGAATCACTTGCAACAACGCAACCTGCAACATATGAACGTTTAAGGGTTATTTTAGACTGTGTCAAAGTTACCTATGATTTACAGAGTTCATGCTTTCATCAAAGGGGGTTCAAAAATGTATAAACAGACATAACTATTTATGTAACAAACAAAAAAAAAACATACAACCGACTGAAAACCTTCTCCTTTTTTTGAAGTCGGTTAAAAAAGTGACGACAAGGCGGTGTTTTTATCATCTACATATATATTAACGCCTTGAAGTTATCCATCTTCGTTATCCGTTGCTTATTCTTGCAAGTAGAAATAATTCTTGTTTTAATACCAAAATCCAAAAGTCTAAACTACTTAATGGATTTTTTGTTATGGGATCTTACGGGATTTAAATCTATGGGTGTAATTTACACTCTTTATTACGCGGCATCTTTATCCGAGCAAAAAAAATAGCACAGAGTACCTTTTATGCTAAATACGGGTATTCGTTTCGAACTTTTGAGATCTCCGAGCGTTCGCATTTATTAAAATGGGATTACTGGACCGTTTGTTCCAATTAGGTCGGCATAAGATGCTTGTATTCATAATATTCATATTAAACTCATGGGTAACCCAGACAGCAACTCGGACGGCGCTCAAAGCGTCGCGCCTGTATCACACCGTCGCAGTTGCAGATGTTGCGGAGTATATCCGCCGGAAGACTGGTTGCACGCTGAGGATGTTCCAGCTGCGGTCTCAACACTACGTACAGCCAGCCTTACAAGTACACTAGGAACCTTGTCGTAGTAACTTATGAAATGACAGTTGCTCGAATTTCTGACATCACTGACAGAGACAAGGTACTAAAATGTTCAGCTACATCACAGGCTGACCGTACTATACTTCATAGTGCGCGTGGCGTATAGTAAGATATACTTCTTAAGTTTTGAGTAACTTTAAGTTACTTTAACATAATGCCACGGCGGTTCAGAGATCTATTTTGTCAACTGTGCCAGAAATCAAGTTATCAACAAGTTCAAAATCTGTGGCATGGCAATCAACCTTATTCCAATAAGTAGAGACGAAATAGATAATAACAAGTTCAACACATTAGTTATTTTTCCAAAAGTATAATTGTTATGACGCAAGACAGATTCTAAAGTACATTTTGCATGAACATCAGACATTAATCTAGTAAACTATTTATGGGCACCTATTTCGGAAGGCACATGAAATATTAATGAACAACCGACTAAACTTCGGAATCTCGGATTAATTCATTAATTTTGAATGCCTAAATAGATATGTCATGTCTAATTAATGTTATCCTATGTCGTGGACCTCACCATATTTCACTTTCAGCTTCTCCAACTTAACAACTTTACAAGTTGTATTTAATTACATAATCATTACTCTCGGACGTAGGCCTCGGATCGCCACTTAACTTAGTGCGATCTTGGAATTCTCTCGTCTAAGTGATGCCTAACCAGCCTGCATCGTCGCTTTATCTAGCCGGAGGATATTCTACACTACGTTATGTTGATCACAAATGATAATACATCACGTATATGATACGACAGTAAAGCCCTAAAAACTCATTATGATATATGAAATGAAAAAACCACGTCACGTCTAGTGAAAGTGATCATCCCACACCTAACCGGTTACGTAAACTACACTACAAACAATTCTACTATATTTTCTTACACAAAAGAGTTCCGCTGTCAGTAGAGCAACGAATTTAGTAGCAGTGTTTATATAATAAGTCGTCACTATGTGCGACAAACGCAAAATGGTAAGATGTGCTAACCTTTTATGACTACTTTTACTGTCAAATGCACGTCCATTTCGCATCTAAATGAAAATTAAACTCGAGAGTTCGCAGGATTCTCTGTCACCATCACCAGGCGGTCAAATCGTATAAAAACTACCTACTACATGACCAAGTTGACCTTTCTTTATGGATGCTGACCTATTCGAACAGTATTTTCCGTCAATATAGAACGCGGGGGCTTGTAACGGCTACGGTATCCGAATCCAGTACCGGACGGTGCGTGGCCGTTCTATATGCATTATCTACTATTGCTCATTCTGTGGCCTTGCTACGTTGGGCTCAAAATAATGTGGTTAACGGAACATAAGCCAGCTAATAAAATGCTCGGTTCACAAAACTGCATCATTTCAGCAAGACTCTGACGAACAACGTCAAGAAATATAGTAGTGAGCAGGCGGAGAGCATGAAAAATTAAACTCCTGCTCTGTGCCTCTTTATATTGTGGCGCAGCGAGTTTTATGATACCAACTCCCAACAATTGAAGATAAGCCTCGGTTATTTATCAAATTATTGTAATCACAATCCGGCATGAACGACCCTAGTAATCAATTTTGTTCTAAAAATACTAAAAAGTGTTCACTTTAAGTCTTGTAAACATACCTGTGGTTTTTTGTTTGAATAGTTGACCAAGAGTGTCATTGAAATCATAAAAAAATAGAGAAAAAAAAAACAAACTGAACAAAACTTTTGCGAGTTCATGCATAAATTTAAGTGTATAAATCGATTCGAGTTGTTCAGAAATTGAAATACATATTTGCCAAAATATTACTGAATAGGCAAGTACTATAGTCAGTCTGAATGCTGTACTTGCCTATTCAGTAATATTTTGGCAAATATGTATTTCAATTTCTGAACAACTCGAATCGATTTATACACTTAAATTTATGCATGAACTCGCAAAAGTTTTGTTCAGTTTGTTTTTTTTTTCTCTATTTTTTTATGATTTCAATGACACTCTTGGTCAACTATTCAAACAAAAAACCACAGGTATGTTTACAAGACTTAAAGTGAACACTTTTTAGTATTTTTAGAACAAAATTGATTACTAGGGTCGTTCATGCCGGATTGTGATTACAATAATTTGATAAATAACCGAGGCTTATCTTCAATTGTTGGGAGTTGGTATCATAAAACTCGCTGCGCCACAATATAAAGAGGCACAGAGCAGGAGTTTAATTTTTCATGCTCTCCGCCTGCTCACTACTATATTTCTTGACGTTGTTCGTCAGAGTCTTGCTGAAATGATGCAGTTTTGTGAACCGAGCATTTTATTAGCTGGCTTATGTTCCGTTAACCACATTATTTTGAGCCCAACGTAGCAAGGCCACAGAATGAGCAATAGTAGATAATGCATATAGAACGGCCACGCACCGTCCGGTACTGGATTCGGATACCGTAGCCGTTACAAGCCCCCGCGTTCTATATTGACGGAAAATACTGTTCGAATAGGTCAGCATCCATAAAGAAAGGTCAACTTGGTCATGTAGTAGGTAGTTTTTATACGATTTGACCGCCTGGTGATGGTGACAGAGAATCCTGCGAACTCTCGAGTTTAATTTTCATTTAGATGCGAAATGGACGTGCATTTGACAGTAAAAGTAGTCATAAAAGGTTAGCACATCTTACCATTTTGCGTTTGTCGCACATAGTGACGACTTATTATATAAACACTGCTACTAAATTCGTTGCTCTACTGACAGCGGAACTCTTTTGTGTAAGAAAATATAGTAGAATTGTTTGTAGTGTAGTTTACGTAACCGGTTAGGTGTGGGATGATCACTTTCACTAGACGTGACGTGGTTTTTTCATTTCATATATCATAATGAGTTTTTAGGGCTTTACTGTCGTATCATATACGTGATGTATTATCATTTGTGATCAACATAACGTAGTGTAGAATATCCTCCGGCTAGATAAAGCGACGATGCAGGCTGGTTAGGCATCACTTAGACGAGAGAATTCCAAGATCGCACTAAGTTAAGTGGCGATCCGAGGCCTACGTCCGAGAGTAATGATTATGTAATTAAATACAACTTGTAAAGTTGTTAAGTTGGAGAAGCTGAAAGTGAAATATGGTGAGGTCCACGACATAGGATAACATTAATTAGACATGACATATCTATTTAGGCATTCAAAATTAATGAATTAATCCGAGATTCCGAAGTTTAGTCGGTTGTTCATTAATATTTCATGTGCCTTCCGAAATAGGTGCCCATAAATAGTTTACTAGATTAATGTCTGATGTTCATGCAAAATGTACTTTAGAATCTGTCTTGCGTCATAACAATTATACTTTTGGAAAAATAACTAATGTGTTGAACTTGTTATTATCTATTTCGTCTCTACTTATTGGAATAAGGTTGATTGCCATGCCACAGATTTTGAACTTGTTGATAACTTGATTTCTGGCACAGTTGACAAAATAGATCTCTGAACCGCCGTGGCATTATGTTAAAGTAACTTAAAGTTACTCAAAACTTAAGAAGTATATCTTACTATACGCCACGCGCACTATGAAGTATAGTACGGTCAGCCTGTGATGTAGCTGAACATTTTAGTACCTTGTCTCTGTCAGTGATGTCAGAAATTCGAGCAACTGTCATTTCATAAGTTACTACGACAAGGTTCCTAGTGTACTTCTAAGGCTGGCTGTACGTAGTGTTGAGACCGCAGCTGGAACATCCTCAGCGTGCAACCAGTCTTCCGGCGGATATACTCCGCAACATCTGCAACTGCAACGGTGTGATACGGGCGCGACAGTTTGAGCGCCGTCCGAGTTGCTGTCTGGGTTACCCATGAGTTTAATATGAATATTATGAATACAAGCATCTTATGCCGACCTAATTGGAACAAACGGTCCAGTAATCCCATTTTAATAAATGCGAACGCTCGGAGATCTCAAAAGTTCGAAACGAATACCCGTATTTAGCATAAAAGGTACTCTGTGCTATTTTTTTTTCTCGGATAAAGATGCCGCGTGTTAAAGAGTGTAAATTACACCCGTAGATTTAAATCCCGTAGGATCCCATAAGAAAAAATCCATTAAGTAGGTTAGACTTTTGGATTTTGGTATTAAAACTAGAATTATTTCTACTTGCAAGAATAAGTAACGGATAACGAAGATGGATAACTTCAAGGCGTTAATTTATATCAGGTTTAGATGATAAAAACACCGCCTTGTCGTAATTCTTTAAACCGACTTCAAAAAAAGGAGAAGGTTTTAAGTCGGTTGTATGTTTTTTTTTGTTTGTTACATAAATAGTTATGTCTGTTTATACATATTTGTACCCCCTTTGATGAAAGCATGAACTCTGTAAATCATAGGTAACTTTGACACAGTCTAAAATAACCCTTAAACGTTCATATGTTGCAGGTTGCGTTGTTGCAAGTGTTAGCAACAAGGAGTGCGATTTCTGAATCTCGCCGGGTGACTAAAGCTCGCAAAAATGACCGTTTTTCATAGAGATTCGGCCATTTTGGGTGAGCTCTAGTCACCTGGTGAGATTCAAAAATTGCACCCCAGTTCCTTTTTTTAATTAACAGTATTTACATTTTTCACCAGCACCAAACCAAAGAGTACATCAACGTTATTCAAAAGTCAAGATAATCGATGTAAAACTTTATCTCCCGATCAGTTACAGTTATCTGGGGGCATTAACATTCCGACGAGATCCCATTAATTCCAAGACGAGGGGGTTCCTTGGTTCCCTGAAGATCGGGAGATAGGCGTAGCGGATCGGGAAGAAAGGATTGTCAAGGAAAGGGCAAGCTGCGGTCGAGATGAATTTTGGTATATCAAAAACGTTAGCTAATGAAGAAAAGAAAAACAATGCTCTCTTGTGAAACACTGGTTGTAGGAGTTGTTTTTTTGTCTAATTTCAAATTGTAACTATTCCATACTGGCTTAAGACATAAGGCCATAGGTGAACTAAAGAGTTTCCTTTCATTACAGACTGGGTTTATGTATTAGCTTCGCTTTGTAGGTGTGTTTGTTTGATTCAAAATAATGCAGTCGATTTTGATCTTTTTTTTCCTGCGTAATGCTGTTGACGGTGACACTACTTAGGCTTACTTTGTGAGACTTCTTTAAAAATTAAAAACTTTCCCTGTCGCATTATTGATATTAAAAACGTGTACAAAAGTTTACAGTTGGTGTTTAAACATGCAGTTACAGCCATTCTGCTATCGAACCTTTCCAAGAGGTCGTAAGTCAAATTCTGTCGCGACATCTTAAATAAATTATCATATTATCGGCATTTCCGCCACTAGGTTGGCAAAATTTATAGAAGGCTTTATTTCAATCGTATTTATGATCATGATTAACATTTAAATGCCGTTGTTTTTTAATTTAACACTAGCTTTATAGTTCTTCTTTAGCTGAACAAATTATTATACAGGCAACAAGGTTTTATGTGAGCTACTTTTAAACGTATGTTTGCATATAGGTATAATAAAAGTGTTAGTTTATAAATATAAGAGACATCAAGAGCGTTGGTGGTGGCCTGCTCTAGTAGCACGCTAGCGTTTCTCGCGCAGATAAACGCTTCCGTCACTCTCGCACACGCATACTGGTTAGAAAGGGATAAATGCTTTATGTCATCGATAAAAGCTAGCGCTAAAAGTTAGAAGTTAGCGCTAGGCTCCCTGGACCCAATTTCATAAACGCGACAGCTGACTGGTTACGGTGACAATGCGTTATACATTGCTTGCCCACTATGATAAGTTAGTCTGTAATGTAATGTACGGCGAATTGTCACTGTCACCTGTAGCTGGTCGCGTTTATGAAATTGGGTCCAGGACAAGGGAGCTTGATCCCGAGCGGTTGCCATGAACAAAACATGATCCTGACGATGTGAACACCCTGTACAGATGTGCCACCTGCAAAATCCAAGGCGTGGTCATAAAACAAATTAAGGGTAACATGCGGTAGGATGATGAGTCAATGCCATAAGGATGGTACTTGCCCCCATTGATTGATAGCATTAGTATCATTCACTGTTTTCGTTCTAATGAAATGAAATATTATATTTTAGCCTCCTCTTTCTTTTTTCTTTAATGGCAGCTAAGAGGCTTATGCCAATGTTAGTGATACAATATTGTAGAGTTTGGATCGAAAGGCCTCTTTCCCTCGTCGGGTTACTAGCCATCGGCCAATGATATCCCACCAAATAGGTAAGGAAATAATTGACCGATGCACTTTTTCCTCCAGGAGGAAGGGAACTATAGCATTTGTGCGCACGAGGAACTCCGGAGGAGCATACCTACCACCTGGCCTGACGGACGACGTCATATTTATAACGTCTATCGGGAGTTTAACACGATATGAATACGATAATAGCATTGAAGCTATTCGAAACGGCCGTGGTCTAGTTCCGACCACGGCCGTTGCTATACGATATTCCTATCGAAACGTCGAGGTAAATAAACAATGGTATCATCGTGATAAAGTCCCGACTGACGTAATTAATACTTATAATATAAGTACTAAGTAAGTTTAGGACAATTTTGGGCAGCGTCATGACATATAACCTAATTACATCAAATCGTCGCTCCTCTCACTTTTATAAAACGAAAGAAAAAGGTCGTTGTCGTTCTCACGATTGAAATTGATTACCGTTCCAATTTCAAAACTCGTACCAGACGCATACCACCCAGCCATAAAGTGCATCTGCTCAAATCAACGCTGCATCCAACTAGCAACATAATCGTGCACCTTATGCCTCTAATTAATAAGATTGTTTTACCTTTACTATTTCACAATAGGAATTAGGAATGTAACTAGTTGTAAGATTGAGCTAACAAACCATTAATTCCTACTTAACATTCCTTAACTGCATGTTTACCATAAACCTGTGTTCACCACCTCCTGATGCATACGGACACCGGAAGTAATAAAGTACGTGATATACATCTGAAAGGTACTTGTCCAACAGGTAATTAGGGCTATTTAGGTCACAGGATAAATAAATCATTGATTAAATGCTGTAATAAGGCAGTTTAAAAACATGACCAAGTTGACCTTTCTTTATGGATGCTGACCTATTCGAACAGTATTTTCCGTCAATATAGAACGCGGGGGCTTGTAACGGCTACGGTATCCGAATCCAGTACCGGACGGTGCGTGGCCGTTCTATATGCATTATCTACTATTGCTCATTCTGTGGCCTTGCTACGTTGGGCTCAAAATAATGTGGTTAACGGAACATAAGCCAGCTAATAAAATGCTCGGTTCACAAAACTGCATCATTTCAGCAAGACTCTGACGAACAACGTCAAGAAATATAGTAGTGAGCAGGCGGAGAGCATGAAAAATTAAACTCCTGCTCTGTGCCTCTTTATATTGTGGCGCAGCGAGTTTTATGATACCAACTCCCAACAATTGAAGATAAGCCTCGGTTATTTATCAAATTATTGTAATCACAATCCGGCATGAACGACCCTAGTAATCAATTTTGTTCTAAAAATACTAAAAAGTGTTCACTTTAAGTCTTGTAAACATACCTGTGGTTTTTTGTTTGAATAGTTGACCAAGAGTGTCATTGAAATCATAAAAAAATAGAGAAAAAAAAAACAAACTGAACAAAACTTTTGCGAGTTCATGCATAAATTTAAGTGTATAAATCGATTCGAGTTGTTCAGAAATTGAAATACATATTTGCCAAAATATTACTGAATAGGCAAGTACAGCATTCAGACTGACTATAGTACAAAATCACCTGCTTCAAGTTCATTAATAATTTATGCGACACCTGTAAGCCACACACTGAACAAATACCCTTCTGTATATAAAATCGATTTCTGCAAACGTCAGGTATTTGGTTTGCTTACGTAGATAGGCATCTAGTCCCAATATTAGTTTATCGGTCCACCACGTTCCACCGTCTTGTTTGTCAGGAGCACGTTAAAATGTGCGGCCCTGCCATCGTAAATATCTTGTACATTCAGCAATAGATTGGCGTCGTGTCTTCTTGCGGATGGTAGGACCTTGTGCAAGGTCCGTCCGGATCGCTACCACCATCTTGCTCGCTAATCCTGCCGCTAAGCAGCAGTGCTTGCGCTGTTGTGTTCCGGCGTGGAGAGCAAGACAGCCGGTGTAATTACTGGCACGAGAGGTATTCCATCTTAGCCCTCTGGGTTGTCAACGCATCTGCAATCTCTTTAGTGTTGCGGATGTCTATAAGCGGTGGTGATCATTTACCATCAAGTGACCCACTTGCTTGTTTGCCTTCCTATTTCATAAAAAAAAAAGATATTTCTGTACCAGGAGACGAGGTACATGACTCTATTGTCTAGAGAGTATGAGGTTGTTGTTGAACCTCTTCGAATGTTAAGTGTTTTGCTGCTGACTTGTACACTCGGTATCAACCAAGGTATTTATGACTTTACAGAACATTGGTTCGCTTGAAAATATAAAGTTAATATTGAATCTCACTTGTGGCTCTAACATGACCGGTCTAGGTTTTACTTATCCCTCCTTGTGTCTCTGTCAAACTAGTCTGTTTACTCTTGCCTTGATGATAACCTGGCTATATTTAACTGAAAATACAAATTCAAGGAGTGAATTCCATTCAATGGCGGTCTACATTAAGAAACATGATGCGAAACGCTTTCTATAATTGAATTTCAGCGGTAAATAAGATCCAACGTTGTTTTTTACAAAAAAACCTTACTCTCATGTCAAACGTTAACGCTGATATCGGCGGTTCAAACGCCTTCGTAATGACCCCTAATCGTTCAGCTTCTATGCCTGATTTACCTTTACCCTTATAAACTTTGTATCTTGCTTTACAACACAATAAAACACCTTCAGCATCCCATACAAGGCGTGACCCGTTACCAATAATCTTCCTATATACTTAGGTGGGTCTTTTATACTCGCTCGTTACGATGAAATATCGTGATAATGAGCTCGAAACGACGGGTTAACAAGCCCTTTCATCAGATTTAACCGGTGAAATGAATTCTTTTTCAATTAAATTGACAGGCGATGATGCGGTAAGGATAACTTTAAAGTCTTGGAACGTGTTTTTAAGGTTTTGTTTGGTAACACAGACCACACAGTATGTTAATAGTAAAATGTAATTATAGTCATACCGTCTTACATAGTGCTATAATCATTAGTTTTGTCAGTAATATACCTACACGATACCGGCAATTATATTTCTAAAAGTCTATGGAATTAATTTAAACACTTATTGAATACGTCATAGCACATTATAAGCATACAATAATTATTTGGGTATAATTATATGAAAAGCGATTAATGTCGTGTCTCTTGAGTTTTTTAAATATCTTATACGACTTTTTCAGTTTATAGAGTATTTTTGCCTATGATAATACTTTTGAAGAATTGAGCCAGTGAACTTGTATTTAGGCTCTCTAAGTATCTAAATTATGTTTACCACGTCGCCCAGATAAAGTGTGGAAAGTAACGTTTTACACTTTCTGAGACTTTGTTGATTTTAATTATTAGTACAGTTCGATGTAAAAAATATGGGTGCATTCAGCATACCTAAGTACAAAAAAATATGTACAGTCAACCAATTTGATTCATGGCCACTATATATAGAACCTTTTCAAAATAAATGTCATATTGACTTCTGAATAAATGTCATTTTATATCAGTGGTGTCAACATTGTGACAACATTCTACAGTGGCCTATGAATGAAATCGTTTGAGTGTACTGACTCCCTTATAGGTGTCAATGCAATGAGAATGTTGGTACAACTTTTTGAAGTATGTAGATTGCTTGTCATATCTTTACACCCAAATGTACGTGGACGACCGTAGTCTAGTCAGGCCAGCAGTAAAAACACGGAAAAAGCAATTTCTCCCAGAAATAAGACCTAGCTAGATCGAGTCTTCGGCCCGTACACTCCCATATTGTTAATTCTATGGATATCGTTATAGCCGTTGTCGAGAGAGAAGCAAATAAATAAACAGATATATATAAACTAACGACACCCTGGCTTTGCACGTGTACAATTAGGATATAATATACATAAAAATCTTACCTAAAAAACTCTAAATGACAGAGAAAACCGTATTAGAATCAGTTGTGTGGTTTAGAAGAAGAGCGCGGCCGAAGATATGAGCAGGCAGGAGGCAGGAACAGACAGCGACTTCATTTTATATTATGCAAAGATAAAGAAAGATATAACTGGTATAGGTGCTATAGGATATATCTACGTATATACTGTGGATATCTCCTGTAATTACCGATTTCCGCCGGCGAGCTTTAAAGCAAAATATTTTTAACATAGCTAAAGGAACCAAAGCAATATTTTCGTACAAAAAATCATTTAAATTACCATCAAATTGCCGAGGTGCGAAATTGAAATTAGTATAATAGAATCGTTATCGTAATCAGAGATTCTTATAATTGAGGGTTTACTGTTCATGTCTGGTTATTTTGTATTATTCGGTTTAAAACGATACAACAATATATGATTTTTATGGTCGCTTGCTTAGAGTCAAATTCATAAGGTCTTTTGGGACCCTCATAATAATGCCTACGCTACTTTATTATCGGACAGTAAAAATAAAACGGATGTCATAGAATCCGGGTAGATAATTTTGAATACCTTCATAGATTTAACACTATGTTTTATAAAATTACTGTAGATCAAAGTATACTAAATTACAAAGACGGATCACGTGTAGAGGTTAGTAATTGGTACTTAGGTGATGAATCCAAATGTATACCTACTAACCTATTTTTTCTCTTTTCTTTTGAAGGCAACGTCACAATGATAGATAAAGACGAAGGATATGTTAGCTAAGTTACGTTTAACAGGCGTTTATAAATAAGCAGATATACCTACTCGTAAATAACTATTTCGCTTGTTTCGCAAAAGCATGCTGTGCTTGAAATAACCGATTGTCAACCCCACCACATCGCACTCACATCTCATAAATTATAATTGAAATAGCCTTTACTAACAAAGGAAGGACCACAAGACATTGTCAGTCTTTGCTTGCTATCATTTCGAGATATCTATAGAAACAGACAGACAGACGGACAACAAAGTGATCTTATAGATATAGATCCGTTTTTGTTTCTAACGGCACTAATCGTCTCGTTTCATGGCTGATTTCATCAACGCCAAAATTTTATAAAATTCAAAAAATTATAAAGTTCCTCCTAGTGCAACATAGAAATAATAAACTCATAACAAAAGGCGCCTGTGGTCATTATCTTCGCTGGATAACTCTAACCACACGGGTATCTTAAAACTCGGCTGTCTAGACTCTTAATTCCAGTGATTCACGTGATTCCAGACAAAATGGCTACTGATTATTGTTCAGGAAAATCCCCAGTGAATAAACTATCGCTCTCTATTAAGGGAGTTGATTGTACGAACGCCTCAAGGGCAGTCAATCGTATTGTCAAAATATGACAGCTTCTTGAACTATGGACTGAGTGCTGTTACTGAAACGATTCCAATAAACATTCCCAGAATTAATTAATGCTTAGAATTAGGCGTTACTTTGCGGAAGTCCATATCAACAAACTGGAACAAATTACCTTGGTACTCCGCAAAACTGGAACGGCACGGCACTGGTTTCGCGGAGTAGCAAGGTAATTTGTCCCAGTTGGCACTCACAGAATTATAAAATTAAAACTTACAAGTTCTGCTGGAGATAAAAACATGAAGTCAAGTAACGGGTATTCTAGACATTCTTTCGATCAGAGTCTTATTTTCAGTATCACAAAGTTTTATCGATCAACTGATAGCAACTTACTCTCGAACGCGAATAAACTGAACTATTTAAATTATAATAAATAATAATATATCCTAAGTTAAATGGTTAGCAAAAGAACCAAATAATAGGGCTATTTACATTAAAATATACGTAAACAAAGAGGAAAACAAAAGAAATTAAAATTTTTGGTAAAATGAAAAAAAAAAGAATTGGCTGAAGAACTACACTAAAACAGTTACAGGCATGCAAAAGTCTTTGTTTTTGTGTGAGCGCATAATTTAATTAAGGAACAACGGTTTTGATTTTTAATTAATTTTACGATTTTTACCTGACATTAACTCGTAAAAGGGCGTGAAAGCTGATAATTAATTCAAAATAACCAGGGACTTGCATCGACATGTGAATTATCAATCAAACTGTTTACCTTTGTCGATGGATTCGTCGGATGAAGCCATAAATTTTAAAGCTTGCTCTGGTAATTAACGGGTTTATAATTGCTAACATTTGTTTATCTCACTTTTAATTAATGCTCATAAAGATCATTGACCCTTGAAGATTCATCTAATGGGACCTCTTTCACCCACTGCTGGATAACATGGGTGTTGGTAGACCATAATCATAACCAATAATTCAGCATTTCCTTTGAATTTAGTGATTTACTTAAGTTTTAATGTTCGTTAGGCGGAAATCAGAATACGGTCAAACCTTTCAATCTGGGTCACTTGTGCCAAATAATTTTATTCATATCATATTATTACATTAGTCAAATATAGGTACACATTTATTTATATGTAGGCATCCACATTAGTGCAAAATAACGCTTGACTTATAATTCTAGTATACCAAAATCGATACCTTGACGTCAGAATTAAGCACGCTTTCAACTTGAGTTAGAACACATTATGTAAGATAAATATATGTAAACAAGGTAATTTGTTTCAATTTGTAGAAATGGACCTCCACAAAATCGCGCCTGAATCTATTTATTATTTATTTAAGGTACATGTACCTACATTAAAGTATACATCACAATGTCTCATGGTGGAAGATATTATAATTCATAAGGCACTTCAAAACAAGCGTCACTAAAGTAAATTAGTCCTATGATAGGAATGTAATTAAATTTAGGTTCTAGTTAATAACTTATGCAATACACAGCTGCGCCTTTATGGATAAGAGGGAACCGAACACGTGCGTCTCCTGATGAAGAGTGATCCCCAAGAGTCTCCGATGCATCTGTCTCAGATCGCTTCCAGATCTCATAACTTATAGTTTAAAACGCAGTATGGAGTACTTCTTCACGTCGGTATTCTGTGAGATTATTCATGCAATTTTCCGTTTGCTCTTACGCACTCAATAAAATAACAAAATGTTATCATTACTACACCCGAAACAGAGACGCCCGGGTGGCGCACTTTTACCTTTTCTAAGCCAATTTAGCATCATCATCAAGTTACTTAGGTCAAATACTACCAAAGAGTCGAGTTCAGATAGTTTTGACCAGCTTGCCAGCTCCAATATAATGGATACTGACTGTACGCATACAAAATACTGATCCCGCCGTAATTAGACATATCAATCTTTAGGCTTTCTGATTCTGATTTGACTTGAGATTTCTGCGACTCATATACTACGAAAGAAACTTCACATTCATGTCACATATCTTCATTTCTCGTCACCACCTCACACCAAATATTAGCCAAGTAAATTGTGTTTGTTTAGCCAGCACTTACTTTACCCATTGTCAGAGTGTGACGGTGTCAACACTGCCGCGGCTTCCAACCGCGCTTCAAATCGAGCAGAGAATGCAAATACTACTTTCAACTTGAAAAGACGAATCTTGAGTTAAGTTTTGATGTAGAAGGTCTTGGATGAATTTTATGGTTTCACATATCTTATTCGATCTACTTAAATTCACGTGGCTGATTCGCTATAACATGAAAACCCCCAGGGCACCCTAGTAGGAAAGACAGATACAAAGTAAATACTCCTCTCTTTGCGTTGCGTCGGGGGGAAAATATATTTTTTGTCATAAAACCTTCAGCGTGCTGTGCTACTTCGAGGTGTTCAAAGGTCAGTGCTTTTAAAGTGGAATGTACTCCTACGAACTCCTCTAGATATCAGCATAAGACATTCTTAAATCTTCCTATCGAGATATAACGCTAAAAAAACTATGGAACAAAACACTTAAAAAACAAGCAGTGCTTCGGAGGCCCTGACAAAATCGTTTGAAACCATCCCGCATTGGAAGAACTAAATCCATTCTTTGCAAATAACTTCATCCTGATAGACTCCATCCTGACATATTCTATGAGAAAATGTTGGACATCCTCGTGATTTCCATAACCTTCACAATTTGGAAAATTCATTTTCTCTATTAAATAAAAAAAGATTTACCATTGGAACGTGTCCAGTACTGAGCCTATGTGCGCTGACTGTTTGATCTCTATTAAATATGGTAAACCAGGACCACGAGCAGGGTCGAGATTTTATTATCATTTCACCTTTTTCCGAGGATATCTCATCAAAGAACTCGTTTCTACGACAGAATAATACCTAGATGTCTTGCTCATCGTGACTATGTAGACGTTTTTATTCAGAAACAACTAGTTAACTGTTATTTTTATCAAATGTTATCTACAGTCAAATATGTCACTTCACTGTCACTTTGAAGATTTTTGTTATACTTTGACATTCCAAAGTTGGAATTCGTGGAACGATGTTTTTGCAGGTATTTTCCTATACTTTTTAACGCAAACGATTATTACCAGATCACGAAGCAGTTTGGAAAAACCCTTTTTCGATATTCATGAGAAGAAATCAAAGGATTCAATTTCACCTACAGATGTTCAGAATTGTTAACGGGTCAGTAATTTTGGTACGTACCGACTGAAACTTTCTTGAAAAAGAATTTGATATTTTATAGATTGTACCCAGTTAAAGTTACTCCTAGTTTCGCCCGCCTCTCAGATACATTTATTTATATTCTCCCCTTTTCAAAAAACTTAGTTATATTTATTCGCTACGTATGCGATTTATGAAAAAACTAAATTATCGCAGTTCGAAAAGTCAATTTTTTGCGCATATGTGAGCCGCAAAATATCCGCATCCGCGGATTTGAAAACATCTGTATCTGCCGTATCACTTAACAATGTTGAATAGAACCCCTACAAATAGCCAGACTGGCAGACAAGCAGGCTTGATGTCGTATTTACATATCACCTCACAGCTCACACTAGAAATAATTTAGTTATATTATTATAGTCCCCAAAAACATTTAATTTCGACGGTTGTGTAAATCTACGGCATTCAATTAATGAGTCCAATAATTTTTAAACCTAGACATTGTAACCAATGTGTAGAACATGTTGTATTGAATGTGCTACTTAGATTGATTGCGGTAATAACGCCCACAGGTGTAGCCATATTTAATACTCTGTCACAACAACTTTGTCCGTATCGTACCTTCGGTGTTAGCAAACAAGGTACCCATTTCACGAAGATATACATTTCTATACACGTGTATCATGGCATATGCCGCTCCATACAGTAGCGTAAAATAAGCCACTTTACATTTTTGGCGCAAAGCATTTTTAGCCACTTATTCATACAAAATAAACATAATTTTAACTAACAAATGTGTTGTTCCTTTCGAGGGCAAACCTCACAATGACAGATAAAGACATAAGACAGTTGACTAACATAGATTTACACAACGTTTATGAATAGTAAGGTAAATTGTTGCCTACCGAAATTAGACTTTCGACCAAAAAATAAACAGAATTTCGGCTTCTGTTAGTGTCTAATTTCTGATCGAATAAAAATACACCCTCTTACAGCCTCTTAAGCGCAAGATGAAATAATAGGTGAGATTGTAATTTTAACGCCAAGGTCATAAATATTCAGGAAACTATTTACACATCGGCTTACCACAATTCCCAGCTGCTTAATTGGTACTTGTATCCTAAACCTAACAAAGTTTAATATTTAGGCGCTTCAAGCCCTGTGGACTAGGGAGGCCTATCCATCATAAAATGTTTATTTACAAGGCTACATCGCTCAATTCATATTAAAACCAGGCTTTATTCAGCAACACTATCAGAATATTGTTTAATGGGGTACTATATTTTATGATGGTAGGGCAAATCGTATCGCGATGGAGAGGAAATTGCTTTATTTTGTTCTGCCGTTCTTTACAGCTTACAAAGGCTGCGCTTTTATGGACGTTTTATTAAAGTCTCAGACGCAATCCTGAGATGGATTAAGGGTCAGGTTTCGAAGTCTACAGAATTCCTTCGAGTTACTGAAAACACTAATAAAATATAACTATTGGAATGAAACAATTTTAATAGGTTTTTATGCTCTATAAATTTTATTTTTAAGAATATTCTAATAGGGCCTTCATCGTATAAACTGCAATCCGGTTGTACCGAGCGAACAGTAGTCAGAATTCCACAAATATAGTAAAGTTAATACAAGGAAAAATCCTCTTTACCTCGATTGCCATTTTAAACCTAATGCAAATTTTATCTTTATGTGCCCATGGTAATATCACCTCTCCATGCAAACATTTAGCAGTAACGTGTATAACTCGCATTCGAACATTAAAAAGCTTTTAATATAATAAAACAATCAAACTACATAAAAACTAAATGTAAACTAAACAATAACACTAAAGTTATAACTTAAATATATCAAAAAAAAGAAGGCCTAAATATTTGACTTTGACTTGGATTTTGAGTAAATTTAAACGCTCTGGTAAAATTAAACGATTATAAAAACAATAGGTATTAAACATTACAATACATGTACTAGGCGGAACTGTCAAAGGAGTTATGAGCTTATGAGATATCGAACTTATTAATACAAATATATAGCGGTAAAATACCTATAATGCAAGAGCTATTTTGAAGGACATTAAATATTACAAGTGTCCAAAGTTGCTCGATGTGTGACTGTATCTAAAAAGTTTCAAAATGTAACTTTTTTATATCGTTAAATTCATGTATGTTAAACGCACGTTTAAAAATACATAACCCTTTCTGGCGGCAGTCTGGTAAAAATGTCCTCTCCATTTATAAGTAGCTAAATAACCAGACAATATAAGTTGAAAAAAAGCTATTTCAATTAGCATTTAGTTTATATAATAAATATGGTTCAAAATACAACGAACTTGGACTTGCACTTGACTTGTTTTTAACATAAATTTGAGTTAACATTGTAAAGTACCTATAAGCAGAGACTTGTTTTTTGTGTGTTGTAATAAGGCAAGCTTTTAACAACAATGTATTTTCCTTTTCAGACTTTTAAACAGGTTCGTTTTAAATTCCGACGGGGAATTGGAATATTTGATTCTAATGTGTCCGATTCTTCTGACACATATATCACAAAATTTACAAGTGCTACAAATTGATAATTTTAACAAGATTATGGACTAGGGAGGCAAACAAGCTCGCGGATCATTTGATGGAAAGTGATTCACGCCGCCCATGGACTCCTGCGACCCCAATGAGAACCGAAATGTAAGTAAAGTAAGCAATTCATTTATTGCTTGAAATAATGTTTACAAAAGGTATTTTAATAATTTAAACAAATATATAAATGAACGGAATAAATAATAAATGGTTGTTACGGATCCACCTTAATGTTACCTCCTAATCGAAAACTATTATAAATAAATACAATAGGGATGTCTCCTGGGTTAAAACAACAAGATTCTAATTAGTCCGTCAGTTAGATTATAGAAAAATACTCGATACGTATTTTTTTATTTGTCCATACGAATAATATTGACAAAGATACAGCACATTCAAATTCAGGAGTAAGGGTTCGTGACGTCACTCGTTCGTAAAAATTTTACGCAATAATGACGTAGCGCGAACTTTCGCCGCTCTGTAACTTTGTTATTTTAAGTTTTAGAAGCAAAAGAAAAAATACGTATCTACTATTTTCTGGCGTTCTAAAAGATGGACTAATTATTATTTTTTAGTCAACATCCCAATTATAATTATTTTTTCTCTGTGCCATTCCACTAGTATGTAAAGGTCAGGCCACACCGAATCCGTCTGCAGCACGGCTCCGTAAACACACACGTGCACAGGCGGGTTATAAAATGCGTATGGAATTATATGTTGAGATGCAACATCGCTTGTGTTGCGTGCATGTAACGCAGCTCTACGATTCGAGCTAGAGTCGTGCCGCATACGCATATAGTGTGGCCCGGCTAAGATTATACACATTCAGTACCCTGCCTTTAGTGTAAACATGCATTTAGTAACCAAATGATATGCATATGCACTTTGCTTATACGTTTTTAAAGGGTCAATGGAAATCGACTGCGTTAAATTAAATGGAATTAAACATAAGTGTACGAGGCAAGTAAACTTCAGTACGATTTTCTTAAAGTTTGCCACTGGGCATTAGTCGACGAATATCGTTTTTGATTTACATTGCCTCTTTTAACCATTACATGATACTTGACCTTCCATCTAAAGGCAGTAATGTACTTCGCTTAATTTTATTCATAGTATTTCCGATGACAACTGAAGCTATGTCTTGAAATAATTATACTGTACAGATTTACCAACTTACAGCCCTCTGTACCACAAAAATAACAAGTGGTGCAATTTGACATAATTGTAAAGGTTTTCATACAAAAATGTGACATTAAAAATTTGTTAATTTACAGCACTTGTAAGTTTTATACAAGCCCCAGATTGTTTTCAACTTTCGCGATTTTTCACATATTTATGACGTTGACTGGACTTTAACGCGATAAAATCATCGTTCCCCTTCATGAGATATGGAGGAACTATCATAGGCCTGTCACTTTGAGACGCAAGTGAGGTGCTGTAAATTAGCTTTAGTTTCTAGCAAAGAGTACTTATAACATTATCGGGACTTTAGCGCGATAAAAATAAATTGTTGATTTACCTCGACGTTTCGGCCATGTTTCAATGGCCGTGGTCACGAGTAGACAAAAAGAAAGTAAAAAAAATAGGAGTGTGAAAGTCGCGAAAGTTTAAAACAATTTAAAGAGTACTTATTCGATTTTTATGTTCTAGATTAAAGTTGTTTCATATCATTTGCATTTTTTATAAACAATCACGAATTATTAATTATTTTATCTGTCTAAATAAAAGACAACGACTCTCATTCCATACCAATTTTAACGTTGATAATACTAAAATATCTTAAAAACCTAAAGCTTATACCTAAGACACACCATTAACACAGCATAAAAAAAAACATTAGGATCTCTTCGTAATGACACGGGATTTAAAATAATAAGGTCCGAAATTAAGGTACTAAAAACTTCTCGTTCCAATGCGGCATTTTAGAGTCCCAGTACACAACGACTTGTTGGCGATTTTCAACGACTGTATCGCTGCAATAGGCCGATTGTCGCATAACATATGAATGGTTTACACGAACTTAGTAATTAATGCTTAATACAGTCAGCAACAGCTGAAGCTACAAAGAAGTCAATCAAACTTCACAGGCTCTTCCTCTCGTGAAAATAGAGTCGTGTGTAAATATTTTCGACCTTTTCGTCTGTTTAGATATATGCACTGCTGAATGTACTTGTTATTTTATACTTAGGTATACTTCGAGCTGGGACATGCTGTAAATAAAAGCCTGGGAAACCAAAAGTATCCGTGTGTTGTGGCTTTTATTCTAAAGATATTTGTAGCCACGCCTTGTGCAACACGACTGAAGGTAATGGTCCCCTGTTAAAAAGTATAAGTTCGAAACAAAAATACAGGCTGTATCTATTTTATTTTTATAAGTAGATCTAGTTACTGATTTTTTTCTATACGCTCTACTGCCACACTATTGCTGTGATCAGTAAAAGTATTGATAGTTCTTATTCCTTTTTTCCTCTTCTATATTTTTTCATGAAGAGTCGTTTTAAATAAATCGTATTTACAAAAAAAATGTAAGGTGTAAATAAATGAAAAAAAAGTGTGCGGGCTCTTTGTATGCGCTCGGTACCTCTCCCAGTAGTAATTTAACAGCAGATTACCAATAAAAGGATTCTATTAAAAGCTCACTTGCTGCTACTGATTCTCCAAGTGAGGTTAACGAAACCGTTTCTCTCTTTGATACAGATCTCAATAAAACTGAGTAGATAACAGTTGAACATCGTAAAAAGTGAACACCGTTTAAGTACCATGCGATGTACCTGCATTGCCCCGTTTTAAGGGCATTACGTAAGATCCCAGAGCTTGCCAGTTTCGGCAATAATGTTTACCTGACCTAAAGTTCTTGTTTATGACAGAGAAACACACCTAAATCTACAGGAACATTTTGATCTAAAACAGTCCCGAGTTGCTTTGAGATTTAATGAATTGTTAGAGAGTTCGAATAGTTCGGAAGTCCGTGGTCGGTCTTCTCAAAGTCTTAGTGCCTTATCTCCGCCCGGAAATTATATTTTTAAAATAGGAAGTCCTTTACTTTTTGATAGATGGTATTTTAAAGGCTGAATGGGGTAAGTAATAGATTGTCTTTCTCAACAAAGTTATATCTTGTATCTAATATTAATCTTTAGAATCGTCTTGTCTTTTGCCTCTACAACATTATAAAACGTAAAAATATGCCATTACTCATTCAATTTTCCATTTCTATTTATCTCAGTTAGCGCATCTATCCGTTCAGAGTGTTATTTTTTTCTTAAGAGCTCCCTACTTGAATCAACTCGTTCGTGCTATCTAACTATTAATATTTAAAATTTACATAGAACGACATAACAAAACGCAGCTGCCAGTAACTTTTTAACCTTATTTATATCTAATCAATATTCCTAAGCCATTAAAAAAATTAGTGGCCAGTGTTCGTCAGGTTTGTAGGGGAAATCGATAAATTTTAAAAAAGAACGGCATGCCGTGCTTGTGTGCACATGTTCGACAATGATTTGTGGTTCCTCGAACACGCCCCTCGCGCTACCGCGAGAACAATCCACATTCCCGCTTGTTTATGGTCACCTTCTCCGAACATCGTGTGTGGACTCTGGACTGCTAACTTAGTCGCTATTTGAAACTGCATCACGCTATTCCATACAGTACACGTTTTATGTCAGACAAATTGTGAAAATGATTTATTGGCACCGTTTCTCGCACGTTGTAAATCGCGGTGAAATTTACGGACGGCGTAAATAGTGCACCTTGCATGACGTATGGTTTGACCCCAATTTCTGGTTGACCTCTCTCACTTTTGTGCCGTAACCCACTGTGCTGTTGTGAGTCTTGACTTTAATAGTTACGGAACGGCGAAATCTGGTTCTGGTTAGAGTATGATGGCAAATAATTTTGAGTAACTAAAATGAAACATGTAGAGATTTATAATAAGTAGTAAGAGGAAAGTCATTAACCACCTTAGATAGTGATGTGTTAAGCAAGCAATTAAGTGTTACAGTTATTTTTGAATTCTCATAAGTAAGAAGGTACCTACCTACCTTGGTATATGGTTAGAATAATGGTAAATATAATGGTGACTCTACATTTCGCTATTCGTATCCGCGTTTCGGTGTGAACTATTTCCGACATATTCGCGTTATGTTCTCGATTACCACAAACATGTAATCCAATCTCACACAAAATATGCCGAATAATTCAAATATATTTGCTAATTTGTAGAAACCTAGTGTTGCATGTTTAAAATATTAATTCTAGGCGAAAAGTGATAAAAAGATTGTCTATACTGTGTATTTTTTGCAAAACATAGCGAATTGTGCCTTGTGGCTTTAGCATGTTATTGTGACAGTTACTTTTTGTGAAAAGGTTCCATAGTGGATCACAATTCAATTAGTTCGATAATAACAAAGGAAGGATCATAGAAAACGAAATGTTGTCCTCAATGCTATACATTAGATTCTTAATGTACCTCAAGTAACCATATAATCATGGTGTTAACGGGAATTATCTCTTTCTGAATGAATTAAGTTTCAATTCTCAACGCTGACAACCTCACTTATTCAAGAGACAACTGCAACTAATCGTCACAGCGTCTTAATCACCGCATAACTAAAGCCCATCAACACCTGTCTCTCACGTAACAAGGTTGTATGTTTATATTTTAACTCAATCAAATTTCAACCCTATTATTATCTGCATCCGGGTTGAATTTTAAAAGTAGTGAAAAATCTAACGGGTCAAGCTGTTTTGCCCCGTGTGACGTCACACTTCACTGGCTGCAAAGAATGCGACCCCAGGGAACACAATCTACAGAATATTTTTGATGATTTTTTGTGATATGATAAAGATTAAACCTGTTTTCATCGAATAAGTCTCTGTTTTTTAATCTTAGCAGGTACAGTCAAATAAACACATAAGTGATCGATGAAGGGTTGTCTTTTGGAAAGGAGTCGCATATACTTTGATCAAATCAGCCTTCAACCTTCTGAGCACTCCCCCGGTTAATGATGGCGGCGATTTAGGATTTTTTTTTCCTTAAGCTACAGTTTAGAATGAGATTTTTATGCATTCAAATTAAATTTAAATGCTTTATAATGACAACACAAATAAAAAATAGGTTAACGGCAGGACTCGAACCTGCAACGTCAGCATTCCGTGCCTCGCGGTTGCCTTTCGCCACATTACCGCTGCCATACCCTGCGAATTTTTCAATATGTTTCGTTTTGTTGAGAGATTTGTGAGATTTTATTGTTGTTTTTTGTAGTTAGTAATCCAATAAATAAAAATATACACTGTGAAATTGATATGTCTATCCCATTCAAGCATTGACATTAATTTAATTACCATCAGTCCCGTCTTTAATGGTCAGTTATAGGTGGGCAAATGAGCATCAGACTTGAGGTCACCCACACTGCGGCATGTCTCGTATGTGTACAGGAGAGTTTCGTTCCAATTTCAAAATTATGATATTATTTTGTATGACACTGTATGTATAGTTGTGTGTGTTATCATTCTCCTCACGCTCGTTGCTTTTACTATGATAGTATTCGACTGTATCCGCAGCAAGAAGCTAGGTTACCAATGATCAGTCATTGGTAGCTTCTCGATAGAAAAGTGAAAGACGCAATGTCAAGACCTATTTAAATATGTTTAGTTAATTGTTGTATGGTCAATAGTAACTTTGAAGTATTTTCTTCGTATATTTTTCGTTTTCGTTAAATATCAAGGTACTCATAGAACAGAGGAAAGCGAACCGACTCGCAGTATTATAGTAAAATTATAGTTTAGACTATTATTAAGCTATACACTTTTATTTATTTTATAACAACTCAATAAAAAAACAATTTTTTGTACAAGACAGATTACGAGTACCGTTATTAATTTTAAAATTCGTGAGTTGTGCTTTAATTGACGCGTGTTTACAAAATACATTTATATCAAAACTTACTGATTATCTTCTGTGGACTGTGTGGAAGCGTGGTGTACCGGCGTTCACACTCATTGCGTAGCGTACTTCTTGATACACCGTGAACATCCGAAACGTGATTAGCCTGCCAGTAATCCATTAGAACTAAGTAAGATGTAATAAGTCAAAAGTTAAGGTATTTACAGAGAGTTATACCTCTATAATGAATAGTACGTCGTGATAATTTGTTTATCTACACTAATATAATAAAGAGGTAAACTTTGTTTGTTTAAATTTAAAATGCTATATAATGAATGACAACACAAAGAAAAATTAGGGTAATGGCAGGATTCGAACCTGCAACATCAGTATTCCGTGCCTTGCGTATTCCGCTAATGTGGCGGAAACTGGCATACGCATGGCACGGAATGCTGATGTTGCAGGTTTGAATTCTGCCATTACCCTAATTTTTCTTTGTGTTGTCATTCATTATATAGCATTTTTAATTTAATTTGAATGTAAAAAAATACAAAGAGAAAAATCTAAAAAATTTAATAATAAATAATTTCGATTACAATAATTTCTTTGTTTGTTTTTTTGTTTGTATGTAGGGGGTAATCTTTTAAATTACTGAACCGATTTCAGAAATTCTCTCACAGATGCAAAGCTATACTATCCCTGACGGACATAGGCTACTAATCTCACGCGAACGAAGTCGCGTGCGTCCGTTAGTAATTGCTTGACAACTTTTGAACCTTAACTCTCTGTAATACGCTCAAAAGTGGTCGAGCAATTTCTTGGTCGACTATACGTATAGCATCTCTGCAAAAAAGACATTTTTTATTTGTAGTTTATAAAAAAACACTATACCCATTTTTAATTATGGGGCTTTTGTTACTTCTTATGTACTTCAATATTCTTACGGATCGTATCTGTCTTGTGACATCAGAGGCTTGTTTCTCTAAGCGCCTAAGCACTGTCCTTATCGCACTTGGCACTTGTATCTAGCGAACAAGCCTTGGTGCTACTTCGACGTCGAACGCAGCGCTGACGCGTTTAGAGAATAACAGGGCAGTGCTTATAATGAGTATGGTCCTTAGTTTTTATGCAATGATCACATAACACCTGTATTTGACTTAATGTCCATATAGGAAGGTATATGAATACAGATGCGTTGTCTTATGTTTTTCTTTTGGAGTTTGGTAAGGACAAATAATCACAAATTAAATGAAAGATGGCCTTAGCAAAAAGGTATTTCATGTTCTTTACAAGCTGTCCACCAGAAACGTAAAACTCAATTTGAGTTTAAATGGACCTATTTGAACGATCGAGGAATGTAAGAATGTAAATTTTGTCACTTTTGCACCTATCCCTTTGAAATATTTTGGGGGTGGTAGTACCTTGTGAAAGGTCCTTCCGGATAGCTTCCACCATCTTGCTCGCTAATCCTGCCGCTAAGCAGCAGTGCTTGCACTGTTGTGTTCCGGCTTGGAGATCAAGACAGCCGGTGCAATTACTGGCTCATGAGGTATTCCATCTTAGACCTCTGGGTTGCCAACGCATCTGCAATCTCTTTGGTATTGTGGGTATCTATGTATAGGCGGTGGTGATCACTTGCTTGTTTACCTTCCTATATTATATAAAAAAGAAAACGTAAAAGTGAAAAACCTAACATGTCTCGACTGTACATTATGTGTTCCGGCTGACAAATGAACGTTCACCTGTTCAGTTTCTTAAAATACCTGCTTTTTTAATTTGAATAGTTATCTCAAACTAGTGTGGCTGTGTCAAGAATGTTAACTGTTAGTTCAGTTTATCTTCTCCCATTGCTGTGTTTAAATTGATTAATGTATAATTTCCATAAATTATATATAATTGCTAGGTAGTGCGTTATCACAACATTTTTGTGTGTAATTATTCGCTCCGGTTGACATTTACCTTTTGGTCAGCGGAAATGATTTTTTGACTAGCATGAAAATATCCCGTCGCGCGTACGTTAGGTTATCTACATATTTTTCTGTGAAGCACAACGTCAATATCCCTACTACCAGACATTTAAATTATGGCATATACATGGTTTTTAAATGTATAGATTATTATAATAAATAATTAATTATATCAGCATACATCTCGAAAGTAGGCCAGGAGTAGCCTTAAGCCGAAAGGCATGCATGAAGAATGTTATGAGAGTGAATGAAGCAAAAGTTGTGTGTGAGGATCTTAGCAATTGGAAATCCGTGGTATAAAATATATCTTTATATCTGCCTACCCCTCCGAAAAACAGGCGAGTCTGTATGTATATAAACATACATTCAAGCACCTGGGCCCAATTTCATAAACGCGCCAGGCGACCGGTTACAGTGACAGTTCGGTTTATACTACTTGTCCATTATGATGTTATTAAGTCTGTAAGTCTGTAGCGTTACTTGTCGATGCAGTAATGTACGGCGAATTGTCACTGACACTCGCTAGCGACGACGTAAACGATTTGTATGGGGAATTGTGCAACGCCTCTAACACTCACTTAGAGAACTAAAAATCGCTAGTATGAGTCCAACGGTAAATTACCTATCGTAATCTAAGCGCTAATGACTAAAGTTTTGTAGCTGTTGCCGTAGAATATTGGTACCATGAGTCACAAATTTGACACATGTCATCGAAAAATACCGTATCGACTATGGTTAACTCTTTCACTGACAAATGGGAGCGTATTTAACCGCTATCGACTGTAGCAACGTAATATGAATTATCGATAGAAACTCATGGTAATGGTACTGTCCCATGTCTCGTTTATGAAATTGGGCCCTGGATAAAGAAAGCCTCCTTACTCGGAAAAGTAACCTGGTGTCTTATAAAACTCTATCTCTAAAAAAAACATGACCATCTGTTGCTCTATTTGATGTGAAAGAAGTACAAACCACCCGTCCAAGTGCCTATTGAGCACGCATTACATTACGGTTCTGTAAAATACCGATTGTATACCTAAAGCTTATTTTGAAAAACGCAAAGATATTTTTTTTTGATCTATCAAAAGACAACCCACCCACATTCCTATTCGTACGTTGAAATTTCATTTCTTTTCTTAGTTAAATGTATGGAGCGCCACCATATTTTTTTCTTTCTTTTTATAATTTTCTACCAAATTCATACAAAACACAGATCTACTTTCCAAATTTAATCCATAAAATCCAAACAGTATTCGAGTAAAATGACTGTGACGTCTGTGACATACAAACAAAGGCACAGCTGGATAGGACAAAATTATAATGCTTCCGTTCTTTGCCACTGACTTATAGGACCCCAAATTAGCACTTTTACATTTATTTTTCAATACTTTAAATATATATGTAGATACTGGCTAGAATTTCTATCACGGTGTCAAAGTTTATGTCTGCCACATTTCCATTTTTAGGGCTCCATAGCTATATGGCGAAAAACGGAAGCCTGTCAAATAAACATCTGGGGACAATTAACACCAATTGACTTAATCCCAAACTAAGCAAAGCTTGTACTCTAATTTCGTCATTACCGACGGTTCACTCGTATGTATGTACGTATGTCACTCGTTTTACTCAGAGACAATTGGGAGGTTAATTTTCAAATTCTAGACTTGGTCAACTTTGGTGTAAGTTATATAGCGCATTTTTTTGTTATTACTAAATGATAGTAGCGATGATAGGATAGGTTCTGTGAAAAAAGACTTTTTTAGCGGTACCGGTAGGTATACTCTTAAATTATCACAGATTCCATATATATTTTTTACAAAAAGAGTACCATACATTAGTATGGTACATACATCAAAGGTCTAGAGTTAAAATTTAAACCTAGCTATACGTACCTACACTGCAGGGTCCCTTTATATTATATTTATTATTATGTATGTCTTTCCCATTCACGGGACAATAGTGCCCCGGACCTTTGGGAGGCGTGCGCGGAGCCGAAGCCAACACGTAGAGGCCCTTTAGACAATTTAATGAAATGTGATGAGTACATTATATTTATTATTATTATGTATATTTATTTAAAATCTTAGGTTAAGTTTTTACAATATTTCTATAAAAAGTAATAAAACAATATCAATACAATTTATTTATTATTATGAGATTTACGGAATGTTCCTTTACCAACAAACCTTTACTTATTTATTTATTTAATATTTACTAAAATGAGCTCAAACCTGTAACACAAACTCAAAATTATAAAGTTGAAACTAGCATTCTATGGAACCCTTTAATTATCCGTGTCTGGTACACAGTTAGCCGGTTTTTACGTACCTACAAATTCGATTAGTTTTGGACGAATTTCTGTGTTACAAATAAATTCTGCTGAATTCAGCTGCCTAGTTGAATATTTATACATTTTAACTTTATTGCCCGCTCCTGGAATGGATAAATGGAGGATTTATTTGACCTTTAATATTCCCTACAAATTAACTTATTGGAAAAATTTACGATGTCTGTCGGCTATGTCAACCAGCTGTTAATAAAATAAATAATAAATCATTTATTATCATCAGGCTACAAAAGGCCCATACACAAATACCCTACAGACTAACATATAATGATATAACACACAAAAATTAAACTACATTACTTCGTTTCGGTTTCGGGTTAAATTTGACACGTTTTCTATAGGACAACTGTCAAATTTTAGCGGCCGGTATCCGAGTAAACAATTAATAAAAATGTGGTTTTAGCAGAGTGCGTGTATTCAGTAAAGGTGACACGACACAGAATAAACAAAATAGGAATGTAGAAAAGACATATTCAAATAAATCATACACAAACTAATGGCCAGGGTGTTTATAATTATAGAATAGAAAACCAAGAAGGTTTAACACCCCCCCGTAATTTAAACACCCTGTATATATACATTATATACAAGTAAAAGACATATCAAAGTAAACTGTACACAAAACTTAACACTAACACTAACACATGAAAAATAAACACCCTATATATACACCTACCTATCACTAACTGTACACACCTTAATAATAAACCTACTATGAATGCCTAATCTAACTTAAACCTAGAGAATTTGCACATTTGCAGTGCTTAAGTTTAACAAGAGGTTTTGTTAGAATGTCGGCGATCATTTCATTCGTTGGAATGAATTTTAGATGTAGGTCGTGGTGCGCAAGTGAGTCTCGAATGAAATGGTGTTTGATGTCTATGTGTTTTGTGCGAGCGTGATATGTGTTGTTGTGTGCAAGTTTAATGGAGCTTTGATTGTCCGTGTGTATGACAATGGGATGAGTGATCGCGAATATTTCTGTGATGAGAGCTTTGAGGTATATGGCTTCCTTGCAGGCTTCTGCTAGGGCCATATATTCTGCCTCAGTGGTGGATAATGCAACTGTGCGCTGTTTGCGCGCTTCCCACGAGACAGGTGCTCCGCTCATCAGAAATACGTAACCAGTGAAGGAACGCCGATCTAAAATGTTGCTCCCATAGTCTGCGTCTACATATCCGACTGGATAGCTCTGGCACTTATGAAAATTAAGTTTGAGGTCCTTGGTGCCTTTAAGGTATCGAAGAACTCTCTTAGCGGCCTTCCAGTGTACCCCCCCGTAATGTGCATTGAATTGGGAGAGATAAGAGACCGTATGGGCAATATCAGGTCTTGTACCAACAGCAATGTACATTAGTGAGCCGATAAGTTCCCGGTAAGGTACCTCTACTTCATCTTCTTTCTCGGGTAATGTAAGTTTCAGTCCAGGCTCCATAGGCGTAGTGACGGATATTGCGTCGTTCATATTATATTTATCGATAAGTTTATCGATATAGTGTGATTGATCAAGAGTTAGCGAACCATTATTTTGTGTAACTCTCATACCAAGACAGTCCTTGAGAGGACCAAGGTCTTTGACCGTGAAAAACTTTTTGAGTTTACTTTTAAACTCTGTCTTCAGACAGTCGTTGTTAGACAACACGAAGAAATCGTCGACGAATACCGCGACAACTAATAAGTCGTTACCGTCTCGTTTATAATAGAGACAATGTTCCGTTGTGGCTTGTGTCAACAATAGGGTTGACATTGCTTCACAAACCTTTTTATTCCACTGGCGTGGCGCTTGTTTTAAGCCGTACAGAGATTTCTTCAGTAGGCATACTTTATGCTTTGGGTCAGTTGAGAAGCCTTCGGGTTGCTCCATGTAAATTTCTTCTTCCAAATCTCCATTCAAAAACGCTGTTTCCACATCTAGGTGGTCAATTTGGCAATTGAAATCGACTGCGAAAGCCATTAAAATTCGCACTGAGGACAGTCGTGCTACTGGTGAAAAAGTTTCACCATAGTCTATTCCTGCCACTTGAGTAAAACCTTTGGCTACTAGCCTGGCTTTGTGCTTCACCACTTGTCCACTTGTGTCCTTCTTTAGCTTGAAAACCCATTTACATTTTGTGGTCTTACGATCCTTAGGTCTGTCAACTAAAGTCCATGTTCCATGCTTCATCAACGAATTGTACTCAGCCTGCATAGCTTCGAACCATTTATCCTTTTGAGGATGATCTGTAACTTCCTTGTATGTTTCTGGTTCAAGTTCTGAAGTCAACTGTACCGCACAGACATATCTGTCAGGAGGATGCCTATCTCTAGATGGGTATCTTCGTTCGGGTGCTGGTTCTGGTATGGCTTCAGGTTCAGGAACAGGTTCAGGTTCTGGAAGAACTTGAGGAGTTACGGGTTCGGGCTGTACTGACACTGGTATCTCGATGTCAGGCTGTGTATGATGTTGCTGCGTTGGGACTGGTTCTTCAAAGAAAGGTACTTGGACTTGTGATGGTTCTATGGAAAGATCTGGCATTTCGCTGTGAGGAGAGATTTGATTGGACTCCGATTGCGTTTTGTCTTCAATGAAGACGACATCTCTCGCAGTGATAATAACTCGAGGATTTTGAGGATCAACTAAACGGTAACCTTTGCTTTCAGTTGCGTACCCAACAAAGATGCATGTTTGCGTCTTTGAGTCAAGTTTCGTACGTTTTTCTTTTGGTACGAGAACATGAGCTTGGCAACCGAAGACTTTCAAATGTGAAAGGTCAACTTTCCTTCCAGACCATAATTCTTCTGGAATTTGGTTGTTTAAGGCTTGCGTTGGTGTACGGTTCTTTAAATAAATTGCCGTATTGACAGCTTCTCCCCAATACGCTTTCGGTAGCTGTGAGTCCTGGAGCATAGATCTTGCTTTCTCAATAATCGTCCTATTGGCTCGTTCTGAAATTCCGTTCTGCTCTGGAGTATACGGAATCGTCGTTTGATGCAGTATCCCGTTCTCTTTCAGAAAGGTAGACAGCCTGTGATTCACGTATTCACGGCCGTTGTCAGAACGTAGAACCTTAATTTTATGACCCGTTTGATTTTCTACCAAATACTTAAATTCTACAAAACGACTAAAAACTTCATCTTTTGTTTTTAAAAGATATCCAAAAGTTTTGCGACTAAAGTCGTCTGTAAAAGTAAGTAAGTAAAGGGAACCACCCCACGAGTGCGTGCTCATAGGACCGCATAAGTCCGAATGAATTAACTGTAGTACGCTACTCGACTTACTGGTAGAATTTGGAAAAGGTCTCTTAGAAAGTTTGCCTTGCAAACAGGGAATACATTTTTCATTTAAACTACCTGTGTAGTCTATGCCAATATTTTTATTTTTTAATATATTTAAACTTTTGGCATTAATATGGCCAAGGCGTCTATGCCACAACATAGCCGACTCTTTGTTCGAAGTAAGCATGGCATGTGAGCTACTCGAACTTACGTCTAGTTTATACATGCCTTTATGGTGAGAGCCTGTGGCAATGACATTGCTTGTCACTTGACATCCGCCGCTAGGAAAGATGCTCGCGCCTTTCGATGTAAACAAAACATCGAAACCATTTTTATTAATTTTGCTAACTGATAGCAAATTTGTAGCTAGGCCAGGGATATATAAAACGTCGCTAATTTTATTTACACTAGGAGATATATTCATATTTACAGTACCTTTACCATGACTAAGTAATTGCTCCTTGTTTGCAACAGTAATAGGAATCATATGGGATGAAATTCTTGTGAACCATTCTCTCCTGTTACTCATATGGGAAGTTGCGCCAGAATCAATATACCAGTCCTGGTGACCTGTGGGAGGAACGTTAGAAAAACAAGATGAAAGTGTGAATTCGGATGTATTGAATGACTTGATCGCCGAATCATTCTTATTTTTGTTATTTTTGATGTTCCTACACTGCGAAACTACATGCCCTAACTTTTTACAATATTTACAAAACAATTTCTTAGATGGCGGGCTCTTGATGTGTAGCGCGGTGTTACTAGGTTCTTGGGTACTGGATGTGGTCGGGTGAGCTCTCGAGTCTTCCTTGAGGAGAGCTGAAACCACATTCTCCGATGTAATCTTTTCTTTTGAATGCTCAAGTGCCATGACGAGTGACTTAAACTGCTCTGGCAGTCCGGCCAGCATTATTATGCCAAGGAACTCATCTTCCACTTCAGCTCCGATCCCTTGTAGCTCTTGCTGCGTCGCTAGCATACGGTTGACGTAGTCTTGTATATTTCCGCTATACGTGTTGGCTAGTAATTTCTTCATGAGGCCTAATCTTCTTGTCAAACCACTGTCAGCGTAGGCCTTCTTCAGACAGTTGAAGGTCTCGTACGCGGTTTTTGCTGACCTGATAATCGGGTAGACGGACTCGCTGCAGGTGAGGCAGATTTTTGCACGTGCTTTTGCATCCTTTTTCATCTCGATGGGGTCTGTAGGGTCGACGGGCTTCGTGCAGACATCCCAGAGATCTAGGTCGATGAGCATGCATTCTAGGCTAAATGCCCACGTATTAAAATTCTTGCCTGTAAGCTTATTGAAGCTGGTACCTGAAGTTGCGGTCGAAGACTGTTGGCTCGAAGTTTGTGCCGGTGACGAAGTCGCCGATGAAATATTTAAATAATCCATAGCACTGTTTTTACTAGCTTTATATTTACTCTTCACTTGGGCACTCTGGGCCCATAACCAATTAATAAAAATGTGGTTTTAGCAGAGTGCGTGTATTCAGTAAAGGTGACACGACACAGAATAAACAAAATAGGAATGTAGAAAAGACATATTCAAATAAATCATACACAAACTAATGGCCAGGGTGTTTATAATTATAGAATAGAAAACCAAGAAGGTTTAACATAAACGATCCGTTCTTTGAATATAGGAACGTAGCATTACAGGTTTTTTTTTTTTTTTTACTAGCCTGCAATCGTGTCCCACTGCTGAGTAAAGGCCTCTCCTTCGGATTTTCAGTTCCCTCTATCCTTAGCAATCTCTGCCCAGTCATTTGAAAATGCGTCCAAATCATCCATTTTTTATTTATTTAATTTAAATAGTAGGGTACAAATTACGATGGCATTAACAATTCACTATTAAAGACCCACTAGGGGTTTATGTAATAATAGCTGGCGAGTTATCGCAGATCAATACCTATACGTATATACCTACTTAAATTGTAGTTAGGTACTTTATAGTCACACTGATATTTTTTAACTGTAAATGTAATTTTTTATGTTTTTGTGTAGGGTTCATTGTATGTTGAAGCTTAAGCTTTAAGAACTCACACCATTTTGCAGTAAATATGATTATCAATAGTGGAAATGTCGTAAGGGACATTAAGTGACATGTCCCTTACGACATTTCAGATTTCTACTGTCTATATCTACAACATCTACACTAGTCTACACTAAGCTAAATCTATACTAATATAATAAAGACGTAAACTTTGTTTTTTGTTTGTTTTTAGGTAATCTTTGGAACTACTGAACCAATTTCAAAAATTATTTCATTAATAGAAAGCTACACGATCCCTGCTGGTCATAGGCTACTTATGCAACGCGAACAAACTCGCAGGCGTCTGCTAGTATGTGATAAGTATAGAATACATATTTTTAGGTACCGCACGACTTTTGGCATGCGGTAATGCTGCGGTGCGAGAGAGTTAGGTCTCCCCATCCCCTTCCCTCGAAGCTGAGGTTAACACATTCCTTTATATTTCGGTATTTTGGTGTTTGTTTACCGTAAACATGTCGGCATAATGAAACAGGAAAAGCGACGAGGGACAGTTTTTACGGAACTGTGATTAATGCAGAAATTTTCAGCTTCAATTTTTCTGGGTTTGACGTAGTTTCGACTTTTGTTGCTAGAAAGAGGTAAATAGTTATACCAATTGACTTTGGAATTGTTTTTGGTCAGACGATTATTAAAACTAAAGAATGTATGTAAATTCTTTATTGTACAAAATAACATAAATGACAAGAAGAAATACAGTGATGTACAAAGGCGAAATTAAAGTGTGAATTTTGACAAAACAAAACGCAAAGACTTAAACAATTAAGACTTAAACATCCGACCTTTAGACTCTCATGTTCAGAACTACAAAAAAGCCTTAAAATAATGGTAAATAAAATGAAATTTTAATAATCTTAGCCGGCTTCAAAAATTCTTGCGTATGTTTTTCAATAATATGTCAACCGACTCGCTGGGTCCCAAGATACAGGCTCAGCCTAGTTTGGGGTCCATAGGATATTACCTACTGTATTTCGCATTTTGTTCTCAATAAACAATTTTTATTTTCATTTTCAATATGTTTCTTACCTTAGAAGTCCGTTACTAAACTTGTGAAACGATTTGATCGACGCTTTGTGACGGCTGGGATGCGGGAAATGATGAAAGACACGTAGACAATGAGGATGTAAAGAGATTTATAATTTAAATTGAAGGCACCTGAAGACAATACATGTAAAAGGTGTAATATAAAAAATATGCCCAAAGAAACAGAGGTATCCGACCCTTCTCCTATCATGGAGCGAATCTACATCGTTGCAGCTGATTGTTATTACCACAGTAACACACCGGTTACTTGACACCGCTTCCTGCTTCTGGAATGTTCCAGGTTCCAGCAAAACTTGACTCGGTGGCTAATTAACAATGCTATACAGTTGGCTGCAACTCTGTAATGCACTCGAAGACTGAATTCACAAAAGGACTTTTCCACCATGCTAATTTTAGATTTAGACCTGACTAAAGTTGCTAGCAACGTCGAAAATTGAAGTGTTGACATTGATGATTTTGGTAGAGTCACTTTTTTCCATGTTTAGAACGGCATGTGCGGTTAATTATTTATTTATTGAATTAATCTTTATTGCAAAAACTTAAAAATAAAATGGACAAAAGGCGGACTTAATGCCTTAAGGCATTCTCTACCAGACAACCTTTAGGCAAAGCAGAAAAACTTGTGGGTAGTGCAACTACTAATACTACAAAGTACTCATAAAGACTCAAAGTATTCATAAAGTCATACACAATTAATAATTACGGATTAAGGTTTTCATACTTAAATAAATTTGTGTAAATTTGTAGTATTCATATTATTTTACTTCTATTTCTAATTTTATTTAATGAATGTTCCCTTACATTGGTTTTTGTACATTACTTACTAGTCATGAAATACAATAGAGTAAGATATTTTTGGGCTATTTGTATTTTTGTTAGTTGACTGTATTATTTCGGAATAGACTGTTAAAAAACATCAAGATAATCTTTTCTCATAATTAAGTCACATTAATCGAGTAGTAGTCCTAAAAATAAACGACTTTTGACACTAGTAGTGCTTTAATGTAAGCTTAGGCCGCTACATTGGAAAACATGACTTTGAATCACGAAGTTTTTACATTACTCTTGTATCGAAATGTCTACTGCTATCAATGCTAGATACAAATTTAGTAGACATTTCGATTATTCAATAAGGTCTAAAAGTTTGGGTCGTTGCCAAGACACATCGCTGCACAACGCGGTTATCGGCTGTCGAGCTGAGTTTATTGAGGTGAAGAGTTTTTGTTTTGTACATCGTGTTGCACTGCTAGTAGATTGCTGCTCTAGGTGCAAACAGCAACAAATTTAGTTAACCACTAAAGAAGGAACTGAGATAAATTGTCTATGCTCGCAAGGGATAGATATATTATATCTAAATTGTTTTAAACTTTCGCGATTTTCACACATATTTATAACGTTATCGGGACTTTAGCGCGATTAAAATATATTGTTGATTTACCTCGACATTTCGGCCATGTTTCAACAATATATTTTTATCGCGCTAAAGTCCCGATAACGTTATAAATATATTATATCTACTTCATAGTGCATACTATGTGCCTCCCTTTCGGAATTTAACTTTCTCGCTGTTCAGTCTTTAATTGTGACTTATGTGTCTTCGATTGTACACAATGCTTGTCTTAAAATTTAACATTCTCGAATATTATATTCATAGGTCAGACTCTTGACCACATTGGTTGGAATAAATATCCTTGATGTTGCAGGTGTCTATGGGCGGTGGTGGTCTCTTACCATCAGGGTGACGCACTTGCTCGTTTGCCTTCATATGCTGTAAAAAAATATATAGATATGACTCCTTTGATCGGAAAATTTAATCAACATAACTAAAATAGTTTTTTATTTTTACTAATTAGTAACAACTAACTAATAAAAATTTAAAAGAAAGAAAAAGATTTATCACGATTTTTTTTCTTTAATTAAATATATCCACAATGAAAAGGTATTTATATTATAATTTTTTTAATATTTATGTTATTAGTTAGGAATCGAAATCAAACTTTGAGGTAGAAATTAATTTATTACAATCTTAAGAGTCAGGTCCATATTATTGCTATTATAGTAAACATTTCAACATACACTTATTTTTTGTTGTTTACACAGGCATTGCTTACAAAAAAGTGTGTTAAAAGTGGTCCTAAAGCATTTTAGACCAGACAACCTTCAGGCAAAGCATAAAATGTTAGCAAGTGTCTTTAAACCTAATGTGACAATGAATGGCCCTTGTCTTATCTATCATCTTGAAATTGCATCTACGAGTACATTCTGAACATGCGCTAAAATCGGTTTAGTTGGAAATGATTTCGATTTAGTTTAACTGGTGATCTAAATAGCACTGGTTTAATGGATTTTCTTCTAAGTAATAGTAAGTGACATGTACGAGACGATTTAAATTCAATATGTTCAAATTAAAAGCCAATTTAAATTTACGACTTACTGCGACACAATTCGTCCAGGGTTCTAAAGAAGGTAACTAAAATGGCGCCCTCCAAATTAATCCTGGAACTGAATGAGACCATTCTAGCTGTACAGTCAAGGAAATTGAAACACGTACCACCGTAGAACCTAGTCGAAGAGACATACGCATCACATTTGTATGACATAGCCTGGCGTTTAACGCGTCGCGTCATTGCGATAGGGATCCAAGGTGGTGCGTGAATATATTTCCTTCACCGTACGAGTATACCACACTTCGTTTTTATTGCACTGAAAATAAGGTACTGCAAAATTATGGAAAAGCGGAATTATTTTATATAAATTGAAATTTTAGTATTTTATCTATATGCCGGTAATATTTTATGTGTACATACATACGATAAAAATAAATGGCTGTGTATTTCGTATCAGTTTAAAATATTACGGTATTTTATTGAAGTACCTAAAGGTGATTCTATACATACATACGGTTAGTTAGGTGAATTTCGCGAACGCCTTATTTAGTTGCAGCTGATTTCAGGGTCGCATTTTTTAGCGAATCAATATTTCATGTTGGATATATTTTGCGAACGCCTTATTTAGTTGCAGCTGATTTCAGGGTCGCGTTTTTTAGCGAATCAATATTTCATGTTGGATATATTTTGCGAACGCCTTATTTAGTTGCAGCTGATTTCAGGGTCGCATTTTTTAGCGAATCAATATTTCATGTTGGATATATTTTGCGAACGCCTTATTTAGTTGCAGCTGATTTCAGGGTCGCATTTTTAGCGAATCAATATTTTATGTTGGATATAATTTGCGAAAGTCATATTTAGTTGCAGCGGATTTCAGGATCGCATTATTTAAGCGTAATACATATGACATCCAAAACTCAAAGTATGTATTTGTCTATATAAGTACCTATGTATATCCGTTGTCTAGCACCCATAGTACAAGCTTTGCTGAGTCTGGGACTAGGTCATAGGTTAGGTTAGGTTAGGTTAGGTTAGGGTTATTTTTTTTTTCCATTCGTGCCCGCTTTAGTGCATCTAGCTTTTAAAGGAGCCCTTACATACATAGAAAAAAACAAACACAAATAAAGCTTTCGCTAAAAATGCTCCCTACTCTGAAATTTACTGCAACTAAAAAAGGCGATCGCAAAATTCATCTAATAATAATTTTTGGGAATATAGATAAAGCTTTCGCTGAAAAATGCTACTCTGAAATTTACTGTGACTAAAAAAGGAGATCGCAAAATTCATCTAATAATAAATTATAAGAACATGAATAAAGCTTTCGCTAAAAAATGCGACTCTAAAATTTGCTGCAACTGAAGAATGCGTTCGCGGAATTCATCTAACAAATCATACATACATGTATAGAATCGCTATCGGATGATTTTATACATAAAAGTGCATAAAAGGTCCCCTAGTAAGGTATTACATAACACGCTTCAATTTATAGAATATACATAAAAAAGTAAGAAATACCTATGCAATTGAAAAGACATGTATATGCTAGCAAAGATCTTATTTCTTGTCTTAAACTTTGACCACGGTATGTTTTTCTCTAAGAGGATTGTTTTGTTATGCATCATCTTCCATTTTTAAAGCGCCATTTTAACTCCACATTACCGAGGCAGTCAGAAACACGTTACTATTCAATTACTTCTCAAAATTAGGTCTTTCTCTTGCGGCTAAGGACTTTATCGACCAATTCCTTTATCCACACCGCCCTGGCGGGAAAACGAAGATTATAAAACTGGCAGCGGCGGCGCGATAAAACACAATTAACGTATGCATCTTCTTATCATAATATGCATACTAATCTCAACTCAATTGTAACCCTTTAAGGTTTATACTGTATGTTTTTTCCGTTTCAAAATGATAATGACCTTCCCTTTTGAAAGTCACCGATTATAAAGAGTCGTAACAAGACGGTTCGGCCAGTTCCGTATCACTTCACGTGTTGGTCCGATGCGTAACTAATGGCCGGTCGTCATTTGTTTGATCACAGTCAAATAATAGAATCACGCGGTTTAACAACGATGCCTGAGGAGAAAGCTTATGTTTTTGTTTTGACTTTGTTTCTTTAAGGCTTTGTATGGTATCGGAAGTTGAAATTATTTCTGGCCAGTAACAATGAAGCATGTCTTATACTGGGCGTATCAATACCGTATCAAGTCGTGATCAAATATATACATTTATTTTAACAAAGTAAGGAAATCAAAAACAGTGTCCACGGACATTTTAATCTACGATATAAATAGAGATTGCTTCCTTCTTTTTTATTATTCAACTTTTTTTATTTATGAAATAGAAATGCAAACAAGCAAGTGGGTCACAGGGGATCAAGTTTTGAATCTCACCGAGTGACTAATAGTCACCGAAATGACTAATTCTCACCGATTTCCAAAAGTTCGTATTTTTGAATCTCACCGATGACTAGAATTCTCATGCCTATGATATTAAATCGAGTGCCCTCACCCACTCGTAATTCAAATCACCGAGTGATATAAATTTGACACTGCCGGACGTAATATTCGCCTCAAGAACCATGTTATGGTCAAATGAAATAAATTTTGTTTTGAAAAATATTTGGATGGCGAGTAATTTGGTTTTAAAAGTAAGAAAAGCTAGCGTTCGGAAATAAATTTTGGTGATTACAATGACGGACAGCGACGACGACGGCAGTCATATCTCATGCAAGGGAAAATTACTGTCTGATAAAAATAAATGAACCGATTTATAGTCCAACGAATCCATTGATTTCAAGTTGCATTCAAATTAACTTGAACGTAGGCTATACTCACGCTATACAGCTACGCATGATATTGACAGATAAATTAGGTTTTACGTTTGACTCAGTTGCGTTTGATGCATCCTAAATTTTAGTATGTAAAACAAAAACCGGTATTAAGGGCGGCACTATTTTATCTGCGTAAAATGAGACGTAAGTGTACGAATATCTATGACAGAACATGGCCGAGGCTATGAAATATTTTTAAGTTGGTAGACAGAGTATGACTTTCAAAAATAGGACTTTTGGTAAACGGTGATATCGAAATCACCGGTGATATTTTTGTCACCGGTGATTTCGATATCATCAGTGAGATTCAAAAATTGATCCCCTGATGGTAAGCGATTACCACCCCCTGTAGACACTCGCAATACCAACGAGATTGCAGATGCGTTGCCAACCTAGAGGGCTAAGATGGAATACCTCTCGTGCCAGTAATTACACCGGCTGTCTTGCTCTCCACGCCGGAATACAACAGTGCAAGTACTGCTGCTTAGCGGCAGGATTAGCGAGCAAGATGGTGGTAGCTATCCGGACGGACCTTGCACAAGGTCCTACCACCCGCCAACTAAACAAGATCTTGCTAATTAATACTATACTTTAGGTACTTAGGTGCTGGCAGGTAATAATTACAAATGTAAATCAAATGTTAATTCGTCAGGGTATCTGACGATTGGAACAAGACCAAATCAAGATCGTACTTGAGAAACCTTATCAAAATATCTATTTCATGACGTCCGACTTTTACATAATCTATCCGTATTATATTAAAGATCTTATTAAAGGTCGAAGATATCCACTTGCTTTCTGGAGAACTGTTTGATAAATAAAACAAGATACTGAGATTAATATAAGCACGAGAAATGACGTTTACATAGCAAAAATGTTTATGTTGTCTTTGTATATGGTAAATAACTTCTATAAACAGATTCTATAATTAACATTAAATGTTCTCAATTTCAAGTAGGGTCGACAGACAGTGAAGTTCACGCGTGGGCGTGCGAAAATAATCGAAAGTCGTTTGACAATCCGACAGTGAAAATTTCAAATGTGATATGTGACATGTCCCTTAAATGTCTCTTACGACATTTAAAATTTCGAATTATTTTATTAGTTTTGAGTCACCCGTTGCAAGGCATGCGATTAAAACCAGACTTTTACAAACGTTTTGTTTAACTAGCCTAATTAATGTATTTCTACCCATTTTTGCATGTCAAATATTGTATTGCTAATCGATTTTCACCCTCTTTACGTGGGTTCTCGACAAGGTAAAAGGAAGACCTCGTAAATCAAACTGGATCAAATTACCTTGCTACTCCGCGAAATCAGTGCCGTACACGTACAGAACAGCTGCATATGTGCGATATATACATATATAATATAATATATATTCTAATGCAAAATCCACTCACCTCCGCTTCCACACGAAACAACATAAATCACACAATCAACTATTAACCACCACTAGTCAACACTAAAACTACACGATCAACGCGCGTTTCGCCTCTGAACGAGCCATCATCCATATCAAAGAATACGACCGTTCGTTACTTTAAAGAATTGCATACTCCATATGCTCCATATTGCATATGTATGTTTATAAAGCTACGTCAAAGGTATTTAAGGTAGTTGTTAAATAAACCCTTACATACATTAAAAAATAGTATTTTTAAATTTTGGTTTCTCAACTAATTACACTAATTGTTTAAATAGCAAGAGGTTAGACGAGCTATGATTTAAGTATATTTTTGTATGTGTAAGAAGTCTGTATTTTCTTGCATTAAAACGACTCTAACTACCTATTTCCGGACTCCACACAACAAGAAGCACGATTTTAATCATACCCTCCATTAAAGATACTTATCCTGTACCTATTTTTGAACCTAACTGCTGTTGTGTAACTACCGACTGCCAATAAACGCATAACAGCTACGTGTACGCTGCAATTGTATTCTATGATTACATTTCGCACTCGTATAGTAGTACCACTTAAAGAATGACTGACCGTGGCACCTTTTCACATCAAATATCATCATAGCTTCCTTGGCAGGCTGAGGCTTGTTACTAGGACATTTAATGTAAAAAAGTTCCACAGTGAGTTGCATCACAAACGGTATGCCTTTACAGCTTCGTTTCAAAATCAGCACGAAAGAACAAACGAAGATGGTTCAAATTGACTTGCGTTTTACATAAACTTTAGTGGCAAGTTACTGGTATCAATGATGAAGGACTTCTCGTATCGTGATTGTTCGTAAGGTCTGCAATTTTAACTGCATCGCAGTTATCGCAGAGTCATGATGGTTAAGGAATGATACGTGTATTTTTCACGTCTGCCGCTTGCGTGTGTACTCAATTGTTATAGTTTATTTCTAAAAACGCAATACGTAAAGTTCATAGTTGAGAAATAAAACGGCTGACACTTTAATTGTTTCTAGTATTTCTATAGAGTCAACAATCAGAATATACTACCCATATCAACTCTACGCCCTGGCTTTCTAAAAAGTAGTACTGCCAACTGATTTAAAGAAATTTAAGTAACACTATTAATTTGTATCCGTTTTCAAAAAAAAAACGTCAACTAGAAACGAGCAATTATAGAAAGGACCATAAACTTCAAATAGGACAAACACCACTAGAACGATCAAATTACGGCGACCCAAGGGCACACTTTTGGGGCTCATCTAGGGGAAACTAGACCTGAACTGAAACTAAGTCAACAGATACCTAAAAGTATAGATCAATTTCAATTGCTTAATCTAATCGGTTTTATTTCGGAGGCGTGGTTAAATATTGTAATGTCGTCGACGAAAATTGCTGACAGAAAGTGATTTGAAATGCTTATTGCTTGCCGTTTATAAATGATTGTATGCAAATACTTAACGCACCATTAGATCACAGGCCCACGCAATCCAACTTATTCGTTTGATTAATTCACCATGGCCTTTACTCAAACTTGATCTCAAAGGTCATACTCGTACATACCTAAATTTAACTTTTTCTTCATTATTCTCGTCCTATTCCCAAAAGTTACTGACGTGGGTGATGTTATGTGAAGCGGTGGATATGTTTCAAACAAATTGTCCTGATTTTGGAGTTTGATACAAACATAAAAGTTAAGTAATGTTCTCTTATAACGTCTATAAAAAGGATACTAGACTTAATCTTTTGCGGAAAGTATCCCAGATTTTTAATTATTTATTTCTTGGAAAACGGCACTTACGTTTAGGCTTAAAACTAATTCCATTATCAGGGTGTAGGTACTATTGACCCATTATTTCAATCATGCCCCACTGTGGAAACTTTATCATAATGACATGACTCATGGTTCCACAGTCCGATAATCCAAAATAACCCAAACTCATCGTGTAACGTTTAAGTATCTGTTCAGTAACAGAGCAACATTTTATTCTAACCTATAATAAAACAATTTTTCAGCAAAACTAATGATAAAGCAACAAATTTGTGACAAGCTTAATGCTCGATCGTTCATTTTCATGATCAATCTTTCATTTTTAAATCTTTTTCTTCTCTTTAGAAACAACAAGCTTTTGTATTCTAAATTAATATTAACTCTTTTAGTAGAGTGTGTTTATTTTGTTAAAAAACATTTTACTCTTTCGTTTAGGATGTTTAGATCAAAATTACAGTAAAAAACATTAGTTTTTTCGGGACTAAACTATTTTAACATTCTAAATCGTACTTTAGAATTCATCCTAATACTGGATTGTAATACATTTCCATTAATCTCAGTCTAATACTGTTTCGATCGCTGTGACTACTTTTTACCATATTTATACAATCTATTTTAATAACTAATTCACAATTTTCAGATCCAAGATATTCTACCTTTGAATCTTGACCGTTAACGTCATAAGATTTCTTTGATATCGTGATAAAGTTACAGAAAAGAACCTTCTGTCGATAATATTCTATACCTTCACTTATATGTTTTCCCAGAGGACCTATAGATCATGTAATTTGAGTTATTTCAAGCACGAGAAATTGGAACGAATATCTTCCTAAATTACAACGTTTCGTCGAACTTTGATGGGACTTTGTTTTGATAGACCAATAAATACCGTCATTATTAAAATGAGCCTTGCGAATTTTAATGCAGATTGTTAATTGTAGAATTTTTGATACCTTCTCGAGTAGAAAATCATTCCACGTTACAAAAACAGACCCGCACTGTGTTTAATTTTTGTTTAAAGAAAAGCAGTTATAACACGAACAACATTGTTTATACACTAAGTACTACAATAACAATTCCCATACAATCGAAATGTGTGAAAGCTTCAATTCCTTCTTCATCTATCGTAACATAGTTTCACACAATGACATGACAATTCACCGATGGCCATAAGGAAGGGCTCGAAGGCAATTCAAAATATTGATGCACTTAGATAAACAGTAAGTGTGTAAGTAGAATGGTAATACTGAGTTCATCCTCTCGAATCGCATCGCGGTGAAAGCATTGTAAAGGTTGCCATCCACGAGCCAACACCTAACAAAGAAATGTAATCTCGTTGGGTCCGCACTCGCACCGCTTCCCGCATTCAATTTCAGAAACAATCTACTTTTGAATTTGTCTGTTTATTTTTACTTTTCAGCCTTGACATTAACATACAGAATTCATTTCAAATGCTCTGTTTATTTTTAAAGTTAAATTGAAAACAAATATTAATCGGGAAGCGACCACCAAGTCGTGGCGTGTACATGTCAACACAATATGTCTTCAATCACACAACATCAACAATATTTTTGGGGTTAACGTTACTGATATAATGTCGCTACGTTAATGGTAAATTACCCTATGAGCTTGAGCCTATATAAAGTAATACTCATAACGTGACTTACCCATCTGCTAGGGGTCCTATCGGATCTCATTATCAACATCATAATATCAGCCGAAAGACGTCCACTACTCGACGCAGGCCTCCCCCAATGGTCCTGCGCTGCTCGTATCCAGCGAGTTCCCGCAACCATCACCTGGTCGTCGGTCCACCTTGTAGAGGGTCTGCCCACGCTGCGTCTTTTGGTACGCGATCACCACTCAAAAACTCATCGGCCATCTGTTCTGAGAGCAATTTTTTAGTAGGTACGTTTTATTTTTATCGCATTCTTCGTCTTAGCTTTACTTATATAACTTTACAAAAATTAACTATACTTGATCGGTGGTGTAGGAAAAAACCTACTTGCTTTGTAAGTATGTATGGAACCCTAAAAATCAGCTTTTTAAGAAAAGTTGATTGTGACATTTAGACTGACAGACGGACATGACGAGGCTATAAAGTTTTCCAGATTGACACCACGCTAAAAACTTTCTCAAAACGCCGTTTAAAACCAATACGTCTAAAGAAGTTGGAAGGTGTATCGCACGCTTTTTTATATCGTTACAATAGAATGAGAGGCTCGTAAATCATCGAGCCCGGCAGCGAGTGCTCAGGCACTTGAATTCAATGTCATATTATACAGATTCAAGGGCCTGTTTGCGTTCTCCGAGACGTGCGTTGACCCCTGAATTTATGTGACCTGACGAATGTAAACCAACTTACACCACCCTGTAGCTAAACGAAGAACCAAAGCTTTTGCATATATGTTTACGCTTTGCGTCCGACGACAGCGACACAGCCAACTGGCCAGATAAATTTGTAGTACTATAAATTTATGGACCATTACGTCTCGGAGAGATCAAAGTAACATTCGTTTCCTGCTTTTGGTCAGAACGTGGTGCATAATCAAATATGGTATATCTAATCAGCACATTTCCGCGCTAACGGACAGCAAAGCGTCTTGCTTATCAGACTTTCTCCTAGGCTCTGATAATGACATCTAAACTTTGACCAAATTTGGGCATGTTCATTGTTAGATTAAGCTAAATAAATCTCAAACAAACCTCATAAACCACATTGCTTTGACGATAAGATGCCATAAACGTACTAAACTACAAGAGTAGAGTTTATCGGTTTCACCTTTTAACAACTCAGGTGTTTTTTTCACCTAAGTAAATTTTCATAGAGTGGCTTTAATAATACTAGGATACAATGGGATCTTGTGCATATTATCACATAACTAGTTTAATTCCTAAATTAACTTAATTGATCGCAATAATTAGTAAGCATTGTTACCATTATAGGAAAATAAATCATCGCAGAAGGTGCATCGGATTCTCAAGGTCTTTCCTTAGGTACTACTAGACTGTCCGTATTTTGAAATTATAAAATAAATGTAACACTCAGGTTAGAAGCTGATTGATTTCATAGATTTATAACCCCCTCAAAAATTCCTCACACCAGTGCGTCGTCTATGCAAAATATAATCTATTGGTATACTGCATACCTGATTGATTTGAACTGGTTTCTGCTTCGTTATACGTTCAACAACACTAACTGTATCTTTTCTATTCTGCGATAAAAACTTCAAAACTAAATAAGACATCATTACAACAGAGATTGCGTGACTCGATCCCAATTACGGCCATTCATTTATGTCAAAAGCCAGCGGTCATTTTCAGGAACAGCCGTGGGCAACGCGAACTTATAGACCCATTATAATGTCGTTAAGAAAGTCTACCGAAGCCTTCACGTGTAATAAGCGCAAAAGAGTTAAAACTAACGCATATCTAGACCATAGTTCTAACAATGTTAGTAACTTTAAGTTTACTATATTAGATTACTAGCGACCCGCCAAAATCTTCCCTAAAAAAATCTCTAAATGGCAATGACAACCGTATCATTGTTTTATACTATGCAAAGATTAGTCGCTGTTAGATTTTGTGACCGCCCTGTGAACCTAACATGACCGGTCTAGGTTTAATTTAACCCTCCCTGCGTCTCCGTCTAACAATTATCATTAGAAAGTGACGTACAAAAAGATGAACTCAATAAACTGAAATTGGCGGGTCATGTTAGGCCCAATTAGTGCGTCACATAAAGCACTTCTTCCCACCTAGACCATGAACAAGTTGGTCATCTAATAATAAGTGATCACTACTGCTCATAGACATCCACAACACCGAGGATATTGCAGATGCGTTGCCAAACCAGAGGGCTAAGGCCGAATACCTCTTGTGCCATTTTACCGGCTGTCTTACTCTCCACGCCGGAACACAATGGTGGATTGCAAGCACTGCTGCTTAGCGGCTGGGATTAGCGAGCAAGATCGTGGTAGCAATCCTGTTGGACCTAGCACGATATCCTACCAAAAAATCCGCTACAAAATAAAATTCGCTGGGTATACAGCGATAACATTGTCTAATTCCGAAATAGATTTCTGGTTTGTCACTAATCGGAAAGCAGTAAAATGACTGACATTTCCTCTCTTATGAGTAGGTAAGTGTTCGACCAAGTTCGATGGCTAGTTATAATAAGCGTAAATTTAGTAAAAGTATGGAGTATTCCTTGAAATCGTTACTTTATAATAAAGGAGAATGGGCAAATTGTCCCAAGTGCTGTATACAGTTGTGCTATATCTTATTAGAAAGCTCTCAATAAGAGCTTAATTTTTTTATATGACAGCAAAACCGAGATGTTTGCAGGGAAAAAGCTACAGCCCATTTTATACCTCACTTTGTACTAGCAGTTGTATGAAAAGTATCTGTAAAATCATTTTCGAGATATAGCCGAAAGATTTTAACCACGCATTACTGAGGCCACTAGAAGTAAAAAACGTAATGTGAGCATAGGTCTAATTAGGTGTTTTTTTTTTTTTCATACAAAACAATGATTAATGCTGCAGACACCTGGTCTTCAAAACATAGCCTATGATGATCCTTACACCGAGTACTACACGTCCATACTACTCACTATTGTATACAAGGGTTGGGACAGCGCCCATACAAAAATGCCCATTCACCTTTGATTCATATATAGAAACAGTTAAAGTAGATTGAATTTGCAAAAGGTTTGATAGAATTAGACTTTGCGAATGAACATAGGTATGTATATACACAGACTCATTTTCTTTTTGATATCGTAGGTAATGAAAAAGCAATTTGTAATAAGGATTTCAAAACAGAATGAAAATATTTTTTATTGCCTAACCAGACTAATTGTGACCGTGATTTTGTTTCTTTCTGTGTAATATATTTTATCTACACACATATCATAATTGTTAAATAACGCGTTCAAAAACCGTAGAAAATGACCTGCATTATTACAACCAATGTTATTATAAGAATTTTCTTGTCTGTGGTAGTAGGTAAATCTGTTCTTTATTGGGTAGTATCTCTTAGTAGTCTGTGTTTATTGGTGATCACATTACCGATATCTCGTGACGTTATGAATTTAAATTTGGAACAGCTGTCAAAATTCAAGTTGGCCTCTATTCTAGTATCCACAGATATTAAAACAGTTATCGATACGAAACGTCAACTCAGTATGATTTTTTTATTTAAACGCACGACATTTGATCTCGAGTGACATGACAATAAGGACTTCAATCTTTTGTCTATGATTGAAAAAAACGTTCGTCTTGACAGATAGATCGAATTGCCGCCATACTTGTTTGTTGGTTTTTGCTGTTACGGTTTTTTGCAGTTATGATTGTGTGTAGATAAAGTAATGTATGCAACTGTATATAATTAGGCCTTAAAACACTCGTGTGATCCTATTATGAAACTCGCTGACGCTCGTTTCATAAAACCACACTCGTGTTTTAAGGCCTTTCATTATATAGCAGTTGCATAAAATACTATTATCTACACACATATCATAAATGCTTAATAACGCGTTTAAAAAACCATAGAAAATGACCAGCATTATTACAACCAATGTTATTATAAGAATTTTCTTGTCTGTGGTAGTAGGTAATCTGTTCTTTATTGGGTAGTATCTCTTAGTAATCTGTGTTTATTGGTGATCACATTACCGATATCTCGTGACGTTATGAGTTTAAATTTGGAACAGCTGTCAAAATTCAAGTTGGTGGAAATGGAAACTAGAATAGAGATTCTAGTTTCCATAGATTTTAAAACAGTTATCGATACGAAACGTCAACTCAGAATGATTTTTTAATTTAAACGCACGCCATTTGATCTCGAGTGACATGACAATAGGGACTTCATTCGTTTGTCTATGATTTAAAAAAACGTTCGTCTTGACGGATGGATCGAATCGCCGCCATTACTTGTTATCTCTCGTTTGTTGGTTTTTTGTTTGCTATTACGGTTTTTTGCAGTTATGATATGTGTGTAGATAAAGTAATGTATGCAACTGTATATAATTAGGCCTTAAAACACTCGTGTGATCCTATTATGAAACTCGCTGACGCTCGTTTTGTAAAACCACACTCGAGTTTTGAGGCCTCTCATCATATAGCAGTTGCATAAAATACTATTGCTAAGGTATATTCCATCTGGCATGTACACTTGAACATTAAAATAAAAGGTTATACAGCCTGTTTTTTTCATACGGTCCACAACTATACGGTCAATACATTTTAGAATGCTAGAATTAATACTAATATTAATAATATTATTATGGCTTCGACTCCACGCACTCCTCCCAAAGGCCCGGGAACACTATTGTCTCGTGAATGGGAACGACATTTTAATGATATTATAAAAATTATTAATATTTTTATTTATGTTTTTTGTAAGTACAATAAAGAATTTACTTATATACATACACACTATTGTTATTAGTATATTTAATAAAATACTAGCGACCTGCCCGAAGATGTTATGTACAAAAAACCTCCGGTGGAACATTCTCTTAAGGACAGTAAAAACCGCATCAAAATCCGTTGCGTAGTGTAGAAAGAGTGAACGGCAGAAGATATGTAGACAGACAGGAACCGATAGCTAATTTACTTTATACTAGGTAAAGAAGATAAAACTAAAAAAGAAGAATTGCATAAAACATACAGGCTGTATACAGAAGCTAAGAGAATCCAAATAACAAAATGGGAAATATTAATATATCAAACACGTAATAAAGTTATATTTAGGTATACATAGTAGTAAAAAGAGCAAACTAATAAACTACACTTTCTTCACTGCTCTTTTTTGTTTGCGCCCGACGTCATAACTCCTGAAGAGGCAACAAATTAATCTTTTAATGCTTTCCTCGCGGTCCTTGACCTTCGTCCAGGATGACGGGATAAAAGAGTGGCTTTGCCAGCAAATTAGCTGTCAACCCTTAAGCTTCGGGTCCACACCAGCTGCACCGACGTCAGTTATGTCTTGTCATTCAAAAAACCGGCGATGAGCAAGTACGGAATTAATTAGTACCGAACATTGCTCTAACAAAAAGAAAAACTGGATTGAGGGACAAACTTAACTTTTGCCATTGGAATAATTCCTGGCCCTATATTTCGACATAGGACGCGGTCAGTTTCCTAACTGCAGATAAGTTAAAAATCGCATTTTTTGTAATGAATCTACTAAACGGTTGTTGGATTTTTTCCTTTACTTAAAACATCGCTTCTTGCCAAATTTCTAGACTCTACCGGGAAGTATCTTTTAGAATTTGATTCCCTTGCGAGTTGACAGACAGGCAGACTGACAGACAGACAACGAAGTGATCCTATAAAGGGTCCTTTTTCCGTTTGAGATACGGAATCGTTACGTTTGCGCATGCACATTTCGCACTAAGTAGAAACGGCTACTACGTGTCAAGGTCAGTGCTGAAGTTTGCCGGGAAGTGTATTATACTATCTCCGGTGTATATGAACCCGGATGAGACGGGCTGTACACTTACCGGTTTTAATTAACTATTAAAGTACAGCTGTTAATTCTGTTTTATTGGGACTACTGTATTTTATCGCTCTTCGATTGTTATAGGCTATTACCTCGCGTCAAGGATGCTTAAGATCAGACTTTACATCTGTAAGGATTATTCGAATGCTGCTTGCGGTATCTAGTAATCTTATATCTGTTGATACTACTCACTGACCTATAAATAATGGACTTCTAGTCAGCGTTTAAAATATGGGCTCAAAAGTTGAACAAAAAGTACAATAAATCGACAATCGCTCGCGCTGTCAGTCTATCGGACCGACGGCGCTGCTGTCAATACTATTATTTTGTAAAAAAAACCTATTTGCAACGAAACTTAGCCAATTATTATTTTATGCAGTTAGACGTAAAGTTGTAAATCCAATGACTATAAATGGTAAACTAATAATTTGCATTTGTAACATTGTCGTCAACCTGTATTCCCATGTCGGTCCGTTTTTCTGCTGTCATTTAGTATAGATCATGGATCTATACTAAATGACATCATCATGATCATGGATCATGGATGTATAGATCCATGCATTCTAATATCATTGATACTAGTGGATAGAATGACTAATGACTGTGGAACAATTCAAACATTTAACGATGTTAGTCTGATTTCTTAATAATAAACGAAGGTACCTATTGGGAAAATCTTCCGGATTAGAATATTATAGACAAGAAACTTAACTAGATATAATTTTAAAAAAGTAACATTGTTTTTCTTAAGAATCAATTTCAGTGAATTTTCGTTCTCAGTATGGTGAATGACAGAGGCGCTTCAAAGGTCCCTATTGCATAACAAGTACATAAATCTACATTTACACTAATCTACACTATCTACACTAATATAATAAAGAGGTAAACTTCGTTTGTTTTGTATGTAGGGTGTAATATCTGGAACTACTGAACTGATTCCAAAAATTCTTTCACAATTACAAAACTACACTATCCCTGACGGACATAGGTCACTAATTCCACGCGAACGAAGTCGCGGGCGTCCGCTAGTAAATAATAAATGGCCGGCGAACTCAAAAGGGACCTTAAGAGGAAATGCGGCCGCTGGTGTATATATTTTCGCCTCACATTTTGACTGTCCAAAAATTACAGTATAGCCCTCATATGACCGGGCCAGGTTTAATTTATACCACTCTGTCTCTGTCAAACTAATGTCATAAGAAAGCCTAATCTTGGCCAGTAATTTTTTGCGGGTGGTAGGACCTTGTGCAATGTCGTCCGGATCGCTACCACCATCTTGCTCGCTAATCCAGCCACTAAGCAGCAGTGCTTGCACTTCTGTGTTCCGGCGTGGAGAGCAAGACAGTCAGTGTAATTACTGGCACAAGAGGTATTCCATCTTAGCCCTCTGGGTTGGCTACGCATCTGCAATCTCTTTGGTGTTGCGGGTGTCTATAGGGGGTGGTGATCACTTACAATCAGGTGACCCATTTGCTTGTTTTGCCTTCCTATTTTATAAAAAAAAAGTAAGTGCCATAGTAGCTGTAGGAGTTTTTAACTGCCAAGACTTTGCAAAATGCCTTATTTAACATTTGTATTGTTGCCAGATTAAATTAGTTAAGACTAACGACACGATTGAACAACCCCTTTAAATTTTATTTACGCGAATATCTTTGATCTTTTGAGACAGCCATTAAGCCATTCTCTTCAAGAAAAGCTCATTAAGTAAGCCGCTTCCGGTTTCTTATCCTAAATATAGGATGCGGGATATCACCATGCCAATGACACGGCGGGACATTAAATATTCAATACGTATTTCACTAAGCCGTTATAAGGTAAACATACCATTACGGATTTACGTAATGGATCAAGGTCTCCAGTGCACCTAGCACGAATCTTCAGGCCACAAAGTCCTACAAATGTAGTGCTACGTTTTCCTAGTCCTACGCTTGGAAGTTTTCGATTCCACGGCACTACATTACCTACCTCTTTGAGAATATGCAAATTGGATAAACTTGGGCGTCTCGTGGAACCCAACGAACTCACGAAGATTCAGCCTGTTATTAACACTTGAAAAAACAGGCGGGGGCTTCTGGACCATCTGAACAGGAACCGATATAAGTTAAAATTTTGTATGGTACGGTAGCACGGTTGACGTTTGCTTGTTTGTCGCTCTGTTTTATGTCACATCGGTGGAAAATAAACATGGGGCTCGCCTTGTGGTAATAGGTAAAAATATTCCTATTATAATATCTAAACAAATATCAAGACTATTTTACTCTCAAGTTCAAAAATGTTTTAATTTCTTAAAAATATGCAAACAAACAAGTAAGTGGGTGAGCAGATGGTAAATAATCACCAACGAGTGTAGACCTTAATACCTCTTGTGCTAGCAATTTCACTCAACGTTCTTGTTCTCCACGCCGGAATACATCAGTGCAAGCATTGCTGCTTAGCGGTTGGATTAGCGAGCAAGATGGTGGTAGCGATCCGGATGGGCTTTACGCAAGGTCCTACCACCCGCAAAAGTGTTGCGAAGGAAAGGAAGAGGAGGTTCTCAATTCCGTTGTATTTGGTTTTAATTATACAAGTTTAGAGGAATTTTCAACTCTGAGTACCACCCGGACTCTGATTTAAACATAAACATAAATTTTCTATCAGTACCACTACCATGAGTTGCTATCGAAAACTCATCTCACGTGACTACAGTATATAGCGAGCAAACACGTTTAAATTTGCTAGTAAAAGGGTTGCTACAGTTGATACGATATTTTCCGATGACTTTCTTAAAATTTGTGACTCATTACCGTACCGATATTTTACGGCAACAGCTACAAAACCTTAATCGCTACCGGTTACATTTCGATAAAATCAATTATTTAGTATTGGACTCTTACTAGCGATCTTTAGCTCTCTGAGTGACCGCTAGAGCGCTGTACAAATGTCTATACAAATCTACGAATAAGAGACTTATCCTTATTTGTAGATAATAGTAGTTTATGCAACTGCTATGTAATGAGAGGCGAGAAACGAGCGTCACCGAGTTTCATAATAGGATCACACGAGTGTTTTAAGGCCTAATTATATGTATACAGTTGCATACCTAACTTTATCTACACACGTAATATCATAAATGCGAAAAAACATAACAGCAAAAACCAACAAACGAATGACAACAGTAATGGCGGCAATTCGATCCATCCGTCAAGACGAACGTTTTTTTTAAATCATAACAAACGCATGAAGTCCCAATTCTCATGTCACTCGAGATCAAAAGTCGTGCGGTTATATTAAAAAACATACTGAATTGACGTTTCGTATCGATAACTGATTTAATATCTAAGGATACTAGAATAGAGACCCACTTGAGTTTTGACAGCTGTTTCAAACTTAAACTCATAACGTTACTGAAATCGATACTGTAATGACTATTAAAGTACAGATTTGACCTTCTACCACAGACAAGAAAGTTCTCATAATGAGATTGGTTGTAATAATGCTGCTCATTTCCTACGGCTTTTGAATGCATTATAGAGCAGTAATGAAATGTCTGTAGATAAAAATCTTTTACGTCGTCGCAAGCAAATAAGGCCACTGTAAACTCATGGTAAGGGTACGTTTTTTACAACTCACACTTACTGGCAACTTAAATGAATAATGACCGTAATGTTTTCCTTACATCAATTCGCGCTCATTCTGTGAATAGTTAAATTACGACAGGCGTAGGTGTTTAGCATATAAAACTGAGTCATCTACAAACATCCGCTTAGATATTATAATTTATTAAGTTGCAAAAAATGTGTTTAAATTTGAACTTAATTGTGAGAGTTTACTGAACTGACGTTTTTTTCCAAGATAGCATTCCAAAACGATGAAGAGACTTCTATATACACTTGACACTAGGGAACGCAAAGTCGGTTTTGTTTTCTCTTAGAAAAAGCCGGTTGTAAAATAACCGGAATTGCATTCCCTACTTGACACGCTGTACAAAACAGAAACATTGTCACACTGAGTTACGGTATAAGTGAAATGAAATAAAATGAGTTTATTTGCCACACCAAAATCTAAAGGTAAGTACATAAAAAATGCATTAATTACGACTAGTATAAAAACCGGCAAAAGGAACAGGCTCAGCTGATGCTGTGCTTCGTCAGAGGCTGCCAGCGCTGGTTTTCAGCCTGACCCTGGTGACTCATTCTACAGCACCTCAATGTAACAGGATGGCTGGCGAGCACAACACCACGCGACAAAAGGAAACCTAAACCTGATGTCCGCAAATCATCACGGCTTTTGCGGGTTTAAAGGACAGCGGTTTGGCTTTCCTGTGACAATGTTCTGTACTGAACAGCGTGTCTAGGGTTGCAATATGGAAAAATTAATTGTCCTGATAAAAATCCGGATATCGCCCTATAAATCCGAACATTTCTTGTAACAGGATAGGATGAATTACAACTAAGGAGATCTCTTTAGCTGTAATTTATCCTATTTTAAATTGTTTTGAAAGAAATATTATTGTTTTTGCTGATTACTTAATTCTTTTATGTATCCTTTCCTTTCATTCATTAAAACTATGTAAACTTTGTAATCTAGACATTTGGCAAGTCCGGCCGCAATCCGGACATAGGGTCAAAAATCCGGACATATCCGGACAAATCCTGACGTATGGCAACCCTAAGCGTGTCTAGTGTATACATATATACTCGTAGAGTCTTTGTCCAGAGGTAAAAAAACTTCTGCGTAAGGTTTCCAAAATGGTGAATAGCGAGCAGAAAGTTCAATTACTTACATATACGAGTATGAGATGACATACTCACTTCTTAGTTTTAAAAGTCTTTACATGCCCTTGGGAGGAAACATTTAAGAGATTATTACAGACCTATTATAACTTTTTGGCTTCGCTCTTATTCAAGTGAAACATAATTGGGACTTGCTGCGTCTTGGTCTTGTACTGAATTGGAACAGGTTGTTAAAACTTCAACAATTATACCAATTCATTGTTTCTTCTATGATTTTTAAGTCAAATAACCCTTTTGAAATTATCTATTACGTGTTTAATTAAATCAAATCAAATCAAAATAATTTATTGCACTGTTATAAGTTATAACAGATGCCAAAAAAAATTTTTTTTTATTTATGATCGGTTTTCGCTTGACCACGTCACACCTGATGGGAAGTTTTATATTGTGTCGCGGATGTCACGATATTCTTAAACCTTAAAAGGTGAGTGTTTGAGTTTCTACTTCTACCACAAGCTTTATAACTGTGGCAACACTTTTGGCAGCTGTCATTATTAGGAACAACGTAGGTTGGCGCGTAAAGATTAAAAAAAGGGAACTTTACTTTAGAATTTACTTTTCTATTTAATTTTGTAATGTTCGCATGTATGTAGGTGTGCAAGTAGTCCTTTTTAAAATTAACAGGTCAATTTTGACTCACTTCCTGTGGGCGCATTGTTTCTAATTTTGTATGTGTATGTAGCCCCGATGTACAATGTTATGTGTGATGTATAAAGTACCTAGAACAAAAAAGCTAGTATAAAAATATATTTTTTAACAAAAAAACTTGTTCACTCGACACTTGACCCCAACCACCGTCGCCATTTTCTAATTCGCCAAATTCTATTGGATTACTGCGTACCGGGAAAACAAGGGGAAATCCCTAATGGACAGCTTATTTATACAGCACATTAAAGCCACACAGTTACGAGTTCCCAAAACAGAAGCACTCAAACATCGATTAATTAATTTTATCAACTTTATCTAAATAACGTACAGAGTTTTCACAAAGCTGTTAAATTAAAAACTCGTCTCGTCTAGTCATCGCCGCGGACTTCGGCTTATTGGTAATTTGGTAGTATCTTTTAATCTAATGAGTTTGAAAATAATTCTAACGGCATCGGTGTAGAAAAAAAAATGTCAAACGGATCGAACTTGGATTTTAAAGTTATCCTTTTTCAAGGTATTCTTCTGTCGTACCTAAAAGTCATGTGTGATTTCAAATCGTAGAAATGCTTATCTCCTTTAACTCTTTTTTGGGTTGCTTGTTAGCTGTGGAACCCTAAAAATAAACTAAGGCATTATAATGTCAGTTTTCGTCTGTCTTTTTCTGTGTTTTTGTAATTGATTACGTACAATAAATAAACATTCAAAGTCTAAGCGTTCGAACAAAACTACAAAAACAGTAACAAAACGAATAACAAGTAAATATACTCAAAATGATTGCTGCAGTAAGCACCACACCGAACAACACAAAAACATTCGCGTGACACTCGCCTCTTTGCCACATGTGTGAAGAAATTGGTTACTTAATAACAATTCCCCAAATCATTACCCCATTTGAGGATATAGTCTCTTGTCGTTTGTCCGTATTTTTTATTAAAACGATCACAAACGTAAGGTACCTTAATTTTGCGAGGGAAAAGTAATATTTTACCTGTTTTATAATTTAATGAAGCTCTTAGCGCCGGGCGAGCCTACTCGAATCGACTTCTAGTGGCTCTCCTCTTTAACAATATTCCTTTTGTTTTTACTCGCCCACATTTTACCTGAAATGTAACGTGTATTTGTTCTGTTATTACAAATGTAGTCGTCGCTGTTCCAGTTGTTTTGTTTTGATTTGACTTCTGGGAACATCCTTGTTTAGTTGCTACACCACGATGATTATCGATGTTGACGGGCTAAATCCAATATTTGTCCTTTTATAAATGGACTAGGTAAAATCTGTGGTATACTGGTTTGACGTCTTAACTAGAGGCTATGATTCGGGCTCATGCTTCTGAATTTTTCGGAAATTATTTAAGAATTCTTTTTTTTTGCTTTTACTTTTCGGTGACGAAAAACTTCGCAAGAAAACCTGCTTAAAGCAATTGATGTGTGTGAAGTTTCCAATCCGGGAACATGGGCACCATGTCCTCTCATTGTGAGACGAGGTCTGTGCACATCTGAGGAGGGAGACGATAGACGAATACAGTCCTCCTCTAAGCTAACTGTCGTATCTATAAATAATTTACTAAATAGTTACGACAGTTTACATGACAGTTTCTAGTTTTAGGTTACGTGTGTGATGAATGCATGAGGTCTTGTAAGAGGATGGAAATGGTACCTAATTAACTCTAGGCCAAGTAACGTTTTTTTTAAGTTGTCTTGTGTAATATGGTAAGCAGGTGGATATCACTATATCACTAGATATAGCGGTACCTTTACCGGTTATCTTTATAGCTCTCGGTTTTCTAATAGCCTGGGGCTAGAGTCCTATTCGTTAATTTTATGGTTCCATCAAAACCGAATATAGTCAATAGATGATTTGATAGGGACATGAAAAGAAACTTCGCGCGTTTACAGTTAATTAACGTCTCTTTAGAAAAAATGCTGACGTGGGTGTTTTAAATTCATCTTTTGCACATATGACCCATAGTTAATACAACTAAATAAATTTGACAACTTTTTTGCATCATCTGATGTTGGATATGGCAAACCAAAATGCTGTTCAGGAAGCCAATTTGCACAATTGTTATTAAGACATGTAACGGTCCCAGTCATTGACAGTGAAATAATTGATGAGAAGATACGACAATATACGACTACATATTAATACAAACGAATCACTTGCGTATTTTAAAGTCGACAATTGCCCGATATGTTTCGGACCAGACCGTAATCCTTAATCACATCCGACTGGTCCGAAACATGTCGGGCTATCCTACTTTAAAATACGTGAGTGATCCGTTTGTGTTAATATGTCCGAGTCTCACGGTAGTTTAATGTTAAAAACATACGAGTAAATACGAGAGCCAATAATGTCAACTACTGGTAAAACAATGTCCAACGGGTATCAAGAACAGGTAAAGTACAATCTCACTTTAACTAAATGAATTGTTTACTCGTAGTGACGTGTGCCGACATTAAAATGATATGCTGAGCATCTTCAACTACTCCGCACTCATTACAGTTCGTTGATGGAAGTTTTTCGAAGTCCAAAACTTATTCTTTGTTTCGTTGACATCCGAGTTTCTTTGCTCCAATGAAAACTTCAAGCCCCGTCAGAACACAAACTACTTTCAACATTCATTAATTAAAACCTCGGCTCGAAAGCTCCTCCATGACTCGAATTTTAAGGCTCCTTTACACTCGCATGTTATAATTATTCTTTACTCTAGTCGATCTATAATTAAATTCTGAACGTCGGCTCTTGTCGTCACTTAAGTGTAATTAAAAAATAATTATTACCTACCGAGGCGCTCGGTTGAAATAAGTACGTTATAATATTAACTTTTAAAGGATTTTTGTTGATTATTTTTGATTAAAATTTTAATTGTATTTGCTTATGCTAGATACATTGTGGTGATAAAGTGTGTAGCTTATTATATTATCTTATCTATCTAGTTTAGAAGGATCATAATGAAATTGCTCCCAAGAGCATTTTACAGTACAATGCCTAAATGTATGAAACAGAAAGGTATGTTGCGAGTTATGAATATGTAGGTATCATAGATAGTGTGTATAATTTATGGCGTTAATTATAGGGTGTGTGTGACTACCTGAAGCTGCAATACCTTACTGTCTGTTTGAATATCATAAATACCTTATTAAACAAAACACACTGTTTTATTAATCCAACTGGATTTGTAAAGAAATTAAGAGAGTATCACTTCAGTTTACTTTCAAATAAGTCCAATAAAACCGGCCAAGTGCGATCCGGTCAATCAGTTTATTAGTGGCAGAACCACACTGTAGCCATTTCAGAGCGTCATGTGTAAGTTTTTGTCATAATAAACACAACGAACGCGTTAGCGTTCACGTCTCATTTACTATGGAAGCAAGGACAGCGCCACTTGCGATTTCCATACAATTTAGAAGTTAAACGTTTTTTTTTAACAGAAAACTTACACTTAGAACTCAGGAAACCGGAGTGAACTTGTAGCCGCTACTGCGATTCGTACGGCTGTTAAGAGATCCGAAGACCTACAACGGCCGTTTGCAGCAGTCATCACTTCCATCGTGACCCGTAAGCGCATTTGCCTTCGCTTTACCCAAAAAATGGCACACACGTTGAGGGTTCCGTACCATAAAACTATGCACACCATTTTGTGTTAATTATATACCTGAAGGCTTTTACAGCTTATCGAGGGGGCAATTTTACGAGTACTTAGTATGCTAAAGTGCTCTCTGTTGACCCAACCTTGGACTTTGGACGCTAAGGGAGTATGCAAGCAATCAAAATTAACGAAAAAAGTTTACTTCCCGAGGCCCACCTCTACTTAGCCGGTTTTTATTACGTGTCGGTTAACTTAAGAATTGAAACTATAAATACTTAATCACAAGTTCAAAGCTAGTATGATATTGATTAGGTAATAGGATTACTGTTTTTGCGATAGAACAAAAAAAGCGGTTGAGTTAAACATGTTTTTTGCATTACTTTTTGTACTATTTGTTTGGATACCACAACAACATATACTTTCTTTGTGTTGTCATTACAATTTTAATTTAATAATTTGAATGTTGAAACCATTTAAAAAAAATAAAAAATCGAAAGAAATTTCGGTTACAAAATTTAATAACAAAACGGCGCCATCTCTCGTCAGCTGACGGTAGCTGTAAAGGTACCCAGTTGAATATAATAACTTGTCAAAAAGTTTCATATAGATGACACCGAGGGTAGTTGTACCCTTAAAATCAATATTGTAATGACCGTAAGACGAAGCACATTGAAAAATTCGCAGGGTAGGGCAGCGGCAGTGTGGCGAAACTGGAAAACGCAAGGCACGGAATGCTGATGTTGCAGGTTCAAGTCCTGCCATTGCCCTAATTTTTCTTTGTGTTGTCATTACAATTTTAACATATACTTGTACTCTGTGACTTATTCTGTAACTATTTGAATCAGCTACTTTTAAAAGGTCAAAAGTCACCAAGGCACTAAAGGTATTAAAGCTCAAAGTAAGCATAGACGGATGGACAGACAGCACCGGTTGAGTATAGAAGGAATTATTGAGATCCTTTAGATACGGAACCCTAAAAAATAAGGCGCTTTAACTAAATGCGAGGAGTATGTCGACACCAACCGGCTGATTGTCAAGAAGCTTATCGTTTGTTTTTTAGACGTGAGCCGGTTTAATCCAAATGAAAGTGACTGTCGGCCTAGGTTTAACTGACAATAATGTCAATTATAAAAATAGTAATGAGATATTTTAAATAGGAAACTACCGTGAGATTCAGACATATTGAAATATAAACAATTTAACAAGTTTGTGTTGTTACATTTAAACTAACTAAAAAGACAAAAAGACCTTAGTATTTCTATACCAGCGTAATCTACTAATGTTATAAATATGAAGTAGTCATGTTTGGATATTTGGATGTTTGTCTCTCAATCACGCATTAACGGCTAGACAAATTTATGAAATTACTGAAATTGGTTCTGACATTGGGTCTTTCGAACTTAATTAAAACCGTTTTGAAAGACATTCATTTTGAAATAAAGAAAACGGTAAATACAAAAAAATACACAACTTCAAACTCGTTTGTAATCCGTGCCTTTCACCCCTTGATGCATAATAATTGATTAACACAATCTTAATACGCATAACACAAATTACCATTCAAAAATCGCTTTTATCAACGTTTTCCTATCACCAGAAAGTAAAGCGGAAATTGAACCAATGACGTTTCCATTGTGAACGTTTTGATATGTAAATGTTCTATTATATGCCCCCTTATACTTATTCGAGGCTCCACCTGAACCTGAAATGAGAACTGAATAATTAATGATCATAACGAACGTACTAAGCCTACGTGGAAGCTAATAATCCTTACGTTTTTGAGTTCCAAAATACTGAAGGGAGGTAACTATAATCCACAATAGATTTAGCTCATTCCTTCCTTAATATTTACTACATAAATGGAAAGTAAGATTGAAACAATGTTATAGCACAGTTATAGGAAATTATGTTGAAGACTGCACTTAGTCTTTCTTTTACATAGAAGTGCAGTTATACCTGTGCAGTAATATTCTACACGCGAGTAGAATCGTGGCTCTAGTTAGTTTATAAGTATTTCTTTTACGAAAATAGTATAATAACAACATTTTAACATAAGATATTAGATAAACAAAGGACAGTATTGGTATGCAAATCCAGAGTGGGCAGAGGGTGGGTGTTAATCTTATTCCAATGGAGGTTCTATTTTTAAGATCTCACTATGTTTCGACAAGGGTTTCGATAACCATGCAATACTGACTAAATTCCGTATTCAGGACTTTTTAAAAACTCAACGTAAAGGTCACAGGGCTGGGGGGGGGGGGGGTTTGGGGGTTAATGATCCCTGGGCTGGGTTTAGGTCGACCGAGTATAAATTTTCTACTCCATTGATGAGCTTATCCTACCTGGACCTCGATAATGTGACCCCCCCCCCCCCCCCTAACTCGAAGGCTGGATCCTCCCTTGTCTGATAGAGTAGATTAGGTTTGTAACATTGCTAAAAAGTTCACAGTTTCTCATAATAAATATTTATTTAATATGTCGAATTAAATACGAGTTCGGCGCGTGAGTGTTCGCAAAAGAAAAGAGAAAGCTAGTTAGCAGCCGTAGAAAGAGAAAGCTATAGAATAATGGACGTCTTCCTTTTCATTTGCACAAGAACAAGAATAAGATATAAATATGAATTTGCTTGTGAAAAAAAGAGACAGAGCTTGATATGTTTTGTCCCTCATCGCATGTTTAATTTTTTCAAGGTCAAGTTTGCTAGGCATACTTCTATGCTAAACAGACTTTGACGTTTTGTGACAAGCTCAATCCATGTCACCGGAAAAATTACAAAAAATGTCCGATTTATTTAAAATTACGTGGACTATTGTTTATACAGGCGTTAAAAACAATATAACGAGTCTGCAGAATGGTGCGATGTTCTGTTTTAGGCTGCAAAAGTGACAGTGAATCGAAAATTGATGAACTATCTTTTCACTCTGAAGTTTTTAAAAATTTGATCTTATTTGACTTATTAGAACAGATGTTTCGTATTGTGTGGTTTCTTCCCGCTTTACATACACATCCTAACGTGTTTCAAGATCAAATAAAAGCTGTTTTATGCATTTTTAGTTAGTGCTTTTTACATAACCTTAAAACTCAGTGTTGTCACTTTTTCCCACGAACATTACCCCACGTTAAGGGGTAAATAGTACGTTGATGAAATATTGGTATAGAAAAAACTTATACAGGACCCTATTTCGTAAAGCATGTTAGTCTAGTATTTTGATTCATTTAATCGTTTATTTTACGAGATAAAACACTAGTACACAGATAAAATATGCATTCGTGTAACTCGGAGGTCGACTCAAATGCTGTATGAAATGAAGCCCCGTGAAGTGTATTCTGGATTTAACTTCCAGATTCCCCCACGAACCACATATACGGGAATCATGCATTGCACCTACTGGAATCTTCCAGAATGTGTTGTCAACACTTTGACCGAAATCTATTGTTACAGTGTGGGTTTACTACATAATTATTTCCAACTTTTTTCGCTTTAATTAAGTACCATTGTTATTATTAAGAGTGATTTTATAAATTCCTGTTAATTATTAAAAACATTTTCCAAAAGTAATTATTTTTTTCAATTTAAAAATATTGTTTTTATATTGACATCGTAAATGACCCCAGGGAAAACTGCCTTACAGATGGTAACCCTAAATATTCATGTGTGTGTATTTGCTGTCCCTTTCGGAGACACGCACGACCTCAGTCTTCCCATAATAAGTCTATGTTAGCAGCGCTTGGCATCTTCATGCAGAGGGACGCCGCGAACGATAACCATGATATATTTCCCAAAATCTGGCAGGAGTCAGTCGTGACATGCGTTTAAAATTCTGACGGGACATACCCTGATGTCTGGTAACACTACATTGCCAGTCTATTCTTATTTCTATGCGTCAACGGTAGTCAATACAATGTTGGCGCCCTAGGGCATTAAATTTAAATTCTGGAAGCATCCCGTTGATTACCCTTCGGAGCTTCGGCGTTATTTTACATACGACCTTCAAGGCGTGAGTAGGTTTCTTCATTGGACGTGGATCATCTTATAACTTTTAACAATTTATACTTAACATACATTTTGGCGCACACAGAAAATTAAAAAATCGGTCGTAATTGTGCGTCTTGGTAACGGTAGATTAATACAGGCTGATTATAGTGGTGTTAATAGCGGATTTACGCTACATTACCTCTAACAATACCTCTCAGTATACACTCCATTCAGCATAAAAATTTGAAAAATCTAAAAAATTTAACTTTTGTCATCGAAATTTTTACTTTCGACTTTTTGTGTTTTTTTTTTACATTCAAATTAATTTAAAGTGCTATATAATGACAACACAAAGAAAATTTAGGGTAATGGCAGGACTCTAACCTACAACATCAGCATTCCGTGCCTTACGTTGAATCTCAAACTTTCTTCGTTCTTGCGTTTATTATTTTTAGCCCAAATCAAATGTAGGTTAAGAAGTCATCCGCATCTCCTAAGTGACCGTTGACAATAACGGCCTCCAATATAAGTAATTCCGAGGTAATTTCGCTTTTCGGGCTCTATTCTATTCCTTCCAGAACTTTGTTTGGGAAAGCTACCATCTGCGGCCTCTGTTCCATAACGTTACGAGTGCGGCTATTAGACATTATTGACAACTTTTAATAATACGAGTAAGGAAACGTTGACATGAACTGCATCTGTCAAATTAAAGTAACTGCCCAGTCAAAGCGTTGATTTACCCCGACATACTAATTAGGTACTTTAAAAGTTAAATATCTCGAAACCCATTTTTCATCAAAGAAACTATCTCGATCGTTTCTGGAGTTATTGAATCAAAATTTGCAATATTTCTTGTTTTTTTTTCTTATAATAAAGCGGATTGAATCGTCGATATAAAATGACATAAACCGTAGCCCAGACTGCACTATTCAAACCCATAGAGTCGATCAGAGCCAGACCTTTTTTTTATGAAATAGGTAGGCAAACGAGCAAGTGATGTTAGTGATCACCACCGCCCATAGACACCCGCAACAATAAGGATATGGAAGATAATATGTTGCCAACCTCGAAGGGGTTAAATGGAATACATCTTTTGCCAGTAATTACATCGGATGTCTTGCTCTCCATGCGGAACACAACAGTGCAAGATGGTGGGAGCAATCCGGACGGACCTTATACAAGGTCCTACTACCCCTCTTGAAGAGTTGCCGACCCTACTAATACTACTAAGGGTTGTCCCTGATGCCTCCGAAGAGAGAATGCACGGCGAAGTGTTTAAAAAACCAAAACATTTAAACATTTAATTCTTCAATTTGCCGAACGACGCGCTCCAAACTCATTTACAACTGAGCTCATCGATCATCGATAATGGACTGGCTGTTTACCGATTGTGGGATCGATGTTCACGCGGACAGATTAACGCGTTGCGCGAACGCACGTGACCATCTGCGTTCTAAATGCGTACGCGTTCAAAATAAATGCGTTGCAGAAAATTGCAATACGGTATGGTTTTGTGGAACTCTTAGCGCCGTAGGAAGTCATTAGGCAACGGTGCTTTCTTTGAGTTATTGGAAGATTTATTGGTCTGGTTTACTGGCGCCAACTACAAGTAGATGCTTGAGAGCTGCTTATTTATAAGTAACCTTACTTTTATTTCATAGCTAAGAGATTTCTCACAAATTAAAATTAATTATTAATTTTAATAACTGTAATGAACTTTTACTCTACACATTATTAACACTTCAAGTCATTTTATTATCGTTTTTCCCTGTATATAAACATCAACTAAATGGAGGACTAAAGTCACACAAAGGAACTTTATCTACACACATATCAAAAAGGCTAAATAACGCGTTCAAAAACCCTAGGAAATGACCAGCATTATTACAACCAATGTTATTATAAGAATTTTCTTGTCTGTGGTAGTAGGTAAATCTGTTCTTTATTGGTCATCACATTACCGATAACTAAAACCACACTCGTGTTTTAAGGCCTCTCATTATATAGCAGTTGCCTAAAATACTATTACCTAAGCATGGGCCTCTCCATTGCCCTTTAAGTAACCTTATGCCTTCTTTTGCGATAGTGAAACCACTTAGGTGATCGTGAAAAACTTTAAACAAACTTATTAATACTTATTATTTACCGACAATCTTTAAATTTTCTCTAAAATTCGCGGGCATAAAGCATACATCCCTTTTGCACACCCCCGCTAGTTAAAAGGGAGAGTCAAAGTCAAGAAATCTTTATTCATGTTAAGTTTATGTAAAATTTACCACCGGTTCTGAAGAACTACTGATGAGAAAGAAGCGGCAAAAAACTAAAGAAATGTACGTATGTATGTATGTACGCTACAAATGCTGGCGTGCAGTGCCTCTACAGTAAATAATGCAATCGCAACTCCCAAAAAATCGCTAGTCGCAAATCAGGCACAGTACAAATTTCACTTTTTCTCGCGACTCATTCGACAATAGGCGCAGATAATGAGTTCGCCAGCAATCGTGACTGCGGCCCACGAACGCTCCTAATCCTTCCAAATATTTGTACTGGATTAATTTATCTTGCCCGTCCAATCACATCTATTATACGCTATGATTGATAACATTACTGCTGGTTATGTTAAGGAGTTATGAACTTATGAACTTGCCATAAAGAGTGTATAGACTGGTGGGAGCCAGCCGTGGTAAAGTTTGTCGTCGGTAGAAATAAAAAAATACATGAAATGTTTTCTGCAAGCAGTTGGCGTATGTCATAAAACCCATGCTTCTTTTGTACCTTTTTCGTACGAAGTCACAAAAATAATACCAAAGACTGTCATATTAAGTCGTAAGTACTTGTAAGCATACTAATAGGCGTAATACGTCGAGTCAACACCTGTCAACAATACAATACAAATACAAAGTATTACAAAAATATGTAAGTACAGTGGTTTTATGTGAGACAAATGAATTTATCTACACACATATCATAATTTCTCAATAACGCGTTCAAAAACCATAGAAAATGACCAGCATTATTACAACCAATGTTATTATAAGAATTTTCTTGTCTGTGGTAGTAGGTAAATCTGTTCTTTATTGGGTAGTATCTCTTAGTAGTCCGTGTTTATTGGTGATTACATTACCGATATCTCGTGACGTTATGAATTTAAATTTGGAACAGCTGTCAAAATTCAAGTTGGTCTCTATTCTAGTATCCACAGATATTAAAACAGTTATCGATACGAAACGTCAGTTCAGTATGATTTTTTAATTTAAACGCACGACATTTGATCTCGAGTGACATAACAATAGGGACTTCATTCTTTTGTCTATGATTTAAAAAAAACGTTCGTCTTGACGGATAGATCGAATTGCCGCCATACTTGTTTGTTGGTTTTTTGCTTTTACGGTTTTTTGCAGTTATGATATGTGTGTAGATAAAGTAATGTATGCAACTGTATATAATTAGGCCTTAAAACACTCGTGTGATCCTATTATGAAACTCGCTGACGCTCGTTTCATAAAACCACACTCGTGTTTTAAGGCCTCTCATTATATAGCAGTTGCATAAAATACTATAAATTGTATTCGCTTAATTATAATTAAACACTTAAAGCTGCGAAAAACAAACTTTTTGCTGGACATATTCTTTGACATTGTGATGGAGTAGCGTAGGCTTAAACCTTGACTGATGAAAAAGGTTAGGCGATTACAACCATAATCCCTAAAGTATAATTAAAATCACATCAATGACGTCATCACTCCTCAAGTGATAGTCAATAGAAGCCCGATACGATAACCTCCACACGTGGCTTGCGGCTTTAAAATATGTACGTTCACGAAACATGGCCTGTCAATTAAGTATGTCAACAAATTAGTGGTCGGGGCGAGGTTTTACGTAGGATTTATTTACGTATCGCAGTAACTACACCAATTTTAGAATGACGCTCATTCCTTGGAGGAAGGGAGGATTCTGGACCCCAATTCTCGGTTCATGCGAGATGCATCTCACGTGCGGGATACGTCAAAAAAAGACGGATGTCAAATGGATTTGACAGTTGTTTTCGTGCTAGATAGATCTCGCATGATCCGAGAATCACCTCGCAGGACTGGGATGCCACTTACGTGGATGTACCTCCATCAAGGTGGTCGCGGCGGCTGCAACTGCAGAGCTGCTCAAGCGGCGCGAATGTGTTAACGTATAAACGTGAATCTAATAAACGATCGAATGTTTTATAAAGAGTTTAATAGAATAGTACAGAGTTGACAGCGTTGTTAGAAAATTTACAAGTGGTTGCTTGGATACCTAAAATCATAAAGTATATGCAATGCATGCAACCTTCTTAACATCCACTTCTCTTTCCTTCTTTATGATGTCAAGCCAATCTTCTGCGATAGCAATTCCAGTCTCGGTTTGAATAGCGGCTTGGTAAGCATATCAGCTAGCTGCTCTTCAGCGGAAACTTGCTTCACTCTTAAAACGCCATTGTTGACACACTCTCTCACATAGTAATGTCGCAAGCGTATGTGTTTCGTGCGGCGGTGATACTCGTAGGGCGGGTTGTGTGCTAGCTTAACTGCTCCTTCATTGTCAACGTACAAAATAGGAGTTTGGCGTGGCGATGTCAGCTGTCCAACAAGGCGTTTTAACCATACCATCTCCCGGCATGCTTCGCTAGCAGCCACTAACTCGGCTTCTGTGGTCGAAAGCGCTACAGATTTCTGTTTCTTGCTTTCCCAGCTAACTAAGGAGTTATTTAGTAGGCAGATTATTCCACTTGTGGAGTGACCAGTGTCCAAGTCACCTCCATGATCTGCGTCACTATAGGACTCAATGCCTGTGACTGTACTTCTTTTGAATACAAGGCCTCGGGAATCTGTTCCTTTAAGGTACCTCATAATCCTCTTTACTTTTGTTATATCTTGTGCAGATGGATTTTCCAATTTCCTTGATACTACGCTTACAGCGTAAGCTATGTCTGGGCGAGTTGCCACCATTAAATAACTGAGTGCTCCCACTGCTTGTCTGTAGGGAAAGTCTCGAGAATCCATTTTTATAGATGCATTTTCATCTGTAACACTCTCTCGTGATTCCTTTACAGCTGGAGTAGCAACTGGTTTGCAGTCTGTCATTCCGAATTTCTCTAGTATTCGTTTAACATAAGCTCTTTGATGTACTAATATAGCTCCATCAGCTTGACGCTCCAGTTCCAAGCCAAGGAAATAGGATGCAGGCTTCGTTGTTATTTTGAAACGAGCCTTTAGTTCATGTTCCACGAAGTGTTCTGCTTCTGCTTCATCTGTTGATGCAATTAATCCGTCATCTACATAAAGGCCTAGTAACACTTTGGCATTACCACGTTTGCGAAAGTACAAACAAGGATCTGCTTCTGTTTGCTTAAATCCCGATTCAATTAGAAATTCATGGATACAGATGTTCCAACAGCGAGGGGCTTGTTTTAGACCGTAAAGGCTTCTCTTTAACTTGCATAGCCTTCCTGTGCCATCATTATATCCTTCAGGCTGTTTCATGTACAGTTCTTCCTGTACTTTTCCATTCAAGAAAGCAGTAGCGACATCAAACTGTCGTAATGTCAATCCTTCGTTAGCGGCGATGCTAAGTAAAACTCTGATTGTGCTTAACTTGGCTACAGGACTGAATGTCTTATCATAGTCGATTCCTTCTCTTTGAGAATAGCCTTTAATCACCAATCTTGCTTTATAGCGATCAATGCTTCCATCAGGATTCATTTTACGTTTGAATACCCACTTGCAGGGCAACGCCCTAATTTTTCCTTTAGGTTTCACTAATTCCCATGTCTCATTTTCACGTAGAGAATTCATTTCGCTGTCCATAGCCGTGCGCCACCCATCTTGATTAGGTCCATCAAGCGCCTCTTTATACGTCTTTGGTTCTTTAGTGTCACTCAAGTCATCAATATTCATTACAAAGTCATCGAATCTTGTAGGAGGCCTTAGGATAGAACGATCTCTGAGTGTCATTCTCCTTTCTTCTAATTCAGGAAGTAATTCTTCACCCTCTGATACACTCTCTTCCTCTCTTACTGATACGAATGAATCCTCTGTTTCTACTTCAGGATGTTGAACTTCGACGTCATTTTCAGATTCAACGTTTGAGTCAAATTCATAATTAGTGTCTGGTTCAATATTATCCTCATCTAAGCTAAAAGGTACGGATTCTTCATTTGCATTAGAAGGTGATGGCAATTTTGCAGGTGTATCTAATACCGGAAAGTCAAAGGACATCGGTTTCATTTGACTAGCGTCTATCGGCATCTCAACCGGATTACTTGGTCTCAGGGTTTTCTCTTCAAAAATAACATCTCTTGATCGGACTAACTTGTTAGCTTCTTTAATCCAAACCCTGTATCCTTCATCACAGTCGTAGCCAATTAATACGCCTTTAATTGCCTTCTTGTCTAACTTCTTTCTAGTGACCTTCGGAACGTGTGCATAGCACGTACTACCAATAATACGTAAGTGTCGAAATCTGGGCTTCTTATTGTACCATATCTCATAAGGGCTTTTATCCATTGAGGTCGGACCTGTCCGATTAAGAATATAGACTGCAGCGTTGACTAGTTCAGCCCAAAGTCCCTGGGGCAAATCTTTCGCATGCATCATAGCTCTCGCAGCTTCTACAATGGTCCTATTCTCTCTTTCAGCAGAACCGTTTTGCTCAGAGGTATACGGCATTGTCAATCTTTGACGAATACCATTTTCTTCCAGTATTTTCTTTACGGCCTGATTATCAAACTCTCCTCCGTTATCTGAAAGTAACTCTTTTACTTTATGTCCCATTGCTTTTACTTCAGCTAACATCAGTTTCAGCTTCTGACTTACTTCTGATTTCTGTCTCAGCAGGTATACATAACGAAATTTTGAAAAATCATCCTTAAAAAGAACAAAATATCTGAATTTGGAAATCGAAAATCTGAAGGGGCCACACACATCTGCGTGTATGAGCTCTCCGACTTCAGTTGCTTTTGGTCTAGTTCCAAATTTCATTCTGTGCGTTTTCCCATATATACAACCCTCACATAATTCAGTGTCTTGCTTCAGCTTTATTCCAAGTTCTCTTTCCAAAACTTTCTTTACATGGGCCTTGTTCTGGTGACCCAACCTTTCATGATATAGCTGTAGTAAATTGTTCGATTCCAGGTAGTTAATTTCTAAAGGTTCGACAGGTTTAACATTGGTCAGTTTCAGCTGATATAACCCTCCATGTTTCTTCCTGTTTCCAATTAGCAATATGTTACCATTGACTGACAAATTACATTCTGTAGCTTGTGATGTAAAGATACTATTTGAAAGTTTGCCTTGGGCTGACAGCACAGAGAAAAGGTTCTTCTTTATGGTAGGCACATACCACACGTCATTAAGAGTAATCATTTGCTTGTTGCCTTCAACGTCAGCCAGTACCGTCAATTTGCCTTTACCAATTGCTTGAACTGCTTCTCCATTCGCAGTTGTTACCGTATGTGAGCCTTCAAAATCTTGAAATGTTTCGAATAAATCACATCTGTGGGTAACATGGCTGGTGGCTCCGTTGTCAACGAACCAGTTATCATAATCCATGCTTGAACTTCGGTTGTCAAAAGCCATAAGATTCATGTTAACTTTCATGTTTGAATCACTCTTAGATGTTGATGGTTTCGGTTTCGGCGGGCGTCCATCGGTAATCCATTTAGAGCATTCTCTAACTCTGTGACCGATCTCACCGCAATAGTGAAATTTTTCTTTCTCTCTTTTGTCAAAAGGTTTCTTATTCTTCTTCAGTTTACTCTTTGTTCCTTGTACATAAAGAGCTTCCATATCCTCTCCATTCTTAGAGGATAGCGCTCTTTCATGAGAACATAGTTGACTTGTTATGTTGTCTACCGTTCGATCAGACTTTGACATTAACAACCAGCTGGATTTAAATGCGAAGTATTCTTCAGGCAGTGTGTCCAAAATTTTGCAAATAAGGAAAATTTCTGGCAAATCACTTTCTTTTGACTTCTGCAATTCTTGTGTTAGCGAAAACCAAATGTTCTTCATTTTTGACAAATGGGTAGCTATGTCATCTTCAGGTTGTTTCTTGTAGCCAAAGAATTTCAAACAAAGGTCATAGGCTCGATCTTCTGACACTCCATCAAACAAGCGGTGCAGTTCTAGCCATACCTCTCTTGAAGTAGAAAATCGCATAACTTTCTGAAGATTTTCATCTGACAAATTTGTTGTTAACACTAGCAATGCTGTACTATCTCTCTTTTCATAGTTCTGCAGTTGCGTTTCGTATAAAGCTTTCTGTTCTGAGGTAGCATTCGATGCTAAAATAGGTCTGCTCTCATTGCCTTCTACAATATCCAGTACTCCTAATCCTCTCAAAGCTATAATCAACTTGTACCTCCATGTCGTCCAGTTCTTATCGTCGAGTAGACCAACTTGCAGTTTGGTCGCTTCGAAAAACGATCTATCCATTTTTGTAACTTATTTCACAAATATGAGAACTCCCGACACTTCTTTCTTCATAAAATAACGATCTTTAACGCTCTGCTACCATGTTAACGTATAAACGTGAATCTAATAAACGATCGAATGTTTTATAAAGAGTTTAATAGAATAGTACAGAGTTGACAGCGTTGTTAGAAAATTTACAAGTGGTTGCTTGGATACCTAAAATCATAAAGTATATGCAATGCATGCAACCTTCTTAACAGAATGTGCTGCCGTCGGTGAGGGCTACGTGCAATTTGGTATAGAGACCCTCGGGCCGTGGGGGCCTGTAGCACGAGAGTTCTACAAAGACTTTTCGACACGCCTAATTGAGGCTTCAGGTGACCAAAAGACTGGCAGCTATTTTAGGCAGCGACTGAGTATGGCTGTCGAACAAAACAAAGCTGCCAGCCTATTGGACACCATGAGCAGCAACAGCGATTTAGGTAAGATATATCTATAGTAAATTTTAACTTATATTTTGTTAAGTTTGGTAAATATCAAGAAACCGGAACAAATTACCTTGCTTGGGCGAAACCAAGCTCGCGTCGCGGTTTCGCGGAGTAGCAAAGTTATTTGTTGATAGCTTTTGCCCGCGACTTCGTCCGAATAGACTTGTTTAATTGAATCAAGCAAACGTCCACCCAACATGCAATCTGCAATATTTCCTGGACAAATTATTGAGAATTAGTTGCTTTGCTGCTCATGACGTCACGGCGGCGTATAACTCACATATCGCTATACCGTGGGGACTTTGCATTTTTACGGGATAAAAAGTATCCTAAGTGTTAATCCAGGTTATAAACTATGTGTGTGCTAAATTTCATGGAAATCCATTCAGTAGTTTTTACGTGAAAGAGTACCAAACATCCATCCATACTTATAAACTTTCGCGTTTATAATATTAGTAGGATAGCTTGTTAATAAAAGATAATAAATTTTAGATGTTGATCATGTTAGTTTAAGCAGAGCTGAAATAATCAGCGCACGTAGGCTTCGTTCCGGACACGTTCCCTTGAACAAATTCTTCTATTTGATGAGGAGGGTAAGTTCGTCAAATAGCGCAGTTTGCGGAATTCCCGAAGATGTCTATCATTTGGTCATGGAGTGTATCCGGACGAAGCCTATTAGGGACAGGTTGTTTGTGCAATTGGGGTTTGATTCCTTCAATGTGGAATAATTGCAAATGATTTTAGCTGAACCAACTAGCGATGCAGCTAGGTGTTTGTACAAATGTTTGATAAAATAGTTTTTTTGTGTTGTGGATTTTTGATGTGTTTTTGTATATAATTGTATTGTTTTCTAATGGGGCTGACATGCTCAATTCTGATCAAAGCCCCTAAAGAAATAAAAAGTATTAAAAAAAAAGATTTTAGATGTAATTTTAATTAATTACTACTTGTCCATAATTTAAGTATATGTTAAAATTTTATATAGTTGCAAATAGTTTCGTAAAAAGTATTTTTAAGTAAACGATTTGTATTAACCGACTGACCCAAATAACTACTACGCAGTTTCAGAGTAGGATAATTACGATTTCTTGCGAAGAGACACAAAAAGTTGAAAAAGGTCTTAAATTAGTTTTTCTTTGAAATTATTTTGGTATTTCAATTTGACTCGCAAAATACCTATTAAGTAACAAATTATTATATTTAATAAGCAACGTAGATCCACCTGGGTCCCTGGATAGCGTCTCAGTCTTGTTTGGGGTCCACCGGAGATTTGTGAATTTAAGCTCTTTGTTAAAATGCTATGCAATGATAACACAAAGAAAAATTAGATTAATGGCAGGAGTCAAACCTGCAACATCAAAGCTTAGCATATTAATTTAATAATTATGAATGGTTAACATTTCAAAATAAAAATCGAAAGAAATTTTGGTTAAAAATGTAATCTTTTTCTTATTCAAAAAACGTAACAATCTTTTTAAGCTAACAAATCTTTTGTCCCTTAAATTTGAGGGTAAACGTCACAATGACAGACATAAAAAATGTTAACTAACAAACGTTTACAAAGCGTTTATGAATAAGGGGGTTTGTGTTTTAATAAATTATTGTAATTTTTATGTTGGAAAATACGTCGGATTACTCACGTATTTATACCGAGAACTGTGCACCTAGCAAGAATCATTCACTCAGTGTGTCTCTCTCTCTTCCTGCACTAGTTGGAAAAAGACGCACTGATTACGTAGCGAGTTAACGCGTATCGAGAAGATTCGTGCTATGCGCACTGGCCATTATTTCACTTTTTTTTTATATACTACATAGGAAGGCTAATGAGCAAGTAAACTAAAATTTGTCAGGCGACAACGACAATTCAGAGTACATACATTACTACTACTATACTATTTAAGCCTGGCAATACAAAAACTCTTCAAGTCAGCCATGTATCCGATTGTCGTTATCACATGTCACCTGTCAACTTTATGAAATAGGCTAAAGTTTAAAAAGCGATGGCAGCATTGCAGCAGTGAATTCGCCAAGGCCACCTAAGCTTTAGAATTTTATTCATTGAGTATAGAAAAACGCCTCAAAACATTTATGGATAAATTTAAGTTCGAAATTAAATTCTATTATACCACAAGTAGATAATAATCACTGATGGGATTATTCTAACTGGGTGCTTGCCTTCGGCCATGTTGGGTTTAAACAATGCTCTTGACTGGATCGTTGTTGGACAATTAGGATATGTCCTGACCATCCCTAGGGCCGCAAATACTACAATAGTTATTTAACACAATATCATGCATTGTGTACACAATGCTTTGGGAAAATGTGAGAGGAATGGCGGTGATTTGGGTAAATGTATTCATTTGAATTTGGATCCTCTTTTCAACACTGTTGTTTTACTCCTACTAATATTATAAATGCGAAAGTAACGATGTTTGGATATAAGAATGTTTAGATGTCTACCACGAACTAGCTGCTGGTGGTAGGACTTTGTGCAAGGTCCATCCGGATCGCTACCACCATCTTCTTCGCTAATCCCGCCGCTAAGTGCTTGCACTGTTGTGTTCCGGCGTGGAGAGCAAGACAGCCAATGTAATTACTGGCACACGAGGTATTCCATCTTAGCCCCCTGGGATGGCAACGCATCTGCAATCTTCTTGGTGTTGCGGGTGTCTATAGGCGGTGGTGATCACTTACCATCAGGTGACCCAATTGCTTGTTTGCCTTCCTATTTCATAAAAAAAAAGATGTTTGTTCCTTAATCATGCATTAACGGCTGGACGGATTTAGATGATATTAGGCAGGCAGATAGATCAGTCCTGGATTAAAACATGGAATAGTTTTTATCATGTAAAATCAGTGTAAAATAATATCACACCAACGGAGCCGCGGGTAAGCTCGTCATACATAGAAGCAGATCCAAAACCGGTGATAGCCATTAAAAATCTGTTTTTAGCTCAGTATTTCTCAGATCTAAAACAAAGCTCCAGTTATGTTAATAAAGACGTTTAAAACACAGAAAATATTTTTATCACCGCTACATCCTTAACTGGCTTTGAAGAATAGCTTAAAACAAACTATATTCAAATATCTAATAGATTCAGGCGTTAATTTGCGGAGATCCATATCAACAAACTGGAACAAATTACCTTGCAACTCCGCGAAACCAAACGTTTGGTTTCGCGGAGTAGCAAGGTAATTTGTTCCAGTTTGTTAAATTATATTCAAATAAAACCCATTGAAGTAAAATTTTAAGACAAAATATCTTTATTCATAGGTTTGCAAGAGGAATGTCAGAAATTCACCGATTCGGAAAAAGCCCTCATGAGAAGATACCACCAAGAAAGTCCACGCGGTGCCATTTTTTGGAATACGAGTAAACAAAAATTACGATGAATACTTTTAAATCTTTTAATTAGTGCACTCATATTATCAAGCAAACTTCACTTAAAACAATAGGTAGGAAGGAGGTTGCAAACATTTTTTTTATACAACAAAGGACGGCAAACAAGCAAGTGGGTCACCTGATGGTAAGTGATCACCACCGCCTATAGACACCTGCAACAACAAAGAGAGTGCAGATGCGTTGCCAACCTAGATGGCTAAGATGGAATACCTCTTGTGCCAGTAATTACACCGGCTGTCTTGCTCTCCACGCTGGAACATAACAGTGCAAGCACTGCTGCTTAGCGGCAGGATTAGCGAGCAAGATGGTGGTAGCGATCCGGACGGACCTTGCACAAGGTCCTACCACCAGCAAATTTCCTGCTAAACCGTTATTTACATGATATTTTCATTAAGCAAGACGTGGGCGTTAAATTAACAGTGTAATCGTCCGTAGGCGGTTGATTTGGAGCATGCTAAAATCTATATGAATATTGCAAGTACATGCGAAATAAGACCAAGTGCAAGCCCAAATTTCCAGACGAAATTCAAAGATGTTTGTACCATTTTTTCCTATTGGCAGAGCTGTCTTCTGCGGCAGCTGTTTACCGCCTCTTTGGCCAGGTACAGTCAGCGTCAAATATACCAGAGCGGACAAGGTGTCAAAAATATCTGAACTCGACTCTATTGTCAAATACGCTCGGGCGTGTTTAGATATTTTTGACCACCTTGCACTATTTGATATAATTAGAAGTAAACTTTTCCATAGCAAAATGTGACAACTATGCCAGCTTGTAGGACTTATCATGTTTATTGAACAGATATCAGAGATGGCAGACCTATGGCATGCATAACTCAGGAGCCAAGTGGCAGAAAATTGCAATATCTTTTCAAAGCCGTATTTAAACATTTCCCAATTATAGGCTTTTAATTTTTTACTGTCCATAGCATCTACAATGATTTCTATGAGATGGCAAAAAAAAGTCAACTTTTTTTGCTTTTGGTTTGCCATCCCTGACCTAGGCAAAGCCATACCAAAGTAACGACACGATTATAATAATCTCCATATAGTATTAAGCTACATGAAGCTTGACTCGTTATGAAGATATTAAACTGGTTTTTAATAGTTTTTAGGTAATATAAGTCAGTCTTATAGTGCTCTTTCTGAAGCGTTGGTTGCAAAAAAACATATCTGTTTAATTTCATTTCTCCTTTTAGAATCAGAAAATATAATAAATTTAAGTAATCTCATAATAAAATCGGCAGTTGACATTGATGGATTTAACGAACCCAGCTATATGAGTTTTTTAATCTTCCTACGTGACGTATTTTGTTTTTTACTCAATTGATGGAAAGCAATTAAATATTTCGACAGGTATGTTCTCTTTTGTTATTCACGTTTTGAAATAGGTACTGACAATTGTAAACATCGCTACCTACTTAAAGTGACGCGGATCCAATATTTCTCACATGGAATTCGCCCAGGTAAATTTAAACACTCGGCCGTTTTGTATAAACAAAAACCGAATTAATAACACTGCCACAAAAATGAGAGATAAAAAAAACATTAGGTACGATGCCGGCCGTGACCGCTCCAAAGCCGGTGGTCATCTTAAGGACTGGCGATGTTCGAATTTAATTTAGTTATTTAATAAATTTTTGTAATCGAAATTTACTTACGATTTTTTTGTTGTTTTTTTTAAACGTTCAAATTAAATTTAAATGCTATATAATGACAACACAAAAAATTAGGGTAATGACAGGACTCGAACCTGCAACCTGAGCATTCCGGGCCTTGCGTTGCGTTGCGAGCGAAACTGGCAAACGCAAGGAACGGAATGCTGAGGTTGCGGGTTCGAGTCCTGCCATTACCCTAATTTTTCTTTGTGTAGTCATTATATAGCATTTAACTTTAATTTAAGTAATTTTTAACATAGAACTACCGTGAGACTCGGGCATACCACATCTTCAGATTGGTCCGAAACTTGTCGAGCAATTCCTCGATTTCGAATACGTGAGTGATTCGTTTGTATTAATAGTTTATTAAGTAACTAAGAAAAACTTTATTGAACGTAAACCGTACCGAATAGTACATTCATCTTCACTTGTGAACAGAAAACAACATTTTAACCTAAAATTTCAGTTTTTGCCGTCAAAATATTTATCGCCAAAATAAAACAAATCGAGGCAGTAAATAGAAGATTCATAAAATGTTGATTTAGATTTTTTTTTTATAACAATAAACAACATTATGGTGGCTTAAACTGAAACTTTTAGGTTAGAATGTTGTTTACTCCTGACATAATGTTATTTTTTTGAATTGGGGTCGTGTATGCGACTACACTGTTCGAGTACATCTATACATATAATAAAATCGTTGAGACAAAAATGTTTGTACGCGCATCTCGTAATAACCGCTGAACGGATTTGAATAAAATTTTCACAGATCTATTTAAATAAGTCCAGAATAAGATAGGCCATAAAAAATTGGAAAAAAGTGGAAGAAGGGGGAAAATTGTATGGGATAAAGTTATAAGACTGTTCTAACACCAAGTCAAGAGTTTATACTTATTATTATTTATTAATTATTAATAATATAAGAAAGAGGTAAACTTTGTTTGTTTATTTGTATATATGTAGGGGTAATCTCTGGAACTACTGAACCGGTTGCAAAAATTCTTTCACCGATAGAAAGCTACACTATCCCTGACGTACAAGGGCTACTTATTCCACGCGAACGAAGTCGCGGGAATCCGCTAGTTAAAAATATTTGTGTACCAATAAAATGAGTTTGTTATTTGACCGGTTTAGTGACTTATTCGGTAAGGCGTATTATAATATGGCACAGTTCATGGCCTTCAATTAACGACCGGACATATACAGACAACTTTGGTTCATCCGCACTTGTTTTATCTTATGATGTAAACAAACTTCTACCATAGAATTTCACTTTTTGTCATCTAAACATTGTTTCTATTTAGAATAAATAAAACAAATCGAGGCTGTAAATAGAAGAGCTTATAATGTGTTGCTTTAGAATGTGTTATTTAAACAACAAGCAATATTTTGATAGCAGAAACTTAAATTTTAGGTTAGAATCTTGTTATCTCTTGTACAGTCAAGGAATTTAATTTCCAACCCACCTAAGGTTCAAAAGCATATAGCAAACTGTCACCATAAGAGCTATAGAGCAAGACGTTAGTTTGACATATCGACCTTAATGCATTGCGAATGTCAGACGATATTTCAACGAAATGGGTAGGGAATTAAATTCCTTGACTGTACAATGTTAATTGACTCTCTGGATCCCAAGATACAGGCTCGGCCTAGTTTGGAGTCTATCAGATATTGCCTACTGTATCTTTCGTATTTTGTTCTCAATAAACAATTTTTCATTTTAATTTTAATTTATGACAACTAAGGCTGAATATGGTTTCGATAGAACCTTCGACAATAATTGATGTCATAACTACTTCTCAGTAAATGTCATAATATCCCACCGACGACACATTGCGACAACGTTCTTCAGTGGCATATGAATCAAATTGATTGACTACGTAAATTTGTTTCGTTAAAATACATATTATACGCGAGCAAGTTGATAACACAATTTTTGCATATTAAAACTGTGCAATCAACTCGTGCGTACTTTGTTCCGGTTAATTGATCACATCGCCGAATTTTTAAACGTTGAATTGTTTTAATGGTTTTACCAAAGCTTGATCCTCTATATTTGTTTGATTATTGCTTTCTTTGTTTCACATTTTTTGACGACTAGCCTTGTGGTTGGTGACCCTGACTACAAAACTTGAGGTCCCGGGTTCGATTCCCGGGAGGGACAAATGTTTGTACGATGATTGATAAATATGAATGTTCGTACCCGATTCTTAGAATTTAGATGTATACATATGTATAAGTATGTATATCGTAGTCCAGTAACCATAACCGCGCCGCTGCAGTGCGTCTGCTATGTTCGCCGAGGCGCACATAGACGACTTTTACGCAGTAAGACGGAAGAAAGTCGCCTCGTTGCTGAAGCGTGTGCGCGGCAGCAGCAACAGCATTGTGGGGATGTTTGCAGAACGCCTCGATTGCCCTATCACTAAACACTGGGTGGGGATTGTGACGGGGCAATTAAAATAAAATCATTGTTTCTCTCTTTTTCTTGAATGTGTTTAATCAATGATGTAATGTATGTATACTAACATAGGTAAATAAGTGTAATGTACCTACTAACAATTATATGGGTCATCTGGCCTGAAATAAAAGATTTTTATTTTTATTTTATTTTTTTATAACACAAGCAGCTTTAGTTGCTTAATTTGGGACCAGGTTAATTGGTGTAAATTGCCCCAAAATATTTATTATTTATTATTGAGACAGCTTTTTCTACTACTTCTACTAAACCGATACTAGACCGAAGAAATAATACGAATATTTGATTCAGATGGAATGTATGAATAGATTAGGCAGATACATCTGCCAATTTTTTTTGAAACCATTATTTTATAGAAGTTTTTGTAAAAGGCCGAAGCAATAAAGCAAGTTCTGATTTATGCTGACCGTATTTCATTCACAGACTCAGATAGTAATGCGATGCTATTTTTTAGAGCATAAAAACTGGATGTCTGGCTTTCCTTGACGAGCATATTGTGTATTTATAACGTTATCGGGACTTTAACGCGTTAAAAGTACCCACGGCCGTTGAAACATGGCCGAAACGTCGAGGTAAATTAACAATATACTTTTATCTACACATATATCATAAATGCTCTATAATGCGTTCAGAAACCGTAGGCAATGACCAGCATTATAACAACCAATATTATTATGAGAATTTTTCTAATTTGTTTCTATATTTGTTCAAATTCATTCTTTATTATATTATTTTAATGTGTACAGTCTATGGATATTTAATAGGTACCTAGCACTAGTAGTTAGTAGCAATGCAGGTCATTGCCCTATGGCTTCTGAACCCATCATAGAGTACTTATGATATGTGTGTGGATAAAGTAATGTATGCAACTGTACATAATTAGGTCTTAAAACACTCGTGTGATCCTATTATGAAACTCGCTGACGCTCGTTTCTTAAAACCACACTCGTGTTTTAAGACCCCTCATTATGCAACAGTTGCATAAAATACTATTATGACCGGCCAGGGTTTAATTTACCCCTCCCTGCAATGCGTCTCTGTCAAACTAGTGTCATAAGAAAGGGACACACATACCTAGGGATCAACTCGGAAAAACTAAACTTTGCGGGTCGTGTTAGGGCCACTGATTTGGTCATAAAGTGCATGTTAGATTTTTAAATATGAAATAGGAAGGCAAACAAGCAGATGGGTCACCTAATGAATGGTAAGTGAATACCACCGCCTATAGACACCCGCAACACAAATAAGTTTGGAGATGCGTTGCCAACCCAGAGGGCTAAGATGGAATACCTCTTGAGTCTGTAATTGCACCGGATGTCTTGCTCTCCAAGCCGAAATACAACAGAGCAAGCACTTCTGCTTAGACGCCGGATTAGCGAGCAAGATGGTGGTAACGATCCGGACGGACCTTGCACAAGGTACAGCCACCCGCAAAAATAAATTATGAAGATGATTCAGTCATGAAGATGTTGCATTTGTTATACCGACTTGCTAAAATTAGTGGATTATTTGGCGAATAAATGAAGTCTGAATCGGAATCTTTGTAGACAACATGTATTTAATAATGAACTGTATTTAAATTAATTGTTATTTGTTAGGTTCTGGAGAAAATTAGACTGCGTGCTATGGAAACAAATGAATTTATTGAACGAAAGAAAAAAATGAAAATTGCCATAGACAACTTCCTAGTGCTGCAAACAATCTTTGTGTATTTGTTCGCCTACTTGCTAACAACGAAAAAGATACACTATATCGTTTGTTACGCGAACGACAGAGATGCAAAGACCAAAACGCGAATACGAATCACTATAAAATATGTTATATAAATAAACAAGATTGCAAATAATTCGCTCAAAGGAAACAGAAAGCATTTACGTGGTATTTCCCTTCCTGTCGCTCAGTACGTCTCCAATCTTTATCCTACAAAGCTAATAAGAAAGGCTTGCACTAGCGAAACAACGTGTCACAGTCGACTTTGCTAGCCGTGCTGTTGTTTAAAATAAACACGTCACCGCTTAAAGCTCTTTCCAAAAGCTTTCGAACTCTTAAAATAGCTTTACGATTTATGTATAGTACAATGACAGGACGGCTAGCACGATCTATCGATTCGCTTCAGTTGCTAAATGTGTATTTTTCAATTGAAATAATGTAGAACACGCACTCTGAAAGGTTTCGCTGAAGCCAGTTTAGGGAAAAGTTCTATGAATGGAAGTTTTTGTGTATATTATGGAGCGAAATTTGGGAAATAAATTTTTGGGGGAATTTTTGCACTGATATTTTTTTACAGTTACGTTAAAAAACACTAAATCCGAATTCAAATATAGGACTCGGAAACGCTGATGAAAAAGCATCAGCGACAGCAATTGATACAGTAATGGAAGCTTTTGCTTAAATGCGTTAACCATATCGCTATACATGTAAATGTAATGCATTTTTTTCGGGGTTTTATTTTTCACGGCCTTCATTTTAAGGGGATTTTTAATAAGGTTCGATGGAACTTTGGATTGCCAGCTATCAACACCGCCGTGCTGAGTCATAAATTTGACTTGTCATCTCGATCATAACGGTTCAGAACATAAAACAGATGATTAAATGCTGGAGGTATTTTCATTATTTTATTAAAAGCAATGATATTATAATGCATAGGTCAGTGACTAAAAGTTATAGAGACTAACCCCTTATTCATAAACGCTACGTTAACATTTGTTAGTTAACATGTTTATGTCTTTATCTATCATTGTGACGTTTGCCCTAAAATGAAAGTCACAAAACATTTGTTAGCTTAAAAAAAATGTTAATTTTTATGAACAAGGGGGTAACATTATAGCAGTATAGTATTGGCCCTAACTGGCCCTAACATGACCAGCCTAGGTTTAGTTTGCCCGTCGCTGCGTCTCTGTCAATCTAGTGTCATAAAAAAGGGACGTCCATATAAACACAGATAAACTAAACTTGGCCGGTCATTTTGTTAGGACTGGAGATTAATCTTTAATAAAGCCTTATTCATCATCATCATCATCATCTCAGCCACAAGAAGTCCACTGTTGGACATAGGCCTCCTCCATGGATTTCCAAAGTGGCCGGTTGGAAGCAGCATGCAACCATGGTTGCATGCTGCTTCCAACAGCGCAGCGCCTTATTAACCTTTCTTAAATCAAATACAAATTAAAAATACTTGATAGAGCATATGGGTAAAGGCAAGCAGTTCGTATGGTAACCCTAAAATTAACAAAATAAATTCGAGAAGTTGCTTATTTCCAAGTACGATTGCTATGTTGTTTCGTAAAAAGGTATCATTTCTCCAAACGTGTATTAACATGACAAAGATCCAAAACATTGGATATCCGAAGGGTCAATTTGTGACGATGTTTAGTAGACATTTATGGCGCCGTCTACAAGCAGATTAGCTATATCATAGACATATTTTATATTTTTTACGTCTCTTTAATTACCTTTAACATCTGTCTTGACATCCATGAGGAATTTGATACTTAGGGTTCCGTGTGTTAATCAAAAAGTATACTTAGTAGGTGCTGTCAGGTAGATACGTAGACATATATGTATACAGATGTATCTAGCACTCACACTTGACCAAGTTTGATAGTGTCTTGTAAGCCCTGGAGGAGAATGTGAATGTGGTTGGCAAAGCCGAGTTTAGATCGAAAGGCACGGTTACAGAGCGCTCGATGATAGATTCATAGATATATTTATTTCGTATAGGATTGTCAATTTGACTGGATTAAATGCAACTGATGTAAAGAATTATACGTGTAATAAGAGGGTTTGATCAATTATTGTGTATGGCTCTTCATACAAACGGGCGGTAACGTTTTCCACCCCACAAACTTCAAACCCACAGGCATGATTTTTTACTATGCTGCTGTGATGCCTCAAACACTTCTTATAGATTAGAAAATATAGAGACTCCATTTTTCTCACTTAACAATAAACAACAATAAATCTTACTCTAAGCTTATGTAAAGGTAAACATTTTTTACTAAATCGCCACCAATAGGGAGAGTGCCCAGAAGGCTGACAGCATTGCCACGTTGGATGGCAATGCTGATTCTTTACACGAAGTATTGCCCAGCCTTCTGTCATGGGAAGACTCTATAATAAGGCGCGCCAAGTTTTTGTAAAGACGGCGCGCACTTGGCCCCTAAAATCCCAGAGTTTTGACCCCAAACGCCTCAAAGTTTTGTGGGAAACCTCTACAGATCAAATATTGTCAAGTCTACAGAGATTATTTCAAAAAACCAAAGCATACAAATCTAGTTCTAGGGCATAACAACAGCATACTAAAAAGCATGACTTTAGATTAAGGTTAGGAGAATGGAAAACATAAGCCAACGTTTAAATGAAGAGCGCTTTTCGTGACTTGGTACACAATCCTCTTAAAGCGTTTTGTTTCGAAGTTTTGAAGTCGAAGTTTTTCAAAAGTTCACATCGCCTTATAAACAGATCAGAGAATAAAAATCTCGAGGAGACCTTATTTAAAAAGGCTCAAAACGTTGGACTAACATTAGTTACATGTTAGTAGGTAGGCTCATTGTAAAAACCGGTAAAAACTTCCATTTAAACTTTAAAAGCTTTAAATTAGTGATGGTTAAGATACTCAAGGGTACGATTTGTTGACTTTCCTGATTAACATTAAAAGTGGTGCGCTTTTTATGGCTTTCTATTTGACTTTTTTATGATAATTATGTAATTACACGTAATTAGTTTTATGCTTGCACCTGCTTTTGATTGAGGTTGAATTAATTGGTGTACCAAAGCATAAAATGCTGTTATAGTCTGTACCGGAACCTAAATCGTTCTTTTTTTTAATATTTTATTTTATTTGTTTTTGATTTATTTAGTTTGTAATTTTGTAATTTCTTTTTTTTTTTTGGAATTAATTTTACTTATTGATTTATTGATTTTATATGGAGATTCTACTATTGAGAGATTTTGTATGGGGAGTTTGTTTGATTTAATCGCTTAAAACTAATACTTAAAATTAACTGAAGATTTATTGAAGATTGATGATTGAAGATTTGGCCAGTGATTCGTCTAGTGGTGATAACCCTTCGTTGTGATCCGCAAATAACCTCGGTTCTTTTAGTGCGTAAAAATGGTACCTATTAAGCTACAGATGAACATCCTACATCTTAGAATATCCTATGATCTACCTATTTAAGTAACGTCTAAATATTGCTGAGGCTATTACGAGCGTGGAACGTGAAATAAATTCAATAATAACATGAGTCGATAGATACTTAGTTAGAGGTTGAATTATAAAGATTATAGAAATAGGCTGATTAGATGTTTGATATCATAATAATGAATTCTAGTGATTTTATTAGCAAATATGTTTTTGTGGTAAAGGAAGTGCCCACTCCCCGCACCTTCCAGTGAGACCGTCACATTACTTCGTCTCTCCTCCACTTTTATTATTATTTAAAGAGAGAGAGACTTAGGTTCTGCCATATTTATGGAACAGTTTTATAACCCAGTATTGATTACAAAGTTATAGAATAATATTATTTCATAGAAATGCATAAAGCAAAAGTATTTTCCTTCATAGATTTTATTCTTGATTATTTCAAATAGGATAAGGTAATTTAGCTTCTCTCTCTGTAGTTAGCAAATATTACCAGCACTTCATAAGGGAGTCTATTGAGAAGAAATGCCGCAAGAAACTCAATAGATTTGACTTTATCAATCTAAAGCAAGGATAATAAGAATCTTTGTTCTTTTAGTGAATTAACATTATAATATCAAGTTCTTGGTTAAAGTCAATAGTATTATTGAAACAGTAAGTACGATGAAAGTAAGTATGCTGTTGATACTTCATTTGATTATAAGTACATACTTTATAATAAAGTTTAGTCCTGTAGACATTAAATAACTTATGTTATTTAAACCATAATATTACTTTCACTAAGTAAAGTATAAGCTTTCTAGCCAAGGTAGGGTTTTCATCTACCAAAAACAGTATACATCAAGTCTATGTTTTCTATAGCTTGAACAAAGTCATATTTTGACTGTAGTGAAGGATATCTGATTGATAATGAATGTATTTGGTCAGACCTTAATATAGGACTCCCCTCCGTTTGGTAGTAGGAATACTAAGCTTGCTTTGCTTCGCTAGGAAAGAACAAATATATGGGATGGTTTTGTTTTATTTCTTAACAATTCCAACCAAATGTAGTATAAGGTATTTTTACTGTAAAATAGCACATTGTTCATGCTACAGAACCAACCAATAAAATCCCATCTTAGGCTAGAATTGCTCACACAAGATAAAATATATTATGGTAAATAGTTGAAGGTAATTATGGTAAGTAATTAAAGTTAAGACCTGAAATAAACGTCTAAAAGAAATTAGGATTTCCATCCGCTTAATGACGAACCTACGCCCTATGCCTACACTTAGAGAAGGTTCCTATTTCCCTAAATTAAGCTAAGGTGTTAACAAATCTAGAGGACTGGCCTCACATTTAAATTTAGTGTGTGTGTGTAATGTTGTTTATTCTCAGTGCAATGAATAAACCCCTAACTCTAACCCATCCTCGATGCAAGGAATGGATTACTATCTATTCTAAAACCCTATAAGATGCGAGGTTCGGGACTACCTCTATAGACCTATACCTAAATCCCGGTGTTACGTCTGGGTTGGGCCCCCACACAACCGAGAGGGTTGGGAGAGAAGAAGGGCCACTGGATACCCCTACACAAACGAGTGAATATATACATATATAGATCAGTACGGTCCACAGCAAGCTGGACCACATGAGAACCTCACTGTCTAGACATCCTCATGGTGGACCAACATTCCCGTGTGTGGCGAGCTCACACAGGAAATTAAACATGATAATCAATAAAGTTTATCATGAATGAAAACCCATGCCCAAAAGAGGCCACATTTTGGGGCATCCAACCGTTTGGATTCTAAATCCAGAGGACTTCGTTGTCACCATGTTAGGTATCCGTCCAAAGGATCGCTCCGGTCGAGCCATGAAGTTAACACTAATGCAACAGCAAAATGCAAGTTTCATCTTGCCAAGACATTTACTTTAACACTAATTGAAGTTAAATTCAAACAAGTGAAACAAATTGTAGGATCGCTGAAATACACACAATACACTTTAGTTTTAGCAAATAATACAGTTAAATAGGAAAGATCTCACCAATACCGTAGCGCAGTTTCGTTCGATTCGGGTGTGAATTATAATAATGGTACTTCAATATGGTATATAACGTAACACACGTCCACACGGCTTGAATGCCAAATAATGAATAATCAATCAAAGATCCTCTGCACGTCTACTCAGTACGCCAGACAACAGTAAAAAGCCCCTATTCTCGCTTCTGTGGTCTATTTATAGTCTCAGAAGAGCGTTTTAGCTTCATTGGCTACTTTAGCATCAGCGTTTTGGCTTCTTTAGCTACTTCAGGGACATTAGCGTCTGCGTTTTGGCTTCTTTAGCTACTTCAGGGACATTAGCGTCTGCGTTTTGGCTTCTTTAGGGACATTAGCGTCTGCGTTTTGGCTTCTTTAGCTACTTCAGGGACATTAGCGTCTGCGTTTTGGCTTCTTTAGGGACATTAGCGTCTGCGTTTTGGCTTCTTTAGCTACTTCAGGGACATTAGCGTCTGCGTTTTGGCTTCTTTAGGGACATTAGCGTCTGCGTTTTGGCTTCTTTAGCTACTTCAGGGACATTAGCGTCTGCGTTTTGGCTTCTCTAGCTACTTTAGGGACATTAGCGTCTGCGTTTTGGCTTCTTTAGGGACATTAGCGTCAGCGTTTTGGCTTCTTTAGCTACTTTAGCGTCTGCGTTTTGGCTTCTTTAACTTCTTTAGCGTCTGCGTTTTTGGCTTCTTTAACTTCTTTAGCGTCTGCGTTTTGGCTTCTTTAGGGACATTAGCGTCTGCGTTTTGGCTTCTTTAACTTCTTTAGCGTCAGCGTTTTGGCTTCTTTAGCTATTTTAGCGTCTGCGTTTTGGCTTCTTTAGCTACTTTAGGGACATTAGCGTCTGCTTTTTAGCTTCTTTAACTTCTTTAGCGTCTGCGTTTTGGCTTCTTTAACTTCTTTAGCGTCTGCGTTTTGGCTTCTTTAGGGACATTAGCGTCTGCGTTTTGGCTTCTTTAGCTACTTCAGGGACATTAGCTTCGTAGGCGCCAGCAAGTCTGACTCCTTATATGGTCATATTTTCAGGTTTGTTTACCTCCTTATATGGTCATGCCTACAGACTTTTGTTCGTACTGAAATGACCGCGCCGGACTAATTGCCTAATGTTTATTTAGCCACTCAGCGACAAATTGTTAACGTTATAGATAGCATTTAAGTAGTTAAATATCTTAAGGTAGGTGCCTTATAGGTGCTTACTGTGCGAGTAGATCATACATCTATTAAAGATTTCCCTACAAAGGGGATTCTAAGTAGCACTACTGGTGCATATATTGTGGCGGGCCATATCTCAAGAAATAATATAATTGATTTATTAATACTTTAGTATAAAATATATTTGTGAACGTGACGGGCTGCTGAACCCAAAGCCAGACCGTTACAGCCAACCCCCAAAATGTTACGCAGGTGTCTAGAATATTATTCAACCGGAGTACATTTTCTAAATCTCAATGTTCACAAATATACATAAAGAAATCTTCATCTGTTTGTTAGAATTTCTCTACATATGTATAACTTCAATTTATTGACATTTTACCCCAAGATTTACATGTAGTGTGTTTTTATACCAAGTCCATAGTGATCACAAAACGAATTGCAATACCAAAATATGATAGATCAGCCATGAATAACCATCAGTCTTCACAAGGAGATTCTAGCTCAAGTGTGGGACACTGGTTCTCAAGCAGCGCAACCCTAATGGTAATGCATCAGTTTATCCAACCCGATCCTGCATTGCTTTTATGGATTATAGATTGGATCCCCCAATACATCCCTTCCTCAAACTAGCTTAACGTTTCTAGCTCGAAAGATACCTATCCGGTGGCCATATATCTATTCGATATTGTTTTCCAAAATCATAACCACTACTTTCTTGGAGAATGTGCGTAAATGAAAATCTTTAAAGAAAAGAGCTGTTGCATTTGGTAAAATACAGATTTAATATAAAATCTGAAATGTGTTACACACCTCTAATGCTGAGTATTCTGGTACCGTTCGAACAACTCCCTCTTATAAATTTCTATTTACGGAGTAGGTATTTAGTCAGGGGTCTATGATCATGTGGAGTAGGAATTCTCTGTGGGCAGCCTAAAATGCTGACAATGTCAAAGTTGACCTGATCCTAACACCAATTCCCACAAAGAATTCAGATGTGGTGCCTCGGAGTCAAATGCCAACAAACCGTCTTCACTTCTTTCAGAGCTATAAAAAATGCGAGAGCCCTCGTAAAATTATCTAATGCCATCTATTAATTACTTCACACACTCCCATTTATTTCTATCTTAAGCAAGTATCACATAACTGCATTCAAATATCTTTCTTCACGCCACGCAAGCAAGTCAACAGCTCAACAAGAAATGAAAACTATAATTTTTCTAAAATAATAAATTATTATTAGGTAACTTTTAATGCCCTCCGGTCGAACAACTATCCCAACACACCAACAATTCAACTGAGTACAACTTAGACAACCAGTGCAGGAACCCGTCCACATTGACGCAACCCCTCTTTTATAGAACCCAATCACATAATAATTATGTATCGTCACACTATATGCTATCTCGCCTACGTACTAATTTAAAATGTTTCATTTTATTTTAACATTATGATTACATGACAAAGCTAAAAGAGAACTCGCATGATGTAAATTTTATTTTTTAATTTTACTTTATTTTATTCTTGATTTCGCATAGAAATAGTTTTATGTTATAGCGTCAATGTGATGACCTTTAGTATTATTTGTATGAAAATCACGAGTAATTATATTTAATATGAAGACGATCAATTATCTACTCACAAAATCGTTGGCTTTGGCTATCGTATTTTAATGCAATAACTCGAGCGGTTTATAACAAGTAGGTACCTCTTATTTATAAATATTGATTGCATGTCTATTTCAAGTATGCTTAAATCTATTCAAATAAGTTTATATTGTCAATCGTACAAATTGGCTAGTTCTTAACCTATCTTTCTCTGAAGGTTGTCTGGAAGAAAATGGCACCTCGAGACAAGACCACCTATTGACCACTTTGTAAACTGTTATGTACCAGTCTACTGTCCCCTCTTCGAGCTTTGTTCACACGTGTGAATTAACACGAAGTACTTGCTGTTATTGTACCTGTTTCGTAATTTACGAATGAAGTCATCACAGATTCACTCTCTGCGTCTTAAATAACTTAATTAATTAACTTAAACATTGTTTTCTCTTACGTTCCAGCTCATATGTTTCGCACCTTTACATTTTCTCTACCGTACTGTCGATTAATCAATAGATCTATATTATACATATCATGTCTTTATTGACCTATGTAGTTAGTATAGGGATACTATGTACATAGTACCCTTTCTCAGAGCGAAATAAATAACACATAGGTAACGCTTTCGGTCCAGTAGTGAAATAGTCTCTAACACTAACTTAATTACTTAAAAATAAGTTTAATTAACTTAAAAGTTATAAGAGGTTTATGTCTCGAAAGTAGTGTTATTGGAGTCGAACCAATACTTCATACATAAATAGCAAGTATAACCTAAACTTTGTGTCGAACCACTCGCTGATACCTAACACAAATCATTCACCATGAACTGAAAATTGGGTCCGAACCAATCACTTGCTATCGCTGCATAATAATAGCATGAGAATTAAAATCTGGGATCAAATCAATCATTAAGTAAGTACCTTTTACAAATAACACAACATGATTTATAAACTGGGATCGAACCAATTCGAAAGTAGGTACTTATCACAAATAACACTAAATAAATTATAAATTGGGGTCGATCCAATTCGCTGTAGGTGCTTATCACAAAACACAACATGAATTATAAATTGGGGTCGAACCAATTCGCTGTAGGTGCTTATCACAAAACACAACATGAATTATAAATTGGGGTCGAACCAATTCGTAAATACGTTACGTATGTTTCGTATATATTATCCTCTGTCTCTTACTCAAAGGTCAGCTGGAAGACATCCTTTTGAACTGATAAGTTTGCCTTTCTACCACTATTTCTGTTTTCCTACCTATTTTTAATCGATTATGTAGCATAAAAAGTTTACATACAACAGACATAAATGCAGCAAGAATCTAGAATTGGGATTGAACCAATTTACACAATCCAGTTATTAGTGACTAAGTAAAACCTAGCGCATTAAAACTTAAAAAGATCCATTATTACTTATGATAAAATTGGGATCGAACCAATTTGCACAGTCCAGTTACTAGAACTTATATATTATCCTCTGACTTTTACTCAAAGGTTAGCAAGTAGACATCTTTTTAATTAATAAGTTCACCTTTCTACCTCTATCTGTATTTACTATGTATTTGTAATCGATTTTGTAGCATAACGAGTTTGCATCTAATATATATAACGCAGCAAGAATTCAAAATTGGAATCGAACCAATTTACACAATTCAGTTATTAGTGACTAAGTAAAACCTACAAAACAGAACCTAAAATTGTTAAGATCTATCATTACTTATGATAACATTGGAATAGAAACAATTTGCACAATACAGTTATTAAAACTATGCAATGCATCAGAACTTAAAATTGCTAAGATCTATCTTTACTTATAACTATGACAATACCTATAAAACTACTCATCCTATTTCTTATCGCAAAAGCGTCAGCTTCCAGTGGAAGCCTTCCACCCAACTTCAGACCATGGTGACCTTAAACCCCGTACCTTGACTTTGATTGGTAAGATACAATTAATTAAAATGTAAAAGAACGAATGCAACACTCGGACCGCGTTAATTATTTTTTTTCGCTTAAATACTATAGTAGCGTACAATCCTATAGACGGCACTAGCAACAGCGTCGGATATCCCCGAAAAGTTCAAACCCAGATACTAATGGTTGTTAACTTAAATGCCAAAAAAGGGGCGTTTACCTTATTTCAATCTTAATAGACAACTTCTCGTCCATCGTAACGATTTCTGGCTCTAGCCTAGCATAGCATACGCATTTCGTTCTAGCTTATGCGTATTGTTTCTACTAAACAATAAAACATACTACCTCTTTTTTTTCTAAAGCTTAATAGGTGCTCATAAAACATAATCCTACCTTGTGCCGGCAGTCGGGCAAAATTTATTTCGAAACGGTACGAGGCTTAATACAATTTACTACTAGTAATACGATTCGATAGCTTTTGTATTTTTATTTATTTATTTATATATCACAAGTAATTGCGAGGTCAAGGTAAAATTTTCCTACTTATCAAAAAAGCTCAGTCTCGGTAGGAGACTTGGCTAAAAGACCTAGTATCCAGGCTAACACTTAAAATAAGAATTAGAAAATTTTAATTAAATAACATAGCAAACGTGGCTGTACGGTTAGAAATCCCTTTGCCTTTCTAGGAGAGCAAAAATCGAAAACCTATAATAAATTTGTCAAAAATGTCAAAATGACAAGCGTCCTAGTCCTAAACGCGTTGTTGATTTCGATTTCATTTGATATTATTAGTTATCGCCATTAAAGAAGGTCAAGAAGTCATTAATTACTTTAACGATGTGTCGTAGCATAATTATGCCGTAATGCTAAATTTGTTTATCCGAATACCTACTTACAACCACACACTGAAGATGGACGCGCTATAACAAGCCGCTTATGCAGTTTAACCATCATCAAACATGTACGGAATACGGATACGTTATGTATAAAACCCCATGAGAAAACCAAAGTATCCCTACCAGTTCAGGTACCTTAATATTTGTAAGTATTTTACCATTCACTTATTTCTTAAGTGTGCAATATCATTAGTGATTGTGAACCATAACCTATACTCACTAAACAATCAATATGCAATACACACTCTCCGATAATGTAGCCTACTTAAAACTAAGTTAATCATGCTCCTTACTTGTTTCAGGAGTTTGAAGATAATAATTGATTATTCTACCTAATGACAAAGGAATGATTATGATCCTATTTTTACTACTACTGGAGGCACAAAAGCTTTGCAACACCTAAAACCTGCTGCCAAAATGTGATATCTATGCAATAAAACGGAACCTAATAATATATCAGTGATTGCTACAAATGCTACCGAGATGTCTTCAAAGCTATGGGAGAAGTTTGATGCTTTGTACTCGATGTTTTATTACACTATGCATTAACCTAAAGTGATATATCTAAATTATAAGTGTTGCCTTCGGATTTTATGGCTATGAATGTTACTAATTTGATAGACATAATTTGACATAGGTGCGTAACTCATACTTGCTATTCCATTACTTGACGAATGTAACCCGTTAATTAAAATTTATTAATATCTTCGCTTTATACCTACTACTCCAATTCTATATTGATTTGTGAAAACTATCACTGTACATGAGCTAATGGAAAACCTTCTGCAATAAGTTATAAAAGTATTTTTTCATACATGAGTGTACGAGGGAGTGCGCAGCCAAGTATTTTCAACTTGGTTGAGACTTGTACTTTCTTGCTTAACTTACTGATTTGGGGAGTTATGCAATACCTTTCCTTTCTCTTTGTTTAAACTGGTGAAATTAGATTGCTAAGGGTAACTTATACAATAAATGCTTTACCTTTTTTATGTTTCCTTATTCATTCTAACTGAACCCTACAACATTGTATGTACATTGCTTGTGTATCTTATTATAATACTGACTTGAAAGATACCAGAAACCATTTTATGATAGTAAAACAGCGTGAGGAAACCTTCAACACATCGGTGAAGTAAACTATAATTATGAGCAAAGTACCATTCCACTCAAAGACCTCACAAGACTCTTCCAAGTCTAGTTTTCTGTTCCTACTTGAACTACAGCTATGTCAAAACAAAAGGTAAGTTTTTTTTTCTACTAATTACGGTCAGAGGGTTTAAACCATACTCATCTTGAAATGAACCACTGCTCATAATAATATCTACCTACTTGCAATCCTAAAACCTCCCAAGTGAGCAATTGTTTACATCCCAAACCCCACCTAATGACTTATGTTATAACATTGTGCACATATTTTTAAGAATATGTTGGTAATTTTAGAATAGAACTTAGAGTATCATAGCAGACATAGTAGTAGTCGTATAATACTTATCTAAAGATTCCCTATAATTTTAATATAAAGTATTATTCTGTAGTTACTAGTTTGACGGACAGACAGAAACCATAACCTTAGGTATTCTCATTTTAAGTAAAATTGCAACCCCCCTTTTTCTCAATTTTACTTACCCTATTTTAATGAAACCGATAACAATTTACCAGTTTGACAGGCTGACAGAAACTTAAATTTTCATTCTACATAGCACTACATACATACAACCCCCCTTTTCTTCAACTTTACTTGTCCTATTTTGATGAAGTTAAATTTTATTCAATTTTAGATAATGCTTATGAACAATTAAGAGTTTAGTTACTTATTTTTAAATTCCTAGCTAACTTAGTCTCTTTGCTTAATTAAATCTTGAAACTTTCTACCAAGTTCACTAGGTGTTATACATATACCCATTCTGTGAATGTAATGTAATCTAGTTAATAGACTCCACATACAACATACTTTTCTTCTTTCACTAAGACTACTCCTGTACCAGTTGGTACATTCCCATTTTCTTGGTTTTGCTGACTTTTCACCAAACATATGTAAATAAGATTTACGTAGCCTCTTTATTTTGTTGATTAAGTAAATACTCTCTTTTAATAAACGGCTAGATAAAAGTTACCGAACGACCAACCAAATCATTGTCAGTCTAGTTTTGATATTGTCCCTGGGTCTTAGTTGTACCTATCGTATTTCTACTCTTAGGCAATCGATTGACAAGCATAAATAACTATACTAAGTAGGTAAACGCAATCGCTGGATGCGAGCAGCATAAGGCCGGTTGCTACAGCAATCCCCGAGAAAGCTCATGACCAGCACCGGGCGTCCCCCAACCGATATGATGATGATGATAATGAAGAAACACAATGAAGCATTTCCTACATAATTAAACGTCTAACATAATACAGCCTACACTTTAATGCAAATAACACTTTACACTTTAATTAATTAGCAGCTGTGCTTTGGAACTAGAGATGGTTAATATAAAGTATAGCATAATTTATAACGTTAAATTTTAAATAACTTTAGCAATTATAATTCTTAAGTTATAAAACTGCCAAAATTATAACGCATTTCACACATGCATTGCTAAATTTTATAATTTAAAACTCGAAAGTTACAGTCGATAGAATAGTAAAAGTTCACAAACACAAACAAACAATACATTATTATTTGTAACGCCAAATACCTTCTGTAGTACTTTAGCAAGCATTATAAATTATAACTTCGTAACGTGATTCCCATTTTAACGCGTTACCATTTTTCAAGTTTCTTTGCCAATAGTTTCGTTATATCATAGCAATTAAAATAGCACGTTATAAAAACTTAGCACAAAGCATTTAGCGTGCTATGTAAATATAGCCGTTATTCACACGTCTATTTGGAACTGATATAGAATCTGTGCATGTTACTAAATTACAAAGCAACCCCCCGTTGATAAAACTTTATAACTGTTGCTTTGTCTAAGACTGCGCCCCACTCGTCTTAACAAAACCTATTTCATAAAAATTTGCAAATTCAAATTACAAACACATAACTGCCCTGCTCATTAACATGATAATAGACTCCAATGAGCTGAACCTGAGAACGATCGGTATCTGTAATTCAGTTCAGATTGACGCAACAAACAATACAATACCGACGACATACAAACATTACAATCTTACTTTCCTACAACCATCTTACTCCTACCTACAATTTACTATGAATGAATAAAGGTACCAATACCAACATAAAATAAAGACTCCCTCAAACGACCAGATGTATCGAGAAACCCAACGTTGTTGATACGTTTACGTCAACTAAGACTTCAGCCACACGTACGAACATACTACCTATTTAACAAACGCTTGTTAAATTCGCATGCCTACTTATTAAATAAAACTAAACCATTAGATACGCAATTTGTTTGACAAACATAAATAAAACGAAACAACTTGTCGAGTCCAACACGCAAGACCCGACAATCACGTCTGACCGTCTAGTTCAGTCGTCTGTACCGGCCCTTACAAAACATAAAATTAATTTTTAAGTTTGCTTAAATACCGATACATACTATAATTTCTATACACGACACGAACTTCAATGAGTGCAATACTGTCGGCAAACATTGAAAAATTTAAATACATTGATTTTGCTTACGTTCGTTTTAAATACGGAATGAAGCGTCTATACACGGCTGATTAAATGAATGCTTATTGGTTTACCCGCTATCTTATCTATGCCTTATTTGTATCTTGTTGATAGCCTACCTGCATTCAGTTTTCTATGGAGAAAAATCTTATTAATGTAATTAATTTTAGTGAATTTACTAACAGAAGTAAATACAGTGCTTTTCTGAAGCAAAGCTAAGTGAATGGAAGAAACATAGCTATAACATCCTGACAAATGATGTTAATTTGTAGAACAAGAGTTCTGCTGTATAAAATGCTTGCTTCAGGTGACCCAAGCATGACCCACAAGATGACCCACGGATGTCCCACGGAACTTTACGCAAACAAGATGCCTAATAATTGTGATTGTAACGCAAAGGACGAAAAATGAAAGTGAAAATTTAATTTGAAGTGTTGCGTGACCCAGTACAACTTCATAAATACCTGTGACGTGTCTAAATTTATAATGAAATTTGGTTTCTGTAAAACGTTTTAAAGAATAGTTTCCTACTTTGAATTTACTCATTTATCTCCCTAATATTCTACCTAGAAATACCATTTTCATGCACTCTCCATTTCACAAACAACAAATTGTGGCCGAATAAATCGACCACTAAATTAAATCAAACAAACTCAATAAAAGCTAAGTATCCTAAATTATAAACACTAAATATCCTAGTCACGGCAAACCACATTGTAGCGGACCCTAAATCGTTCTTTTTTATTTAATTAATTATTTTATTTGTTTTTGATTTATTTAGTTTGTAATTTTGTAATTTCTTTTTTTTTTTTGGAATTAATTTTACTTATTGATTTATTGATTTTATATGGAGATTCTACTATTGAGAGATTTTGTATGGGGAGTTTGTTTGATTTAATCGCTTAAAACTAATACTTAAAATTAACTGAAGATTTATTGAAGATTGATGATTGAAGATTTGGCCAGTGATTCGTCTAGTGGTGATAACCCTTCGTTGTGATCCGCAAATAACCTCGGTTCTTTTAGTGCGTAAAAATGGTACCTATTAAGCTACAGATGAACATCCTACATCTTAGAATATCCTATGATCTACCTATTTAAGTAACGTCTAAATATTGCTGAGGCTATTACGAGCGTGGAACGTGAAATAAATTCAATAATAACATGAGTCGATAGATACTTAGTTAGAGGTTGAATTATAAAGATTATAGAAATAGGCTGATTAGATGTTTGATATCATAATAATGAATTCTAGTGATTTTATTAGCAAATATGTTTTTGTGGTAAAGGAAGTGCCCACTCCCCGCACCTTCCAGTGAGACCGTCACATTACTTCGTCTCTCCTCCACTTTTATTATTATTTAAAGAGAGAGAGACTTAGGTTCTGCCATATTTATGGAACAGTTTTATAACCCAGTATTGATTACAAAGTTATAGAATAATATTATTTCATAGAAATGCATAAAGCAAAAGTATTTTCCTTCATAGATTTTATTCTTGATTATTTCAAATAGGATAAGGTAATTTAGCTTCTCTCTCTGTAGTTAGCAAATATTACCAGCACTTCATAAGGGAGTCTATTGAGAAGAAATGCCGCAAGAAACTCAATAGATTTGACTTTATCAATCTAAAGCAAGGATAATAAGAATCTTTGTTCTTTTAGTGAATTAACATTATAATATCAAGTTCTTGGTTAAAGTCAATAGTATTATTGAAACAGTAAGTACGATGAAAGTAAGTATGCTGTTGATACTTCATTTGATTATAAGTACATACTTTATAATAAAGTTTAGTCCTGTAGACATTAAATAACTTATGTTATTTAAACCATAATATTACTTTCACTAAGTAAAGTATAAGCTTTCTAGCCAAGGTAGGGTTTTCATCTACCAAAAACAGTATACATCAAGTCTATGTTTTCTATAGCTTGAACAAAGTCATATTTTGACTGTAGTGAAGGATATCTGATTGATAATGAATGTATTTGGTCAGACCTTAATATAGGACTCCCCTCCGTTTGGTAGTAGGAATACTAAGCTTGCTTTGCTTCGCTAGGAAAGAACAAATATATGGGATGGTTTTGTTTTATTTCTTAACAATTCCAACCAAATGTAGTATAAGGTATTTTTACTGTAAAATAGCACATTGTTCATGCTACAGAACCAACCAATAAAATCCCATCTTAGGCTAGAATTGCTCACACAAGATAAAATATATTATGGTAAATAGTTGAAGGTAATTATGGTAAGTAATTAAAGTTAAGACCTGAAATAAACGTCTAAAAGAAATTAGGATTTCCATCCGCTTAATGACGAACCTACGCCCTATGCCTACACTTAGAGAAGGTTCCTATTTCCCTAAATTAAGCTAAGGTGTTAACAAATCTAGAGGACTGGCCTCACATTTAAATTTAGTGTGTGTGTGTAATGTTGTTTATTCTCAGTGCAATGAATAAACCCCTAACTCTAACCCATCCTCGATGCAAGGAATGGATTACTATCTATTCTAAAACCCTATAAGATGCGAGGTTCGGGACTACCTCTATAGACCTATACCTAAATCCCGGTGTTACGTCTGGGTTGGGCCCCCACACAACCGAGAGGGTTGGGAGAGAAGAAGGGCCCCTGGATACCCCTACACAAACGAGTGAATATATACATATATAGATCAGTACGGTCCACAGCTAGCTGGACCACATGAGAACCTCACTGTCTAGACATCCTCATGGTGGACCAACATTCCCGTGTGTGGCGAGCTCACACAGGAAATTAAACATGATAATCAATAAAGTTTATCATGAATGAAAACCCATGCCCAAAAGAGGCCACATTTTGGGGCATCCAACCGTTTGGATTCTAAATCCAGAGGACTTCGTTGTCACCATGTTAGGTATCCGTCCAAAGGATCGCTCCGGTCGAGCCATGAAGTTAACACTAATGCAACAGCAAAATGCAAGTTTCATCTTGCCAAGACATTTACTTTAACACTAATTGAAGTTAAATTCAAACAAGTGAAACAAATTGTAGGATCGCTGAAATACACACAATACACTTTAGTTTTAGCAAATAATACAGTTAAATAGGAAAGATCTCACCAATACCGTAGCGCAGTTTCGTTCGATTCGGGTGTGAATTATAATAATGGTACTTCAATATGGTATATAACGTAACACACGTCCACACGGCTTGAATGCCAAATAATGAATAATCAATCAAAGATCCTCTGCACGTCTACTCAGTACGCCAGACAACAGTAAAAAGCCCCTATTCTCGCTTCTGTGGTCTATTTATAGTCTCAGAAGAGCGTTTTAGCTTCATTGGCTACTTTAGCATCAGCGTTTTGGCTTCTTTAGCTACTTCAGGGACATTAGCGTCTGCGTTTTGGCTTCTTTAGCTACTTCAGGGACATTAGCGTCTGCGTTTTGGCTTCTTTAGGGACATTAGCGTCTGCGTTTTGGCTTCTTTAGCTACTTCAGGGACATTAGCGTCTGCGTTTTGGCTTCTTTAGGGACATTAGCGTCTGCGTTTTGGCTTCTTTAGCTACTTCAGGGACATTAGCGTCTGCGTTTTGGCTTCTTTAGGGACATTAGCGTCTGCGTTTTGGCTTCTTTAGCTACTTCAGGGACATTAGCGTCTGCGTTTTGGCTTCTCTAGCTACTTTAGGGACATTAGCGTCTGCGTTTTGGCTTCTTTAGGGACATTAGCGTCAGCGTTTTGGCTTCTTTAGCTACTTTAGCGTCTGCGTTTTGGCTTCTTTAACTTCTTTAGCGTCTGCGTTTTTGGCTTCTTTAACTTCTTTAGCGTCTGCGTTTTGGCTTCTTTAGGGACATTAGCGTCTGCGTTTTGGCTTCTTTAACTTCTTTAGCGTCAGCGTTTTGGCTTCTTTAGCTATTTTAGCGTCTGCGTTTTGGCTTCTTTAGCTACTTTAGGGACATTAGCGTCTGCTTTTTAGCTTCTTTAACTTCTTTAGCGTCTGCGTTTTGGCTTCTTTAACTTCTTTAGCGTCTGCGTTTTGGCTTCTTTAGGGACATTAGCGTCTGCGTTTTGGCTTCTTTAGCTACTTCAGGGACATTAGCTTCGTAGGCGCCAGCAAGTCTGACTCCTTATATGGTCATATTTTCAGGTTTGTTTACCTCCTTATATGGTCATGCCTACAGACTTTTGTTCGTACTGAAATGACCGCGCCGGACTAATTGCCTAATGTTTATTTAGCCACTCAGCGACAAATTGTTAACGTTATAGATAGCATTTAAGTAGTTAAATATCTTAAGGTAGGTGCCTTATAGGTGCTTACTGTGCGAGTAGATCATACATCTATTAAAGATTTCCCTACAAAGGGGATTCTAAGTAGCACTACTGGTGCATATATTGTGGCGGGCCATATCTCAAGAAATAATATAATTGATTTATTAATACTTTAGTATAAAATATATTTGTGAACGTGACGGGCTGCTGAACCCAAAGCCAGACCGTTACAAGTCCCTTAAGTTTAAATAATATCGTAAACAGAAATTTCCGGTCCGCTATTCAGTTCTAAATAAAGATTTCATCTATAGAAACCCAAATTTTCCAAGTTTTAAAGTAACCTCAATCCTGAAGTTAATTTGTTTCAAAAGTTCTGGTGAACCCTAACTTCGTAATTTAATTAGTCACATCTCGCCGTTGTAGCCGAAAGGTTTGACCTGCTGTATTTCAAGCAGAGGGTCATAAGTTCAGTTGTTTTGTCTAGCCTTTGATATTCACGGTTATTTTTGTGGAATCAAATTTCAATTATACCATAAGCTTTTCGGTGAAGGAAAGGAAGAAAATTTTACAAATCTTTTGATGCACACGTATAAAGTACCTAATAAAATGAAGTAAAACACGTTTAAAATATTAGTTAGCTAATTTAACACGTACATAAAAGTTGAACAGCGCCAAACACTTAATATTAAGTACTTACATGAATATTTAAAAAATTACTTTATGGTAAATTCTGTTCAAGCATGCATAGATGCAACTGCTCAAATCTGGAATCACCAAACGCTACCTTATAAGGTGAAAACACAATATATCAAAATACTCGTACGCACGAAAAATACAATACTAACTTAATACATACAAACAAGTCCTTTAAACTATAATGCTACAAATGCACGCTACACTGCCGTCAATTTTCCGTCAACCATCTGAGTGAGGCCTGCGGGCGCTGCGACATCTGAATCTGGTGCGAAACCATCCGTGGCCGTTCTGTGTTCAATGTTTTTGTATATTCTGTGCTATAAATTGCAAACTCATAAAGCGTAGGAGCGATCTCTCCATTCAAAGTCCAACAAATAACTTACGAAGTCTCCCGGTAGTCCAAACAGATCAATCTAACGGAGAAGTAAATATAATCGACAGGTAACGCCTACGGACCTCGCAACAAAAACATTTGCCTACCCATCTGTCTTCTCACTTCGGTAGACATTATAATCTCACGATATTGAATAAAAACCGCCGTTCGACGACAATATTTCGCCATAATGGAGACATAAATTCTTAAAGCAAACCCACCAGATATTCGGTCTTATTTTATCATTTTATCTTCCTCAATTGTGCCACTTCTCCAATGGGACCTCCCGTGGAGGGTGTTCAGCAGTTCATTCATTTAACAAACACCCCCTCTTTTGTCTATCTGTCGAGTCAACGTGGAAATAACGCACTAGAAGAGCCGATTACAACTGCGTAACTGGTTTGAAACACTCAAATTACTAGTATAATTTACTAGTGACCCGCCACGGCTTTGCACGGGTAGAATGGCGATGAAATGCACATAAAATAAAACTCTTCCCTATAAAAATCTCTAAATGACAGTGAAAACCGTATCAAAATCAGTTGCGTGGTATAGAAGGAGAAGAGGCAGAAGATACACTAGATATAAGAATTTCGGACAGACTGGAAACTAAACAGGTGACAGGTTTACTTTATAAAAGGTTTGTAAAGATAAAGAAGATAAAGAAACAAACTGGAACCTTGCTACTCCGCGCAACCAGTGCTGTGCGCGAGCAAAACAGCTGCATCTATGCGACATATGTATTTTTCGTGCAAAAATAACAGCTCAGAGCGGTTACTCTGTTTCACTGATCGTAATCGGAGAATATGTGGTCCGAAGTAAAAGTTGTACTTTTGTATGGACACTCCATCTGATCCGATTTAAACAGTCCTAAGTTTTTCTAACCGCCGTTTATCGGATTCAGATCAAACGCAGTGCGTAACCACTCTTAGCCCTCTTTGTTCCTTATTCTTCTTTTGTATGTACACTCCATCTGATCCGATTTAAAGAGTCCTAATTTTTTCTGACCACCGTTCATCGGATTCAGATCAAACGCAGTGCGTAACCACTCTTAGCCCTTTTTCTTCCTTCTTCTTCTTAAATCATCAGCAGAAGATTGAAATTGAATCTGACGCCACTTGGTGTGGTGTGCCACATGTCAACATCAACAAGCAAATACTTACTAACCAAAGTTTTCAGGCGAAAGCTTGCTTCGCAATAGAAGGCTTTTACGAGAAATTACGGCACGATGTTTGAAAAGGGGCTGATTTAATTAAAATATCATGTTCGACTTTAATAAAACCGCTATATTTACAAGATGTTCTACCTTGCGTATACTGCTTAAATTTTCAATTTACGATCTATAATAGCACAGATTTAATTTGGCTAAAATTCCAATACTTGTTTGAGGAGACATTAACCCATTACTCCTTTTTTTATTTACCTCGGCGTAAGGCTGTCTGGAAGAGACCGCTCTCAAGCGATAAGATCGCCTTTTGGATACCTAAATTTAGGACTTATCTGTAATTCTGTGAAATTGTTAATGTGGTATTAAATAAAGCATGTATTGTGTATAAGTAAAACTTCATAAACCCCCGGCGTCACACACAGTACCGGCGACGTCGTGCGCTTCCAAACGTCGGTATGATAAATGTTCCCCGTTTCTTAACGTTTATGTCACTTACCACAAATTTTCCTTACCCTTCTCTTGTTTATTCATATTCTTCCGACTTTTCCCTGACCATGTTTTGATAATTTTAGTATTTTTGACATTATTTTTGTACTATTATCAAGTCAAGTGGTAGAATTTTTTACTTTATAAATTTCACGAATTTCTAAACTTTTCGGAATATCATATCAAACATTTAATCCTGCCTAAATGAGAAGACCAGATAACAATTTAACTTTAGGTGATGCAATATTTCTCCAAAACAATGTAAATTTCATCAATTGTTTTTATGTTGTAGCTTATGACACATAATTGAAATACAATAACCAATTTTATAAATATTCCTTAACTTATTATGTGAAGAGATGCAAATCGATATCAGAGGGTCACGGTCACAGGTATCGATTAATTCCATCTTCTATCGAAACTGACTTCCACAAAATCCACACGAGCGCTACACAGCCGACGAAAAAAATGTCCCATCCAGTCTCTGGACATTTATCAAGCCTCAATAGGGTGACAATGAGTTACAACGACAAAGGACCATTCCTTTGAACGTTAAATTAGTAGGTCTATAAAACACTGACGCGCCGTCCGTCAATGAACCAGCGTGCACCATGGTGTCGCTAATTAATTAGATGGGCATAAAGATAATGCGGTGATAACTGGCAATTTGTTAGGCTCTGGACACGGATAATAGTAGTAGGGGAGACCGGGATAAAGTTGTATAGCTAAGGATGTAGGTCATTAATTCCAAGATAGAAATGTATGACAAACCTATATTGGTGAGTTTAATTGAGGAAACAATGGTGTTAACAACAAAAAACTGAGTAAAGCTCTGCTTTTTTCGGTTTTGCCAGGACACTTCTACAAAACAATATATTAGATGAATAGACAAAATGATTCATGATGATGAAATGATTCATCATGATGAATGATGTATTTTACATACATCATGGAGGTTGTTAGGCCCATCTTTGGACGTATTTCGGCTGATATAATAATAGATGATGATGCTAATTCTCTCTACCAAAAACCAGCCGTTCAAATAGCTCGTTTCTTTCTAACTAGTCTGTGTTTCAGATCCGCGATAAACGCCTTTTTTCTATAAAAACAGGATTCTTACAAAATTACGTTATAAGTGCTAGTAGAACGACGGACTGTACGAACGAATTTCATTGACAACCGGAATTTATTGACGTTTACTTCTCGTCTTCACGTCCTTAAATGCTACCGTATACGTTACTAGCGTCCACGCCAAGAAAATAGCGTTTTATCTGGGTAACTTGTCCCTATTATTCGCCCCATATTCGTCTCTAAATTATATAGAAACGTAGCGAAAAACAGATGCTGCATCTCAATTTTAGCATCATATGTACAGGTCTTACAGTATTCGGTTTTCGCGTCGCTAGACGTGCTTCTATATTACTCAGTCGAGATGTTTTGGAGGCTTATTTAAGTGAATGCGGCAATACATCGGGGAGTATTACTTTATTCATTATAACGGGAATTTTGGGAGTGTTAATTTACCGCAGAAACATTCTTTATTGTGCTTTTGTATCGCGTATCTTTTGAAGATGTGATCTCGTTAACGAATGCTTGTAACGAACGCGGCTCTGTATTTTTAAGGAATTAATGAAAGAAAGCACTCTTTGGATTTTTCGCGTTCATTTCAACCGCATGCCGGAAATGGTGAGATCAGACCTTTCTCAGGGAATGGCCGGAAATCGTACTGGATCGCGGGATAAAAAGAAGGCCATTGCCTCCGGGGCAGGGGCTAAAAATAAAAAATTAATAGTTAGGTATTTAAGGCACGGAATTTCATTAGATACTCAGTGCCAAAATAGGACCCAGATTTGTAACAAAAAATTACAAAGACGGCTCCACATTTTTCCGCCGGGTATATCAGCGTGCCGGTAATTAATAACTAAAACAAGTAATTAACGTTGTCTACATTTAGCCTTTTTCATTTCGCCGTCTGTTTACGTAAAGGTATTTTTTTATCCATTCTTTCTTATGATGCATGTCTTTAAGTATTCTCCAAATATCACAAATTTGTAGGTATATAGCTCCGAAATAGGTAATTGCGAAGGGAAAAGGATGTATCTATCTATCTAACGAGTGACCAACTTGACACTTGATTTCTGTGGACCTTTGTAAATTAATACTTAAGAAGTGCTTAAGAAGCACTGATCTTTCCAATAGTATTTCTGTTTCAATACCTACCTACTGAATTGCAGAATAAATCATCCATGACTCGGCTACAAAGATTCATATCCATCATGCAAATATAAGACCCTAGGATTCAATATCGTTAGGTTCTTTCGCCGTTAGTGCTTCAATATTCCAGACAAGCTTTTACCTGTGGCTTCCCCCGCGTCATTATATTCTAGGAAGTTCACGGGATAAAAATTATCCTATGTTTTAATCCAAGATAGCCATTTATCTGTCTGCCAAATTTCATTTAAATCCATCCAGTCGTTAGTCCATACATCATCTTATCGCATTTAAAATGTTAAATCAGTTTCTTAGGATTGACACAAGAAGTGGCTACCGAGTCAATGCGAGAAAAACGTACGTCTGTAGTAAGCAAAAGTTGTGCAAAAAGAGGGTAGGACGCATTAAGCCAGTCCCAATCAGCCGTCGCGGCGCTGGCCATCCGTTGCAATCCGAGATGTCAGGAGGGCTTAGTCTGCTAAATATGTGTCAGTGTACGGAAAAGTAGGACACGATGACTTTGTGATAGAGTAGCGGTTTCTGGCTCAATATTTACAGCTGTACAGTCAAAGACATACATAAGTAACCATTAAAAAAGGAACTGAGAGAAAGTGTCACATTTTAAAGGAGGCATATCATATGCAGTATAAAGCTGACTTGTCCATCCCTTTCGAGCATAGACCAATTATTTCAGTTCCCTCTTTAATGGTCAATCAAGTTTGTTGCTGTTTGTACTGTTTGATTTTATCTTTTTCTTAATTTAAATTACTTTACCCAGAGTGCACCAGCCAAAGCATTGCTCTTCCCCCCGGAGAAGTCCATAAGGGATCCGCAGCACTTGGGCACACGAGAAGGAAATCCGAAACGCACCTCACGTTATGTTTATTACATTGAGAAAATACAATCAATATGGGTGACACCATTCCAAGTTCAAATCAAAAGACTGGGCTTGCTGATCAACCCGCAACGTTGTCAGCAGTGGATTACCAATTTTCCAACTCTCTTGAAGTTGCTAGCGCCCATGGGCGGCCTAGTTCGCATCCCATCAGGTGAGCAGCATGCTCGTTTCCATAAAAAAGGCGCTTTCAACATTTCGCAGATACTTTCTAAACTTTTACTTCCTAATATCTTCTTCGTTTACTTGAAATGCTACAGTATTCGTGCCTACTAGCGTTTAATCGTTATTCCGGAAGGCTCGACGGCGCGAGTAATTTCACCCGAACTCGCCGAAACTGTTTTAAACTTTGACGGACTCCCTTATAACGCTTCCCCTTTTAATTTTCCGGGGCTTCAAGTATTTTCGTTGACCTTTTTTAAACGAGCGGAAAAACGTTTCAACGGGAAATTTTATTGGTAAAGATAATATTGAAACGTAACACGACTCTCGGGCAAACATCGCTATTTTTTTGGAGAAAAATTCGGTTTGTTTATATATTTATTTTTTATACATTGTTTAAGTTGTTTTTCAAGGTAATTGATAGTGTCTCAGGTACGTATTTGTTGTGCGGAATTTGACTTTATGTTAACGCCCCATTTAAGAACCTTGACGTGGAATATTAGCTTTTAGAGCGCGTAGTGTAAGTTTTTGTAATATTTCACGTCTCAAAACGCGTTAACGTTAACTTCCCAAGTACTATAAGTAAAGACAGTGCCTCTAGCGATGCATAATCGCAACGAAAATGATTTCCTAGTAATTAAATACTAGAATAACATTTCCTAACTAATCTCAGAGTAACGTAGCGAGTTAACGCGTGTCGAGAAGATTCGTGCTGGGTGCACTGTACTCGAATTTTGAGACGCAACTTATCCTTGATGACCGCCGTAACCTAACGTAGAGAACGCGGTAGAGCCTCACTGTACCCAGTTGCTGGTTGCAGTACAAAAGGGCTGGGTCAATCTGAGTAGTCCCACAATCTTACAGAATACCGGCGTGAAGTAGTAGCTTGCTACTATGTACTGTCAAGGGGATTCCACTCCGCACTGTAGGTGCGCTCGCCGCATTACCTATGACATAGGTTAATCGCAGTAGGTTGCCGGCTTGCCGCGCGCGCGCCCGCTCACTCTGTGTGGCGCGTTGTGATAGTATTACAGTAAGCAGCCCAACCCTAGCGGTGCGCCAGGGCATTGCGCATAACACAAGCAGCTTTAGATGCTTACTTTTCGACTAGGTCAATTGGTGTGAATTGTCCAAAAATATTTATTTAATTTTATTTACTGGGGGACCTAGAGGCCTGGAAAGCATCAGCGGTACCATTGGAATCCATGGTTCTCATAAGCGGCTGTGATCACTTTCCATCAAGAGACCCGCGTGCGCGTTGGCCCACTTTTTCCACGTTTATCAAATTCACATCAAAAGAAATCGTGACTAATGACATGACATGATAACTTGGCGACCTTGTGCTTAAAACAAGTTTGCGCATTAACTTTTTATAGGGCTTTCCGTAGACTTGCTCAACTTACTTCTCGGCAATTATCGGGTGATTTCCGATGTTCCGCGCGGTGCGCCCTACACCTTTTAATATTGTTTACTACCTAAATAAAAGCTATTATACAACGCTTTCAAAAGTCAAAGGTGAAGTCACTGTTTTTGAAAGTTAGATATATATTTTTTTATACAACATAGGACGGCAAACAAGCAAGTGGGTCACCTGATGGTAAGTGATCACCACCGCCTATAGACACCTGCAACAACAAAAGGGAGTGCAGATGCGTGGCCGACCCAGAGGGCTAAGATGGAATACCTCTTGTGCCAGTAATTACACCGGCTGTCTTGCTCTCCACGCCGGAACACAACAGTGCAAGCACTGTTGCTTAGCGGCAGGATTAGCGAGCAAGATGGTGGTAGCGATCCGGACGGACCTTGCACAAGGTCCTACCACCCGCATTATGAATTGCGGTCAATGATGATATAGTTCCATTTATCTACATTTAAGTAAAACAAAAATTTTAGGGCATAATTACTTACCTATGCGTAAGTATTAAGAATTTCATTAAAAATAATCACACTTTTTTTCTTGTATAAGTTTGTGCATTAAAGTGTTTAATGGTGGTGTATGTTGTTTCATCTCTAAGCGGAAGAGGTTGGGTTTTTGCATACGCTAATATATATGTCGCAAAGAGACACAACTGTTTTCCACGTGTGTAGCAAAGTAATTTGTTCCAATTCGTAGGTCTTTCTTCAGAACTCTATGTGTAACCAAATTAATGTGTAAATATTAAATTAATAAAAATTTACTGTTTTAAGACTTATTTCTTTACTTGTTCTATAAGACATTCCTTTTTGGCAAATTTCATGATTGAAAATGCTATATAATGAATGACAACACAAAGAAAAATTAGGGTAATGGCAGAACTCGAACCTGCAACATTCCGGCATTCCGTGCCTTGCGTTTTCCAGTTTCGCCACATTACCGCTACCATACCGTGCGAATTTTTCAATGTTTTTCGTTAACGTTTTAAATTTAATTTAAATGTAAAAAAAATACAAAAAAAACGAAAATTAAAAATTTCGATTACAAACATTTCATGATTCTAGGTCAACAGGAAAAAACCTATAGGTTTTATTTCATGCGAGTATCAAAATATGCGGCATAAGCGGACATATCTTTTGATTGCCTTGACTTGAAGTAATTGCAGAACTGAATATTTGATATCCATTCCAACTGGATGTCACGCGTTCCTGTGAAAAGAGATCTTGACAGACAAACACATATACAGACAGACGGATAACGAAGTGATCCCACAAGAGTTCCTTTTTAGGGGCCACATGGTTCAGAATTTAAATTGGTTGTACACGTATACGAGTTTAAGAAAAACAAAGTTCTTATTTAAAAACACAACTTGCTACGGAGCGGTTTTCTAATAGCCCATTCCAACTTTGTGTGTCATCGCGAGATTGTTTCAGCCTCATTCGTCGTAAATTAAAAGTAAGCAGAAACATGATTTAACATGAGAATCCTAATCTTTGTGCTTGGGGTTCATTTGTTTCAATTCATTTAGTTTGAATTAAGTAGATACTTATAGTACGTTATGAACTGTTTTTAAATTCCGGTCAGTTAAACAGTGCCCAATTTCATAAACACGACAGGCGACAGGTGACAGTGACGATTCGGTATACATTGCTTGCCCACTATGATGTTAAGTCTGTAAGTCTGTAGCGATACTCGTCGACACAGTAATGTGCGGCGAATTGTCACTGTCACCTGTCACCTGTTGTGTTTATGAAATTGGGCCCTGGAGGTCCGTTTTGAAAATACATACAAAAGACTGCCGCGATCCGGTGGTAAGTACCGTAGGTTGTTATCGTCAAATTCTTAAACGCAAATATTTGTCAAATCTATGGAGAATATAAATATAATCGAAACATACAGACCTAGTGTAGCAGAACCTGACGTTGACAGATTTCACTTTGACAGCGCCCCCCGTCGCACCAATTATTAGAGAGAGAACTGCTCGCAAGACTATGTTAAAAAGAAGTATGTTATTAAATGAAAAATAAACAACTCAAGAATTATAAACAAACATTTTATTCACAACTATACACCTAGTTCTAAGGTTTATGACAAATTATCAAAAAACCACGGCTGTAGGTTTAAGGTTTAGAGGGTGGAAAACATCGTCGTTTGTATGGAGAGCGATTTTTGAGGTAGGGTTCAGTCCCTCTTAAGGTAATCTATTGCATAATCTCCTCCTCAACCCAGCATATAATGTTATATATACCAGTACCAGTAAGGTCCGCACGTAATAGGTATAGGTATAGATCCGGTTTCGGACCGCGGTCCGCAATTTGGTGACCCATGGGTGACCCCTAATGTACATTTTTTTTTTATACAACATAGGAAGGCAAACAAGCAAGTGGGTCACCTGATGGTAAGTGATCACCACCGCCTATAGACACCTGCAACAACAAAGAGAGTGCAGATGCGTTGCCAACCCAGAGGGCTAATATGGAATACCTCTTGTGCCAGTAATTACACCGGCTGTCTTGCTCTCCACGCCGGAACACAACAGTGCAAGCACTGCTGCTTAGCGGCAGGATTAGCGAGCAAGATGGTGGTAGCGATCCGGACGGACCTTGCACAAGGTCCTACCACCCGCAATGAAATAAGTTTTTCGAATTAAGAACAGATTTGATACATACTCGTAGACCTTCTGATCAGCCTGGTATTTATATGTAGATGGCGAAGCATCCCATTATTTTCCACGCTTTGAGATGGTATATTTTCTCTAAATTAAATGGGGCCAACCTCGAGTATGGCACATCAAAATAAATACGAATCTTTCAAATCGGTTCACAATTTTGGGGGTTGTAGGGCCAGTTGTGCAAGGTCCGTCCGGATAGCTACCACCACCTTGCTCGCTAATCCTGCCGCTAAGCACCAGTGCTTGCACTGTGTTCCGGCGTGGAGAGCGAGACAGCCGGTGCACTTACTGGCACAAGAGGTATTCCATCTTATTAGCTCTCTGGTTTGGCAACGCATCTGCAAGCTCCTTGGTGTTGTGGGTGTTACCATCCGGTGACCCACTTGCTTGTTTCCCTCCTATTTCATAATAAAAACGGCAGATATGTGTGTATGTAGTATGTTACACACAAAAAATGGCGAGTCAAGAACCTAATTTTATCCGAGTACAGCAAAGCCAGGAGAAAGGTTATGTTTTTAGCAGTCTATGTATGCTATCATATACATTATACATAATGTATTAAAATACTTCTAATGCTAATAGTTAGTAAGAAATTCAAATATATCATTACACTTTTCATAATGATAGTTACGCCTGCTATAAAGCGCATAAGTTTCATAGAATTGGGAGAAAAACGAGGATGCAAGTGACCCCTATGGGAACTAGCGATTCCAAAACTAGTTTTTGTAATTAAAATTTACTTTCGATTTTTTTTACATTCAAATTAAATTAAAATGACAACACAAACAAAAATTAAGGTAATGGCAGGACCCGAATCAGCAACCTTAGTATTCCGCGCATTAAACTGAAACACTGAAAAAAAATGTCTTAATAACAATTTGTTACCAACCAAACTTATTGGTTCAAAGGTTTTGACATTCCAAGATATTTTTTTTGTTGAAAAATGACATTGTTACGGCCTAGTCTGGCTACAAGTTTGTAGCCACGTTACCCGAACGTTCATGGACAGTCCGAAAACGGCATTTACCCGACACGCACGTCTCGCGCCGCTCGGCTAAGCTCGCGACGCGAGTCCAACTTTTACCTCCGTGCATTATGGTTTTTCTCAGTGGCCAGTGACTATTCCAAATTTAAAAACGAATATGGAATGTGTGAAGTGAATTTGTGAGAAACTTGATTTTCAAAGTGATTTATGAATGAGCGAAAAATAGGTACGTGATTTATTGTAATTTATTCATAGCTGATGATGTCTATATTGGAGCAATTTCAATCATAACATTTCGGATAGCTGTAGGAAATTAAAACATTTCACACTCAAGTGTGAAATTGATAAATGTTTATGATAATCACCACAGAAAACTTTTGAATTCGATATTATAGCTTTTATAGTAACAGCGCATGTTATTCAAAAAAATGTTTCCTCCCTTGACAAAGTTTGAGTTAGTATTAAGCAATAATAGGAATAAATTTCCTTTTTCAAGGAATAACCAGTGAACTGTAATTTTATAACGATACATCACAAAACTTTTACCAACTAAAATGAAATTGTACTCGGCCTTCCACGGTCCTAATAAAAAAATCATCGCTTTTTTAAAAGCGCTTGTAATTAAGTTGTAAAACAAAAAGCTAGCGATAAAATTTTGTTACTTTTAGTCTCTAAATTTTAACAAAGTTTAAAATTAAAATGACCAATTTGGCGGCCCTTTTTTTAGTTTCAAGCATATTTTTTTTCTACGAGGAAGAAAATAGCAGTTTTCTGTCACTATAATTTCTAGTTGAGCAATTAATCGTTGGCATCCTTATTAAGAGAACGTTTTAGGACTTTTAGGACATTTTCTATCCTGCCTAATTATGATTTTCGGTTTAAAGAATATTTATTGTCTAAAGAAATTTCAGAAATTTCGCTTAGAAGACAACTAGTAAGTTGTCTAGTACCCATAACACAAGGTTACTTAGCTTGGGACTAGGTCAATTGGTCTGAATTGTCCTGAGATATTTTTTTTATTTAACTTATAGTTAGAAAATACAGTTTTTGCGTTTTTCAGTGATTGTTAAATGTAATAGCAGTTTTTTTTAAATTACGTAGGTTTCAGTCAACTTATAGGTACTTACACAATTTGATTCTTTCTAAGTGCAGATGTTTATAGCGATTGCTAACTACGAAGTTAGACGCCGTGAGTTCGATTCGCAGGAGGTTCAGACATTTATATGATGAACATACCCGATAGTTAATCTTACCTATAGCCACAGATTAACATAAACAGCTTTAGTTGCTTAATTCTGGGTTAGATCAATTAATGTAAAAAAAAGTTCTCTCAAATCGTCTAAAATCAAACTGTCAAAAAAAAGTAGAGTTAAAATAGTCGCTCAGCGGCCCTAACATGTCTGGTATCTCTGTCTAACTAGTGTCATAAGAAAGGGACGCAGATAGAGATAAACTAAACTTGGCCAGTCATGTTAGGGCCTCAGGAGGTGGATTCGTGATCATGAGGTACCGAGTTCGATCCAATACGGTAGCCAGTACCCTTACCATGAGTACAGAGCACCTAGCCGTAACCATACTCGCTAGCGACAGCATAAAACGATTCGAATGGGAAATTGCACAGCACCTCTAGCGCTCACTTAGATAACTAAAGATCGCTAGTATGAGTCCAACGGTAAATTACCTATCGAAATCTGAACGTCAGTGTCTAACGTTTTGTAGCTGTTGCCGTAGAATATTGGTAGCATGAGTCACAAATTTGACACATGTCATCGAAAAATACCATATCGACTATGGTTAACTCTTTCACTGACAAATGGGAGCGTATTTAACCGCTATCGACTGTAGTTACGTAATAAGAATTTTCGATAGAAACTCATGGTAATGGTACGGGTACTAATAACTTTTCCTGACTTATGTTTATTTATTACCTATAGTTTATTTCTTTAGGTACTTAAAAGAAGGTAAACTAAATAAGACACGTGACTCGGCAAATCAACCAATCAAATCAATCTTTTGGGTCTCTTCTCTACAGATCCAAAAGATTGACTTGATCGGTAGATTTGCCGAGTCACGTGACTATTTTGTTTACCTTTTTTTTTTATAAAATAGGAAGGCAAACAAGCAAGTGGGTCACCTGATGGAAAGTGACTACCACCGCCTATAGACACCCGCAGCACCAAGAAGATTGCAGATGGGTTGCCAACCCAGAGGGCTAAGATGGAATACTTCTTGTGCCAGTAATTACACCGGCTGTCTTGCTCTCCACGCCGGAACACAACAGTGCAAGCACTGCTGCTTAGCGGCAGGATTAGCGAGCAAGATGGTGGTAGCGATCCGGACGGACCTTGCACAAGGTCCTACCACCCGCACCTTATTTTAAGTATCTAAAGAAATAAACTATAAGTACTAAGTTAGTAACCAGCGCTCTTCTGGTGAGCGAAAACATCGTAAGGAAACCTGCCTTTGATCTTATATTTCATTTTCCGGTTTAGGCATTTTGGGACCATGTCGCAGTCAACTAGCAAATATTATTTAGAGTGACAGTTACTTCAGTTGTTTATGTTTGACAATGCCAAGGTTCTATGCTTAACATTGCTATAGTATTCACCTTACTTTGCATGCAGGCGAGCCATTACATTACACGCTATTCACTCGCATTAAAAGTAAATTGTTTTGGAAGCAATTTCGAGAGTTGCTAAACCAATTTTGAGAAATGAGGCATTATAACTTGGTCCGGTCATGAACTGAGTAAAAGTTCAGTTTTACATAAATAAATACATCTCAGGGCAAGTTGTATTCCAATTAACTTAACCTAACCTCAAATTAAGCAACTTGAGTTGTTTGAGCAATGTAAACCACTAGACACAGGATAATCGCATACAGGTACTACGGCTACAAAATCAGTACCATTACCATGAGTTTCTATCGATAATTCATATTACGTTACTACAGTCGATAGCGGTTAAATACGCTCCCATTTGTCAGTGAAAGAGTTAACCATAGTCGATGCGGTATTTTTCGATGACATGTGTCAAATTTATGACTCATGGTACCAATATTCTACGGCAACAGCTACAAAACTTTAGTCACTAGCGCTTAGATTTCGATAGATTATTTACCGTTGGACTCATACTAGCGATTTTTAGTTCTCTCAGTTGAGCGCTAGAGGCGCTGTACTATTCCCCATACAAATAGTTTACGCCGTCGCTAGCGAGTACGGTTACGGCTAGGTGCACTGTACTCATGGTAAGGGTAGCTCTACCATAAAACCGAGGCCAACTCTCACTTGACCAGATTTTTGTTTGTATCCTATCAAAGTGAGGGTTCGAACTCCAAGCACGCGACATCGCGTTTGCAATTCTACCTCCGGCCCGAGTCCTATCATCTTGCTATTGTTTTAAATTTAAACTCCACAATCGTGTGCGAATCCAACCCCATTTCAAATTTAAATTTTGCCGCCTTATCTGTCGTCTCAGTCTTATGGTCACATGTTTACTTTGGACCATAGAAATAGTACAACATAGAAGGAGTGTTAAAATTGAAAGCGATATTTTATTATCTGATCTCTTTACTTTAAATGACAATACAATGTGTCAAAAAGAGATGACTACATATTCTAAACTCCTCTTCAATTGACAACCTGTACACGACCAATAGACAAAATGGTCACCTTTGGCTATGGTAATGTTTACATTAAGGTAGTATACTCTACGTTTTTCTTATTAATTTGCAGGTTTTACTACCTTGACGCACACAAAGGTGACCATTTTGACAGCTTTGGCTATGTACACTTGACAAGTACTGAGGCTATATCCATGCTTTAGTCCTTCATCCAAGCTTCGGAGACAGAATGCTTAAATAATATTTCAAATTTCGCCCACTTCAGAGGACTTCTGGCAATCTATAATTTATAACTCCTCAAATTCCTTCACGAAGGTTTAATAGGGACTCGAAAACCAGCTTTGTTTTAAGTATCGAATTCGGTACGTTTCAAAGGCTACTCGAACAAATGTTTTCGTAATCTTCGACTTAACTGGAGTTTATACGGATTTTCGTAGTTGTTTTGAAGTAACTGCAATTAAACTCGGACTTTGGGATTGTTACGTGCTGGATCGTCTTTTGTTTTGTTTACCTCAATTATGTTGAGGCCTTTACAAGAATCGTGTCAGTATAGTAAAGTGCCAGTTCTACAACGCGTTATTCTTTTTTTATTTGCTAAATTGAAAGAATTCGAAAAAAATCTGTTTCTGATTTTTTTGCTACAATCGTTATTTTTTGAAATATCACAGTAAAATGATATGACAGTAAGCAAGCCTCGCGAAAAAGCTTCATTGCAATCCATAGCACTAGTGACGTCACTTTTGTCACAATGGATGGAGCGCAAAAGGAATTAGCGATTACTTTAATACTGGCAACGGGGGGGAGGGTTCCATAACTCCATAGCGAGTCTCTTACAACTACATATATACAGTTGATGAACGTCTAGAATAGAATAATTTTTATTTTTGACTGCAACATCAGCATTCCGTGCCATACGCAAGGCACGGAATGCTGATGTTGCACGTTCGAACCCTGCCATTACCCTAATTTTTCTTTGTGTTGTCATTCATTATATAGCATTTTAAAGGAATTAATCTTACTACACAATTTATTCACATGGTCGTTCCAAGAGAATTTGTCATCCAAAGTGATACCCAGAAACGTTGTTTGATTGGTTTCCTTAATATTTTGATTTTCATATGTCACAGTCAGAGGGCGCTTGTTACCATTTTTATTAATGAACTGGATGAATGTCGTTTTATTCTTGTGCAGCCAGGTTACAATTTTGTAAATAGTTTCATTTATCTCAGTATTGTAGGTGAGGATATCTTGACATGATATCTATGTAAATATTACAGGAAAATAGCAGAACTAGCGGGAATAGTCAGGAAAAATCAAATAATACTACTGATATCATGACATAAGCATTTTTTTAAACCAGGGGGAGGAGTAGTTTAGTTTTTTCTCCCATAGTTTGCATATTGACACAAAAGGTAAGAAGACGAAAAGGGAACAAATGTTAATACGAAGTTTCAAAAGAACGAATCTGTTTCATATGATTCCAAAAAGTTCAGTTTCATAATTAAACAATCTATTCGGAAGCATTGATTGCGTGAACTACCTCTTGCCAAGGTGATGACTTAATCAAAAAAACCTATATAAAAACCCATCAATTAAGTTTTAGGCTATTAAAAGTCGTTAAAGGGCGTATTGATCTCGCCGACACCCATAAGAGATTATTATAGTACGTTCAAACTAAACTACTTTAAATGTCTCAATCTGCCGCCACCAGTTTTTATGTTTTTATATGTTTGCGGGTGGTAGGACCTTGTGCAAGGTCCGTCCGGATCGCTACCACCATCTTACTCGCTAATCCTGCCGCTAAGCAACAGTGCTTGCACTGTTGTGTTCTGGCGTGGAGAGCAAAACAGCCGGTGTAATTACTGGCACAAGAGGTATTCCATCTTAGCCCTCTGGGTCGGCAACGCATCTGCACTCTCTTTGTTGTTGCAAGTGTCTATAGGCTGTGGTGATCACTTACCATCAGGTGACCCACTTGCTTGTTTGCCGTCCTATGTTGTATAAAAAAAATATGTATGAGAGCAGCCATCTCTTTTACTCTGGTCTTGACAGACAAGGACGTATGATCCTATTCCAATGTACTGCGAGACAATTCTGGTGTTAGTGGAGATGAAGTCACACTCGAGATAAGCCGAAAAGAGCTGTCAAATCCCTTCAAAATCTGTCATATTTTGACCCATCTCGAATGTCAGATGAATCTCGAAAAACGCCAGAATTGGGCGCCTGATTACTTTACATATCGTCGACTTACGTTACCCACCTCGTATCTAGAGGAATAATGAAGTTTTAAAAACAACCTCATGTTTACCTTTACTGTGTCGGTTTTCCTATAACAACTCCGTTAGATACGTGGTTTAGAAAGTAAGAGGTATATGCCATGACGAATCCTAAGTGTTAAAAAATCAATGAGGTGTAATAGCTTTTAGTTCTGTACATTTCGTGGAGGTCGTAAAGATAAACGGGGATTTTTATACAATTTTGTGTCTAAAATCACTTAATTATTCAAATCGTTACGAATAATGATGAACTAAGAATGAATCGAGATTAGAATCTGTGGTAGTGCTTATTCCAAATTTGAATTTTTGTAAGGACTACTAGAATGGAATGTCGTTAGTAAGTTGTACAATAAATGGAATATTTTCAATAATTTAGCAATTTATGTTCTTTACAGATAATATAATATTATGTTATATTGTTATGTATATTATAATATTTGTGTTATATGTATGTATGTCTATACTATTATAAATTAAGTCTTTTTTTTTTGTTACCTATTATATTTTGTGCACTACCCACAACTATCTCTGCCTTGCCTAAAGGTTGACTGGTAGAGAATGCCTTAAGGCATTAAGTCCGCCTTTTATTAATTTTGTGCAATAAAGATTAAATAAATAAATTTAATAATGACAATAATGAAATTTAAAAGGAACAAACATAAATGTGTACCGAGAAATATGAAAATCGAGGTTTCTATTGCGGTAGATTATTATTGTAACTAGTGACCAATGTTCAGTAGTAAACCGACGTAGAATATCGAAATTTCGAGTCTTTTTACCCGACGCCTGACAGAAGGGAGGGTTATTTTGTTTACAACCGTTTATTTAACTTGCAATGTTCGTATGCATGTATCTATGCAATGTAATGTTTGTTAATTCTACCATATTAAGAAACATTTTCGTTTGGTATAATCAACCGAAACGCGTAAGCGGTCGTCCATTTATCATATGGTGTTTTTTTTACCTTTTTTAACCCCTCCCCTCCGCCCTGGTGATACGTGGTGAGGCTTAGGACTGACCCCCCTCCCCTATTCAAAATCACAATGATTTTTTTGTACAAAGTATCTTAAAATTGTTTACTCACACGCCACTTTTCGGTTTATTTTACACGCACTTTATTTGCTATGGCTGGCTTTTTGCATAAAGTTTTTATCTATCTATCTATCTTTCTATTTCAAAACTTTTTTCAGCACACTAAGTGATACAGAAGCCAGGCAAAAGCTACAAATGCTATAGAAAGCTTTAAAAATGAGATACAGTATATCTGGTTTTAACATCCATAACTCTTGGGCGCCTCTTGTAGACGCACGTAACATTAAAACAAACCATTTCAGTTTAGTTATTTAAATCCAATCACCAAAATTCGTAGCAAAACAACTCTTCATTTGGACATTATGTTCACTAAATTCCAGCCAGGGTTGCTTTCATGCGAAATAATTAATTACTCTCTTTGACGGTAAATACAAAACAATACAAGTACATGTTTTTGTGTGGGAATACTCCCACGATATTATTTGTTTGTCAGAGTGTAATACACTCTTCGACTAGGTATAGAATTACCGCCATTGTACGTTATAACACAATCGGTCAGTACCGTCTGCATATAAAGTATGTGTACGAAAGTACGGTTAAGATAAAATACACCAATTAATAATGTAAAGTAAATTATTTTTCTAATTAAATTTTCGAATTACACAGAATTTACAATTGACACAGGCCCGTTGTATTTTTTTTCTCGTGACTTTTCGAAAAACAGTGATCATAGAAGAAAACTAAAACCACAGTTTTTCTTACATTTTTGCAACCGAAATTTCTTACGATTTTTATTTTTTAAAGGGTCGCATTCAATTTATTTTTAAATGCTATGCAATGAAAACACAGAGAAAAATCGAGGCTTATGGCAGGACTCACTCATTTTAGATATCTAGTAATACTAGCAAATAATTCGCGGTAAGGATTGCTGAATAATCGCTATTCGATTATTTTCCGTGAGTTAACACTATTCGCAACATCAATAGTCAACCTTCTAATTAGTAATAATGATGAAGATTATTTCTCTGGTGGCGCACAATCTGTGCTAATAATATGAAACTTAAGTACCTGCTATAGCACTGTATAGTAACCCCGCTTCCATAATACACAAAAGTTTACCAAACTCTTTTAACTAAAAAACGTTTTGATCCTTTCATTCGAAGTCAAACGTTACAATGACAGTTTGGTTTATAAGGAGTAAGACCTTGGATGAAGGACTAAAGCATGGATATAGCCTCAGTACTTGTCAAGTGTACATAGCCAAAGCTGTCAAAATGGTCACCTTTGTGTGCGTCAAGGTAGTAAAACCTGCAAATTAATAAGAAAAACGTAGAGTATACTACCTTAATGTAAACATTACCATAGCCAAAGGTGGTTTTTGACACATTGTATTGCCATTTAAAGTAAAGAGATCAGATAATAAAATATCGCTTTCAATTTTAACACTCCTTCTATCCTGTACTATTTCTATGAGTAAGACTCGACAAATAAACTCTTGACAAATTCCAGCGACTTTCATTTCATACGTTACAACGACAAGGTTCTTTATTGTTTAGGTACTGCTGAGGCTGACTTTACAAATTTAATATGCCTCTTCAGGCAAAAGTGGCGCTTATTTTTATTTGGATATAAAAGGATATCGTGACTAGCGACAAAGAATCATAGTGACTACCAATTCACTATAATATATGTGCTTGTCTCTGACAACATTTAAAATATATATATTTGTTAATAAAATTAAATCACAAAATTATAGCTTAAGTGGTAATTTCGAAAATGTTAACTATTTATAAATGACAAATGCGAGTAATTTGAGTCCTTACAAAGATTTTATGAAAATTCCTAATAAATTACGCGATGACAAACTCTAAAGCAATTTATTTTCTAATTCTAAAAGCTATGCGCTATTTACTAAAACTAAATGAACTATTTTTTTACATATTAAAGAAATAAAGAAAATATGTTTACAACATTATTTAGTGATATATTGTGTATCGAATTACATAATTATAACGAAAACAGCTTTCAAGATCTTACTTATAATTTATGATTCAAAACAGTCGTAAAACTATAATTATAGGAAATATAAACCTCAAGTTAACGATATACAGTCGACTTCACATAATTTACGTATACATTATTTTTGTACATTTTGGATATAAATGTATATTATTATAATTTTTGTTTATTTTTAGATCAAAACACTTCATGAATTTGACTTGGTTCTCATGAGGACGGCCGGATGCATATTTTAAAATATAGCGGACGCGCGCGACTTTGTTCGTGTAAAATGCCTATAGCTTATGTCCGTCAGCATTGTATGCTTAAATTTAACAAAAAATTTAAACAGTTTAACCAATCATAGACGGTCCTGGGTCAAAGTGTAAAAAGTAACATGATGTAAAGGGAAACTGGAAAAAGAACGCGCCGAGTTCAATTATTTCACCTAAATCTGCGTAAGATACCCGAAAAACAAAAATGTTTTTTCCCCAACAAAATGCAATTTGCAAGGATTATTTTGTTAAGGATATTACAAAAATCTGTTTAACCATCCACGAGCAACGTATTACGTGACTGAAGTCATTACCGGCACATCTGTCAAAGCTTAACGTCTTAATCGACGGTGTTTGACGGCTGCCACGTCAGGGCCTGTCAAAACACAATGTGTTTAAATTGCGAGGTCATTAACCTTGAAGCACATTATATTCGTACTTGGTCTTAATTTTTGTAATCGCTCAATCTGGACATATGTTTTTAGAACGTGACTTATTCTTTGACTGACAAGTAGCTGAAGTATTATTTATTTTATTGATTGAAATATTGATCCTTGTAATCTGATCTTGCCTGGTTCTCCAATTTTTAAATTTAAAAAATCAAAAAGAACAAAAAAATGCGAAGCCTTGCAATGAAGTCATGCAAGGTGCTAGAAAAAAAAGTAGGTGGAGTTTTTCTAGGTGGGTTTATTATGCCGCATCGGTGACTAATAGTCGTTCGACTCGCCTGGTGTTAAGCAATTACTGCAGACTATATAGACGACCGCATCACTTTTAGTATAACTCGCGCGTCGCCGACCCCATAAAAACTTTATTTTCCATTTGAAGACCACCATTTTGTACTTCGTTGGAAATAACCTCATTGATCCTAGCAAGCCCGCCCAACTTAAATTTATGTTTAAGTGCGTCCCTTTCTCTTGAAACTAGTTAGATAAAGCAATAAAGTATTGAGATAGAGCCACAGGGAGGAGAGGTATAAATTAAAGTTGTTTTATAATCGCGACTTAAAACATAATACTTACGTTAACTTTTGTTGAAATATGCATTCTAATTTTGAAAAAAAAATTTTTTGAAAAAATAAAAATAAAAATATGTTAGTTTTCTTCAACAGGTATTTATAAGGTAATATTACGTTTGTGATTGTTGAACAAAATGATCAGTTGAATTGAATTATAAAATATCAAAAATATAACAAATACTTTAAAAATATGTATTAACATTTGCACGGAAATACAAGTAGATCTATTCCCCTTAACTGATACATTAGGTAGATTAAGGCAATCAATAATATTTCTTATCTACGGAGGCTACCTATAGGTCTAGCCCTCTCGCTAACCCTGATGATAGAGAAATCGTTAGGCAGATTTGATTGGACGTAGATTATTCTAACCAAGCTTTTAGCATAGACAATGTGTCTACAATAAGCTTCTATAGCACCAAAAACAATTAAGCACTTTTTGTAGAGAGCACAGCGCTGTAATATAAGTAGGTACAGTCAGGCTCAAAAGTAGCTTAACACTTAAAGAACCTTGTCGTAGTAACGTAAATGAAAAGTGAGCTGCTTAAATTTGCCACATTACTGACAGCGACAAGGCACTAAGATGTTTAGCCACTTCTGAGGCTGACCGTACAGCAGGGGAAATATATTCACGTACCACCTTAGAACCCTATGGCAATGACGCAACGCGTTAAACGCCAGGCTATGTCATACAAATGTCATGCGTTTGTCTCTTCGACTAGGTTCTACGGTAGTATGTGTTTCAATTTCCTTGACTGTACGTGTCGCGCATGTATCACACCGTCGCAGTCGCAGATGTGGTGGAGCATGTCTGCTGAAAGACCTCGTTGACCAGTTGCTCGCTGAAGGTGTTCAGCTGCAGTCACGACACAACAAACAACTATTATAAAAAAGGACATAAGAACTCTCCTCTCTCTTATTCAGCCCGGTGCTCAATGCTGAGTGTAGCCCTTGGATTTCGCCATCTACTTCGATCTAAAGGACGTTTTTCCATTAGCCCGCGACCGTTGCCGGGGAAGCAAAAATGTATGAAAATGTATGGCTCGCTTTTCCACTTACCGGCGCCGGCGACGGCACGGCGTTGGGTCCCGCCAGCGCCGTCGCCGTCGCCGGGGTAGCAAACTTCCCACTCGGTACTGGCCCGGCAAAGCTGCATGTGTTTGTATATTAACTGTAGCCGTATGCATGTGTGAGTGCGCGGGGCGGGTAGGAGGTCGCAGAGCGGTGGGAGAGACCGGGCGTAAAACGGCATCGACGCCGGCGCAGTTGAAAAACGAAGCCCCGGCGCTGGTGCCGGTGCACGGCCGTGCCGGTGCCGTCCTGGTGCCGTGCCGGCTAATAGACAAAAGCCCAGAGCTTTCTGCATCCAGTTCCTTCCCTCGATCCTCGCAAGGTCGTCGGTCCACCGCATTGGTTATCTGCTATATTTTATTGTTAAGTTTGCACGGAACCCTCTATACGCAAGTCCGACTCGCATTTGGGGAGTTTTAACAAATTAAAGTTGTTATTATGTTTCTAATTCCATTAATAACTTTTATCGTATAAAAAATCTAAAGTAAATTTCGATTACAAAAAAAACAAATGCCACCATCTTTCGTCAGCTAACGGGCATTCACAAATGACCAAGTTGAATGAGATAACTTAATTAAGTTTCTCATAGATGACACCGAAGGTAAATATACCTAAAAAAATCAATAATGTAATGCCGTAAAACTAAACATATTAAAAAATTCGCAAATTATGGTAATGGTAATGTGGCGAAACTGGCAAACGCAAGGCACGGAACGCTGAGGTTGCAAGTTCGAGTCCTGTCATTACCCTAATTTTTCTTTGTGTTGTCATTATAGGTATAGCATTTAAATTTAATTTGAATATTAATAACTACTAGAATCACAAACGGAAAGTTTGATCTAGAGTAGTGCCAAAACCCGCTCAGCTAAGCATAAATGATAGTTACGTCAAGACAGCTACTGGGATTCTTATCTAATTAAATTACTCTGCTTCGTATTACGCTTTACCTCCATGTTTACCAAAGCTTAAACGTGCTAAGTTGTAAACAATACAAGCCATTACAGAAGCCCCCAACACAATGCCGGAGCAACCCTCACTTCGGAATACAGCACTGAAATGTAACACTTTAATTGGTTTCCCTTTAAAACACCTTGTTACTTAATATCTACTTAATGTCATTTTCTTTACATAATATAAAATAAAGTCGCTATACGCATTCGTTTGTCTTCCTAATATATTCAGCCTACCAGCGCTGCGCTGCGAAAATGGCACCTGCTGAGAAGAATTCCAAATATAAACCCTTTAAATGTAGGATTATGTATTCAACAAAGTACAGTAGGTAGGGGAAATACATTCACGTACCACCTTAGAACCCTGTCGCAATGACGCGACGCGTTAAACGCCAGGCTATGTCATACAAATGTCATGCGTATGTCTCTTCGACTAGGTTCTACGGTGGTACGTGAATATATTTCCTTGACTGTACATATAAATATGAACAAAAACAATACAAACACTAAATACCTAAGACCTAAAATAAACCGTTTAAACCTTTTTATTTTAATGTTCAATGTTTTGTTTATAAGCAAAGCGATGATTTGCATGATAATAAATAATAATATTTTTTACAAGTTGAATTCGTTATCTTTTTCACATAATCACCGAACACCATTACACGGAATTTTGCACCACTGTAACGATGACTGGGCTAATAAAAAACTAGTGTAATACATTCAGCCGAAGTTGTTTTTGCTGTTTACTAGCAACGTTTCAAACTAACGATTTAAACTCTGTTTCAACGTGTATAAAGCTTACATGGCCAGCTTTTCCAGTCGCTGAGTCGGCTCGTTCGCTTTGCATGAATTGGGCAAGAAACTTGAAGCCTACAAAATCTAGTTGCCTCAAAACCCATGTCACTTCTGACACATCTAGATCCTTGTGATGTTTACTTGTGATAAACCAGAGAATGTTTAGCTAATTCGTGTGAACAAACATTTGTTTTAAAAGTACTTAATACGAAACTGCGTCCCGCTGAAAATTTAATTTAGATAATCTTTGCTTTAGGATCAGTATTAGTTACAAAACTGTTTGTCTAATTTAAATGGGTGGTAAGACCCTGTGCAAGATCCGTCCAAATCGCTACCATCATCTTGTTTGCTAATGTAGACTTTCCCGATTGGAGAGCAAAAGATAGCCGGTGAAATTACTAGCACAAGAAGTATTCCATCTTAGCCCTCTGGGTTGGCAAAACATCTGCAATGTCTTTGGTATTGCGGTTGTTTATGGGCGATGGTGATCACTTACCATCAGGTGACCCACTTGCTCCTTTTCCTTCTTATTTTATTAACAAAAATTGCATTTTCCTCATAGGTATGTAGAATGAAAAGTTTGAAAACCGTGTGTTACACGGTAACAACATTATTTTCGTTTTGCATGGGCCGTAACGCTCGAATACCTCGCTACGCTCCGGATTCTACTTTGGAATCCTTCGCTTCGCTATGGCTGGATTGAATAAACCGCACACGTCGTAAATATATCATTTCACTCCCTCGGGACACAATCTTCTATTACTGCTCCAACAACAACTCCCCGATGAGCTCTGGAAACATTACTTCCCATACAATAACCTACGTTTACGTTTTGAACGTTAAACAATTTGCGGGGCAAACTGGGTGAGGGATTTACTGATCGGACGGGTGGTAAGACACAGGTGCAAGGTCCGTTCGGGTCGCTACCACCATTTTGCTCGCTAATCCTGCCGCTAAGCAGCAGTGCTTGCACTGTTGTGTTCCAGCGTGGAGAGCAAGACAGCCGATGTAATTACTGGCACAAGAGGTATTCCATCTTAGCTCTCTGGGTTGGCAATGCATCTGCAATCTCTTCGATGTTGCGGGTGTCTATAGGCGGTGGTGTATACTTACCATCAGGTGACCCACTTGCTTGTTTGCTTTCATATTTCAAAAAAAAATCTGTAAGAAAGAGGAGGGTTTGCTGACGTGCTGTATAACTCTTACTGCTGCGAGTCGAACTTGGTACCTTTGGATTACGTGTCCACTCCCTAAGCCTCTAGGCCGCCAACGTGTTTCAGAATAACACAAATCTCCTATGAATGGTTCTGGGAATTATTGTAACTACTGTGTATTATACATTTCTACTAATTGGCTCCCTCTATCATATCTCCGAAAAACTATTCACAAAATCTATCGACTGTATTTGCTACCGAGAATGATATTTTCTTAGAAACCATTAATACATAGCTACGTTTATAAAATAAACCTAATTCTCCGAAACAATATAACGACAAAAACTGCTTCCCTTACTACATTATGGATCTTCTATCTACGAGTATTACATAAAACTGAAAACTAAATTTTTTGTTTTTTTTTTTATAATTAGAGAACGACTGCACTGATTGTGACGGAATTTGTGTACCAATCGAAATAGAAGATTACTGTCCAGGTAGACTACAAAACAACACAAGTATAGACACGAGCGCAAAGCTAGTACTATTTTTTTCCAATAAAGTCGATAGATCTGTAGCCATCAGCTATCTGTTTAGCGCAGGACTTATTGTTATCTATAACAGAGCTTGAGACTATTCGACACTGTCTGAGTAATATGGAAACGAAGTGGAAACCAGATAAAGTATCTTTACCGCCAATACGTAACAGCTTTAATACAGCATCTGGTTTTTCGACGATTTCTACCTTTTCATTTCAGCGGTGTCGGACAAACTACGGCCGTAACATGAATGCGACAAGCTTAGTTATCTCGTAGTGCATCTCTTTCTTATGATTCTAGTCAGATAGAGACGCAATTTGGGTTAAGTTATCTTAAAATGTTCCTAGTACTGATGCTACTGCTCCACTATCAGACCAGAACCAGAATTATTTAAGTGTGAAGCATTGATACACATAGATATACTTTGTTTTGCCAGAAAATATGACATACAGTCAAGGAATTTAATTCCCTACCCATTTCGTTGAAATGTCGTCTGACATTCGCAATGCATTAAGGTCGATATGTCAAACTAACGTCTTGCCCTATAGGTCTTATGGTGACAGTTTGCTATATGCTATTGAACCTTAGGTGGATTGGAAATTTAATTCCTTGACTGTACCTTTAGCTGCAGTTGACATGCAGCATATTTATATTCGTAGACTACTTAGGTATTGTCGTGTTATTAATTCATAAATGATTCTTTGTATGGAATAGGATCCCACTACAAGTGGGCCTGACATGACCGGCAAAGATAAATTTATCTCTATGTGCGTGTTTCTTATGACACATATGGCAGAGGTGCAGAGAGACAAATTGAGACAAATAAAAACCTAGGCCATCATGTTAGGCCCTGATATGATGTCGATAATTTTGAAGAGATGCCTGGAACTACTAGCTCAAGGGTTCACATAGAATAATAAGCATGGGAACCAATAACCTCTCTAAAATGTGTCAAAGTTTCTTATGAAATTGAAGGAACGGTTTCCCAGCGGTTCGGAAATGACGAGCGATAGCATCGCGCCGAGACAGTGACATAGCGGAGCGTATCAGCGACAGACGGGCCGACAAAAGTTTTATCGAGCTTCTGTTGACGATTGAATAAATTTCGAGATGTTACTACGTTCATATGTAATAGGCCTTCTTTCTTTGTAATGTGTTTTAGTAACTATTTCAGTATTCATGTTTTAGATATAGGTCCCTATTTAGTTTTTATGTCGTTTATTTTGATTGGCTTCCTAGCGATGCACCCTGTATTAAAAATTGGCATATTTTTAGGCTACAAATGCTAAAGTATCTCTAAATTAAGTTTTTTTTTGTTCAGTGCAGCAGTAAAGTCTATACTAATTTCCTAAAGAACATGTTTTTATCTTCATTTGTTTAGGTTACGCAACGGAACGGAATTCTTTAATATGTAAAGTAAATGATGTAACAACAAACACTTGACATTTTACTGTCTTAAAATTTACACGTTTTTACGCATATTGGAATAATAACTATAATTCATCACGGAACTCCGTATAATCTGATCAGTAAAGGTAATTAAACCGTCTCCTTAAAGTTTTTTGTAGCGTAGTAGATATAACAATTAAATTAAACGTTCTGAAATAAAACTTAAACGCTTGCTCCTTCATAAAATAAAAAATTGATTGCTAAATGAAGAATACTTTGCTCACATTCACTAAACTTTTGGATTACTCCAATTAACCGCAATTTCCTACAACAAACAATTCACATTTGCCAAACATAACATCGACCGAAGGAAAAAAAGTACGAAACAGAAATGAGGTTTGGCACTTCCGCGGGAATTTTACGTGAAAAGAAAATCCCGTTTACCCGGAATATATATGATAACGCTGACAGCCCTAAGTCCGCCAAACTTATGATCGTGTACCAAGGAATGGGCTTTAGGCGTCTATTTCCTTTGGCACCTGCAGCGAGAGGAAAAGATGTAAGTCACTTTTGTGTCGATGAATTTCAAAAGTAGGCAAATCCACTTTTTAAACTTTCCGAAATATTTATTCTGTGTGTAGGTAATTGACCTATCCCACAACTCAGCAAAACTAGTACTAAGGATTGCATTGTAGCCAACGGATATACATACTTATATACATAAAATTGCATTTGTTTACGGTGGTACAGCCACACTGTACCTAGTTGTTGCTTACAGTACGAATCGACCGGGGTAGTACAGAATATTTGCGCAAAGTAGTAGCTTGCAATGTCTGTCATTTGATGGCTAAGAGACTCGGAGGCCTACGAGAGGGACCTGAATCCCGGTAACGGATTGGCGATTATCTTGTGTTCGCTGGCTCTCGCAAGCTCATTTTCCCCCCTTCCACATTGAAAAAAGCATACTCATGTTACATCCGCGACTCAGGTACAAACATTCATATTCATCAGCCGAATCCAGGTGGCCACCGCTAACTCCGTAGTCAGTGTCACTTCCGATAATTGTCAATCCAGTTATCTCATCTAAACTTAGACAAATTTCACTTTTGAATCCATCATTCATTTAAACGACATTCCACTGAAACAAGAACCTCAACGAGGTTTGTTGATATGGACCTCCGCAAGGTAACGCCTGAATCTATTTTTTTTATGAAATAGGAAGGCAAACAAGCAAGTGAGTCACTTGATGGTAAGTGATCACCACCGCCTATAGACACCCGCAACACCAAAGAGGTTACAGATGCGTTGCCAACCCAGAGGGCTAAGATGGAATGCCTCTTGTGCCAGTAATTATTTGAAGCTTGTATTTGATTTTTTATTAGGTTTTTGTTTTTGCTCTTTCATTACAACTGCAATAGATAACTACTAGCGTCAAAGGTACAGATTATACTCTTAGAGCAAATTCTAAAACATAAAGTATAATTATTCACACATTCATTAAACGTACCTAATTATTAATGTAAACATGAAAATTACATAAACAAAGCGGTTAAAATAAAGCACAAAGGGGAACTTATTCTTCAACAGAAAAGTTCTCTACAGTTTCCAGAATTTCATAAAGATCAGTTAAATAGTTATGCCGTACCGGTGAGCCGTCAGTTACAGATGCAAAGGGAAGGATGAACATTTTCACAAAACTTTTAAAGTATTCTTCAGATTTTTTCAGGTTCGTTGGATAAAATGTATTAAAAAATACAGCTGGGTTAAATATTTTAGTTTAAGCGGGCCTTAGGTTGAATAAGTTTGTCGAAGAAGATATAAAATTAAGAAGGTCCCGGAAACATCGTTTTGTATTTTTTAAATAGTGTTATTAATTATTTATTACCCGACTACGGCAAAGCCAAAAGGAAGGGTTACGTTTTTAGCAGTCTATGTATGTATGTTTGTATTTACGGATGTTCCATTGTAGTGCCTTAACGGCTGAGCCGATTTTTCAGTATTCGTTTTATTTTCTTCGTTTTTGTTTTTTATTTTTATTTTAACTAACAATTTTTTACGACTGCGGTGAAAATTTACATAACTTGGGATAGGACAATTTATGAATATTTATGAATAATGTAATTTAATTGAGGAGCAAATAAAACTGAAGTTCTTCACGCAATGATATCTAATGCCGGATACCCATCGAGAGCATTCGCGTGTAATATCACTGCACAGATTTGAGCATTACAGAGGTACATTAAATAGCCCAAAAGCTAGTAAAAAAATGTAACAAATAATCTGTCACATTACAGGCAAATGCTCGCAGTAGATACCCTGCTGTGACAGTCTTCTGAAACAGTTTAATCAGATTTTTATTTTATTTTATTTTATTTATTCGGGGTATGACCGAACTAATCGGGAATAAGAAAAATGGAAGTGCACAGGTTCGTGGTTGAGGAAAAAAGCCATTTAATAACATCAATCAATGTCATACAAAAACAGTAAAAAGCTATAAAAAACTACAATAAAGAATAAAAAGGTTGTGCATCTTGCACATTCTCCCCTTTTTTGTGCAAGAAACTACAGCTTTACTAGTTTTCTTAAGGGGCGTCGCAAAGTCCCGGCTGCAGTGGTGATATCGGCAACCCTTACTGTACGGTCTCTGCCCGGGAACAGGGCGGCCACGCGTCCTCTGGGCCAAGCGCCCCTCGGCAGGTTGCCGTCACAAATGAGGACAAGGTCGCCAACCGCTATGGTGGGAATGGTGCCCCCTCCTCTTCTCGGTGCCAGTGTGGGCAGATATTCCTTTAACCAGCGCTGCCAAAAGTGATCCGTTAGCCTTATCGCCCTTCGCCACCTGCTTCGGCTCAACAAATCTGCGTCGCTTAGTGTAGCAGGAATCGGGGCTCCGGAAGATGCGCCGAGAATGAAATGTGCCGGAGTAAGCGCCTCTGCACCTTCGAGTGAAATGTTGGTAAGAGGGCGGGCGTTGACTAAGGCTTCAGCTTCCGCCAGCAAAGTGATCAGCACTTCTTCATTTGGGGCGCGTTCTCTTAGTGTCACTTTGAGCGCCTGCTTAATGCTGCGCACCAGCCGCTCCCACGCTCCGCCCATAAATGGTGCTGAAGGAGGGATGAAACGCCAGTTAATCCGCTCGTTGGCCGCGAAATCAGATATGGAGTCGGCATATAGGGTCCGTAGTTCTCTGTTAGCTCCGACAAACGCTGTCCCATTATCTGAATATATTTCAGCAGGCGTGCCGCGGCGCGCTATGAAGCGGCGTAGACTCATAATGGCCGCATCCGCCGTGAGGCTGTTCACAACTTCAATATGTACGGCGCGCACAACAAGACAAGTGTAAAGGGCGACATACCGCTTCTCTCTTCTTCGGCCCACTGCCACTTGAACTGGTCCAAAATAGTCCAGCCCGACAAAGGTGAATGGCCGTCGATGGTGAGACAAACGTGCTTCTGGTAAATCACCCATTGGCGGTCGGAAGACAGTAGCACGACGAAGTTTACAAAACTGGCAGTCATGAGTGACGGAGCGGACGGCGTTTCTGAGGCCTATGATCCAAAAGTGTTGGCGCAGCTCATTAATAACCATATCATTGTATTGATGGGCTGACTTTTGGTGGTATCGCAGTATGAGAAGTCGCACGGTCGGATGTTTTCCATCCAGGATCATCGGTCGTTTCATATGATCAGGTACATCTGGCGCAGCCACAATCCGACTGGACATCCGCAATTGATTCTGGTCGTCAATGAAAGGTGACAATTTAAAAAGACGACTCTTGCGTGGCACCTCTTCTTGGTTTTTGATACACAGTATGTCTTCTCGGAAGGAATCAAGTTGACTCTGACGCAGAATATGCGACTCTGCCAGCCGTATGTCATTTGCAGTTGTTGACGAATCAGTTGAGACATTAAAAGACCACGGAGAGGATGTGCAAGGACTGATGCCCCGTCTGTGTAAGCTACGCATGCGCAACGTAGCGATGAATTTATGTGCCGTTACCGTTGCACGCACCATCCTCAGCCATGAACTGAATCGCTTTGGATCCGCTGCGATTGGTGCGGGCAAATCCGTATCGGTGATTAAATGAACGTGGTGATAAAAAGAAGGCTTAACCTCCTCCTGACCTAGGCCGCTGATATCAATAGTCGGTTCAGCCGGCCAGTCAGATGTAAGAAGAAAGTTTGGTCCCAAGATCCAGCGAGATTCCGGAGAGAGCACAAAGCGTTTGGCACGTGTCGCGTCATCGGCTACGTTAAGGTTGCTAGGCACCCAACGCCACTCATTAACGTCCGTGATTTCAAGAATCTCGCCTACTCTGTGTGACACAAATGGCTTGAATGTACGAGCATCGCTGCGAAGCCAACCCAGAGTAGTCATAGAGTCACACCAAAAGGTACGTTTAGTTGGTTTTGACCGATGAGCCTCGCAGATTGACGTCGCAAGACGAGCAGCTATAAGAGCACCCTGAAGCTCTAGTCGGGGAATAGATACAGGTTTGAGAGGTGCTACACGAACCTTACTGCAAATTAGGGCGAGTTTCACGCTACCATCCGCGTAAGCGAAGCGCCAATAGGCAACTGTGGCAAAGGCAGACTCACTCGCATCCGAAAAAAGATGAAGTTCGCGCGACACTACGTCAAGCTCACTCAGATTATAGCAGCGTGGAATCTGTAAATTGGAAACTGCAAATAGATCCTCGAACCAAAGTCTCCACGCATTACTATCATCCTGCGAGAGCTCTTCGTCCCAACTTAAACCTTTGCGCCAAGCTTCTTGGAACATGATGCGTCCTCGTACAACGATGGGCGCAAGAATACCTAGTGGGTCATATATACGCATAACGTGGGCCAAAACCGCCCGTTTCGTGAGTTTATCTGGTAACATGTTCTCTTTTTTCACTCCTGTATTAAAACTAATCGAGTCATTAAATGGTTGCCAGATAAGCCCAAGCGTGCGCACTGAATTAGAGAGATGGCCTAGATCTACGTCCAAGCTCTGTTTCGTAAAAGGTGACTCCAGCAAACTCTCTTTCGGTAGCTTCGAGAGCGCCGAAAGATTGTTCGATATCCAGCCACGCATCTCAAGCCCAGCTTTCCGATGAACGGTGTAAATATCGGCAGCGATCTGAGCAGCATGATCTGCACTATCGACACTTCCTATGTAGTCGTCCATATAATGATCGGCGATGATGGCTTGAGCTGCGTCCGGATAGCATTCTTGCCACTCCCGTGCATTCTTATTTTTAATGTAAAGAGCAGTGAAGGGGCTAGAAGCGGCTCCAAAAATCATTGATGACATACGGTAAGTTTTAATAGGCTCATTTGGGCTATCGCGCCACAAGAATCTTTGAGCGTCCCTGTCCTTCTGTAGAATTTTGAACTGAGGGAACATTTCCCGGATATCCGCAGTCATGGCAATTTTGCCCTCTCTAAAACGGAACAAAATGTCAAACAATGATTGAAGAAGGTCAGGGCCGGTCAGCAATAAAGAATTTAGTGAAACACCTTGAGATCTTGCCGCCGCGTCATGAACAACCCTTAGTTTTTGTGGTTTATTTGGGTTCACAACACCAAAATGAGGCAAATACCAAAGAGGGACGCCTGGGTCTGATTGTGCTGAGCACTGTTCGGCGTATCCCTTTGCTAGCATGTCATTAATGTTTTGGCGATATTTCACAGCGTAGGAAGGTTCTCTCTCCATCTTTTTCTCAAGACTGAGAAACCTCGACAAAGCTAATTTGTAACTGTTAGGGATAGTCAAGTTATCAGCCTTCCATAATAAACCTACCTCAAAGCGTCCATCCGGAAGACGGTGCGCTGTGCGCTCGAGAACTTGTACAGCACGCTCGTCCTCAGCACTGCGAGCCTCTACCTTAGAGATACCGATAGAATCAATCTTATACTGTTCCCTGACAAGATGTTCTAAAGCAGACCGGCTGTCCTCTGACATTTCAGGTTCGTAAACAGAAGTATGATTGACGACATCAACCCGATTGGTTTTACTGCACCCAAAACCAAACAAAACCCACCCAAGAGCCGTTAAAATGGCTACGGGTTGTGTCTTAGTACCACTGCGCGTGGCTTTAGCAAAAGTCAGGTGCCAGTTGTCAATACCTATAATTATCATAGGCTTGACGTCGTCGTAACAAAACTCGCTAGCTATGTCCGCCAGATGCGGATACTTACGTACACAGTCTCTAGGCGCAGACTGCGGCGCAACACCTAAACCAGTTATGGACCTAGCTCCAGTAATGGTATGAGTTTCGTTTGAGTAACGACCTCGAACCGAAATATTAACATATTGAACCGTAGCGTCTTTTCCTAATCCACCTACGCAATCCAAATGTATTTGTTTTTCAGGCCCTGTAGAACCTATCTGATCCGTTATTTTAGAGTCAATAAAGGTGGCCGTTGATCCGTCGTCCAAGAGAGCATAAGTATCTGCAGTTCCTTTAGGTCCAGACACGGTCACCGCTACGATCTTTAATAACGGACGAGAAGTAGGTTCCTTAATTCCTTTGTTACACAATAAAGAAGTTGAAGCGTGAGTAAGCACTTCATCATGACACTTATTCGTTGCACATGGCTCGACGGGCGAACGAAGCGGCGGCGGCGGCAGCGGCGGCGGCGCGCTGGACGTAGATGGCGCGGGCTCGCCGTCCTCCACGTCGACGTGCGTCGCCACCGCGCGCTCGCTTGTGGGCCCGTGTAGTAATATATGATGACGCATTTTACACCCATGAACGCTACAAACTTTTTTCATGCAAGAAGTTTTATTTTTATGCCAACCTATTTTCAAACAACGATGACAAATTTTATTCGTCTTTATGAATTGCCATCTGTCACTAACTGACAACTGAGAAAATTTATGACACTGACTCAGATCATGAGATTGTTTACAAAGTAAACAATTATTTAATTTAGAATCCGCTGTCGTCAATACCTGGATGCAATCAGAACTTTCATTTTCAGAAATAGCGTTCACTCTGTGCATTTTCGTCGCGTTATCGTTACGCAAAAAGGCGTAGTCTAGCCAACGGGTTCGTAACAGTGCAGGCAATTTAGCTATCAAAGCTTGAAATAGCTCCGGTGATCGCAAATAATCTGACTGTCCTAGTAGTCGAATAACTTCGACACAGTTACGAACTCGGCAGGCGAACGTGGCGAGATCCTTACCCTCGGCACTGACCCTAGGCAGCGCGCGCACCGCGGCCACCTCCTGCAGCACGACGAGCTCGGGGCGGCCAAAGCGCGTGTCGAGCGCGCGCAGCACCGCGCCGGGCTCGCGCGCCGACACGAGCAGCGCCGCCACGGCCTCGCGGGCGCCGCCGCGCAGCGCGCAAGATAGGCGCGCTAGATTCTCGACAGCGTTATAAGACCCGGAAGTGTTCTCAAACACTCGTTTAAAACCGAGCCAATCTAAGTGAGATTTGCCGTCGAATGTAGGCAACTCCGTAGTAAGACCTCTGGGTCGAGAACGAGAGTTGACATTATTTATAAGTACCTCTAGCGATTTTACTAACTGCGGCACTCCGCCGTCTCCAGAAACGGTAGGTTCCGCTGCGGGCGAGCAATAATGCGCGCCGGCCTCCGGGCCGGGCGGCGCTCTTCTCAGTGGTTCTAGTGTCGACGGGCCTCGGGCCTCACACTGAGCCGCTACAGATTCGTTCCTGAAAGGTGGGTTGTCAATTAATAAATGAGCATCATCTATAGGGGGTACACTATTCAGCCAATCTTGAATGTTGGCGCGAGAGCTGCGACTGCCGCGTTGACTAGCATCCGCTTCAATGGCAGCGAGCTCAGCTTGCAACTGCAAGTCTGCAACTTGGCGCTCGCGCTCCGCGGCTCGTTCCGCAATTTGGCGCTCACGCTCCGCCATTTGGATCTCTCGCTCCTTTTCCAAGTCAGCCAAGCGCCGCGCGTGTTGCGCTTGTGCTGCCAGCTGGCGTGCCACGACCGTGGCGGAGGAGCGCGAGGTAGCGTTGCTCGAGGGCCGGGAAGGGGCGGGCGGCGCGGCCGCGGGCGCGGCGCGAGGGGGCTCGGCGTCGTCCACAGCGGACGTGGCGGGCAAGGCCTCCCTCGCCGCATCCGTCGCTCCATCTCCCAATACACTCGTTTCTCCTTGCGTACGCTTAGCTCTTGCGGCTCGTGTATCCACAACCATTCTCACTTCGACAGGACCAAAAATATGACCGAACTAATCGGGAATAAGAAAAATGGAAGTGCACAGGTTCGTGGTTGAGGAAAAAAGCCATTTAATAACATCAATCAATGTCATACAAAAACAGTAAAAAGCTATAAAAAACTACAATAAAGAATAAAAAGGTTGTGCATCTTGCACACGGGGCATCAACAGCATTACAGATCTAATCTATATTTATAAACATAACAATACAAAAAGCCAATAACAGATGTCCACCAAAATACAGTAAGCGGAACCACAGTTAATAAGAAAAACAAAAAAAAAAAAATATTTATACTAAGCAAGCAAATGACATTAAAAAAAATAACACACTAAATTTATAATTTATTAACTACTTCACGTGTGTGTTAGGAGAGTGAATGTCTGTATTGTGTGTGTGTGTAATTACGTGTATAATTGTGTTACTGTTTGTGTCGATGTTGGAGGATGTTAAATGTAATAACACTAAGATGATGTAGTAGAACTTGAATCACATTTCTTTAAATAATTAATAGATTCGGGCGTTACTTTGCGGAGGTCCATATCAACGAACTGGAACAAATTACCTTGCTACTCCGCGAAACCAGTGCCGGGCTCGTGCAAAATAGCTGCGTCTGTGCGACACATATATGTTCATGCAAAAACCCACCCTCCTCCGCTTCCACACGAAACAACATATATCACACAGACTCAACTACACACCACCACCACTAGACACTAAAACTACACGACAGTACGACCGTCCGCTACTTGAACGAATGGTGTACGCCATTCGTTGAGTCTGTGTGATATATGTTGTTTCGTGTGGAAGCGGAGGAGGGTGGGTTTTTGCATGAACATATATGTGTCGCACAGACGCAGCTATTTTGCACGAGCCCGGCACTGGTTTCGCGGAGTATCAAAGTAATTTGTTCCAGTTTGGTCACATTTCTTTGTTTAATTTAGGCTACTATGCACTAATTGAATGGATTTAAAGACAATACGTTACACAGTTTTTAACACAACAAAAAAAAATCTTTACAGATAAAACGAAGTCATTATCCGTTCCTGTCTGTCCTTATAAACCACGTACCGACTTTGATACGGTTATCATGTAATTTGGGGTTTTTTTCACAGAAGGTTTTTACGTACATTACACTCTAATTATACCCATGCGAGGGAAGCCGGGGCGGGTCACTAGTTATCTATAAATTCCAAATTTGAAGCACTTTGAAATCTTATTCTTGAAGCGATCGCCAAAAAATCACAACTTTTGAAATAAATGGCAATTCTTACCAGATGAAGCTCTCACTGTGGGACGAGTAAGTAAAAATAGGAAACCTTATTTAAATTTCCCTAACAGTTTTGACGTCGGGGCCTTCAGGAGAAGGGTCCACATTTTCCTCAAATGCCGGCAACGCACAAGCGACTCCGATAGGGTTGCTAGTGCCTATGGGTGGCGGTGATCACTTCACATCAGGTGACCGACTTTCATTTTCCGAAGCTCTGGTATACAGACATGTAAAAGATTTTATGTTTGCTACGGTTTTGCTGCCTAGTTGCAAAATGTATTTTTTTCATCTCCGACCTTCTTTATAATGTCAAGCTCACTGCGCAATCATAGACGAAAAGAAAAAATATTCGCACGGATAGAGTTTCTTATAACTACCGGATACTTACTTTAACTAGCGATAATTAGCTCCAGAGCTGTCTAAATACATAATGTTATAAGTATAGTCTTTACACTGTAGTTAATAAGAATGAATCAGTTACAAATCTAGTTTTTGTGAGATAGATTATGCACTGAGAAGCTAAAATACCTCTATACAAAACCCATTCAATTATTTGACCCACATAATTTTGTGATATTTTTGTATATTTTTTGTGCACAACGAGTATTTTTAATACCTTTTACTGTTATCGGCAAACTGAGAAAATGGTATATGAAATTTGACATACATATATGTATATATAATTATGTATTTATGCCAAACGGCGATAACGTTGTCCACCCTCTAAACCTTAACCTATGGCCATGAGTTTTTTGTATGCTATTTTTAATGCTTTAAAACCAAGTTTGTATTTAGGTTTTCTTTTTTCTATTATTCATAGGTTTCATAATATCTGCCATTTTGGAGTTTCACACAAAACAAAAAGTTAATATTTTCAAATCAATAAAAATTATAGCCTAGTTCTTATTGGGCGGGCATACCGACGAAATACTAGAAAATCATAGCTAAAATTAAATTAAAGTTTAGGGGTTGAAAACGATAACGCCATCATTGTACGGCAACCGTTTGGCATACTCTTATAAATCTTGTAATAGGTATTTCGAGACGTTTCGAGAAATGGTTCGTTAATAAGACCATTTCTCAACGCTTCTCTGGATACGCAATAAACCTTGTTTTACATTTCACTTGAGTCGTGAGTTCAATACCAGAGAATCATGACTCAAACATCCTTTTTAGAATTCCGATTAGCCAATTGACAGAACCCTTATAATTGGACCCTATCCCTCCGTCTGTCTATCCGTCTGTCCGTTTGCCTCCTGAGCTATCAGTTTTACTGTAAGTGCTGTTATTTTAATGAATTTGCGTTACAATAGAGACCCGGGGAACTAGATCGATCGGGGAAAACGTTAAAGCGGTCACGATAGTCTTGTGTTAAGAACATTAAAGCGCTTCATATAGGCCTGCACGCTATGGCCGTCACCCTTTTCTTGGATTACTTTAATAGTATCCTATGAGAAATTTCTGACTTAAATTTCAAAACCAAAGTTAAGGAGCGTAATAGGTAAAGCTCCCGAACCTTTACTGTTGTATCGGGTCGACATTTTTCCCAAAGTATCACATCGCTAACTATTTATTTACTAAAAAGTTTTTGCACTTGTTTATTTATTTTCTTTTTTGTTCTAACCTAACCTAGGTACTCAAATTTGAGGCCAAATGAAAAAACTGCGAAATGTAAATTGGCTAAAGATTGGTTTAGCAAACAAAAGCACTGCGATAAATAAGTTGAGAAGTGAAATTAGACGAAAAATGGTTCACCAAAACGGCAGTCCAGATCTATTGCAATATTATTTTCCATCGGGATAACTCGGATCTCAATCGGAATACGATGGCACACCCATTCATTTAATAAAATCACGAGTTATTTTCTTTCATTTTATTTTTTATTCCATTTTCATTTACAAAGGGAAAGATACAGAGACTTGAATGACGAGATCGGAGCAGCGATTCTCATGACGTTTGCTGGTTTTCCTGAGTGGGATCTTTTCCTATTAGGTTACCAAAGCCTCTTTTTCCCACCTTTAATAAAATAAACACAGTTTCCCATACACAGAACAGGGGAAAAAGTGAAATTATACTCATTACACCATGAGGGTTTCCGTCAACGCGTCGCAAACATTATTTTCGTTAACGAGGAAGGGGAAGGTTTTTAATACATTTGTATTTATGTCTTGTATGCAGAATCGTTTTTTAACGGAAAATAATTGGATGCCTAAATTTATTTCCATGTTGTTTCCTTTGTGATATTGAGAGGAAGTATTTAAAAGAATTTTTCCTGTGTTAAAAGTCGTGTTTATGTATTCTAAAGGTTATGTATAGGGTGTCCTGAATACGACTCACACGTGAGGGACCGCGTCGAAGCACGACACGTTTACCCTAGATGAGATGCACGTTTAAAGCAAAAGACGTTAAATTATAAATTGCAAACAGTTCCCGTTTTGTATCCGGCTACTAAACGGAATTTTTGTTATGTATGTAAGCGGGCTCCGAAATGGTCAAACGAAGTCTCATTTTGTATCCGGCTACTAGAGGGTAATTTTATATCCCGTCTGGAAGCAGGCTCCGAAATTTGGTTTAGATACGTACCGGTCCGAAGGGGTAAAGATTAGTGCTAGGTGCTCAGCTCCCTAAACCACAAAAACTGCAACTGCTATAATTAACACAATCGTAAAGTTTTTGTGACAAAAATGTAACAATTCTGTAAATTTTTTGCATTTTGTAAGTTTTATAGTACAGGTCCCGAGTCGCATCAGGTGCCTTTAGACTCTAGTCGAGTCTTTCTATCCACACGCCACTTAAGAGGTTTCTATTGTTACTGATAACATTCTGTTTTTGTGTATTTTTAGTTTAGCAATTACCACGTAAATGGAGTATAAAGTATAACCGAAGCAACCAATTATACACATGGTCGGTCGTGGATGGCGTGCAGGCGAAACTATATAGCGTATTGCGTATAAAGATGCGCTGATTCCATCTGTCGCATCCCGTCACGTGTGATTCATCCCTACAGTTTACAATAAAACGTATTTGTATTGTGTAAATATTCAACCACGTAACCATACAACAAAACTTTAATGGAAACCCCTTCGTGCGGTAATAAATAATTTTATATCAAACAAAACAGCAAATGCGTAGGAAAAACAACCATGTTGAAATATATTCGTGAAAGACATGCACAAACATGGAAGGGATCCCTTAACAAATACCAACATTATAAGAGCGAACGATGCCATTTATTTACAGGATTTGCTCTCTTTACCCTGTCTTACGGTATGGATGCTCCTATGCTTTAACCTTTTTTGAGGAAATCCGCGCGCAATGGCAGCATATGGGAACAGCATGTAGAATCCTTGACCCAAGTATAAAGGTGTATAAAGTTAGAAGCGTCCTGTCTATCTGTCACCGACAAGTGCAAGCACCAAGATGCGTCGCGAGACTATCTAACATTGTTAGTGTTCTCTACCGGTTAAGGTACCAGTATAAAATTAAAAATAAATGTTCTGTTACCTAGTTCTAATATTCGCTTTACTCTAAGACGATCGCTTCTCCTCCTTATCGTCTAATGACCTTGGTTTTGCAACATCCCCAAAAAGTCAGAACAAATCGCTTTCATTTTCTATGCACTTTCAAAATCGAACATTTTGCTGCAGAACTGACCCCTCCTGTCATTTGGCAGTCCCTTTTTTCCCACAGCGAGGCTCAACGTCCTTCATTTTATTTGACGTTCAAAGGAACGTGGTCGCGGCGGCTTAACCGAATTATCCATAACATTTCCCATGAACATATTTTTCTATTTACCTTGTGGATTTAGGTTTGGAAAAAGTGTGGAGACTTGCTTATAAATATTGTTATAAGCAACGGGTTTGGGATTGAAGTGACAGCCTTCTTGCATCGAACTTTATGATATTTATTCATTGTATTTTTCTAAACTACACGAAAACTCAGTTTTTTATTTATACAACATAGGAAGGCAAACGAGCAAGTGGTTCACCTGATGGTAAGTGATTATCACCGCTCATAGACACTCGCAGCAACAAGGAGATTGCAGATGCGTTGCCAGCCCAAAGTGTTAAGACGGAATACCTCTTGTGCCAGTAATTGCACCAGCTGTCGTGCTCTCCATACCAGAACACAACAGGGCAAGCACTGCTGCTTAGCGACAGGATTAGTGAGCAAGATGGTGGTAGCGAATGTAGTAGCGAATAGATAAATGAATGCACGATACTTGCTATACTAGTTATACTTACTACGTGTACACTCACTCACAAAGCACTATTTTCGACTAGCACTCGCCATCGGTTCGCATAGATATCGATTGTCCTAATGTAATACGAATAATGTTCGATTGGCGTAATTGATATTGCACCGACACTATCGACTTTTCAGTAAAATTATAAAACAAACTTAACCAACCTAATCTGAAATATTTTTAGTTTCAACTGGAGAAAAACTAAGACAAATCCATTAAGACATTATGCGATGCGAGGGGCTCGCAACAAGTCTATTTAGGGGGGATTTTATAAAAATCAGTTTGACTAAATTTCGCTTAGAAATGCCAAAAAAGTACTGAGCTACTGAAATCTTATCTGATGTTTGACCTTACGGAGTTTAGTTTTACAAAACGGTGCTTTACAGTAGTAGTTAACTACTCAAAACAGAGTTATTAAGTTGGACTGGCAAAAAAAAATATACATTCAGCCACTGGGGACCCTAGAGCTGGCTCGTTTCTTGCTCAACGGATTCGTATATCAATCCAGAGGGGAAACGCAGCCAGCAGCATGGGGACCCTACCGCAGGGATCAGACCTGGGGGACCTCACCTAGTTTTAGTTTCCCTATTTTAAGTGTTAGTTTAAGTTTTATATGTCTATGTCTAGTTTAGAATTTTTAAATGTATTATTGATTAAAAAAAACTTACAAATGACTGATTCTTAGGTTTAGGTTTAAGGTTTCTTAGTTAAAGTTGTAATTTTAGTTGTTTTTAAGCCTAAGTAAAGTAAATATTATTTAATTTTGTCTGCATTTATCTTGACAAAATATGTTATGACATAAATATTTTAAAAAAAGTTGCAATTTTTCTTTATTATATCTGTGTTTAAAATGTTTCGTTGCGTCGCCAGACTTATTTCAGGCGGTCTAACTTAGCAGAAGAGAATGACAAAGGAAAAGTTTAAGGTTCTGAGTATGGACTTAACACTAAGTAGTAAGTATTGAAGGTACCTACCGACCACCGGAGTCGCGGCATTCATAAACTAAACCGCGACACAACTCTTGATGTCTCGCTAATGTAAAACATAATGTATTTCTGTCCATTAACGTCCGTCAAGGTTTTAAAGAAAGAATAGACAAAAGAGGCTTTCGCTTCCTTCATCCATTAATCATCTGGTTAATTGGCGTAAATAATTGGACATTCATTTTCTTAAAAGCTATTTATGTTTTAAAGTCATTATTTATGAATGTTTTTGTAACTAAGTGCCGCTTTTTAAGTTAATGAAAGCACCCCGGCAATAATCCCGAGTTTTACAGTCAACATCTAAATTACATTAACATTTTATTTTATTATTTTTTTGACGTTGGCTGAGTGTAGGCGTGGTGCCGTGGATCTTGGACAACTCCTGAGCATCTAGCACGAATCTTCTCGACACTCGTTAACTCGCTACGTAACTCAGTGCGTATCGTTCTAACTAGCCAAGTAGGAGAGAGACGCACTGAGTTACGTAGCGAGTTAACGCGTATCGAGAAGATTCGTGCTAGGTGCACTGTAGGGTGATGTTTGACTTTCGAATGCTCAAAACGCACGAAAATGCCGCCCAATATCCGCACGCATTTATTTGACTGGCCCGCGGCTGGGGAATGTCGGGCGCTCGAAAGTCAAAAATCAATAGGTACTCAATACTTTATGCTTTTCCGTAATGTGTGTTACAGATGTTGACTTAGACTTCGGTTACATTCTGGCGTCAGTTCAGTCCATCATTCCGGCAGGTTTGACTGATGCCAGAATGATGACAAATGGACACGGTTACGATCATTGTTTACTTCTCTTTTAGTTATTTACAGTGACATTATTAATTATTCCTAATGCAAATTTAAATTGTTTAATGACATTATAATTTTTATTGTGATATTCTATTTATTTTGCCTTAAAATTGTAATTTTTGATTATTGATTGTTGTTCACTTTGCTGTTATTTATTTTAATTTTAGTCAAACTGCCAGAGGGGATTACCGTCTCAAAACTAAACAGGCTTGACTGGAAGCTGGATTTAAAAAATGAACTGCCTCAAACTAGCAACTAAAGTCCTTACATAAAAAATTATGACGGAGCTCAAAACGGGTCCCCTTTAAATGTCCAAAGTGTCTAAAAAATATCTCGAATAATTACAATATCCTGAGTTTATGACACCTAAGTCAACAAAGTTCATTTTCGGTGTCAAAACGCGAACATCATAATCAATAAATAGTCATATTTAGCTTGAGAACCTACTTACTTATTTATTGGCTAATATTTTGAGACCAAGTTGGACCTAAGAGCCAGCAATGGATCAACAACTTAGGGTCCCTGATTCCTATGGGGATCACTTCACATCAGGTGAACCGCACGTTCATTGAAATATTATTCAGTAACGAGCTAAAGATCATAAGGTATGTGACAAGTGTATTGGATAAGAGGTTTGACTTCGGCATTATACCCTCCACCTTATTCCCCACCCCCATAACTTGTTCCCAGGCTCCATAATTCAGGACCTCACGGTACCTCAAGGGACTTTCAAGCCATCTTCCGTCGTTTGCCATAACTTAAGCTCGCTAACGTACCCTCACGCATCTTGGAATAACGACCGAATAAAATTTACATCAATACCAATTCTCGAATTTGCTCCGACTCGAAACCGTTCGCTGTAGTTTAACAGACTGTGTCCTATTGGAAAACCGAAATAAGAATAGAAAGAAACTATCTGTCTTATTATATGTATACTAGCGACAAGTCTCAGCTTCGCAAGGATACAATTAGTACGTAATGTACTTATAAAAACTTTCTTATAACTTCGGTATCAAAATCCGTTGCGTAGTTTAAAAGGAGTAACGCACCGCTAAGGACTGGAATGCTCTTCCTGCGTCTGTATTTCCAGAAAAATATAACCTTGGCCTTTTTAAGGTAAGAGTGAATAGGCATTTTCTGGGTGAGCGTGCTACATCCTCGGCTTCATCTTCATTTACCATCAGGTGAGATTGAGGCCAAACGCAAACCCATTTCCAATAAAAAAAAACGAATAAAGATACGATGCGGACAGACCGGAATGGATAGCGACTTTGTTTTATATTGTGTAAAAATTATACTAATAATCTATTTAAATACGCTTGAACACAATACAAAAAAAAACAAATATATTTATGTAAGTACATAAGAATGGGCAAAATTCAAACATTACAAACAAATATTGTACCGAATATTATCTAAGAGGGCTTCCACTTAGCATACCTACTGCCTCCTTTGAGTATTTAGCCAACGGAGATGCCAAGCCGTATTATCACCGAACAATTTTTTCTGCCAATTTTAGCGGGGGGAGATAGGTCTAGTGTTTCCAGATGGCCGGGAAATTCGGGATTGTCCTGGAATTACGCTTTATAGTTCCGGACTTCGAGTATTACTATTTCTTTTCAGAGTTCCTTACCTCAAAAGGAAAAATCCGAAAACCGTAAACAGTGTCGGAACTTTTCAGATGAGATATCCGAATAAATCACAACAGGCTGTCGGCAACACTGCCACGAATGCCATGATGTCAAATTTTGAAATGTTTACGTTATGTCTGTCAAAAAGCTTATTCATTTAAAATGTTAAATTATTGTAATCAAAAATATTTATTTTTAAATTTTTTCGATCTTTCTTTTTGTATTTTTTTATGACACCGAGGGTAGTTTTCCCAAAGAAAAACTATCAATAATGTAATGACCGTAAAGACGAAACACATTGAAAAATTCGCAGCGGTAATGTGGCGGAAACTCGAATACGCAAGGCACGGAATGCTGATGTTGCAGGTTCGAATCCTGCCATTACCCTAATTTTTCTTTGTGTTGTCATTCATTATATAGCCAGGTCACGATGGGCTCGTCGCCGAGCACCTTCAGCACGCGGGGCCTCACTTGCCCAGAGTGCTGGCAATGTTGTTCTCGTTGTGCCTTAGTCACTCATATTTGCCTCCAGACCTGATTCGAACCCTAGTAGTACCCATTGTTAAAAATAAAACAGGAGACATAACATGTAAGACTAACTATAGACCCATCTCACTCGCCACTACTGTAGCGCGGGTGTTGGATAGCGTGCTTGGTTCAGTGTTAGATAAGCAGCTAAATCTACATGACGCTCAGTTCGGGTTTAGGCCCGGGTTATCGACAGAAAGCGCAATACTGAGCTTAAAGCACGCTGTTCAATACTATACGCAAAGGAAGACGCCTGTGTATGCGTGTTTTCTCGACCTCTCAAAGGCTTTTGACCTGGTCAACTACGAACTGTTGTGGAGTAAGCTAAAAGAAGTACAAGTACCAGAGGAGACAATACGCATATTCAGGTGCTGGTACGCGAGTCAAATAAATATAGTTAAGTGGGGCAATGGACTATCAAATGAGTATGGGTTGGAGTGCGGCGTGAGGCAGGGCGGGCTTACCTCACCAAAACTCTTTAATTTATATATGGACTCGCTTATCGGTGGGCTCAGCAGCATGCATGTCGGTTGTTATGTGAACGGAGTAGCCGTAAACAACATAAGCTATGCGGACGACATGGTGCTGCTGAGCCCGTCGCCGGGAGGCCTTGTGAAGCTTCTTGAGGTGTGTGAGGGCTATGCTTCGAGTCATGGTCTTAGATATAATCCGCTTAAAAGTGAAATCATGGTTTTTAAAGCGGGAACTAAGTGCCCCTCTTACGTGCCGTCTGTGAATCTCAATGGTGTTGCCTTAAACCGAGTCACATCTTTTAAGTATTTGGGACACTTTGTTACCGATGACATGCGAGATGATGTTGATATTGAGCGCGAGCGTAGGGCGTTGGCGATTCGAGCTAATATGATAGCGCACAGGTTCAAGAAATGTACAGCGCAAGTTAAAGTTACCTTATTCAAGGCGTATTGCACCTCGCTGTACACTTGTAACCTGTGGGCTAGCTACACGCAAAGATCGATCAATGCCCTACGAGTGCAGTATAACAACGCGTTCAGGGTGCTGCTGCGGCTGCCGCGGGCCTGCAGCGCGTCGGGCATGTTTGCAGACGCGCGCGTTGACGGCTTCCACGCTGTCCTGAGGAAGAGAACTGCCGCGATGTTGTGCAGGGTGCGGACCAGCGGCAACAGCATCCTGAATGTGGTTGCCAACAGTCTGGACGGTCGCTTCTTCAAGCACTGGACTAGCCTGCATCTTAGTGCATGTACTAACTTAGTTATTTAAGTCTTTATACCTACTAACAATTATATGGATCTTGAGTCTGAAATAAATGCATTTTATTTTATTTTATTTTTATTTTTAATAGCATTTTAAATTTAAAATGGTGTTGAAAATAATAAATAAATTGTGAAGAAAATTACTTTCGTGTGTAAATCCGTCTTTAGTGAAATTTGAAGTTTCTGATAGCCGTTTGAAGGTAAATACAGCACGATTAACCGTTTTTGAAGAGATCGCTTTTACCATGTGGACTAAAGCAAAATGACACACGATATCGCGGCGAACTGGTTTTTATAAACCGTTATGACCAAAACTAACGGTTTTGGTCATGTGTATTGGCAAAGGGGAATGCGTGCTCTTGGCAGGTCCCGTGGTTAAATCGTCTAAGACTGCCTCGGTTACCGAATAATTGAAGAAATATATTCACATTTATACAAATCATAAATTTAAACCTATCATGGCATAACACCCAAGCCTTATAAATGAAAAGAAAAACTATTTGATTGGTAAAAGGGAATGACAGGAACGATTGTATTCATAATACATATATCGATATCTCCGGAAATAATGCCGTCCGGACCACCACAATCCCCGGTTTCTAATGATATTTATTTAAACAAAACCATAAAAACACTATAGCGACATCTAGTACCTTTTTTTATTATTCGCTATTAATGCAAAGTTATTAAATTATGTCTATTAGGTACATACTCGTGTCTTAAAAAAATTAATGCAAGAATAATCCATTTTCATTTGTTTTCTCGAGCGCTCGCATCTCAAAAATGGACCCCATGCTGATAGATTTTGTTACATCCACGCCGTAAATTTCCGTCTTCAAAATTTGGCATTTAAATTTTACATTAAAATAAGTTATTGCTTATAAGCTTATTGATTATAGCTTGACGTAGCCAAAATTTTAGCATCTTAAACTTGACACTTCAATCTAACTTCTAATGGGTTAACTAACTTTACCACACCGAAGTTACTCGTCATTCCTGAACTAAAGGCGCCAATTCACTGGTTCCACGTCCCAATATAGCAAAGTATCATATCGCCAGATTTCAGAGTTTTATTACGTTGCCGTACACATTTTTTAGAGGGCATCGGCTTCCGCGAAATTGGAGATTAGTCATAAAAAAACCCAGACCTTTTGCCGACGCTTCGTTATCCGGGTGCAAAAACCGACCCGGCAGCTCCGTGATGAGCTCCAACTTATGAATCGCTGCACGAATCATGCCATGTGTCACTGAGCGGTTAGGGCGCCGTTTTAGAAACTACGACTTTCAGAACCGCTATATCATCTACCGAAAGATTTTTGGGCTACGCTACATAACCGCTGTAACCCGTCTTAGCGGGATCAAGAATCGGGACTAAATAGCTTCGTTTGTTGAATTTGGTTTCTATTTAAGTTGATGATCATTCGAAATTGAAAATAAAGATAATACCATAATTAGAAGAAAAAGTTGCAAATTTTAAGCAAAATATTGTAATGATATAATTATAGAAAACAAGAGCAGTGGTCAGACTACAAGTTCATGTTATCGTATTACCACTGTTTCATCTTTAGTTACAAACGGAACTTGGGCCTTCTGCGACAATGCACGTAATTTGGTCTTAATTTGGTTTAAACTCCTCTCGGACAATAGAACTAAACGGAATGAAACTTTTTAAGTATGTTAAATTTAAAACTTTGATTGAGACGTGTAAGGAGAACGTACTTGACCTAATTATCGGCGAAAGAAGTTAAGACATGCGTCAAATATTGGACATGCGTTGCCATCGATTACAGCGGCTTCTATTTCTGACACGAGTTTGTGAGGCAGCAAGAAAAACATTTAATCTGTATGTTTTCGTAAATTTTCAAAAAAACCCAAATTACGACAATAAATATTTAAATATCAAAAACAAATTAGCAATTTGTCATAGTAAACAAGACTTTTAATTATCATTTAGTTAAGGTGAAATTAGGTTTGTTTTGATATTAATTGCCATTTTTAAGTGTCATCAAAATTCAATAGATCAATCTCCTGCTGTGCTAACTTACTTAAACTTTCCTTTTTTTCTTTTCGGAATTTTTTTAAACGTTTGTTAAAGTCACTAACGAGGCTATAAGTTATTAATGGCGAATTAATATTCAAGAAAACTAATATCTATTTTAAAATTGCTTATTAATTGCCAAATTTATTTTTCTTATCGTGAAATTGATCTAAAGCCCTTAGAATTGGCGTAATCGGTCATTAAAATAATGGAGGCACGCGTATATTAAGATACTTAATATATGTATATGTGCAGTTATTAAATTAAGACACGTTATGGCCCTCACTTTTTAAGATGACAGTAATTTTAATAGCCCTATGAATAAGAATGGGCCTAATAGGATTTGTCAAAGGCTCCAAGAACTTCGTACTGTGGATATTTATTGTTTGAGCTTTGGCCAAGCGTTAAGTAATTTTACTACAGTGAAATGAAAAAGGAAAAAATATGTAGCCTTTATAAAAAGGGTTGAAAGGAGGTCATCATTTGAAAAGTAAAATTTTGCTTGTTCCTTAAATGGGAAAGTACGTGTTAGTAATTTATAAACCTTTGCATTCATAAACACTCAGTAAACCTACATTACTTATTACTCGTGTCGCTATTACACACACAAAAAATTATTCAAGTTATTAAATTCTATGTCTATTTATGATGAATAATAAAACAGTCACTTCAGGTAAAACAATCTAATATCAAATCAATAGCTGTCACTAGAGGAATCTACTTATGCAACGCAACGTCAAAGCAATAGGAAGGGTCTGATATAAAACCCTTAAAAACAAAAACAACCATTAAATAAAAAGTAAGGTCAACCCACCGTGAAATTGAACCAAAGAAATCTTAATGAAATCAACAGTTTTTTTGTTGTTTACCTAAATTAAATACGCATCAGTCAATTATACTCCATTCGTTGGGTTCCGACACGTAATAGCCGCTAATTGCAAAACTATTTACTTTATTCGTATAAATCTTCTACAAAAGCTTTTAAGAAACATTTTATTACGAGGTCGATGACGTTCAACATTTTAGTCAACTCTGTATAGACAAAAGCATTATTGAAGTTGAAGTTTTAAATAGTTTTAATTTTGTTTGTTTTCCGATACATCTAAACAGGGTTTCAAATACAGCCAAATGAAAGAACGAATATAGGCCAGGAATTCGTTACGTAAATCAATGTCAATATTTGTAACAACCATCATGAAAATAGTTTGAAAGTTTTACGTGACGGACAATTTGTAATGTAAAACGTGCTTACCAGTCAAGAACTTTCAAAACTGTGAAGTTCAGAACAAGCACAATTAGCATTTTTAATATAAAGGCTAGGATAATTTCTAGGTTAAAATAACAAAGGCAAAACAATGTGCAATTCATCTCGAATACAACCAGAAGCGACACGCACAATTACCTTGTTCAAACAGGCGCGGGCTCACCCCGCTAATCCGCTGGGGAAATATTCAAAAATAAGTGTTTGTCCAAATCAACTTTCAAGGCACTCCCATTTTTGGTAGTCTTAAAAAATATTTGAAGCCTAACGAAAACTTGTCACCTAGTCATATTGCGGAAATTCAATGAAACTGAGCGCTGTTATATTTAAATCCGGAATCACAAATGCAATCGAAACTTTTGCCGTTCTGACTCTTCGGTTGAATTAATAATACTGTCAAACTATTTTTTTAAAATACCAGTTTCAAAACTACACTGTGTTTAATATTCAAAAGTCGGGGAACGAAGTGGACCCTAAACTCTTTATGGTCTTGAAACATATATTTTTCCTGTATATGTCATTGCAGAACTCGAAATTGATCGTATAGATTTGAATGAATAAATGACCTCGTACTTATGACAGAGTCATAGCTTTCATTATTCATAGCTTACAATTAAATTTAAAATGCTATATAATGACAAAACAAAGAACAATTAGGGTAATGGTCGGACTCGAACCTGCAACATCAGCATTCCGTGCCTTGCGTTTGCCAGTTTCGCCACATTACCACTCAAAAACACAGCTTACAACATTATTCCGATATTTTTAAATGTTCACTTAACCTACTTTAGGTAACATATGTGTCGTCTTTATCTGTTCTTGTGCCAAATGTCACAAAAACAGATAAAGACGACCTTGAAAAAAAGGAGCAAAACATACGTTAGTTAAACCAAGTTTGTAGACTTTTGTGAAGAAGTTAGTTTTCACAAGCTTTTAACTTGCCATGTATGTAACTACGTTTGTTCGGGTGGTGAGATCTTGCGGCTAAATTTTTAAGCAAAGATCTTCAACCGATGTAGCTGAAATTTTGTATGCACGTTTATTGTTTTCCTGTGTTACATGCAGTAGGGCCGAAAACGTAACGAAATGTACTATAGTCAAAAATACTGCAATGGTCTTTTAAGAGGCCGACCAGAGCCAAACCGTCGTTTTTTTGGTAACGCGGACGTAAAACAAAAACAAAGTTGCTTAAAAAGGCGCCCGAGGCGCGGATTACAGTGTACCTACCTAAAAAAACATTTAAAATAAGAACACAAAAATCTTTAATCTATTATGCATTGTTTATTTTATCACGCTTGTTTGTTAAATCATTAAGATAAGTAAATCGTTTGCAAGTTTTATACATGTTTATAATCGAATTTATTTATTTTCAATTTTTTTCGATTTCTTTGATGTTGCAGGTTCAAGTCCTACCATTACCCTAATTTTTCTTCGTGTTGTCATTCATTTTATAGCATTTTAGCTTTATACATGTTACTTCACGACTCTGTTTTAGATTTTTTTTAATTATATTTCGGATACAATAATGACCTTAATTTTTATTGAAATAAATTTAAGAGATTTTCAAACAGTACATATTAATTATGCTGTTTTTAAGGCCATTGGTTCTTGTCAGCCACTCAATGTCGGAGTGACAAAGTGCGCGTGCCGTTTGTATTTCGATATTAATTGCTTATTTTTGGTAATAAAAAAACACTATCGTAAATTTTAAGTGCGAGAAATCAACATATGTACCTACTGCTGCGTAGGAGTTACGTAAATGAACGTTTATGGTGTTGCAATGCACGAAATACAAACATGATTGACAGAATTCTCGTCAAATCTTGATTGATTGAAATAAAACTTCAAAAGTACTTCAAATCTATTTAATGATCGAAACAAGTCTACAGCAAACAAGCTTCACCAAAAGATACAAAACTGGTATTACACTGCGATTTATCGCAGTTTCCAAACACTCTGTATAGCACAATTCTAAGTACCTGGGCGACGAGTTCTATTCTGGACAGGTGTAAATGTAAAACGAATGGATTTCCATAATAATCAGCAATACTTTACAATAAACAGATGTATTTTCTATCGCCTACTAGTTTATACTCATCTGTATTCCAAATACTATTGAGTACCCTGTGCTCTCCTTACAAACGGTGCTACATTTTCCACCCCTAAACCTTAGGCTAAAACATTTTTTTTTCATACAAATCTAATCAAACTAGGGCTTATTTCTGGGAAAATTCGTTTTACATTTACACCTGTCCAGAATAGAACTCGTCGCCCAGGTACTTAGAATTGTGCTATACAGAGTGTTTGGAAACTAGATGTAATCCTTTTAAGGGTATGCCACCTGTATTTTTCTCCTGTATAAAAACTTCACAAGTTAACAGACATTGCAAAAATATAAAAAAATCATTGAGAAACCTTTCAAATAATTCATGAACTGAGAGGGATTTTCCATAGTAATGCCCCGTAGAAAAATTACCAAAATTTAAACTAAGGATTACCAATATGTCGGAGCTAAGATATACCGGATAGGGTACTACATGACCTTTTTTATTACAAATCAGTTCCTCTATGCCCCCTTTTAAGGATTCCACCTAGCTTTTAATATAGGCAGGTACCTAACTTACTAAGTACTAACTTAACTCATTACGTCTGTTTTCGTAGAAAACGGAAATAGTCCCCGCATTAGTAAAGCAAAATGTTTAAACTACGAAAACCGTAGACGGGGAAACATCCAAGTTGTGATTGATTACTTCATTTATTTTTATAATCTACCAAGTTTAATGTGAAATCTTTATATAAAGTTAACTTCTGAACAATGATTAGGCATCACTAGGTATGCTGGAAATGAATGTGTCTAACAGTTTTCATGGAATGGTGCGCAATTCTGGTATTTGGGAATTAAATCTGGAAATCCGGGATTGACCATGTCATAAATACTGGAAAAGCGCGCCCTATTTCATGGCGTACGTGCTCCTGATTTGACTTATGATAAAAAAGAGAGTTCAGCAAAAATTACCGCCCTATTCATTTATTTCTGTACACTACCTAAATTATGTAGGCATTTAAAAAAAAGTGTGAAATATGCATCCGTGGATGTATGCCTTAAAATATCCGCTGCCACTTCCGGGTTCGCGGATGTTATAAACTCAATGCATCCGCAAAATCCCTTGTTGAAACGCTTCCAGAGTGACTCCATAATGTATTGCTGGAAAATGACATATGAAACTGCATAATAAAGTAATTCCATCTTGGGCGCCTCTCCAAAGATCCATTAAGCATCGCAAATGACAAAATATCCAGTTACGTAGTGGACATTACCTTGACCGTCTCAAGTTAGTTGAGACTCGCACTTAACGTTAAATTGACTACCTTACGTTCGTGGGAATAGAAATGAAATTGTGACGGTACTTGACTTGGTAAACACTTCGGAAACCATAACTTATGTTTTGCTTTGCCGTAACTGCGACTTTACATTTATCATATATCGAAGTTTACATAATAATTCACACAATGTTATATAACTGAGTTGTGGGTTTCGTTTGTTTAATAAACTTCGATATGCTTTGTGTTGTTTAATATTATGAATTATTAAATTGTAAGGGAAACTTCTGTACACAAACCAAGTAGAAGTTACACTAGTACAATTATGTTACATGTTGTATTAAGAGTTGTACCCAACTTTTAAAAAAATATTCTTCTATTTCGAAAAGTTAGAGACGTGGGTGATTTCATTCCTTTGTTTAATATTTAAAAAGATATGCTTGATGTCTTTATTGTGGCATATATAGTTCAAACTCTGATTTAGACACTTTAAACAAAAAAAAAACAATCAAAGTGCGCGTCGGCAAGCATAAGCTCAAGAGTTCCGCAGAATATCGGGTTTCAGCCTTAGGGTACTGAGTTAAAGCTAATTTTAGTCATAGAATATATATTATATTAATTACGTCAAAATCTTATAGGTCGATTCATAAGAACTGGCACGAAATATCTCAACGGTCCCAATGAACAAAGTTGGATCTACGGAAAGACAAAAATCCTAAAATTCTGGCTTTTTATAAGTATATATGCATGATCGAGAATATATTTTATTATCTTTTTCCGACTTCCACATCCATCTATCACAATTAATATCCAATGGTTGCCAAACTCGAAATCTTTTTTTAAAGTAACCAGACTACGCTAATTTGACGTCTATTTCATTCCAGAATAATTAAGCTATCGACCCTGCTAATAGCACTTACGAGAGGCCGCCTGTTCAGCTTCAACCAGCCAATCCTTTATCAAATTACTGGCGCAAGCTAATAGATTTATGGTTTGTCTCTGACTCTAGACTGAGACAGTATTTCACGGCTTTTACTTAAAAGGTTACCACGATATATACATATACCTACGCCATTAATAGATTGCTATATAAAAGGTTAGTTTACTTACTTTGAATCGTTTTGACCAGAATGTATAACTATTATTATGAATGCGAAAGTATGCCCGTTTGTCTTTTTTTAGGTCCAAACAAAGAGAAGGATCAACGTAATTTTTTGAGGTATGACGTCCGGGGAGTTACTTAGGAAAACCTTTTTAAGCCGGGTCTGCGGCGACCGTGCGCTCAGAGACCAATTTCATACACGCGACAGGTGACAGTGACAATTCGCCTTACATTACTGTGTCGACAAGTAACGCTACAGACTTACAGACTTCACATCATAGTGTACCTACCCACTATGATGTTAAGTCATACATTAGTTGCTTACCAGGAATGTATTCCGAATTGTCACAGTCACCTGTCGCCTGTCACGTTTATGAAATTGGTCCTGGTTGGTTCCTCCAGAAAGAATTAATAATAATTTTTAAAAATATATGCTTATTTAGGCATTCAGCCCATTTGAAGACCATTACAATAAAATTACATGTTATTCAAAATACAATTACATAAATCGAAAATGGTTGTTACGATCCCGGCATTAAAACGGCTCTCTCGAGAGAATACAATCAACAACTTAAAAAGGCGTTTCATTTACATCTACCAATACTGTTTGTTTAAGTTGTAATTAGGTAATGCAAAACCGGTCATTTTCTCTAAGAAAAACCAGTTTTAACCGGTTATTTCTAAGAAAAACTAGTTTAAATCGGTTATTTCCTAGAGAAAATAACCAGGTTTGCATTCTGAACTCGCAATGAGTATTCTAACGAATGCAACAAAGGTAACGAAATAAATGGGGGGAAAATAACGCAACGTTAAGGCGTTTAAAAGCGCCCTATGCTCGCCGTTCTGTTACAAGTGAATGGTCAAGTTTAACAGCACCTTTACAAACAATACAAAATTACCAGAAAGATTATTGTACACTAACTGTAAATTTGTCAATTCAATAATTCAGCTGCCTTGTACCAAAAACTTAAATGTATTTATTTAAGGCGCTAAATTGGCAGTTCTTGAATAGATCTGATGGGATTTATCGTCTTAAACACATTTAACGTTTTGGTGCAAATCAGCCTTACTTGCGTAAGTGCAAGCGTCTGTGTTATGTGGTGCTAATGAACAAACTGTAGGTATCACCATTATCATGTACCTTTTGTGTTTTATTGTATGACGTAACAATAACGGGGGCTCAAAGTTCTTGCCTAACGATTGTTTACCTTGATAGGTTTACCAAATTGAAAAGAATATCAAATAGCCCACATTCTATAAACACCGGCGCACAATGGCGTCGTTTCATACCGCATTAGGGTAAGACAAGCAACTAATGTTTAGATTGAGTCTAGGGATGGTGATCTGTGGCCGATTAATCGGAGAATCGATTTTCGATTGACTAAAAATCGATCTGAAGCAGTGCATCTGATCCGAGTTAGCAGATCAACAATCGACTAATTGCCGTTTGATTAACTTATTCGTTCGTCGATTTTCCAGGGAACGATAAATCGATCAGAAGCAGAGATCCTAGATAGCAATTCAAAGATATACTAATAATTTGGTTTTACTTGTTCATTCATCGATTTTTCAGGAAAAGAAAATCGATCTTATTCAGTGAATCAGGTCCTAGATGGCGGTTTTAAGATCGGCTAAAAATTTTACTGACTATTCATTCGTCATAAACATACTTTGAATACCTACAGCCAATAAAGACAATTTGTTATGGTAAAAATTTTAGTCATTAAAATAAGTTTTTTGTTTTATGTTTTATTTTATCTTAGTGTACGTAAACAGTCCCTTGACCCCAGTTTAAACTATGTTTTATGGATGTCCAATCGATAAAAAGATCGATCTTTTAAAAAATTATTGCCCATCCCTACGAGTCGGCCGGACATATGCGCCTGCGCCGCGGTTAATGTAGCGAGCCGAACAAACATACTGTACGGATCATTATGCAACGCTATTATGAACGTGTGAAGTGATGTGGGATGATTTCGATGAGAATAAAAATGCATAAAAAACTTAACACAACGTTGTTCTAATTAAATAGCTTATTTGATATTTAGAACCACACATAGTAACACACAAGGAAATTTATATAAAAGCTTGTTGATTATAATCGCAAAGGAAACTGTAAAAGATCAACGAACTCCACTGAAGTTATTTATACACAAACTAAATTCTAATCCAGTTCTTAAAACCATAATTGGAGAAATCTAGTCGTTTCTAGTAGTAGTAGGTTTTATTTTATTTTGTACTAGCTGTGCCCACTACTATTTTAATCATAAGTACATTTATTTAATCCAATACATAGTGTATCAGTCTGCCAAATTTCATCCAAATCATCCATCAAGGCATAATTGGGAAACTAAGAAAAACCATAGAAACATCCAAATTATACCCAAACGTCTTCAGAAACTTTCACATGTATTAAATTATATTATGTTATATAAGTAGACTTGTTGCCTAATTTAGGGCTCGGTTAACTGGTGGGAAACTCTCACATTATATTTATTTATATGTATATTATACATGTATATACATAGATAAGATAATCAGCAAGTATAATCTATTCGATACTAACTGCAGGTGAATATCGGTTATCTGCCTGAGGCCCTGCAGTCCAATCCTCGTGTCAGTAGAGATAAAGTCATATTCGTGATATGCAAAAAATATAATTTATTTACTTTGAGGTATTTAAGATGAATCTCGAGGATAAGGGGCTTAGTAGATATATATATATCCCTTTACATTGAGTAGTGGACCCGCGACCCGGTGACTTCAACACCGCAATGTAACCTGACAGTGCAGCTATCACGAATCTTCTGGACGCACGTTAGCTCGTCACGTAGCTCAGTGTATCACTCTCAAACCTCTCTTGTCAGAACGAGACGCATTGAGTTACGTATTACGTAGGTATCGAGATATCGCGTATCGAGGAACTTCGTGCTAGGTGCTTTGACCTTCCTAACATGCAAATAATTTTCCACCCTTAAAAGTAGAATATTTTCTCAAGATAAAAATGGGACTAACCTCAAATATTTCCAAGCCAATTAAAAAAATAATCATTGAATTCGTTGCACAATTGGCGGAAATATCGCGTAACATACACTCACAAAAAAATCGAATTGAGAACGCCGTCCTCCTTTTTTGACGTTGGTTATAAATAGAAGGCCGATGGATCAGGATTTGGGAATTATCGCAGATATCATTGATCATTGATAGAGCAATCGTAAATAATATGCTAAGGTATGAATCTTAACGTCTTTATTGACATTTATTTGTATAGGAAAATTAAATATTTTAGCGGACAAGGTGTGAGCAGTCTGAATTTATAAACAATAAATGACTATTCACTTTGCATACATTTGCTAATATTAAACGTATTACCTACCTACTAAAGTAAATAATGTAAATCTTTTTTTACAAATTTAAAAAAAGGACAAATGCGTTGAGTTCCGCCGAAGGTTGCGTGCCATCATAATATAAAAGCTCGTTGCCACCCTTTAGATAAAAAAATCCTAAAAACACTAAGTAGGTACGAGTATATGTATCGAGAGGCTTTCCTCACTACATACTTAAGTTTTTCACAAGTTTAGCCAAGGGAGTAAACTTCACTGAACTAGCAACGCCGTTTTTCTTGTTGTTAGAAAACGACGCTGGACCTCTGTCACCAGATGGCGTCAGTCACGATTTATTCTTAAAAGTCGTTCTTCTCTAGAGACTAAGCACTTTACAACCCGCCCGCCATTGGAGTCCATTTTTAACCCCCCGAAAAAGAGGGGTGTTACAAGTTTTATTACGATCTTTTCAAATACATATTCAAACTTCATCTTCTTCATCATTACATAGTATGAAACAAAGGCGCTATCCGTCCCTGGGGTGCAATTTTTGAATCTCACCAGGTGACTATAGCTCACCAAAATGGCCGAATCGCCGTTGTTCATAGGAACAACGGCTATTTTGATGAGCTTTGGTTACCCGGTGAGATTCGAATGCAATTTTTTAATCTCACCAGGTGACTAAAGCTCACCAAAATGGCCGCATTTCTATGAAAAACGGCCGTTTTGGTGAGCTTTAGTCACCCGGTGAGATTAAAAAATCGCACTCCTTTTTTTTCTAAAACCACGCATTGAACTTTGACACGGATTTCACTGTCATTTTAGAGATTTTCTACGGGAGATTTTTTCTACATTACCTTCTAATTGGAACCGTACGAAAGCGGATCGCTAGTAGATTATACAATAAATTTGATTATAAGTTCAAGTTTTTTGGTCGGTCTTTCTCTCTAGCTGTGTAAATTCTTAATTTGAATGTTTTATTTGTTGAAAGAGCTGGTTTCTTGTCGGTGGTTTTTGACCATGTTTAGTGGCAAACAGGTTGTCAGGATACTTCTTTAAAATATGTTGGAGGTGAGTAACCTAAAGTTTTCGTCTCGTTCTTATTAGCACAGTAGGAGAGAAAGACGCACTGAGTTACGTAGCAAATTAAGAGGAGTGTTAACCCAGCGCTCTCAATATTAAAAAAATCTAAACATACAAACCTATTTCCAAGACATAATGACAACATACAAAAAAATCTTTGCCATAGGTTAAGGTTTAGAGGGTGGAAAACGTTATCGCCGTTTGTATGAGAAGCACTTTTTCGGACTGGGTTCACACTCCTCTTAACGCGTCTCGAGAAGGCTCACCGCTCAGTTACACAGTATCCTACCACATAAAGAGGATTAATACTGTTCGTATCTATTTTGAATCGATATACCTATCAGCTAATACGCCTATGTGCCGCAGGTTTTAGGCTATCGTCGTTTATGTTACTAATGTACTTACTGTGCACCTAGCACGAATCTTCTCGATACGCGTTAACTCGCTACGTAACTCAGTGCGTTTCCTTCTAACTAGCGCGGTAGGAAAGGGATGCACTGAGTTACGTAGCGAGTTAACGCGCATCGAGAAGATTCGTGCTAGGTACACTGAATACTTTAAAGGACCTCCCGGTACAGCCTGCCCTGAATTTTGAATTGGTATGGGAAATAATTAGTGCTCTGTATTCTCCCACGGTGCAGCTCGGGTATTGAGTTTGCCGGCAGGTAGTCATCAAATACAATATTACGAGTACAATAACAATTACAGTAAGTGTATGTGGCGTGGATAAAAACGCAATTGTAACTACAAGTGATACATTATTCATTATTTGTAGAGCCGTGCTGTACAGCTAGACGCTGGTTATAATAGTCAGAATATATCGAAGCGGGCAAGTTAGTTGAAAATATAACACGTCCTAACGTATCTGACAATAGAGTCGGGTTTAGATATTTTTGACCATCTTGCTCGCTCCAATATATTTGATGCTGACTGTACAAACGGCAACAAATTTAGTTGATATTTAAAGAAGGAACGGAGAGATATTGTCGATGTTCGAAAGAGATATTTGTATATAAACTTTAAAGTGCATTACATACCTCCCTTTCGAAAAATGACACTTTCGTTCAGTACCGTCTTTACTTGTAATGGCTTCTAACTAGAGTTTTATTCCGTACCGTTGGTAAATTTTCTGAAATTCATGTTTCCTGTAATTCTTATCTGAATAAGCATATTTTAATTTTCACTTTCATTCGGTGACCAAGTACGCCCAAACTATATGTTTTCTTTTTTAAAGCCCGGACTCACCCGGTTTTTTTACTTTTTGATTGCGGATCCAAATAACATCGAAGAAAAAACACAAATAAGCAACGAGTGCCTTACAGGCAAAAAGGACACAAAGTAAAAACTTTAATTTAAGCTTGATATTTTTTAAGTAGTGTCTCGAAAACCGCCTTCTTCCTAATATCAGTGCACCTAGTACAAATCTTCTCGATACGCGTTAACTCGCTACGTAACTCAATGGGTCTCTCTCGTACAGGGCTGGTTAGAACGAGACGCGCTGAGTTATGTAGAGGGTTAACGGGTATGAAGAGGATTCGTGATAGGTGCTCGGGTACCAAAAGCAGTCACATCGAATTTAGTTCATCGAGCTGGCGCAGATAGAAAACAGACAAAAACTTGAAACTGATAACTCATAATTATCTTGGCGTTGGGTCGAAAGTTAAAAATGACACGGGATTCTACCTTCACCCCCTTTCTCCGGTAATCTATACATAAACCACCTCAGACTGACAGTGCAAGACCATTCAAAAAAACTCTGATTATATTTGAAAGATGCCGCCATCTTAAGGTACATATAAAAGGAAATAACAAATCATTGTAAAGATCTTAATATAATAAAAAATACAAAACTTGATTATATGTATAAACATCTCCCAACAGTGTCCCCTGCGGTAAACTGCCTATAGGCTGGCTGCATTTCCACGTTGGATCGCAATGCCAATGCGTTGACAATGTATGTTGTAATCTAGCTATTGGATAGTATAGTATTTCTTTTTTATCTTTATCTACACACATATCATAATTGTTAAATAACGCGTTCAAAAACCATAGAAAATGACCAGCATTATGACAACCAATGTTATTATAAGAATTTTCTTGTCTGTGGTAGTAGGTAAATCTGTTCTTTATTGGGTACTATCTCTTAGTAGTCTGTGTTTATTGGTGATCACATTACCGATATCTAGTGACGTTATGAATTTAAATTTGGAACAGCTGTCAAAATTCAAGTTGGTCTCTATTCTAGTATCCACAGATATTAAAACAGTTATCGATACGAAACGTCAACTCAGTATAATTTTTTAATTTAAACGCACGACATTTGATCTCGAGTGACATGACAATAAGGACTTAATTCTTTTGTCTATGATTTAAAAAAACGTTCGTCTTGACGGATAGATCGAATTGCCGCCATACTTGTTTGTTGGTTTTTTGCTGTTACGGTTTTTTGCAGTTATGATATGTGTGTAGATAAAGTAATGTATGCAACTGTATATAATTAGGCCTTAAAACACTCGTGTGATACTATTATGAAACTCGCTGACGCTCGTTTCATAAAACCACACTCGTGTTTTAAGGCCTCTCATTATATAGCAGTTGCATAAAATACTATTATCTTTTTAAGGTTTTCACTGTCATTTAGAGATTTTTATAGGAAATGTTTTTATGCATTTTATCCCGATTGTAGGTATGTAGCCAGGGCGGGTCGCTATTATTGTATAATGTGCTTTAAAAGGCCGGACTAATACAATACGTATAAAATAGATAAATATTTCAATAATGACGCGCGATTGCACCAGACTTGACCAAACGTGATACTCGTGCCGATTTTACCAAAAGAGCTACGTCCACCATCTTGAGTTTCGAAACGTCATTTTTGATATTACCATTCCTAAGGAGACGCGACATGACTCTCTAAATATCTCAGTTTATATTTTAAAAAAACCGGTAAAGTGAGAGTTGGACTCGCGCCCCGAGGGTTCCGACATCAGCAACATGTAGTGTCGCATTTTTGCTTTGTAAGACCAAAAAAATATATTTTTTGTGTGTATAAACTACAAATTTACGGTATTCGGATTTATTGTTTGATTTGTGCTGTGAAACTTTGCTTCTTGCCAAATTTCATAGTTCTAGGTCAACGGGAAGTACTCCATAACTTTTTGAGTGTCTTGCAAATGTATGAAACATGCGGCATAAACGGCCGTATCTTTTGATTGCGTTGACTTAGAAGTTTGATTTTTTCACGGCTCTAAGGGACTGCAGACTTGAGTATTTGATATTAATTTCAACTCAATACCTCCACGCGTTCTTGAGAAATATGGTCTTGACAGACGGACAGACTGACAGACAGACAGACGGACAATAAAGTGATCCTATAAGGGTTCCGTTTTTCCTTTTGAGGTACGGAACCCTAAAAAATAATAAATAAACAAAGTAATTATTTGTATACAAAAAAATAACGCTCTAATGAGCTTGCATTTACATTACTTCCCGAATTTTAAAAACTCGTAAAGAAGTGATATCAGTCCTATTATAAAAATAAACCTTACTTATTTTTTTTATACCAAGCATTTCTAACATAAAGAAACCATTATCTTTTTCCTTCCGGGCAACTTCGTCCATGGTTTTTTTGCATAATTACTATGGCTTTATCAATTAAAATACCTGTTTAGTTTTTAAGATAAATAAAATAACCTTAAGTTTAGTACAGTCTAACTCAGTGTTTCTCAACCTGGGGTCCGAGGATCCCTGGGGTTCCGCGCACTTATCACAGGGGGTCCGCGGACGAAATAAATATCAAGAGTAAAAACTATGAGGCATATATAACGACACGGCCGAGTGTTTGACGGGCGTGGCATTTTTCGTGTAAGTCAAAGAATCATATAAGTATTGAATATAAAAGTATCCAAGCGGTTTTTTGTTTGATTTTGAGGGGTCCACAGGTCATGGTAAGGTTGCATTAGAGGTCCGTCCTTGGAAAAGGTTGAGAAACGCTGGTCTAACTTATAGACGAACTAGGAGCAGTAACCATAGCTGTAGCATGTAACCATTTTTGATCTGTTAAAGTGAGCAACGAAACGAGTGGCAAAGGCATTGTATTCGCTTTCTCTTTTTTTATTAATTATTATTATTATCAATTTATTAATTCAGATAACTTGGGATCTATGATTTGCAACTGTCATATTACTTTAAAATGCTATGCAATTAACCGAACCTGTAACATGCGTTTTCCAGTTTCGCCACATTACCGCTACCATACCCTGCGAAATTTTCAATGTGCTTCATCTTTACGGTCATTACCAGGTCATTACATTATTGATTTTAAGGATTCAACTACCCTCGGTGTCATCTATAGGTATGAAACTTTGTAAAAAGTTATCATATTCAACATTTAAAAAAAAAAAAAGAAATTTCGGTTACAAAAATTTTATGTCATATTACTCTCTCACATATGATACGTTTTGTATACACACGACGTCTGGTATTGACTTCTTGTATAATATATGTATATATATACATACATATACATAATATGTCTTGTAAAATGTATAAAGGTGAATGGGCATTTTTGTATGGGCGCTGTCCCAACCCTTGTATACAATAGTGAGTAGTATGGACGCGTAGTACTCGGTGTAAGGATCATCATAGGCTATGTTTCGAAGACCAGGTGTCTGCAGCATTAATCATTGTTTTGTATGAAAAAAAAAAAAAACACCAAATTAGACCTATGCTCCTATTACGTTTTTTACTTCTAGTGGCCTCAGTAATGCGTGGTTAAAATCTTTCGGCTATATCTCGAAAATGATTTTACAGATACTTTTCATACAACTGCTAGTACAAAGTGAGGTATAAAATGGGCTGTAGCTTTTTCCCTGCAAACATCTCGGTTTTGCTGTCATATAAAAAAATTAAGCTCTTATTGAGAGCTTTCTAATAAGATATAGCACAACTGTATACAGCACTTGGGACAATTTGCCCATTCTCCTTTGACATTTACCTTTCCGATAACCAAGGTGCCTATTAAATATTTATGTACTCTTGAAACGTAGGTACTTCATTAATCCATTCAATGTCGGACGACAATATTTCGGCGAATACCGAAAGTGTTTCTCAAAGAAATATTCAAGAAAGGTCTAAATTCAAAATTAAGCAGTCCCACGCGAACTGAATCTGAGTTATAAACTAATTTTAAATGATTACGCACTTGTTTAACCATAATACTTAAGTCGTAACGGCTCCTCAAACAGTTTCGTAATTACGAAATTCATTTGCTTGAGCTCTCGAGCCGATTTCCTACGACGTGAATGAAAAGTCAACGATAAAAAAATTACTTTGATGACTCAGGCAGAATTTGTTTGTCAATATATAATCCATTAAGTACCTGTGTGGTCGATTTAAAAAATTGGATTGCCTTTCCCATCAAATATTCGAGCTAAATTATTATTTAAATACCTTTTGCCTATTGCTTTTTTTGTATGTAGAGTACGTACGAGTATGACCTAGGTACCTAACCTGCTAATGCCTAAACTTTAGATGTACATTTTGTACGCCATTCGCTCAAGTAGCGAACGGTCATACTGTCAGATCCCGATGATGGCTCGTAAAGAGGCGAAACGCGCGTCGATCGTGTTTTTTAGTGATTAGTGGTAGTGGTGTGTGGTTGAGTCAGTGTGATATATGTTGTTTCGTGTGGAAGCGGAGGAGGATGGGTTTTTGCATGAACATATATATATATATTTATATATATATATATATATATGTCGCGCCGACGCAGCTAACTTGCACGAACACGGCACTGGTTTCGCGGAGTGTAATTTGTTCCAGTTTGTAAATTTTGTGTCACAAAATACATCTCAAACGCGTTAACTAGCGTTAAGTTCCCTAGTACTTTGAAATATATTGTCTGTAACTATACATCAGCAAACTAAGCTTGCTGCGGATACGTGCCATTAGAAAAGCTGTTTATATTTCCATAATAATTTAGAAGCTAACGCTACCGCGATCAAGGCGTTTATTGTGACAAAAATGTACACAGAAAGTGATACATAATTGACACTGATATCTGTTTGGATCTATTACTGTTATTTCGAGAGTAGGAACATTTCACCAACGATGTCTTGTAGCCTATTAACTTTTAGAGCAAGTTACTGCTCCCCGAAGGAACTGTGCACCTAGCACGAATTGTCTAGATACCTACGCGTTATCTCGCTACGTAACTCAGTGCGTCTCTCTCTACTAGGCAAGTTAGGACGAGACGCATTGAGTTACTTAGAGTGTCGAGGAGATTTGTGCTAGGCTAGGCACATTAATTCCTAATGAAACCATTATTTTATCGGGAAATTATGAATGCCCATTACAAAGAATTATCTTAAGTTAGGTTAGGCGTAAGTTAGGTGTGTTTAACTGCTCATGTATTAAAAAATATAGTGTTGCATCAGAAATAGTTTCTGCCAAAGTTTACCTGCGATAAAAGTGTGTGTCTTTAACCTGTAAAATTTATATACTAAAGGATAATCATTTGTGTATGTACTTCACCAACGCGGAGTGCTCTTTTTTTTAAATATATTTACGGGTAAATTTAGCATCACCTCAAACTATCATTAGAAAACTGTGTCACTAAACGACGTCAGCAAAGTCTTGAATCATAATATTGCCCAATTACTTCATATAGATTGATTCGCCGCACGGGCCGATGGACCCTTCGATCTTCATTATAACCATGATATGATGTATTTATTCATTTTAATTGCTACGCAATCGTAGTCGCCCGTATATCTCGCAAGGACTACGATTTGCAACATTAGGATCACAAAAAAACCTATATAGATTGAATTATTATTATTATATTATAAGCTCACGCCTGTTTCCCTTTGGGGTAGTCAGAGACCACAGAACGCCATTTGCTCCGGTCCTGGCATACTTCCCTCGCTTCCTCCACACACATTCCTCTCTTCATACATGCTCGGCGGTTACGGGTACTTCTAATTCTGCCTGTCTTTAGGACGTCGCCAATTTGGTCAACGACCGTACACCGAGGCCGAGGTGAATTTTTATCATTAACCAAAACTTCTTTAAAAGAAACATATACCCTATAGATACATGAAAATTTTAATAGAGAAATGTGCATAATGGTAATCTAAATTTTGTTTGTATAAAGAGTATATGCCGAGCCTACGCGAATTAAATCACTAACTTCATTTGATTTTTTCTCATACACAAAGCCGAAAGAGAGAGAAAGAGAAAATAGTAACTTTTGTGCTTTAGCAAGTTTGGCTTATTTTGTGAAGGCCCTAAAAATACAAATAATTTACCTATTGAATCGATTAAAAAAGTTACCCAATAATACGATTCGTATTTCAAACATTTGTTGATATAAACGTTCCGCATAATCGGATGCAAATCGTCTCCCGCTGGGTCAAGTAGGTGCCTACTTTTAGATGGACTGATAAAATTTCAAAATAACCACAATTTGCATACCCGATAGTTTGCGTCTAATATTCACATTCACCTAAATATTTTGGGCCTCTATTTGAATTAGTCTGAGAGGCTGATTGTTATGACTTAATTAGCATACTTTGATATCGGGCAGGCACCCGCTAACATATCATTTTATACCCAGGAGACTAAACACAATGCCATTAGTTATTACTACTTTGTGAAATGTTTCCATATGTATAGACCTTAACGATAAAAACTACACTTTAAATTAATACATTTTGCGCTAAGCTGTACAGTAGGGGAAATATATTCACTTACCACCTTAGAACCCTATCGCAATGACGCGACGCGTTAAATGCCAGGCTATGTCATACAAATGTCATGCGTATGTCTCTTCGACTAGGTTCTACGGTGGTACGTGTTTCAATTTCCTTGACTGTACGTATTAGGAAATGTTGCTGAGTCAGTTTGCAGGTTTAGATTTTAAAGACTGATTTAAATTACTCATAGTTGACAATGGCTGTCGTAGCGGCTGACATCATCGACTAAACGCTGCGAAATTTCGAGAGTTATTTGTTGAATTTGAATAAGAGTTCGGTTTGAGTATTCTCTTCTATCACACTAATATTATAAATGCGAAAACCAGGCTGGCTGTCTGTCCGTCTGTTTCCATATGGAATATCTTCACAGCTAACATTTGTCGATATTTAGTAGGTATTCTTACCTGCCTATTTCATTACCTAGACCAATAACGACATTCATTACGGCGACTTATTAGAATTAATAGACCTATTACTTGTAATGGTACAAATCAGTCATCAAATTTGTTTGACATATGTATGTATTGATCCCTCTGAAAGGCGATTACTTCCTACATTTTAATACCAAAAATAGCTATTAACATGTCGTGTCAAATGCCAATATTCGTGCTATCGACAAACCAAATAACCATGGTTATCTATGACTTTTTCTTGATCTATCACGGACTCTATACAGTTCTGTCTCATTTTAAGTATTTGTAATAAAAATGCGTCCTAATCTCTTTAAAAATAGAGCTCAATTTTTAAAACGTTACCTAAAAGTTGATAAGCCTTTGTCACCGTTAACGGCAATATATTCTGTTCATGCGCTACCCCGCAGCGATCGTCATTTCTTTTTTTAGAACCGAAGAAATACAACGTACATTCTATTGGTTCTATTGATATGTACCGCCAGTCCGACTGTCACTTACGACCCTAGGGAATATCGTAACTTATACGGCAGTAAAAGAAAAAACGGAAACATAAAAAATCCATCCCCTTATATTTTATAGCGTAGCCATATCCACACTTGGCCATTGACTTACAATTTCAAGTTACTTATCACAAGTCTGAAGTAACATTTGCCAACTGTTTCGCTTGACCAAATACTTTTTTCCTGAAAAGGTGCAAAACCTTTAACAATAAACTTTTGAAAAAAATCCTTAAAAAAAATCCACTCGATGAACCCATTTCGGCAGATCAGAATTATGAATTCAAAGTACAGATATTGTGGAGCTGTATTGAGAAATAAGTAAAGGAGTCAGCTGATAGTGCAAGGGTACGATTGCACGGGTACACTGCCTTTATGTGAAAGCGATCTAACACACACCTGCTCCCAATTGCCCTACAGCTATGTTATCGTTATAACGTTATCAAGGCTTCATCTGGCCAGTCGACTACTTGCAAGGACCTAGGAGCGATGTCCATCGGAAACCTAAAAGCGTCAAAGGTCGGGAGTACTTACGTGTCGGTACTAAACCGGCCGCTGACATATGACGTAAGGTAACCATATCAGTAGGGTAATTTTTGAATTTCGAACGCTCGATCCTCGCTAGCTGTGGGCCAATCAAATGCCCGAGCGTAAATTTTAGCCGGGCCCGTTTGACGCGCAGCTGGCGAGTGTCATGCGCGCGAAAGTCAAAAATGGACCCGCAGAGCTTGGATACGCGTAGGGTATTGTATTTACTAGTGGTTAACATCATTGTCACTCATATTTACCCTTATTATCTTCTTATAAAATTATGAGCCACTGACAATGAATGAGATAGTTACCAGTAGGCCTTAACAATCACCGGTCTCTAGCTGCCGGTAATGCGTTGTGGTTATTTGACGTGTAGCTATGCGATTTTATTAAATAATTATTGGAGCTTTAAAAGAACTGATACCGGCCAGTTGTCGTTCTCGTGGCATCTACTTTAATTTACTTTACATAAAACCGTTTCGAGAAACTTAACCGTCTCCCTTTTTCCGCGTCTACTTTGGTTCTTCGTATCACAGGTTTCGTACGCCATTTTGGGACAGTCAAAATGAAACCCTGAACAAGCCGCTTAGAACAAGGTTAAATTTGGTATTTATTCAAAATTAAACATAGATCCTTTTAGTGCTAAAGTTGAAGTTTTAGTGTCCCATTGCGGGGACCCGACTATTCACTTTTCTCTATAAAGTCCGACTAAAGTACCTACTATATGCTACTGTTCAAGTATTCCCTTTTGGGTGCTTCTGAGAGGGCATAGACGCGTACCAATTAAATAGCCGACGGGTAAACCTATTGTTGGCAATACCTTTGTTGGTATATGGTTGTTGGTGCCCCATTTTAAAGCACCAGTCAGTAAGTAGTTTGATTACATTACAGACCACTACATTTTTTTACTTTAATTTTTATAGGAGTAAATTGACTGAGTTCATAGATCGCAAAGTATGGTGTTGCGATAGTGACTTATAAGAACACAAAGTAGGTAATGTATGCGTAAATTACTGAAATATACCGCTGTAACAGACAGACAAAAAGACGGACGGACAAAGTAAGTGATCCATTTTCCCCATTTTGAAAAGAAACTCTTAATAATCTACTAGTAGATCCGTCCGTCTACTAGTAGGTCTTACCTACCGGTATTTACATGTACAGACTGCTAGGTTATTTATAGAGAACGGTTGAACTTTTAATGACGTAATTAAGGGAGCAATTCTGCATCCTCACCCTCTGTGAAACATTTCTATAATCGTAGACAGATAATATTCTCCGAAAGAATTTAAACAAACGGTTCCAAATATTTGGTCAAGACTCCATCCAGGGTCAGTTTCTGTGTTGTTGTTGTTTCCTTTTGGCGAAATTCCATCAACAGGGAAGGTACCTACTAATGTTTTCTTTCTCAAACGGATTAAGCGCTTCTTAATTCACCGTAATACGGGCACTTAGTTAATGCAGGAAATGGAAATCGCAGTAAATTCAAAATAAAAGAGCTCCGATTTTCAGCTTTCCTTAACAGCTTATTAGATTATTACGATCATAGAAAAAAACATGGCGCATTTACTAGATCTGTATTTCTACACCGCTGATAGGCAAAAGGATCTCAGCAGTTCAGGCTTACAACATAATTGACCTCCCATAAAAGTCAATTCAAGTTCAGGATGTTAAATTGTACATTAACAATCTCAACAGCCGTAGCTGCTAATCGCGCTTTAGTCTCCGCCATTTTGATATATGACCGCTATAAGGCGTCACGGTTCACCGGAGCATTGTCCTCGAGTCAGATAAAGACATTAAAGGTAAGTTGAGATTGTCGAGTATCATCGCACGTCGCGCACCCTCGTCAGTTTACGGGTTTTCTGTCTTTGAGAGACTTACTCTACGTCGGCTGCCGCACAATTAGGTAAGGGAAGGCGGGGTGTCACTAATACCGGGCTAGACGATCAATTGTCTAAAATCTCTATGCTCTATGCTAAAAAAGTTACTAAGAGAGCTCTGTTTTAGCGGAATTATATCTTCACACATACTGTTAAGCGAGCTGAACTTGCTTTAATGTGTTATTAATCACTTGGAAGACATCTTATAAGCCTCTTTTAATCGACAGACGCAATTTGCTTCCAAATTAAAAAGTTTCAAATACTGTAATAAAAATGATGTGTACATAGATTTTTCCCTTTTGCAATTTGCCTTGTCGGTAAAACGTACACAATTTGCATCTGATATCAAATGATTATAAATTTGGTCTCTTGCGCCGATGTTTGTCTTACCCCACCTTATCTTAGGAGTTTGTTTTGACTGAATAATCACAGGCTTTATAGTCTACCCAAAGCTAGGCACCTTAAAAGGCCTTGAAATATAGTAATGGAATTTAAATGAAGTTAAACTCTCATGATTAAATCATAAAGCAATTGTTGCCGTTGAAGCTTAATTTTATTTATCGTAAAATATTAAACAGTACTAACCACCAAGCAATGCCATTATTTGTCGGAAAAGCAAACTTAACATTAAAATATCGTTTCAAAGTTCTTTAAATTGTTTTAAACTTTCGCGACTTTCACACATATTTATAACATTTTCGGGACTTAAGCGCGATAGAAATATATTGTTGATTTACCTCGACGTTTCGGCCATGTTTCAATGGCCGTGGTCACGAGTAGACTGAAGTGGAGGGTATTACTTCTGTTTAGTCGCGCGAGTTTTACGAACTACCCGCACTTTGTCTTGTTTATTTTCCACCGGCATATCACTACACCGACACACAATGCTCACAATGTCCGACGATTTATCCGAAGATATATCTCGACGCTTATACTTGCTGATTACAGGATTCCATGATGAAGAGAGTTTATATCCGTCTTTCCGGTTGACATTTTTGTACTTTTTAATTTCACCGCTTCACGTACTATTCTAGGATAATAATGTCGTTCTGTAGTGGACGACGTTGTGTGTCGTTATGGTGAGTTTTGATGTTGAATCACTTTTCACCAATGTACCACTCAAAGAATGTCCTGAGGTAATCCGGGGGAAGTTAAGCGACCACGAGATGTCGGAGTCTTACATGGTATTACTCAGAAACTGTTTGGAAGGGAGCTACTTTTTATACCGCGGACAGCACTATCTCCAGATGGATGGCGTCGCTATGGGTAGCCCTGTGGCACCAGTGATGGCTAACATCTGGATGGAACACTTCGAGAGTACAATTGATCTACAACCATGGGGAGTGAAGTTGTGGAAGCGGTACGTCGACGATGTTTTCTGCGTAATGAGGGGTGGCAAGCCAGAAGTAGAACAGTTTCTAGCCCATCTCAATTCCATTCATACCAAGATTAAATTTACGTATGAATTGGAATCAGAGCGTAGCTTGGCTTTCCTGGATGTTAAGGTAATGGTGAGAATGGATGGATCCCTGACACATACCGTTTACAGGAAACCGACACACACGGATACATATCTAAACATTCTAAACGCTTCATCTCACCACCATCCTCGTCATCTTCAATTCGTAACGAGCTCTTTACTTAACAGAGCGCATGACCTATGTGACCCTGAGTTTGTGGAAGAGGAGCTGAAATACGTTCAGGAGGTGCTAAAACGTAACGGATACAGGACAGGTGAACGGCGATCTAGACGGAAGCGTAGGGAGAAACATCCGGATGTAGCGAGACAACCTGCATTCATGCCTTATGTGAAAGGAGTGACGGACAAAATTGGAGCAGTACTAGGTAAATACTCCATTAAGACTGTATATAATCCACTATTGCCGAGCATTTGCTGGAATCGGGACCAAACCATTGGATTGAGCTTCATAACCCTAAAATCTTCTCTACAGAACGACATTATTATCCTAGAATAGTACGTGAAGCGGTTGAAATTAAAAAGTACAAAAATTTCAACCGGGAAGACGGATATAAACTCTCTTCATCATGGAATCCTGTAATCAGCAAGTGTAAGCGTCGAGATATATCTTCGGATAAATCGTCGGACATTGTGAGCATTGTGTGTCGGTGTAGTGATATGCCGGTGGAAAATAAACAAGACAAAGTGCGGGTAGTTCGTAAAACTCGCGCAGCTAAACAGATGTAATACCCTTCACTTCAGTCTACTCGTGACCACGGCCATTGAAATATGGCCGAAACGTCGAGGTAAATCAACAATACATTTCTATCGCGCTTAAGTCCCGATAATGTTATCAAGGTTCTTTGTGTAAAAGGATATTCTGTCTTTTGAAAACGATATTATTGATAAAACTGAACTTGTATTCGATATTGGTTTTGGTGCTTCGGAAGCTGAGGTCCAAAGCTTGATAAAGAATTTAAAATTTCTGTTTCAGGTCAGCTTTATTATAGAATTAGAAGCAAAATTAGAGTAATGGCAGGACTCGAACCTGCAACATCAGCATTCCGTGCCTTGCGTTTGCCAATTTCGGCACATTACCAATACCATACCCTGCGATTTTTTCAATGTGTTTCGTTTTAACGGTCTTTATATTATTAATTACAGATTTAACCCAGATATTGTTTGATTACTTTTTATAAGAAAATTGTAAAAACCTAATCTAATACTTTAAAAATTTACGAGAACAAAATCCACGACACTCAAAGCCACTCCCCGCTATCTCAAAGAGCGCTTCAGTTTTTCAATTCGGCTAGATGCTCTTAGAACTCTCTCCTTACTTACTCCTTCCTTGTTCAAATTTAATGCTAATTCCTTTACTTTTCAAGCTATTCTGTTTTGAAAGTTTCTACCCGGTAACCTCAGACAGGCTAAATCGCTTACTATATGTCGCACGCTTAGAATTAAAGTGACCTATTTCTGAATAATACACGTCCCAAAATATCACCTTACTTAAAAGACATAGGGTTTAATTTTGGGAAATATCAAAATCAGAATTGAGTCACTTTAATACTAAGCGTGCGATATATTCAAGACTCATCTAAAAGAATACTGTTTGTCTCTTTCGTAGCACTTTTATTACATGCTATCTTATCCCTAAGATCGTTTAGCATACTTTGTCGACTTCTTATATTGCAGTATATTAAAAGCAACAAATATAGGGGTCTCGGCTTCGAATATAACTTTGTACCATTGGGAGTTGAGACCCTTGGCCAGTGGGGTGCACTAGGGCTCTTCAAGGAGATCTCGAAGAGGCTGGTCGACGTCACAGGCAACCGAAGATCTGGCAGCTACCTCGCACTGCGTATAAGCTTAACTATACAGAGAGGTAATGATGCCAGTATCTTCGGTACCATGCCTTCCTTTTTTGATACATTTTTGTTACAATTTTTGTATTAATGTTTAGTGTATATTTAGTTTTTATGTAGTTTCGTTGTTTTAAATTAGTATGAATATATTAATTGCAATGATGCGTTTATATTTACCTTCAATTACCCCGTAAATCATAAACACTCACTAAACCAACTTGAGTTACCATATTAACCACTAGCGGACGCTCGCGACTCCGTTCGCGTGAAATTAGTAGCCTATGTCCGTCAGGGATAGTGTAGCTTTCTATTAGTGAAAGAATTTTTGGAGTCGGTTCATTAGTTCCAGAGATTACCCCTACATACAAACAAACAAACTTTACCTCTTTATTATATTAGTGTAGATGTAGATTATTAGTGTAGATATTCATCCTAGCTTGTTTTAAGTAGTACCTAAACAACATTCCAACCTAACATTACAGTTTTTGTCATCAATTCATAAATGTGGAATCGTTTACTGTTCAGTATTCAGTATTCAGTATTCATTCATTTATTACTTTAAAGAATATCCATGCAATACATTATAATACACAATTATCAATGAACAATTAAACATAAATAATCCTCCAGTCACACCTAAATAATTAAATTAATAAATAATAACAATAATAAGAATTATAAAAACATGTTTCATTCATTTGATGTCATATCTATTCTAAGTAAAATTATAACTAAATGATTAAAAGTCAATTTCGTATAATAAATGTCAATGATTTTAAATTCAGTTTCAAGTACCTACATTCTAAGCAATAATATCAATTAATTTATGAAACAATCAGTCAAATATTTTGGCAAAGTATTCGTCAAGATTATAGAACGGCCTTAATTGTAAATATGATTTAAGTTTATGAGCAAATTCATTAACTGTACCAGAATTTCTAATAATGTTCAAATAAAACATTCTAAACTAACAAGTTGTAATTCATAGCTTCTAATTTACAGCCCCGATTTGTTTCATTCAGGCAATAAACGACGTTTATGTGACAAAAAGTGAAATTTTAGGTTAGATTTGTGTTTACATTATAAGACAAGTATAAATATGTAATACTAGCGGACGCGCGCGACTTCGTTCACGTAAAATTAGTAGCCTATGTCCGTCAGGAATAGTGTAGCTTTCTATCTGTGAAAGAATTTTTGAAATCGGTTCAGTAGTTCCAGAGATTACCCCCTACATACAAACAAACTAACAAAAAAACAAACAAACAAAGTTTTTCTCTTTATTATATTAGTGTAGATGTATGAACGGACATTATATGTTTTGTCTTTATCTGTCATTGTGAAGTTAGCCCTCGAAAGAAAGGAACAAAATAGATGATAGTTAAAAGGTTTATAAATTTAATGATGTAGCCTATGTATTACTAGTTCCACTTGCATAATTTTGTTCTTTGCTTTGTCTGTGATGCCAATCGAGTTTTTTTACTTAACTATATTTTGTGTGATGTTGCGATTAAGGGTATTATATGGTGCCTGTATTGTATTATAATAAATTCAACATAATATACTATAAACGTTCAAATATATAAATAAATAAATAAAATAAATGCGAGATCAAAGGTCTATAAGACAAATCTTCTTTTTCATCATCAAGAATATGTTTGAAATATATTTGTATGAATCAACGGTATCTGAGACTAGGACCTTAACGTCCCCTTGATCTCTGTTTAGATAAATGTTATATTATTTCTATATAATATAGAATAGAATATTCGCAAACCTGATATGTCATACGTGAGTTAGTTTAGAACTACTATAAAATCGAATTGACTCTACAAACTATTCAGACATGATATCGCGCATTGAATACATAAAATATAAATATATGTGCATTCTCCACATCATCCTTAATATAATAGGGGAAAGGTTGGACTCTCCTTATTTACGTCACTGCAGTCAATATATTAGTAGGTAGGTACAATATTTAACACTTAGATTGAGTTTTTTTTTGTATATACATATTTTTATAATTTTGCTTTAATTACAATTCTGTACATAACTTTATAAGAAAACAAAATATGAACCATTTAACCTAATAAGAAATACAAAATACAAATACAATTATTTATTTACCTATTTATTTTATGCAACTTTGAAGTATGTATGTATGTATGTATGTAAATTCTTTATTGTACAAAAAACATAATTTACAAAAAGAGATACAGTGATGTACAAAGGCTAACTTATCCCTTTAAGGGATCTCTTCCAGTTAACCTTTGAGTGTGTGAAAGGAGTATCATAGTAGGGACAGACAAAGAGCAATAGCTAAAAAAAAAGTACATAAATCACAAAGTACTTGCCCTTCAGAATTATAATCGTAAGAGTCTGATTATTTAAGGAATTTTAAGCCAGGTATCCAGCATCCATAGCGCCGCCAGCATTTCCTCAGATTTAAACATTTTGTGAACAATCGTTGCTTCCATTACAGTTCTAGCCATAGACGGGAGGATATTTTTATCAATTGCAATATATCTTTAAAATATTCAACCCTAAAACTGAAATCTAAACTAAAAATGTATAAAAAAGGCCCCATGGCATACTTGTAGTTTCGAAGATAATGGCAGCCTTCCTTTCTACAGTAACACAATGATAAATATCTGTAACTTAGGTCTCTCAAACTAACATAAGAAAGATCTTATGTTAGTTTTTAAAGCCAAAAGGAGAAATGCATCTCTTGATGTACATGTGGATAATTTTTAAATTTGTATAAGTCATGTTAGGCCGCTGTAATTCATTCCCGTCTTTTACTAACATTCAACACATTATTTTGAAAATTGTAGGTATAAATGTGCAAAAATATAAAATGTATACACAGAGTTACAAACACAAACATTGTGAACAACCTCGTTCACCTGTCATGGCTGTCATTTGACATCAATAGGTTCAGCTTACGGGGAGACCGATCCCGATGGATCGGTGAAAAGCCTATTCATTCCGTTCACCCGCTACAAAACTCTATAAAAAAAACATTTGTAAAGGAGTTCCAATTTCAGTCAATTGGTATGTACTTGAGACGGTGTCAGACTTAAATTGAATTAAAGATTCCATTTCTGTGGCGTATGATTCACTGGACGATGTAAGTTGATGTAAGTTGACGGGGTCAAAAATAAAACTTAACTTAAAACCATTGATGTAAAGGCAGTTAGTCTGGTAATTCAACAGCTACTCCATTCATTACAGTACGTACAGGCACCCAAATTTTTCACATAATCGATTCTGAATAGTATAATACTTCATTGCTCAACACACAGGAAACGATGTACAAGAAATATATTAATAATAGCTTATAGAATAGGCAATTGGCACCCTTATCGCTTCAAACTCATATAGTGTAATATGGACGGTAATATGGATGTAATATGGATAGGTATAGTGTAATATGGACGACCGACGGTCGACGCCTGATTTGCTTGTGATTTATGTGCAATATTTTGTAGTACTTCAATTGCTTCGATGGTTACCTGCAACTTACGGCCCCGATACCTACAGCAGTAAATTGTTGCTCATAATTCTACATGATTGTACTCATGTTGTCTTCATTCCAAACGCACCGAGGAAACTTATCAGCAAATCGCACGAGCCGCACTTTGGAGATTGCTCGGTATGTCAGCTCTATTCAGTATCTTGACCTGTTAATTCGGTCGTAGGCAGCTGCGCGACCGCGACCGCACTCGCCTTGGCCTTTCCGATCGAATTTGGAAACTATGCTCGTTGCGGTTTGTATTTGATTTCGACAGTGTAGTTAACTTAAAAGGCGGCTTTTTGCCAATTTTGTACCGTTTACCTCACAAAAGTTATAGCAAACGAAATCAAACCGAGCACGTTTCTGACGTTGTGCAATTGTTACAGAACGTGACATTAGAGATTATACATAATTATTATGTTCTTACATGATGAGACGAGATTGGATCTTAAGGGTCTGAATCCACATCCCCCTCAGTCTTTAGTATATATTGGGGCTTTTTCACACAAGATCATCGAATTGCTTCCCAGAAATACCTTTTCAGTGGTCCAAGAAGATAATGTATCACTTTTAAATAATCTCTACCATTACGACGTATTTCTTTTTGGAGAGAGAGTATTCTACAGAAATTGAGGCAGGCAACCGATGCGATGGACTGACGACCTTGTTAAAGTGGCAGGGGAAAATAGTATTAGGAAGGCACAACACCGAGGAATATGATCCACTTGGTCCGATCTCCGCGCCATCCTCCAACAGTTTTAAAACATGCAAATGACTTCAAACATTTGCCTATTATACGCGTACAGGTCTCTTCAAAAATACAAGCCAAACCAAACCCAAGCCAATCCAAACCCTTTCCGAATGAGAAGTTAAGAGTCAAGCTGTTCGGTTAACTTAGCCTTCATATGTATTAACTTTTTTTCTTGTTCTTTCTTTTTTTATATCTGAATAAATAAGATAACCTGGTACACAAATATTTCGAAAAATATGTACATGTTTTACCTGAGTATCTTATATAGATGTACTTGCTGCAATATTATCATAAATCACAGGTCAATGCAGTTGCAGAATGCTTCGTTACATATTCCAACGGTCACGGTTGCCCACATCTTCAATAGCACGTTTAAACACCAGGGTGGCGGAAAATTCATCCATTCCTCTCACGCTACTCGAGTAGAACAAAAACCAATAAATAGCTCAAACTGCTCAAAGTCCTTAAAGGACAACGTGGTATTTACTAACCATTTACCATCTCAAGTAGGAAAATGCCTGTGGATCGCATTATAGTGTTAAGTAATAACGAATGGTTCATAGTAAACTGTATTATTAACATATTTTACCGAGACCAGTTCTAGAGTATGTGGAGGACATGTCATTTTATCTTAGCTAATATTCTTATCTTGTTGAAAACTAAGTAACAGTAGTGCTACAAACACCTGTATTGGCTGAAATCCTAACTGTCTCTCTACCTATCGCCTTTCAAATAGAAAGTAGTGATTCAATCCCGGGCTTACACGGACTTGTGTGTTCCTCGAACTTTATAATCGACAATAAGGTTTGCGATAGTAGGTAAACGAAGTATTCCAGCGATGTGTGATAAATAAGTCCTTGCACTGGACCAGCGTTAGGACTGCGATGCAGTCTCCTTTGTTATGAGAGGAACCTGTGTCTACCTGTGTATAACTATTACACGTATATAGACCGATTTCTAATCGAACAGCACAGTTAGCATCAAAGATATCGGAGCGGGCAAGGTGGTTAACAATATCTGAACACACCCAAAAGTATTTGACAAAATAGAGTCGAGTTTAGATATTTTTGACCATTCTCTGCTCCAACATATTTAATACTGACTGTACCTAGACTAGAAAGGACATGACATGTTATTGGCGCATACAACATACGACAAGATTTACAAACGACAGAATAAGTGAATTTGCTATTATTAACAATCAGTGTCGAAACATTTTGATGTTTGCTATCACCACCTTAAGTCAAGTTTACAGAATCAAAAAGTTCTCCCTTATTAGGCCAAAATCAAGTAAAAGTACAGAACGATGCTATCAAATATCACGCTTCCATAAATAGCAAAATGTTACCCTTTTGTTTGGCATAATTGAAATTTAATCTACTCAAGATCTATCGCTATCCCACACAAAACTTTTGAATCATCAGCCACTGTGTAAAACGGACTGTGAGTTTGTGGGGCCCTGGGCTAAAACAAGTTGGAGGCCTGCCTAATTAAGCAAATAATAGCTATTTTACCAAAAACTGCTACTGATAACGATTTTTATTCACAATATTGTCCACGGCTATTGATTGGGTCTTTACGAGTATTTTCTACCCAATTTATAGAGTAATCAATCTTTTTTCATTGCCTTGTGTTTTTAGAACTTTGTAAAGGTGAGCGTACACATTCTCAGGTTGTATTTTAATGACATGCTATTAATAGTATAATCCTTAATCGGGTTAGTAATCCGGTCTTGCCAACCTTAACGTACCAAAATATTAATGAAAATTATCTCCATGCACCCGCTAATTATATTGCCATGTTTATCTCGAATTACAACGCATTTTGCAATTTAAAAAAGGTTTTTTTATTATGATTAAGCACACAAAACCAGCGGATCCTGTTCGGAGGCCAAAGCTAATTTGGTACTAACGAGTCAGACCGACCAGAAACGAAATTGATATTCTGAAATACCTATATGGAATCTTCTAAAACTGGTTTAGCAATGTTCCAAGTTTAGTAGGGTACCGCACACTTGAAACTAAAATTTGCTAATGTGTTTCTTTTATTTTCAACGGTTTCCTTAATGAGGTGATTGCGACGATTTTGCTCTTTAACCTAACAGAAATACGACGGGTCAAAAATTTTAACAGTTAATTTGAAAAGGATATAAGTACGACCTTGCTTGCTCCACTTGGCGGGAGCACTGCCGTGCCAGATCGGCGTCAATAAAATACTGAGCAAGTTCGGGGATTAGTAAGGATTAATGGATAATCTGTCTAAGTTTTATTCACGGAACCCAAATACGACTCAGGTCAATATGGTCGGTAAATATATTATTAGCAACTAAACAAGTGCCTGGTTATATTCAAAATAAGCAAGATAAGCTTTATGTTAGCTGCCAATCACAAGATTATATGACATCAAAGCAATTAATAATCAAATTTGAAAAATGAAGATCAATGTTTTTTTAATTATATTCATAGTTTTAACAACGCAAAAAACGCATGCCTTAGGCGTACTACGACTCTAAGAAAATTGGCTAGTTTATTGCTTTAAAAAATTAAACTGTTAGTCATGACACTTTAATAATTACAGTTACCGGTGAGAAAGGCTCTTATAAACAACAGCGTATGTAGGTAAAAATCTCTTTATGACAGTGAAAAACGTAAAACCTGTCACGTTTGTTTTAGAAGGAGTAAGCACCAGCAGATTCATGAAAACAGACAGGAATGGATAGCGGCATTATTTTATACTATGTAAAGATAAAGATAAGGAAAAAATATTCTAATATATTCTAGACAGACTAATTTTCAACGCCTGTATCGCCGATCGGTATCAGCACGAACGTTATAGCTCGTACCATAGCTTGCCTAGGTAAATATGCCAGGCTGGTATATTTACCTGGGCAAGCAAAGCATTGATATTTACCTGCAATTTCGTGATTGTTTTTCCTCACCGCAATTTCCGTCAAATATTGGAACTGCTCTTCAAAATGCTGAATGTAATAATCATTGCTAAGATGGATCAAAGGCCATGCCCTACTTGACATATTGGTCACATTTGTATATGGAAAATTATTACAAATTGTAATAGTATTACGGGTGGTAGGACCTTGTGCAAGGTCCGTCCGGATCGCTACCACCATCTTGCTCGCTAATCCTACCACTAAGCAGCAGTGCTTGCACTGTTGTATTCCGGCGTGGAGAGCAAGACAGCCGGTGTAATTACTGGCACAAGAGGTATTAGCCCTCTGGGTTGGCAACGCATCTGCAATCTCTTTGGTGTTGCGGGTGTCTATCTATAGGCGATGGTGATCACTTACCATCAGGTGACTCACTTGCTTGTTTGCCTTCCTATTTCATAAAAAAAATAATAGTAACGTTTATAGAATAGAATATAACCATTTATTTCAAGCTACATAGACCCATAGAAAAATACCTAAGTATTAAAATTAGCACGTTATTTCGGCGATGTGTGACCTAGTTTCGAGGAGTCCAGCAACCGTCCGCGAGAACGACGGAAAGCGACACCCTTCGGCCAGAGTTCCTGCTTTTTGAAACCTGCTGCTTCCTGTTTATGATATTGGGGGCCAGATATCGTACTTTTTTAATCATTTCGATTGCTAGGACAGATCTCCCAATTTGCAAATAAAGCACAAGAACCATTTGTAGTTTTCTATAATCTAGCAAAAAATAAATAGATATCCGAGAAGACTTCTTTTGTTTGTAAGTATTGAGTTTGTAGAGCTTAAACAGATGGACTGATTTAAATACAGTTTTTGTACCTGAAGGGTGATATTTTAACCTAGTTCTTAGCTAGATCAAAATTTGTTCTTTCATTTGTAACATAAAACGTCTGCAAAGCTGAAATGCTCTGTGTGTATTTTAATGGTTTATAACATAATTCCGATAATAAAATGTGAAGCAATAAAACGTTTAAAGCCTATTCTGATTAGACCACAAACCGTAGGTCGGGTCAATTATTCACACACAATATTCAAAAATACGTAATGACTCATTGTGTACTTCATTTGATAGATGAAGTCAGACCATTTATCAACATGGCCACGTCCGCGGGCCACAACAAATGTTAATTAGTGTCACTAGCAGTTAGGGTCACCATCCATCCGGATTTATCCGGACATGCCCGGATGGTGAACTTTCCATTCGGATTTTGTTCGGATATTTCATTTATCTGGAGTTTTCAAATTGGAGGGCAAAGCACGCATTAATCCTCCCTATAAGTTGTTACACGAGCGATGTTACTAAAATAATCGACTTTTTGTCCTACTTACCAAACTAAATGGTTACCCTACGTTCAGTCCACGATCTCAATCCAAGGGACGGACCGTAACAATGTAGAAATTATCACTATTGTTACATGTTTATTAATTTATGGATTCAACAGATTTACTCATAAATGCTGGCAACATTAATTAAAATAGTGTTAGTCAGTGAGTTGGTGGCAATAAGAATTTATAATTTAAACAGCGCCGTTGGCAAAGTGCGATGACAAGATTGATCATAACTTCTAATATTTTTGCTGTTTGTACTAAGATATTGCGTTTAAAATACTGCGATATTTACATTTTACAGTACTCCGACTAAAGTTATGAGCTTCGGCAATTCTCGTTTTTCCGAACCAATGTCCAGCCGTCGTCGCTATGTCTGTCACTGATGAGCCTCTAATTAATAAAATAAAATACTTATTTCTGATCAACAGATTCATATTGTGTTAGAAACGAAGGCTCTTACATTCTATGTTAGTGTGATTCACGTTCGAATGATTGACGATGCGAGCATGTGAGGACATTGGTTGCGTATTGGTTGCTCGAATTTAAAATACTAAATGTTATACCTATGTGACAAACTTTTTATGTATAGTCGACCAAGAAATTTCTTGATCACTTTTCGACCGTATTACAAAGGGATAAGGTTCAAAAGTGGTCAAGCAATTACTTGGTCGATTATACAATGCGTTGTATATTATCCCTCTTATCGTGCTTGTATGAAGATAGCTGAAGTCGAAGAAACGTCCTCTAAGACAGGTTTTTACCTAGTTTAAAGGTCAGAATCTTGACTATTTTTTGTCTTTTCTGTACACACTCATAATTTTTATAATTAATTTCGTATTTTTATTTATTATCATAAGGTAAATTTTTATAATATTTTAAACATTGTATAAACCTAAAGTACCGCCGGCTGCGGGGTAGGGCCCAAGCTACCGGTGGTAGGGCTGCAGAATGTGGAATCTCCTGACCATATTACTATAATTATATTCGTAGTTATTCAGAAATCAAAAATGACTGAAGCGCATAACTTTAACCGAAATACTGCATTACTTTTTCTGTCGAGTAATATTGATTTTAGAAGGAAAATAATAATGAGAAGAACTCTGGTGCTCATAGATTCTCTAACTACGGAATGAAAATTAAAATCATGTCCCTTTTATTAAGTTTTGACCTTTCCACTCCCGAGTACACCGCAGACCCCACTCGGTGGTAAACACGAGAAAAAATACTGAAATGAAAAAACTTCCGCCTTTGTATCATATCGTTGACATCATTTTTTCCGTGACATCTTCCTTCACTATTCTGGCCTTCTGTCTGTAGCACGAAAATATGATTTATTAGTTTACGGTGCATTTGCTCGAAAGAGGCACCTAAGAAAACGTATTTTCGCTCTTTTTCTCTTAAATACATTTTTTATTTCTCCACATTAAAAATAATATGCAGCCCTTAGCGTCTCAAAAAACCCTCGCATTTTTTACACTAGATGCTTAAGTTACCGATAATGTGTGAATTCCTATATTGATAGAATTCCTAGGCATTCTAAAGAATGCCTTATATGTCTAGGCAATATCTGATAGATCAATAATTTCGGATAGTATTCTATAAAATGAAAAGAGTACAGCTTGTAATGTCTAAATTGGGCATTTAAATATCCATAGTTTTGGCTGCAACTGGCCAACGACTAAAAGTGAACGACTATAAGACAAGGTCGCCAGAGCTTCATTTCGCAGACCTCCTATAATCCTTATCCATATAGTTAAGACGCTTCCGCGGCTTGACGCGACTCTAACTTACTCTAACCTAGCCAAAGTTAGTTATAATGCGCGGCACGAAACTGGAACTAAATTGGCTCATGAAGATCGGATCAACGGTTCAAAAGTTATCCTCGGACAAACATATATTCCTACTTCATATACACATTAACATGTAACGCAGCTCCCATGGCAGCTATATTTTTTAGTTTAGCTCTAGTTTCATGCTAGGTACTATAAGTTCAAAACCATTTTAATACGGGCAAAAAAAATGGTAAACTTTTCAACATTTTATATTTTATCAGGTCTCTTTCGAGTTATCTATGTATATGGAATTCTATAAAATTCTAAAGTAAAGTGGGGACCAAGTAAAAAAAAGAGAAAATTATCATATTGCCTGAAGGTACCCAGCGTTCTATGTCTCTAGGGATTCTAAAAAATGCCTGCATTTCGTACAATGCTTGTAACATGAATAACTATATTGCTATGAGCTCCCTGACCGCGTCAAGTAACGTAAAGTGCCGGGTTTTCGTCGCGCTACGTGAAAGTGACACTGAGTGGTGTCGCGAGCAAACTTGAAACTACAACCAATTAGAGTACATATTCTTCATGCAACAATTAATTCAAGTGAAAACATTTTGCCTGTTTCTTTATTAGAAAGGACGATGTTAACCTTACACAGCTTAACTGTAACATTTTAGGAATCCCAAATAAAATTGCAATGTATTTTTGTTCTCTTTTATTCATCGTTTTTAAAGGATTTTGGAATTTTGGTTAAACCATAAAAGTTTTAGTTAGTAATTTTATAAAACAAAATGTAACTCAACTTCATTTTGTACGACGACGATATTTTTAAAAATCTGAACAGTCAAGCTTTCTGCGTGTGGAAAGTAAACTCGAGAGATTCTTCCGAGGAGGATTATTTAGGATATTACAACTATAGAGCACATTATAACACCGACATTTCTTTTGGACAATTCTATTTGACAACCTTACATAAACAAGAGGATTCATTAGATTGAACCAAAGCAGGTTCTATCACACTGCGAAATATCCTTAGATAAGACTACTTACAATTAGGACAAATATTACCAAATAGGATAATATTTCAAAAATACCTTTAGATTATCGCAAAGGACACGTAAAATAACTTTAAATTGGGTCCTAACTGATACTAATAAGCTAGGAACAAGATAATGGACAGCCTGCTTCGCTAACGCTAAAAGGTTGTTAGGCCATGTAACCGCAGGAAAGTGCCGATAACGAACTATTTCATGTTAAAGTTTAAAATAACTTTAAAGGTATCATTGAAGCCAAAGGGCAAATAATCGGGTTCAGTACAATCAGTAACTAGACTTTGGTTAGAAGTTGCGACCTAATAATTATAACGAAGTTTAAGGCTTAGGCTTAACTTACAACCCCGCCTCGTTAGACCTGTGATCGTAAACTTATAATTAGTATAATAACCCATTTTAGTATTATATCGTGGATCGTCTAATACGTTATTTAATTTAGTTTGTCCCAAAAATTCACTTGTCATCAATGTTTTATTTGTGAACGTTTCATAATTATAACTAAAACATATTACAAAAAAACATATCACTTTATATTAAGTTCAAACCTTGATTGATGTTCAAGGTGTGTCCCATCAACAACGTCGCTATGCCGGAATGTGTCATAATTTCTTTTCTATATTGTACTTAATTAATTCACATTAAAGTTTCTACGGCCGTTATTATGCTAATCCGAGTTTTACAAACAATAGTAGTTCGTGACTCGATAATCTAATTTGATCTTACCGCTTTCATAATACGGGGATTATCTCTTTAAAACTTGGTGCTGGATTTTGTAGTGCCTAATCTCAGATCCAGCTCATAAATATCTAAACGTATGCTAATTTATAAGCTGGGCGTAGCGTTTTTAAAGGTGCTTCTTATACTTTGCATTTTTTATAAATTTTATAATTGTAGTTTTATAATTGTAGTAGTATATGAGAGCAATAATTTATTATGTGTAAGGCAAAGCGATATTTATTACCTTGCCAACTATATGGTTTTATTATGCGCAAAACGTTCCTATTCGCGATTAAATTTAACATACAGGATCCCCCTTAAGAGGATTGTGTACCAACCATCAAAAAGTGCTCTGCATATACATTTTCCACCCTCTAAACCTTAACCAACAGTTAAGTTAACGCTGAGAGTGAAGCTGGGTACCCAATAATCTTAGCAGCAAAAACGCAAATAGGTACAATTTTTTTATAATATAATAACTAAATAACCTAGACTTACATAGTACCATTTCTCTTTTTCAGTTCCACTTCCGAAACACTAATGGTGCTCAGAGGTCTAAGGTAATCATCCCAGTAGGCGCCACTAGCGCTAGATGCACGGAGCGCAGGGCCCTCCACCAATGAGAGAGCATCGCGGGAGCATGGATGGACCATAGGATGCGCGTCACCTCGGCGCTAATACTACTGCTGCTGATCTGTACAGACGCCCACACATTTTCCCCTGGAACTGACGGTAAGTGTGTATACTTAGTTGTAACGTAATTAGAACTAAACGAGATTTAATTTGTAGGCTCCAACTCTCTTATTAATTGTAACAGATTTTAAGCTATAGATTACTAATTCATTTACCGTCTGTCACGAAACGCTTAGTAAAGTTCAATTAACAATCTTACCATGATCTCAAGATGATTCAAGGTTAAATGTATTATGCATACATTGAATATACCTAATAATATTACTTGCGCATAATTTACAAAATATGAACGTCTCATTTGCGGTCGTGATTTCAATCTAAAGTAACCACCCGGGAAGTCAATTGGAAAGAGTGGTCAGCTGACATCAAGACTTAACGAGGCTGTCAAATCAATTAATCACACAAAAACACAATAACATGATTTACCATGGTTTAGGCCCGGTGGTGAACCAGGAAGCCATTGAAGGCCACAACACAACACTTCACTGCGATTCGGCTGTCGAAACGTCGGCCGATGAACTCATGCTGCTGGTTTGGTATAAAAACGATGCGCCAATCTATAGGTAAGTTTAATTCACCGTTTCTAACATTTACATACTTGGAAAATTTGCGCAGAAAATATACTGGATACCCAGCAGCTATTCTCGGAAAATGGCTATCCAGTTTCGTTTCTTTCCCGGCTTTTTAAACCCATAAACTTTATGAGCTTCATATATACCTGTTGTAAGTTTAATTCTAATAAAGATTTTGACTCTGACATTGACACATTTTCAATGTTCCAGGTTTTTCAATAAACGCGACAATATTCTAAATTTATTAAAACATACCCTGGAAATTTGCCGGCAATGTTTCTATTGTTAGTATACTGTCTTCTCTGTTTTCATATTCATTGAACCTTAGCTAAAGAAGATAATATAATCAAGCCAAATAAATATATAGCGGAACATTTACTACTACGAACTGTCGTTAAATGATTTAAATAATTCGAGTTATGTTTTTGATATAATTTGCTCGATTTCGTTTCTCGTCTAGAAAGTAGTTACTGCTTGGCGTCTCTCAACTTAATGTATATTTAAAAACTCCAAAATTTCACCACGAATGTATTTTCACCACTTCCGCCATTCCTGCGTGTATCTGGAAGGCATCAGGCCGACACACAGCAAACTGATTTCTATCGAAGCAAGCATTTCTTCGATCACTCTTACGATTTGTTATTTATCTTTGATCTCGGCGTTTGACACTGTGTTAAGTAGTTTATAAGCCACTGAGCTAATAATAAAACCTGTATCATTGAGGTGTATGTTTAAAATGCGAAACACGTTTTACAGGTTGGGTATAGTAAAACCGCGTTTAACTACTATAATACATAATAACATAAAGTGGATTGAATAGCGATCAACTAAATAAACCAGGTCAAGCCAATGGGTATTATGCGCTGTAAGCAATAATGCACGATATAATACATTATATAACTTACTTTTAATAATGTGCACAACATTGCATTAAATATTCGATTCGCGTCTTTTAAAAGTGATCCTACATAAGTCAATCTTGTGTTGTGAGTGTTCTTTGAATAATTTCATCAAAATGCAGCATATGTCAAACATAAGTTATTAACGTTATAAACTTAGCATAGATTATAATTAATTTTGGTTAAACTGGCTACAAAGGTGTCTTGTTATGTGTAATTCTGAGCAATAGGATTTAACTTTTGTATTCGATCATTCTTTCTATGGCAATGACGACATGGCTGGTAAATTCTTATTGTCACGTCATGACTCATCTTATTTCAATATCCTGATGATCAGATTATGAGTATAAGATATTTTATAAGATCTACAACCCACGTTTTGGTACACCAAATTTATTCAAATTAGGTGTTCGATTTTACATTCTAATGGATGAAAATCTTATTTTTTAGTTTCGACGCCCGCTCTCGTTCCGAATGGTCCAGCGAAACGTTCAACACCACCGGCAGACTTAAGGCTGACATTTCCCAGCAGCCAACTGCTCTGACCATATCTGCACTCAGGGAGGACGACGAAGCCCTTTACCACTGCAGAGTGGACTTCCTTCTGTCACCCACTCGGAACATAGGAGTCAATCTAACTATAGTTGGTGAGTGGTATACATCAAAATCCGATCTTGATGATGCCTCGTATAAAGGCGAAACGCGCGTCGATCGTGTAGTTTTAGTGTTTAGTGGTGGTGATGTGTAGTTGAGTCTGTGTGATATATGTTGTTTCGTGTGGAAGCGGAGGAGGGTGGGTTTTTGCATGAACATATATGTGTCGCACAGACGCAGCTATTTTGCACGAGCCCGGCACTGGTTTCGCGGAGTAGCAAGGTAATTTGTTCCAGTTTGTTGATATGGACCTCCGCAAAGTAACGCCTGAATCTATTAATTATTTAGTGGTATACATGTAAGAGTTGTTCTTAGCTGAGCACTTGTCAACCTAAGCTTTTCGGTTTCAATGAGAACCAATTCAAGAATCTAAACGTGATGTTAATAAACTTATCAGATTGCTAATTCAGCGGCCGCCCCAGGCGAATCTAACAGAACTCTTGGTGCTTCGCTATCTGACTAATGCAATAAAGAATGGACTCACTAACAGATATGCGCATTACTTAGACACAGGTTGACACAAAATATATTAATCTGAATTTGTACCCGATATCTTCCTCATCATCATATTTATTGTTTGGAAACGTTTCATCTTTCAGATAAGACCGATTTGGAAAATATATAATCAACTAACAGTGACTTGTAACAGTTGTAATGTGCTTAGAAGAAGCCCGTTACATCCGATATTGTATACTTTTTGCGCTACGAATAATAAAACTGAATTGATATTCACGTGCCAATACAAAATGTCCCATTAGCAGATAATTTAAAGCGACGTGTTCGTGACCGCGGAGATGTAATTTGTGAGCCGTCAGTGGACCACCGTAAGCGTCCCACTCTAAAACGAAAGTTAAAGTCAACCACACAGTTGGGACCGTCCCATTACCGCCATGTTCGTATAATTATGACTCATTTATAATTTAGTAATTATAATACAAGAACTGAACAGTTGTTACGTCAATAATAATATGAATGGATATCGTTTTTTGTACGACCAGGTGCTTTGGAATGTTATTCCGGAAACGAATTGGATCCATCTATGTGACTGATGTTTATTTATGGGCCGGTTTGTTTGATTTGGACGATTAATGTTTTTAGCACTGCTGGTAATTGAAGCTTTCATGTCAAGACCTATGCATGTATTTCTTGCTTTTAAACTTTGTATCGTATTCGGTTTTGGTAAATCACAAGGTTTACGATGTATGGAGGTAATAGTGTAAAGGCAACAAAACAAAGGGAGGGAATTATATTGATTGTAAGGATAATGAATCTTGATTCACTGCTTGCAGTAAGTACATTAAGTCCATTAAATTAGAAAAAAACAACTACTACTTTTTGAAATTTTACCCCTTTTCTTAAGTTTGTCCGTCGATCCATTTTAATGAAGTTATTACTAATTTTATTTAAAATGAATGTTCTACATTTGAAATAAAAAATCGAAAGTAATTTCTGTTTAAGATTTTTTTTATTACAAATGCTGGGGGTCTAGCACGCTAGCATTTATCTAGTTCTAACCAGTATGCGTGTGCGAGAGGGACCAAAGCGTTTATGTGTGCGATAAACGCTAGCGTGCTACTATAGCAGATCGTACCTAAAATTAAATGCAACACACTAATGCAAACGCAAGACTAAAATGATTCGTCTTATACTGTACCTACATGGGTACATTCAATCGAAGGGGCTAATTTAAAAAGATGGTTCAACGCTTTCTCATCGTTTATTTGTCGCAGTTAACATCTGCATGGGTTTTAGGCATCTAATCCAAACTAATCCTTAATGTAATTTTCCTCCTCCTAGCACTCTGCCCTGTTTCTTCGTTTTATTCGGGGTACGTTTTTACCACGATGCCTTTGCCTCTTCTACACTGAAATGCGAAAAGCACTGTCTCTCTTACCACTTATTTCTTAACTCTTATTTCTTACCACTTCACGGCTAAACCGATCTCGATTAAATTTGGCAAGTAGATAGTTTGCATACTGAGGGTGGATATAGGCTACTTTATCACACGGGAAATCCATAGTTCCCGTGGGATAAACGGCTAAAGTCGCGGAAAACACATAACTCAAAAATGTACTACGCAAAATAAAATAGAGCCCATTCGACTTTTCTCAGTCAAACATATATACATATAAAAATATATTATTTGCCTAAGAATATTTTTATAGTAGGGGTTTATTAATTGTTTACACATCAAATTTACACATTATTTTCATTTTACAGAGAAAAGCCAGTGGCCCTATTCTGTTTTGAGTAGTTTATAACGAAACTTTAAACTTAAACAAACGAAATCTTAAACAGACAAATTTTTGCTAGTAAACTCTAGTTGCTTTAATATTGCCGGTTTTCATTAATTCATATTATGATTTTGCAATTTTAAGCTGAAATGTCCGAAAACTTTATTCCAAGTAGGACGGCACTGGGCCAAACTGATTTGCATTTTAAAACAGCGGGAAATTGGAATGGTCTGCTCGAATATGTGGATTTCTGCTTTTGAAAGATTAATTTTTACAGCAGAAAGTCATATTTACTAACGTGACCAAGAAGTTACACTGACCGCAGCTTTAAAACAACCAAGGTTTTACCGTGTTTAAATAAATAAATAAATAAAACATGTGCCAAATCTTGACATAATTGAGTTCATTTGACCTAGTCTCAAACTAAGCAGCGATTGTCCTATGGATACTAGGCAACGGATAAACATACATGTACAAATAAAAAACATATACTTACTATCCTGAACAAAGGGTAACATACAAACATTCATATTCATTGGATAAACATGTGCCCCTAATGGGAATCGAACCTGCAACCTCTAGCTTCGTAGTCAAGGTCACTAACCACTAGGGTATTCGGTCGACATTGGTAACGGTATATTTATTTCGATCACTGTGATCATTAGCTAAACATTTTAATACTGTTATTACTGAACTTTATTAATAGGTTATTTCATTTAAATTAGTAAGTGAATGCTAGCTATCTACTCCAACGAATATTTGGATTAAGGATATTGAAATTTACAAGTCAGATTTACTACATAAGACAGGATTAGTTTTCCGTTTATTATGGGTCAATGTTCTGTCACCCCCGCTAATCTGTCTAGCTTGCTGCACTCTTATTACCCCCTTATTCATAAAAAGTTAACAATCTTTTTTAGCTAACAAATGTTTTGTCCCTTTCATTTGAGGGCAAACGTCACAATGACAGATAAAGACATAAAACAAGTTATCTAACAAACGTTTACGAAGCGTTTATGAATAAGGGGGTTACGTCACAAATGGTTAAAGGTCAAATATTACCTACAGTGCGTCTTACCCGTATATATTTTTCGTTTCAGTATTACCAAGCCCGCCCTTTTTCTTTGACGAATTCGGCAACAAGGTGGAGGAGAAAATAGGCCCCCACCACGAAGGCGACACTTTAGTACTGAGCTGCCTCGTTATAGGAGGTAAGACTTACTTTGTAAACTTTCATTCATTAATCTTCCATTCAGCAACGTGTGGTAACCAGTTTTCAATACATGCCTGTTTTTAAAAGAGTTGCACAAAAATTGTCTCTTGGGATACAGAAATGTACATCATTACGGCGTCTCACTAAGGCAGGTAATGAGAAACTTTTTATATCAAGAACGTCTGCTATGTTACTTTTTGTAGTTTCATTAGAAAAATCCAGTTTAAAGCCTGAGTTATAATGCTATTAAGGGTTTAAGAATGTTTGTGTTGGTAAAGAACTGTCACTATTTATAAAAGAGTGACGTATCCTGCCTCTGTGGCGGCTAGTTAATGGTCCGTTATGATGACCGTGTTTCCGTTTAATTAAAGTAATGTTCGTAAATATTTTCTCAGCGGCTATAAAATAAAATTTGAAGAATGCCCTTTAATTATATAGCGAGTGTTTGTTTAATTGGCGTGTCGTCTGCGCGGCAAGGGGGGTGAGGCGGAGAGAGGAAAAGGTTAGGCAGACTTTCATCTAAAACAACTCGGAGCGAAGACGTTAGATGTTTTTATCCATTTGCAACGCTCTATACTTCTTTTGCACTCCGCTTGGAGTGTGAAATGTATGGAAACGCTGCTCATCTCAGCTCCGCTCCGCCTCAGTGAAAAGACAGCCTTAAAGTAGATGCACAGCTAGAAATTACGATTTATAAAAACGCAAAAACGCGGCGGTGGCCTTCTCTAATTGATCGATTCCTGCATTTTTGCGTTTTAATTGGTCGTAATTCCTGGCTATAAATCCAGTGTTATTCGAAGACATAACACAGGGTTGCAGGGCTGGGAGCTATCAGCAGTGTATGGCAGATACGCTTCTTGCCACGCAGGCGATTTCTCAATGAAACGGTACAATTTGTAATGTACAGTCAAGTGTAATAATACGTATAGATAAATCCAACACATCTTTTATATTAAGGTCAACGTTACATACTTTGAATGCCTTAAATCGATACATATTTTTTTACACTAGACCGCACTGTGTCTCTTTACAGGTGCTTTACATTGTTCTTCGACAATAGTCTAGTCTTTCATGTGTTTTATTTTAATTCCAATTTTGAATCACTGTTCGAAGTCCAATTTGAAAATACTTTTCAGCCAGTGTTAAACAGGTCAGTAGGTTAGCAAAAACAAAAAAACAAGCCTTAGCTAAGAACGTTAATCGAGTAATCTAGGTCAAAAAGAACCAACTTATTCTCGTCTGATATAACTACGAGTACCTATATTTGATTTTGTAGAGATAAAATCAAAACAAATCTTCTATTCCCCATATTTTCCCAGCGCGTATCGCTCTCATCATTCACGTCACTGAATCTAATCTTAGTTCGATTGTGGAGTTGAAGAACCCACAGACCATAAATCTGAATATAATAATGATGAATAAAAATAATCTTGATGATAAAATTCGGCCTACCATAACCCTGTTTGAGCAATACTATGCAAGGTGGTTTAATGGTACCGGCATGTTTTGAATTTCCATATCTTTTGGGTGAGAGGTGTGGAATATTAACGCGTTATCGTTATCACATTAAAACAATGGCTGTACGGACAATGATGACAATCAGCAGGTAATGAATACTTCATTGTTATGAGGTAACATCGACCGAAGCTTTGAATTGAAGTTTTGTGTATTAGATGCTTTTGTTGATACTTTATTTATGACATTGATGACACTTGGCTGTTCCACTAATTAGTTTCTAGTTAAAATATTTTCCTTAGGACTAACTAGCCTATTCCATACCAACCTACTAAGGTAGGCATGGAATACTGTAAGAGTTTCGTTTGGCTAATCAAGCTTTGTTTTTATGTTATCAAGCTAATATACTCAACTGGTGTTTAATACGAAACTTTCTAACTCGCACAGTTTTGTTTAAATCATCGAAATTCGATACAGGTAGGTTGTTATCTACAATATGTCTTAAATGCAGCCGCGCGAAGCCGGGCGGGTCAATAGTATAAATAGCAATAAAAAAAGTCGGCAATAATTTTTTTATAAGAATCTCTAAGTAGAGGTAGACTTCTAATTACTTCGGTTGTTGTGTAGTGTTCTGGTTTTTAAAATAAAAATGTGCAAATACAAACAGCAAAAATTTTATTTAGTTCTTATACCCTTTCCAGGCCGCCCTCCGCCCCGGATCAGCTGGTACTCCGGAGAGACCCTGGTGGACGCGTCGGACGGCGCCAGCGACATCCCCGGGGTGAAAGAGAACGAGCTGTACCTGCCGCTGACCCGGGACAACGCCGCCGCCCTGTCCTGCCGCGCGTCCAACACCAAGCTCGCGCCGCCTGTCGTGGCGTCGCTGCAAGTTGAATTGTATTGTGAGTTCAATTTTCATCATCATCATCTAAGCCCACAGCTGTCCACTGTTGGACATAGGAGCGCTACAAAGCCCTGTCCTCTGCTTTACGCATCCAGACGCCTCCGGCCTGCCCGTATAGGTCGTCTCGCCATCTTGCCAAGACGCGGTCTCCACTCTCGATTCACTAGTTCATTATAACTAGTAAATTTTTATGAAACGCAAGAATGACGAATTGTCGTGACATTTTGACAAATTTGTCGGCTTCCCAATTTCAATTGTGTTTGGCAAAAACTTTAATAAAGTTTTCAACTGTCGAATTATCGCCTTATCACCTGTCACTGACAATTGTAAGTTTAATGAAGTAGGGCCCAGGCCCCTGTTTGACCAAACTGAAAGGTGGCATGAGATGGCGACAATTCTTGTGGATACGTAATGTACTTGCTCTGAATTGCCGTTCCGTCTAGACTAGCTTAGAATTGTGACATTCCGGTAACTCACCCCAGACAACATCATCATCATACATCTCTAATTACTTTCAGGTTGAGACCTCTTTACATCCATTTGATAAACAAGCAGCTGCTGAATACCATTTAGAAAGACCTGAGGAGAGTGACACAACCTCAAAGCGGTTAAAAATAAAAAAGAGATGAATGAAGATAATGTTTGATTTTTGCATTCGACCCCACATTGACACTTGGAACGCTGTGTTTCATCACTGTCATCACTCAACCATCACTGACGTTGTTTATTATTTTAATAATAATCATTGATCCGTCTACGTTCCAGTGCCAGCATACAACGTTTCAATTCACTGGGTAGCAGGGACGTTAGGAGACACGCTGCAAGCAGGCAAGCCGGCGATAGTGCAGTGCAGTGCTCACGGTTCCTACCCTCCAGCTGATCTGGCCTGGTGGCTGGACCATAAGCACCTCACGCAGCATAGTAATCAGGTACGTAATAAGTAACAATATTATACATAGACTGCTAAATAAAACAAAACCCTTCCTTTTGGGTTTGCCGTAGTTGGGTAAAAATTTATCGGATAACCAGCACGGCTCTGAGACATGAGGGCGTAACTTGCTTTGTTGCTATTAAAAATAAAAAAATAATTTTGTTTGGTCGTTCCTTTCTGAGCTGGCAAGCGTTCTCGCTGTTCGGTGCCATTTGACTTTGACTACGAGAAATGCAAACAGAGATTTCGGATTGATCTCTCCACTTTTTGATATAAAATAGAGAGGCAAACAAGCATGCGTATCATCGTCACCTGGCGGGAAGTCACTCCAGCAGTACCAAGAGAACCGCAAATGTATTGGCGTCCTTTACTACCTTCAGGCTTTCCATTCGTTCTGCAACCAGTCAGCCAGTAACTGGCTTTAACTTTCAGAGCTTCATCAATGCGACGGGTACGGCGATCTCGTTCCTGGAGCTGACGCCGGGCGTGGCGGACTCCGGGGCCACGCTGGCGTGCGTCGCCACCAACCCCGCCATGGCGTCCAGCCGGGGCTCCAAGGCTGACCTCATCACGCTCAACGTTACCTGTACGTACAGTCAAAATCAGACCCTTTTAAACAAAACTAACCTTCAATTTGTCAAAGTTGTAGCACTTGTAAACTTTCATCGTACAAGCACCAGACCTCAATTTTTGTTTTGAGTTGGTTACCATTGGAAGGGCTAGAAACAGGTGGTATTTTTGTATACTGTACTTCAAGTTCATTTCTAACAGTTATTGTTGATTTTTTTGCCCGTCCGCCTCTTGTGCCCCCCCCCCCCCCCGTAATAAATAAATCCAAGATCCGCCCTTGCACTGAGGGAGAAATTATTCTTGTGTCATTTATTTTAAGGCTGTAGCTGGGGTGCAATTTTTGAATCTCACCAGGTGACTAGAGCTCGCCAAATTGACCGAATCTCTATGAAAAACGGCTATTTTGGTGAGCTTTAGTTACACGGTGAGATTCAAATGCAATTTTTGAATCTCACCAGGTGACTAAAGCTCACCAAAATGGGCGCATTTCTATGAAACACGGCCATTTTGGCGAGCTTTAGTCACTCGGTGAGATTCAAAAATCGCACTCCTGGTGTGTTCGTCTGTGAACTTTACCTGTACTTGTGCAACCTAAAATCAGATTGCCTTTATTTATACTTGTTATTATTTCAGATAGCCCCATAGTAGAGGTGTCATTACTAGGAGACGAGAGCCCCAACGAAGTCGTGGAACTGGATCCTTTGCATTTAAAATGCGACGTTAAAGCAAACCCGCCTGTCGACCGGTTTAAATGGTATTTTAATGTAAGCTCACCAGTTCTGTACAACCCGTTAGCTCACCAATTAAGACCTAAGTAAACCAGATTTAAGATAAGTAACAGGACACGTTTAAAGATTATGACATTGCATGCCAATTTCATAGATGAGAAAATTGCCGCTCCGCACCCAGCGTTAATATGACTTGTGAAACGCATAAATAATCCTGCTGTTACCAGTATGGATTTCTGCAAAGTAATGCCCGAATTCATTTCGATTATCAACGATGACAATTAACACAACTCGTGTACATCAAGGATGTCAATCAAATATAAACATCAATTCATCGCTTTTGCAAACATTTTAAAGTAAAATACGCTGTCTTGGAATATATTTCTTTAATAAATTAACGGAAGGTATAAATAATAAGATCAGTTAATTACGGGATCTTCCATTCATTCAGGGTTTAGCAGTGGCCCACAAATTAAATTTCTTTACCAAAAAGTGTACCAATTATCTTGAAAAATTTTCAGGATAATGAAATACAATCAGGGGACATTTGGGGCTTCAACACGACTTCGAGCGCTCTGCTAGTGGAAGAGGCGACGCGGCACCACGCCGGCCGCTACTCCTGCGCAGCCGCCAACAGCATCGGCCAAACCACGGCAGACCACATCAGCGTCACTGTATTCTGTGAGTGAAATAACCTTCTGTCTTAGCCACAACAGCCAAAACAAGTCAGAGTGCACTATCTCGTTACCTATACATATTCTGAGTGCAGTACAGTTAAGATGTACAATGCAGTAAAAATTCTCGTAGATAAATAGTGTATTTTTTTTAATCCCTGAGACGTGAACTACAAAAATAAGCTTATTATAATATGTACCACTTCTAAATATTTTACCTACCCATTTGGATGGCATACCCTAAATAAAATCCATATCCATGCCCAATCAATAAAGGAAGGACAAGTAATAAAGATCCAGGGGGATTTGTTACCGAACTTAACATAGTTCACTTAATTGTTCCGAGCGCAGTAACTACACTTTTGATCTGTGATAGACAATCTCATTGGTTAATACCTCGCAAATTATAATAGATCCCATCGTAACCAATCGCTTTTGCATTTTCCAGACCCACCAGAATGCGATCACGGCATCACACTCATAAAAGAAACCATTAACTGCAACGTTAGAGCACTACCAGCTTCTGATACGTATTTCTGGCATATACAGCCTTCAGGCTTCGACGTGCAACACCTAACCACCGGCTCGGCAATACTCCCGCTGTCTCAAATCACTGGGCCGTTGCCAGGAACATTGAGGGTGACCTGCGAGGCTGGCAACGGCATAGCCTCGCAAGAGACCCCATGCGAGAAGACGTTGAGCTTAGAACATTTGAGGCCACAGCAACCACTGCAGTGTGACTTAGCATATGAATATGAGGAGTTTCAGATGAGATGCATACCAGGTAAGTGCAAAAGTCTTTACCACATTAATAGCTAACCCATAAATATCCTATAGGCGCGAAAGAACTAATGTACACGTTTTTGTTTTCAGTGGAGAACGCAACCTACTACGAAGTATCCGTCTGGAGAATGTCGAGCTCTAATACTTCCCTAGTCCTGGAACGCCGAGCTTCGATGGGCTTTGGTCCCGGCCAAGCAATGGCCCAAGGCGGTGGGACCCCGTGGCTCGTCAGAGGGGGGCTCGGGAAGCTAAAGGCGGGAGACGAGGCCGGGGCCTCTGCCTGCAACAGATACGGGTGCTCTAGAGCCCTGTTACTTAGGCCAACGGAGAATCTGCTGCAGGACTCCGCACCGCCTTGGTGGGAATGTAAGTAATGTTGATACGAGCTCACAATTAAATGATAATGCAATTGTAGTACGCATACCCAAACACACACACACACACACACGCATGCAGATAGAGAGCTACACGTCTTTATCACTTCATTTACTTGGACATATACAACAGGAAGCAGAAAGTAGTATGCAGAGGAATAGGTAGCCTAAGCATTAATGAAGAAGCACGCCTAATCGTAGTCGAAGTATTAAACTCTTTTCTATCTCTTTCAGTTCTTCTAGAAAAAGACGTGGCCATATCAGCCGGGGCAGTAGTACTGGTGGCGGCATTTCTTATCTCCACGTTTCTGGTGGTCCGGCTGGCGCGGCGCTCGCGGGCCAAGCCCCCCGCCCCCGTCATCCAAGTGTTACAGCTCGACGACATTGCCCGGGACTACCTGGACAACATTGGAGGTTAGCTGGACAATTAGTAGTGCTAATGTGAAAGACTAATTGTTTACGAAATGTCCTGCAGTCGGACATGGTGCTTTACTAGTTGTTATATCATTTACCATATCATGTATCATAGAATAAATGCTTATGTTAATATACATATAATATAATATTTATAAATCATGCTCTAGTTTCATTGGCTTCATGTGACCCACACGCTTGTAATGTATGTTATCCGATTGAAATGCACACTGTGTTCGCATCCATCTTCGCTACCCTATATCAGCATCATATCAATTCATGTTTTATCAATTTGAAGAAGCTGCTATTTCGAAACAAAGCCTTTTAGCATCACTGGTTATAAGCAGTTTATGTAGCTTAAGAAAATATTAGATAACTATTGTCAATAATAGTGTACAAAGTATAAACCTTTTCGATACACCGCAACTCGCTACGTCACTCAATTCGTCTCTTTGTAATTACGCAGGAAGTTACGGTATCTCGAAAAGGTTCGAGCTAGGTGCACAGGACTTAGCAACGACTAATTTAACTTGTTAAGGCCCAATGTTTCGACAACATTGCAACGGTTTTGGATATGGCTGACAACGCGGTTAGTCGTTGCTAAATCTTGTTATTAACAATTGTTAACTGTTCAAACAACAATAGTTAAAATATTACTTGTGTTAAACGAGAAGTATCTCTGGCTTTGTATTATTTGATGTACGATACCGTATAATTAAATAAATTATCCAGTCTCTCTACGTTCAGCATGTAAAATTAGACTACAAAACTATAAAGAGATAACGTCTTAGATGTCACTCAGTATATAAGGAGAACTTTGTTATTGAATGCTCAAGAAATCGTGTATGCGGTATTGCATTGATGCAGCATCTCATGCTGCACTAATCAACATTTTTCCTACATTAATCTGTCCGCAACATTTTCAACACAGAAAAGAAAATGAGATGAGAATTATTTTTCTTTTAAATCATTTATGGTGTATGTTTATCCATGCTATCCTATTTACATGAATTTAGACTTATTATACGGTAAAATATCTTTTTGGGACCAAGATTTTGCGGTAACGCCATAGATAATTTTGGAAACACCAGAATTAAAAGTCTAAAGCGTGAGTAGAATAATTGATTGACCCAAGTATAATAGCAGAAGTAAGCAGTGCACCTAGCACTAACCTTTCGACACTCGTTAACTCACTACGTAACTCAGTGGGACTCATTATAACTAGCTCAGTAGTAAAAGACGCACTGAGTTACGGGTACGTACGTAGTGAGTTATCCGTGTCAAGAAAGTTCCTGCTAGATGCACTGAATGCAATGGTGAATCTATCGTATACGCATAATCGTTCACGCATTCAATTCTCTTTGAACTCATGTTTGCCGTAACTATATATTAGCTTGTACATTATATTTAAATCACATTGGAATACATCACATAGCTATTCATACTACAAAAACCCAGTCATGTGGTGCCTTGCATGAACAGCCTACGGGTCGCTCATTTGTGCTCTTTAACCTTTTCACCGCCAAGGACGCTTACAAAAGATGTCATTACACACCGGGTCGCCACAATGTCAAACGCGATTTTGAAGTTCAAACATATGCACGTAGCTCGCTATTGCACTATGTCATCAGACAACTATATGCGTCGGTGGCGGGATGGGCGCGACAGCTCACGACACCTTTAAGCGTTCTTGGCGTTCAAAGGGTCTACTTAGCTTTACGTTACGCGTCCGTTAGACCAGCAGATTACTGCTTTTAGAATCATATACGTAACTAGCTGACTCATGCAAAGCACCATACAGCTCTATTTATACAATAAAGGGTGCTTCATACCCTCGTGTGACACATGTTGACCTGATCTCGACAAACATGACCGGGATTAAGGCTCTATATCTCTTCAGAGCACAAAGTCCGCGCGTCGTGCAGCCTCCGATCCTGCAGCAGTGTTTACTCTGAGGGATCAGCGGAGAGTGCACCGGTAGTGGACCGCCGCCGCAAGCCACTGTGGACCCACCAGTGGGATGCCCCTCCTCCTGACGTCACACTCACGCTCCACAGGGAAAGCGCTGTCTGAGAGACGTGCTAGTTTAGTTTAAAAGACTTCTTTAAAAGATTTTCTTCTAAGACGAACAGAAGGAACACTCTGTGATGTGGTTATGGTTAAGACGTAGTTGTCTTTGTTTGGAAAGCTGCTACTTTGGTCGTTCACTGATGGTCAACTGACATCAGTCGTCCGAAGTTACGGGATCTGTAGGCGCTTGCGTATAACTGTGAACGTATTATTACATGGTGGACTAAATACCGGAGCATTTATTCTAAACGGTTTTAGTAATATATTAGCCAAGTCGATCTGTCTAAAAAATGTATTGATTTGTGTCAGCTTCCTTATTACCATTTACTGGTATATCCGATTATTAGAAGTTCTCATAAAAATCACTAGATTCCTACAGCCTGCGATCGTACGGAATATGTTCAAAAATAATATCCTCCGACTAATTTATAACAATGAACTGCGGAGGACTGACGTCTGTACAGACAGACTGTCCATCACGGAATCATTTACAGTTTTAGTAATATTCATCTTAACGTAGTTAAGAGATCATGCTTTTGTTTTACCACTAAGTATTTGAAGAAGTACTTCACAAATAAAAACGAAAAAGATAGAATGCAGACCATAATATGAATATCATTCTATGAGTATTCATGAAAACCTGAAAAACAATATATTTTTTCTAATAGGTATAACTTGTCACTTTAGTGTGCATTCCACAAGGCCCTAAATTTCATTTAAAAAGTTGTCCACGTAAGTAAAAAATGTAAGAAAAATTTCCATTGATATTTTATTTCATATTTCAATTAGGTCTGCCAATATTTTGACTTGATCATAATTTTAAGGTAGTGAATATTTTTAAACTATCGACTGAGCCTGTTAAAATATTTTGCATTAAAAAATGTGTGTCAATCTGCCTGTTACGTTAAACATAGTTTATAAATGTAAGTATTCTTGTATTGTATAAAATTATTATAATTATTATAATATGTTAAATATACGAAAAAATAAAGTATGTTAAATTAATAAACTTTGAGCGAAAGTGAAAATGAAATAAAGTTTTATTGAAGTATTTTTATGTTGTTTACATTTTCTGTCACCTACTGCCATCGTGGAAGCGAAATAAAATAATACAGCGCCTAAATCAAGATAAAAGTGGTTCGGTTACGCTAATTCCGAAAGCAAGTTTCAGTTTCATTTTCATACTACGTTAGTGTGAAACTTGAACTTGAGTTCGGTTTACAACTAAGACCCTGACACACAAACATGGCGGCAAACAAGCAAGTGGGTCAATTAATGGTGACACCGCCTATAGACACCCGCAACACCAAGATTGCAGATGCGTTGCCAACCCAATGGAATACATTTGTGCCAGTGATTGCATCGGCTGTCTTGCTCTCCACGCTAGAACACAACAGTGCAAGCACTGCTGTTTAGCGGCAGGATTAGCGAGCAAGATCGTGGTAGCGATCCGGATGGCCCTTGGATAAGGTCCTACCACCCGCTACCCGTCACCCGCGGTCTTTAATACATATTTTAATTGTAAGAAGTAAACTGTAAGATTCAACATCAGACCGCGTCGAATAGAATCCCGATTAAGAGGAAGGAGGATACACATTAGGCAGGCGACGCGAGTCAAAAAGAACGCGCCGCCCGCGTTCGTCTTCCCCCCGTAACTCCCGGCGACAAGTTAGTGTTGCGCGGCATTCGTTTTCATAGGGCGAGCGAGCGGGCGCACGGCGAGCCAACAAACAACAGCCTATTGGGATTTGCCTATGCCATAGGCAAGGCGGTCGAGCATACCTACGGTGCGGAGTGGAAAGTGGAACCCAGGGGGGTTCCACTCCGTGTAAGATCAGCATAAAATCGTGTCTGTTCGATTTCCTCCCTAAAAGATATCCGTAAATTCTGTCACTCAGGAGGATGATCGCACTGGGTATGCTACTATAAATGTAAAACCGGTCAGAGCTAACCAGTATTTATAAGCACAAGCCCACCGGACGCGTACGCTTTTAATTTACATTTATTAAAATGCGTGAATTCGTTTTCCTCCTTTTTGTGCTTACTGTATCAAGAAGTGCTGTGGGAAATATCCCAAGAAGTAAGTTATACTGTATACAAGCGACCCCCCCCCCCCCCCGGCTTTGCACAGGTACAATTAAGATGTACCTAATGTACATAAAAACCTTTTTTTGTCTAAACGTCAGTGAGAACCATTGCAAAATCCGTTGCGTGATTTAAAAGAAGAAGGCAGCTGAACATGCGTAAAGATTTAGGACAGACAGGAATAGCTAGCGACTTTACTTTATATTGTGTAGTGATGATGATTATTATAACAGAAGGCGTTACAATAAAAAAACACGTTGACTATAATCAAAAACACGTTGTACGGGCGTGTACCACCTTTCAGATATTTATTTTTGTTTTTTTTTGTGTTGTTATAGCTGTTTCAAATGAACACATTTTCCAGAAAGCTGTAGTGACTGCACAGCGTTACACTCTTGCGATGCCGCAGGCATTCTTCTCAAAAAGAAGGAGGCGACTGCTGATGATAAACTCAGGCAGGCATTCTGCGGATTTGACGATGCTAAAAAACCAATGGTCAGTAGATTCGCATTAACATCACCAGAACTTCAATGGTACTGAGGTTTCAGGATGATATGTTGGACTCTGTTATCGGAACCTTAAATCATCATCTTTCTCGTTTAAAACATCTCTCGTATATGTGTCGGACTGCCCAGCTTGCAATGGACCAGTAAGTTTAGCACAGTACAGGAAATAATAATGCAGAGAGTCACCAGAGCAAAGAAAGGCTCATCTATTCCTTGCTCAGCTCACAGCTATTGAACATGGTTAGTTAGTTGGAATGGCCTTCAGCCATAATTTGTACCGAAACGCTGTCACCGGAGTATGTTCCGCAGCCAGTAACAGTGGACGATACAAAACATATGCGCCTTTTTTATACGACTACAGTGCTACACAAATTTTACCATATTCGTGCATGTTGCTTGATTTAATCAGCTTGTATATCAATGTAGTGATCTAATCATACCAATCTACAATGGGTACAAATAGAATCTATGGTGCACTTCACACCCTAATTTGAAAGATCTGTGCTAAGGTGACGACAGTCGTAGATAGTCTAAGTTATTAACTCAACAGGTATGTTGCTCCGAGCTATCAAGTTTAGAGTCGATCAGCACTGTACCAGGCAGTGAGAGCATCGAGGACCACCCGAACCTACACCTCCTGCCAGATGGGTGTGGCATGATCAACGAAGAAAGGATTTTAGGAGGGAGATTTGTGGGACTCTACCAATTCCCTTGGATGGTCCTCATCTCTTTCAGAACTCGTAAGTACAAATAATATGTCAAAAACTACTATAGAGCACTCTTTACATAAAGATAAAGCTCCAAGCTAGCTCTGAGCCAAAAACGTTGGTCCTAGAATAAAGACAAGGATTGTAAAAAAACTATCTAGATGCTGACGACCGGCATTCCATACGCACATACTGTTGCGTCCTTAATTTGTTTTACGAAGACGTTAATGTTGAAAATGTTCTCTTTTCAGATTCAGGTTTAGAGTTTAAATGCTGTGGCAGTCTAATCAACGAGCGCTACGTGCTGACGGCGGCTCACTGTATATCGAATCTGACACTAGCTGGCGTTCGGGTCGGAGAGTTCGACTTCGCGACAACCTCAGACTGTCAAGGGGAGCCGCCCCACCTGATATGCGAGACACATGTTCAGGTACAACACTATCAGACTTAGTATTCTGAGATCACGCCTTAAGGTTCAAGCAGGCTAACTTTTGTCTCGGACATAAAGCATAACCCTTTTAAACTAATTAATGTGTGCGAAAAGGAGGGATGCTTTATGTTCACGATAAATGCTAGTGTGCTACCAATGCAGTGAGTTTAAAGTAGAATGTGGAAACAATGGTTTATCTGGTTGACGTAATCGTCTGCATTCGCTTTTCGGGTCGGTGTTTGCTAATCTTCAGAGTGTCGAAGATTTTGTTTCATATTGTATATTTATTTATATTAAACATTTTGTTTCTAGGACTTGCGCGTAGAAGAAACCATAGCACATCCAGATTACCATGGTCAACCTAGGGTCAGTAACGATATTGGCCTCCTGCGGCTCAAGAAACCTGTCAATTTCACATTCAGTAAGTTAACATCAAACATAAACGACAAGTTACTTACCTACCTAATTCCCTTTTGAAGCAGATCCTGCAGTTACTGACTGTATGCCTTGAAACTGCCTTTTTTATGGCGTACTGCCCTTACTAATCCCTTTAAAATGGTCCAGTAGGAAAGGGATGCGCTAAGCAGCGAACGAAATATAAATGCGTCCTGACAGCACCACTTGATTCACAGAGAACGCCGGAACAATCTGCCTGCCCGTTACTAAGGAACTACAAGACCGGAAAGTCGCTGGGTTACTCGCGACTGTTGCTGGTTGGGGATATTTGAAGAAAGGCTACATGAACACGCAGCTGCACGCGGTCGAGTTGCCCATACGCACAAAAGAGGACTGCAGTCAGGCGTATAATATGTGCGTAGAAAAAAACTGCGATAAAGATAACCTTTCGTCTCGCCGTTAGTGTTTTACCATTACTGTAACTAATCAGACAAGTCATAAGGGACAGCAGCTTTTGCAGGGACCAAAAGTGTCATTCAATTTGTTATGACGCCTAAGACCATTCGACGATTGAGACGATTGCTCCAGCATGGCAATCAGTATTCCTCCCAGCTTAATCTATATCTTCCTTCGTATAGTTCATCAACTTATCAACATTTCTCTTTCTAAGAAAGTATCCTGAGATTCTTTAAACATTTTAGGAGCAGATCACTCTGGGCCAGCTATGACCTTGTCAACAAGCTTTGCGCTGGGGACCGCGGCCGAGGCACATGCAGTGGCGACTCAGGTGCCCCTCTGATGGTGAAAGGGGCCTATAAAAACCTCGGGCAACGATTGATCCAGTACGGCATCTTGTCTTACGGGCGCGTCGTCTGCGGCACTGAAATCCCCAGCGTTTACACTGACGTCAGCAAATACGTAAAATGGATCCTGGACAATGTGAAACCTTAAATTACAGCAAAGCTTGTACCAAGATTATTTTCATATTTTATGTTGTCCAAGTGTCGTTATCTTAATACCTACAACATTGTAAAATAATCATAGTGAAGAACAAATTCCACACAAAAATCCTTTCTTGATCTATTAAATCTAAGAATGAAACCGTCGTCTATAAATGTCATCTCACTTGCGTTCGTTGTATATATGAATTGACGGTGACATGCGCACCTCTTCTGGTAAAATCCTACCTTGCGGTTCCAGAACTGAATCCCATGACGCCGCCAGTCTTTTGGGCACCCTACCCAGAAACAGCGGCTTGGGCGACATTTTTAATTTTAATTAATATTTTCTTTACTGTGATAACTTTGATTCTTTCTTTAAATTAATGTGCTTTTCTCAGTGCTAATATCATAAATGCGAAAGTATCTGTGAAGATGTTTGTTCTTCAATTACATGTACATAAACAGCTGGACAAATTTAGGTGAAATTTGACAGACAGATAGATGCTTGTCCTGCTCTTAGATTTTTAGGCATTGGGTAAATTTTGCACACTGTTGCAATTCCCCTTTTTATACATCGAGGTCTAAAAACAAGAATATTTATTTAGACGCAGCTGTTTTGTACGTGTACAGCGCTGGTTTCGCGGAGTAGCAAGATAATTTGTTCCAGTATGTTGAAAATATGAAAATTGTAAATTGTAAATCCATGTCTGTACAGTCAAGGAAATTGAAACACGTACCACCGTAGAACCGAACACGAAGAGACATACGTATGAAATTTGTATGACATAGCCTGGCGTTTAACGCGTCGCGTCATTGCGATAGGGTTTTAAGGTGGTACGTGAATATATTTCCCCTACTGTACACTACTCCCATAATACTCAAAGTTTAATTATATGTATAGTTTTTTCAGCACCAGCATCACGGATTTAACATAGCTAATGTAATAAAGAACTTATTCCACGCGAACGAAGTCGCAGGTAACACATAGTATATATACAATATACAGGATGGAAAAACGAACGCCACATGGACAGAACTACCTTCAATATTGGAAATTGCAAATCCTGCTAAAAAAAGTCTTACTTGTATCCTTGAAAACAACCGGAAATCGAATTTGCTACTTCCTATAATTTTAAGATAGTTGCCGTCCACGTGGCGTTCATTTTTTCCACCCTTTAAACACTCGTGAGATTCTATAGTAAAATTCACTGTAACTACATTTGCATATTTTCTCTTTTAATATTGTTAACCTATACATGTACAATATTTATTATATGACACTTCTTTAAATATAATAACTTAACCTAATAAAAAATACAAAACCTTAATTAGGTATATGTACAAATATAAAATTTTGACATCCTGTATATACAAACTTATGATATTACTTTCCTTTTTTTTAATGTACAATATTTATTATATGACACTATGACCTATACATGTAACGTTTTTATTCGTTACATTGCACTTTTAGGTAAATAATAAATGAATACTTGACAACCCAAAAGTTACTTTTGTATGGAAATTTATTTTATTTATCCCTTCAATATTATTATTATGGTTAACTATAAGTATGGTATATTAAATTAAGTAGTAAGCAGTAGTTCTCGTATCAGTATGCAGTCTGGTATTCATTGACGGAATTGGTGAAATCCTGAAGACAGGCCAATACACAAGTACGCGAAACTGCCGAGCATGTAAGAAGAGAGGAATGAGTGTGGAGGAAGCGAGGGAACTATGCCAGGCCCGGGACAAATGGCGTCCTGTACTGTCTGCCTACCCCAAAGGGAAGCAGGCGCAAGCTTATTAAGTATAGGTAATACGGAAACCAAATTAAAATACGTACATCTACTAAAACTATAATTGTTTAATCTTATTCGTAGCTTAATTTTAATGAAGCTTAATTACACAAAATATCAAATGGCGTAACTAAATCAGGGCTCGATGTTATCAAGAATCCATTTCATGTTTCTGACGACGCTAGTGTAGGTGCCGAGGACTCCTGACCCGCACTCGCGGGGTCCCGTGGACACAATCCCGTACTCGACAAACCGGTGTCCGTGATCATAGATCACTTTCACCATTAAGGGGCCTCCGGAGTCCCCATTGCAGGAATCTTGGCCTCCCCGACCAGCACAGATCTTGTAGTTTCCATCGTCTTGGCCCCGTCTGAAGATATATAACAAACCCTGTCACTACGCATGACAATAAGCGCTACAGGTATTTTCCTTCAGTTCGCTTAAAAAAGCTTAATAAAAATGGAAATGAAAATGAAAAATTTAATTTTGCAAGTAGGTCATATAGGCTCCTTTACATGTCTAAATCTACTAGCGCTTCGGAAAATGGAAGATTCTGCTGAGAAGAAACGCCGCGAGAAACTCAGCAGTTTAATTTTTGTTTCTTATTTCAAAACAAGATTACAGAGCAATTATACATAATCATCACAATAGCACATGACATACACACATACACAAAAAAAATGATAACAATAAATAGCACAGCAAACTTTAAGCATATTGAACGAACTGGCACTAGTTGAGAATGATCAGGAGATGTATAGGATCCCCAGGTCAAAGAAATTAGATAAGATACCTTAAATAGCGGTCTCGTACCTGTTAATTAATTGTGCGCAGGATTCACTGGTGGATATCGGTACTTCGACGGCCAGCAGCTTTGAGGACGTGTAACCTGTCTCCGTGATGCCCCAGCCGGCCACGGTCCCGTTCAGACCCACGATGTCGCGGGTCTGCTGCTCACGCGTCACTGGCAGGCAGACTAGGCCAGCATTTTCTGCAAAAAAGACCGACCAGTTACAAAGCATTACTTTCAAAACCACCAACGACATGTTGCAAGTCTCAATTGTCACGACTTGATAGCACACAGTTTCTTAAACAATACAGATCTCCTAACTCACGATAGTCACATTTTCTTAAACATATCTAAGTATATTAACTTTCTGAGTAGCGGCTTGAATTCGTGAGTGGACAGATCAGTCCCGTTACTCTCTAAGAGCAACAGCGACGAGCTCGCCGTCGAGGTTCACTCTGTCTTGCTGTTGCGCTTAGAGAGCACCCCCTGTAACTACGACGAGGATGTTCGGTCGAAGTAAAAATTAGGTTGTCGATTAAAACTACCACAATATGAAATTAGTTTAAGTGACTTTTAGAAAGAAAAATGGTACTTACTGAAACTAAAGTTCACTGGCTTCTTGAGTCGCAAGAGCGCAATATCATACAGTTTGTCTGCTTGATAGTTCGGGTGTGGAATGATTGTTTGAATGCGAAAGTCCTGAAATATAGGCGTTTTGTTAACAGAATATTTACACGATTACAGTTTTGGAAAGTTTTATATCATGTAGATGGAAATTGAATTAAAGAGTCGTTTGTTGTTTTCTATTTACTTTGGATGCCGATTTATGTCAAATAATTATAATAGGTAATTGTATACCTGAATATGGGATTCACATATCAATCGCGGCGGCTCTCCCTGGCAGTCAGTAGTGGTGGCGAGGTCATGTTCCCCGACGCGCACGCCTGCCAATGGCTGGTTGACGACGCAGTGTGCAGCGGTCAGCACGTAACGCTCGTTAATCAGCGTGCCGCCGCAGTTGAACACAAAACTGCCTGCACATCATAAAATATCCATCAGAAACAGTATGGAGTATGCCCACTTAGCAATGAACAGGCGACCAAACTTCTGGTAATTTACCGGTTAAGCCATCGAAGTGTATAAGTGTGAAGACCGCATTTAGGTACATTTAACGGGATTCGCTGCTCATTGAAGCAACGAAGATGGTGATCGCATCAGTAGAGCAGAAGATCGATCAACAAATACAGAGGGCACACCTTAGAAAAGGCCAGGTTATTGATGTAGGTGAAAAAAAGAGATGATGCGGATCTTTTAGACGTTCTCAGCAAACACTTTTGATACAAGTGTGCTTTGTCTTTCATTAAGCAGGGCTGAATATTTTTGTAAAATGACGTAACCAATTGTGTCGAAACGAGGACAAACTTTTGTGTACTTTCATTATGTGCCTACTTACTTAAATTGAGTTATCACAAATCACAAATAATCACAGTACATACATACCATAAATAAAATAAAAAAGGAAGTACCAATAAAAAATCAGATGCCATTTAATTTACCTCGTCGTCTGTAGGAGAGAAGCGCCATCCAGGGGTATTCATACAGCCCCGCAGTGTGTCCACCGACAATCCTGTCATCGTCGATGGCTCCGCACACCTCTGGTAGCAGTCGCAGGTTTGGGTGGCCTTCAATGTTGTCGCTGCCTAGCGCCGCTTCAGTCAGCCCAGCACTCGATAGCTCAGAACAACATACCTGTGACATGAATAACTTATCTTACACACACCTCTCAGCTTGGCACAGCAGTCCCTCGCGCCAAGAATGAAGTGCAATGAAGTTACAATTACAATAGGACTTCAATAAAGTTGTTAAATGTCTCAGATTTCTGGGACTAATTTTATAAATACAACAGGCAACAGGTGACAGTGACAACTCGCCGTACATTACTGTGTCGACAAGTAACGCTACAGATTTACAGCCTTAACAACGGACAAGCAATGTATACCGAATCGCCGAAGTCGCGTTTATGAAATTAGGCCCTGAAATCAACGATCAAGTATCTATTTCAGCTTTAAAAATTTGACGACCGAAGCTTGTCGGTATGTTTGAAATAAAGTAGATAGGTCAGTTGCGGAAACTATACAAACAGGGGTAATTTTTTACATCTGTTGATTTAGCATCACACTTATGCTCAATTAGTAGGTAAGTCTAGTGTTAGGTCAGGTTGTATAAAGTGGACGTTGGAGACACGATCTATCTTCTCACCAACAATGACCATTGATGACGTATGAGTTTATTTAAATTTATAAAAGTTTACGTCCTTTGGGGTAGATTCAGTAGAACCCCATTTGCCCAGGTCCTGGCATACTCTCGCTCCCTCCACACACATTTCTCTCTTCATACATATGCTTGGCGGTACCGGGTACTTCTAATTTGGCCTGTTTTCAGGACATTACTAATTAGTTGGTGACTTTCTTAAGGATTATGCGTTTTCTAGTCAGATTCGCTTGGTTGAATCTACTGTAGTTATTTACCCGACTGCCGCCAGAAGGGAGGGTTATTTTTATTATGTGATTCTTTAGGGGACTTTCTTTACACTTTTGTACAAAATTAAAATTTATATATTTATTTAAAAATCTCATAATTAACACAAATGTAGTCCTAGTAAGTTTGCAGGTGATGTCTAAATTTAGAGTACTCTCGAACATCTGTACTGACCTTCGGTAATCTGGTTTGTCGATCAAAGTCGCAGAAGGCGGCTTGCACCTTGGCGTCATTGGCGGGATTCTGCGACCGGAGCAAATCTCGGGCTACCCCGCAGGATTCGTATCCCGTGCAGTCGCTGCACTGTTCTAGGACAAGGGGATAGTTAGATAACATACTAAGTTATTATCAAACTGCGATTAGAATAGCATTGGATAATAGAGCCAGCACACTGTCATTGCATATATATAGGAATGAAGCTTGACGCAAGTCTATGAAATGACAGTGTGCTGACGTCACTCTCCAATGCTGTTCTAATCGCGGTTAGATAATAGTTGGTACGAATACAGGAAGTGAAGCGAAAGTGGAATAATTTGATTTTAATTTTACCCTGTATTGTTACGGAGATCAGATAGCAGTCGCTCCAATGTATTAACCTGACATGCCAAATCTGGGATCATAGTCATTAACATAGCGAACCTCGAACTGAGAAGCAGGAAAAAGGACTAGGAAAATATTGTTTGCTATAACACTTTGCTTGAATTATTTAAGTGTTCCGTCGAATTGATTTTTGATTCGATTCAACCCTGAGGGGTTAATCATAAAAATAACATGATTGGAATTATCCGTTTAAAAGCTTCAAATGAATATTTTAGACGATATATTGAGTACACTGTTTCTTTCACTTTTTTCACGCCACATCGCAAATAGATATCAGAATGCTAAAAGCCTTTGCTCAGCAGTGGGACACGATTGCAGGCTAGCATTATCATTATTATAAAAGGGTTACTTTTCTACTCGTACATACAAAAACAGCAAAAATACGACAAATATTAAAAACAGCAGAGACACGTAAAATTTTGATATGGCTACTTGTACCTAATATGTTTGACTTATAAAAAAATATGAAGTATCAGCGTTAGTATCTCGTTTATCAGGTTTTAAGATTTACATAGCATATTTATATTTTTTTAATATGCTTGAACATGTTTATGACGACATCCTTCTTGCATTAAGCTACGATTAACCAAGTTTACATGCGATGGCCAAGTCAATCTATTTTATTTAAACATAAAAGATTTTTTATATTAATGTGGTCACTACAAGATTTTCTTAGATTAGCTAATTATGTAATAGCTTAAGACAGAAGGTCCCTTAATTAGGGACAGAATAAGCCAACCGACTTGGTATAACATGGATCTCACAACGGTTTTACGGTAGAGAACTCAGTTGCGAGACTTGGTTTTTTTTACAAGTTTTGTTGTTGATGGCATCTCATTTCTTTTTGTACATAATCCTTCTTCTTTTCCTTTCCGGTACCTTCTACTTCTTAAACACCAACAACGGATTTTCTCAAAACCCATTCTCTGTCTAATTGAGCTTTTCTTATTGCGCGTATCGCATACACTTGTGCGAGCGCCGCGCTTGCACTCACATGTGCGAGCGCCGAGCTCGCATTCAAATGTGCAAGCGCGGCGCGCGCAACCTTACTTACACACGTTGCCATGCAAGCTACGTACGTGATCTACCTACGAGCTACATATATATATATTTTTTATGAAATAGGAAGGCAAACAAGCAAGTCGGTCACCTGATGGTAAGTGATCACCACCGCCTATAGACACCCGCAACACCAAGAAGATTGCACATGCGTTGCCAACCCAGAGGGCTAAGATGGAATACCTCTTGTGCCAGTAATTACACCGGCTGTCTTGCTCTCCACGCCGGAACACAACAGTGCAAGCACTGCTGCTTAGCGGCGGGATTAGCGAGCAAGATGGTGGTAGCGATCCGGACGGACCTTGCACATGGTCCTACCACCCGCCGCCATTTTATATTCATACATATACACGTACACTAATTCGTTCACTGCAAATGTTAACTTTGGTAATCCTATGTATTATATGGGATTACAAAGTTATTTATGCAGTTGGTGTATTTTGAAAACTGGACAGAAATTGCAAAATACTTAGGTTTTTCTTTGATTTATACACTAAACACTAATTGTATTCTAAATTTGAAACTTCTATGTCAAGTAGAAGTGCCTGAAAGTTTCGATGATCGGTCAGTCAGTCAGTGAGTGACATATTAAGAAACTTTGACTAGTTATAATTCTTAAACTACTGGTTCAAATTGAATGAAACTTGAAATATACCGTGTTTATGCATTGCCTGCTTAGTTTCTGAAAATACAGGGTTCTAGTTTAATCCACAACGTTATAGGGGGTCGAAAATGACCTGAACTGCTTCGAGAAAAGGATGGTACGGCCGTGCCGCTTTTTTTTGCTCGATTTGGCGGGGGCTCTGCCGTGCCCCCAGATGACTCATATATAAAGGAAGTGCGAGTACTCTTAACGCCATCTAACGTTGAAAAAATTCTAATATCTTAAAGATAATATATAATTATAATAGACGTAAATAACCTCGTTGAGTTTTTGCTGGTATCTTCTCAACGTTTTTTGCGAACCGGTTGTGGCACGTTTCGCAGCAAAATGTTTCAGTAGCAATTTAGAAGTTACCGCTAAAGCTTTCGAAGCATTTATGGTGTCAGAAAACTTAAATAACTGAATATAGATATTTTGAGTTTAATAAAATAAAATTTAACTAATTCTTTAATACTTATATTTTTGATTCATTTTAGTAATTTTCTGGTTAAGAAACGACGTCTAGCTATGCAATCGTGGTTACAATGCGAGACCCCAAATAACTGAATTTCATAGCAAAATCTCCGAAGTTTGTAAAGTAAAAAATCTAAAATTATTACAGTAGTCAAAAAAAAAACAAATAAAAAAAGAATAGTAAATATGTGTAAAATAATACAGGAGAAATTGAATTATCTAGCACAATCTTTGAGAAATCAACAAAATCCTACGCATCCATTTCGTTTGCGGTACAGGTTTTTTTCAAGTGTTCGTTTTCATTTCACATACATCACACAAATATATTGTGTGGAGGTACCGAAGTCCCGGCACGCGAGTCTGACTCGCACATGGTCGGTTTTTTAATATGCCTCTAACAAAAAGCACGGGGCACTTCTCGTGTCTATTATTATCCATTATACTGATGAACTCGCAATCAAGATACGACGTTTTTTAAACATACATAATACACTACAGACAAACGAACTGGCGCAAACTAAGGCTTAAATTCTTAATCGTGTAAAGCAGTGTTTTTCAACGTAATATTCGTAATGCCTCTTTAAGAGGGTCGCAGTTACCTTAATCTCTCATCAAAAATGTTGCCTGATTTGATTTGGCAAACATTTAAAAAATAAGTTAAAAACAGCGTTGGATTGGGGGTCGCGAAATGTTTTTACCTACTAAGGGGGCCAGGCCATATAACAGGTTGAAAAACACAAATGTAAATACATAAATAAAACACGAAACTTACTGAAACTCGCTCGAGGACCCGCCAGAGCACAATTTAAGCAAGCGAGTACGAAACAAAGCAAAGCTCTTTCACGCATCTTGATTTTATAATTTGCAATAAACGCCGCGTGCGCGTCTGGCTGGCCTTAGTTTGCGACTGGTCTTTGGTACATACTCGCTTTTGTACCTATTATAGGTGTGTATGATTAATCTGGTCCTCAGCGACCGTATTAACAAAACATGCTTTTCAAACAAACACGGGGTGTGGTGTGCTTAAGACATTTTCTGAACAAAAACACGCCGAAACCCAGACACACATGATACTTTTTTTTTACTACATTAGCAATAGAATTGTATCATATATATATTCGTGAACAAAATAGGCGATACCTACGAAACGTCATTAGTTTTTATTTGGTCCCCTTACATTGCTTTTAATAGTAAGCTCGCTTACCTAATTAGACCTCAGGTTCTTTAAAACCAAGCCGCGGTAGACAGGTTTCTCGTAGTTTTCCATGTATTATGGGTGCTCTACAAAATAATGGTTGAAAGTCATCATCATTTAATTATTCAATTTCCTTTGACCAAATCCCCAACCAAGGCGCCAAAAGGCGCGTTGACAAAAAAAGTAAGTGATAAGAGTGCCTCTTGTGTAAGGGGCGTAGTTTTAAACCGAACTCAAGTTTGAGTTTCATAATAGCATAGTATGGAGCTGGAACTTGAGTTTGGTTTAGTTTTGGCTCGTAGACTGCTTCTTTACCATCATGCGCAAACGATGCGCATGCCAGCCCCAACGCCATCCTTTGGACGATAGCGGACAGGGTGGACTGTCCATATGAGGCGATGCTGTGGACTGCATGTGCCAAGCAACCGTTGTGTTAAGTACCTACCTACTATTTAACACTTAGAATAAGTTTACAGCATTTACTAATCAATGTATTATGTATGAGTTCTAACTAATTTAGAACGCAACGGAAACTATTATTACAACCCATCCAACAGCTTAATTTTAGTTCTAGAGACATATTTACTTAATGAACTGTGTACTTAACTAGATTTTTTAAAACAAAGACGCCTCAATTCGATCTTATATAGTGATAGGAAATCTGGTAGTGTCTACGCATAAAACTTATTTACAGCATTCTATAGGTTACCTCAAAAGTCTCATATTTTCCGTGTCCGCGTTCCAAGATGCTCAAGGCTAATGAGCCCAAAAATCAGTAACTCTCAATATTTTTGTTTCTATGCGTCAAATCACATTGGAAACTTTCACCAAATTTTAGAACATAACATGTGTACAAGTTTGGAGTGCGGTGCTTTTTAGCATACTTAACTGACACTTTTGTCACGATTAAGTACGAAAAGTAGAATCAATGTAAAAGATTTTCATGACCAACTGACAGCTTCAATTGCTGGATCTAGTTAGGGACTTAAAATTAGGAAGGAGTATGTCTTATGGGCCATTTACATGAAGCGAGTACTCGTATCAGGGGGGTTCCACTCCGCAATGTAGGTGCGCTCCTCGCATGACCTATGGCATGGGTTAATCACAGTAGGTTGCCGGCTTGCCGCGCGCGCGCCCTCTTACTCTGTGTCGCGCGTTGATAGTATTACAGTAAGCAGTGGGCTGCTGACCCTAGCTGTGCGCCAGGGCATTGCGGGTGGAAGGCGGGCGCGGGCGGCCTTTTAACACATGCCGCCTGGCAAATGTTTATGAAGTAATACGAACTTTTTGTGCTTGATTATAAAGTTGGAATTCGTTTAATGGTGGTCGAAAAAGAGAAGTTTCTGTACGTTAGACTATTATTTATTCTGTGCTCGTATATGAGTTGCATTACACTGCGCCGCTCGACCAATCGATCAATCACATCATACCTCGGTAGCCCGCAATGTCATGCAACTAGCACGCGAGAACTCTTATCATGTAATGGTCCTTATTCTTATGGGGCTAAGATAATGCCAGTACATAGTACATGCCGAGCGTAAGTCATAGAATCTTGAATTGAACAGGAGAGTGATTTAAATCCTATGCAATGACAGCACAAAGATAAATTAGGGTAATGGCAGGACTCCAACCTGCAACCTCAGCATTCGGTGCCTTACGTTTGCCAGTTTAGCCAACGCAAAGCATCCAGTAATAATTGAGCCAATCTTTCCATACTATGAAATTTTAAGATCCCGTACTGTTATTCTCTAAGCGCATTAGCGTCGGACTCGACGTCGAAGCATAACCCTGTCTTGCTCACTCGAGTTGGCGCGCTAGAGCAAGACAGGGCGCTGCCCCAGCGTCGAGCTCATCGCTGTTGTTCTTAGAGAATCAGTATCCTGCTCAGTGAAGCGCTACTTAAACCTGTCTGTATTATTTTCCTCTATGTGCTTTTTCAGCCATAAGGTCATTGCTTTGTACATACTATTTATACTTAATGGCTGTCACGCTGGATTTCCCGATAATAATAAAGATATCTTAATTGCGTATTGGTACCTATTTACGAATGTGGTCAAAAAGATAACAGCTTGCATGATGTTTTGAAATGTATTATATAATAAATTTTTCCTGTGGCTTTATTCGTGTACAGTCAGTCAGTTTTGATTTTGGTTGAGGATGTACAGTCGAACATTTGAAATTTTGACCCACTGTGTAATGTTTTCTCCAAAAAAATAGTAATGACTTACTTACTTGGTAGACGTTTTCATGGTATTATAATATTAGTAGAACCTGAAATGGCGCATGCGCATCCCAAAGGAGAAGTCTAGTGGCATTTTTTTTTAATTAGACCCTAATATTATTAACTAAACAAACCGTGTAAAGTCAGAAAAAAATTACAATGATGAAACTAACTTAAGAATAAGACCCACATACACTTTTATTATTCTGAACTGAAAAAAATATGCGACCGTTGTTGTATTATCTAATACTTAAGTTCTGAAATCAATTGTTTGATAACTCGTTTAAGACTATCATAAATGTGAAGCCAAGGACAATATTAGCTTCAGCCAAAATTAGCGAGTAGCAAAATCATTTTGTTTACGTCGTCATTTATACCTATTCACAGTTTTTACCGGTTTGGTGTCCCTGGTCATTTTGCTTGATTGCATCAGGCCATTAATATATTATAACTTGAGCCATCTCGTGTTCTTAAGTACCAAAAAAAAACAGAAAGCCAAAACTCCCCGCTTAATCGTGATTATATGTTATCTATATAGCCCAACTGAGATTAAAATAATCCTTTCGTCCTTGAAAGGTAATCTATTAAATACTACAATACTAGCTGACTGAACTTTTTTTTAGCTGTAAATACTATATCTCAAATACTATATCTCATAAACTAATATATTGTTTCCTAAAACCATATCTGCGTCGCTTCAACCTTCAAGGCATTTGATCTTCCCTTATTGATCTGTCTATAATTTACACCCTGTATATCTAACACATATAAATATCTCTTGCAAATGTTCGTATTATTGTATATGTATAAGAAGATCCATAAAGCCGATCTATAAAACCGGTTGAAGATCTGACCAGTCGCAACAAAGAGTATGATAATATATATAAGTAGTCGCACGCAGAGGTCCGCGTGGCGCGCACGCAGTGTTAATTTGAATTATAATTTATCAATCAAAATGCGTCAACGAGTAATTCTTTGTTTTTTGCTCAGTTGCTTGAGCTGTGCTTTGGCCTACGTCCCTAAAAGTAAGTTTGTTACACTATAACATTGTTGACTTCAGTTTTTTTTAGCAGTGTTGTTGGTGTTCGCAAAATTGTACATCAGTGTAATCATTTGTTTTTTAAATAGTCGGTTGGTAATTCATTCGCAGGCTACTGAACTGACCACGTGAACTTTATACGTAAACAGGGACATTAAGAAATACCCATTATTAACTATGTTGGTAATGCAATCCAATTCTTGACTATAAGTGGATTATTATGCCATTTTATATCCATGTGTATCCATGTGCATATGTACCCACATTTAAACCTATTCACCACTGACATAAATGTATATATCGTTTGTATGCCCATATTTACTTCAGTAGATAATTCCAATACAAGTTCTTTACATAGACTCTTTATTAAAAAAAAAAAACAATTTTAGTAAGTAATAACGTCTTTTTAACCTAAAATTTGCTAACTACCAAAACTCTTATGATGAGGGAAACATCGCAAAATGGCAATGTTGCACATACGTATATAAATGAACGTATAACCGGAGTTATCGATCGGGTTTCCCCGACAGGTCGACAGGTCAAGTTCTACCATAACCCTGTGGTGCCTTCCTATTTCATAAAAAAACTTATCACAAGCGAGCGAGACAATTAAGAAATGCAGTCATTAATCATTTTAATCACTCGTAATACATTTAATTATTATAAGTATTTACTCATGACCGCCAGCGATAATGCACAGACATTGTATAATGAAGTTTATTTGTAATCCAACTGGGTTTTTTGAATTATCTAAGTAATCGTGATTAAATATTTTTCCTCGTTCCATCTTCAGTTAGTTTAAAGTGTTTTGCAATCTTTTTGAATATGCAATATTTCACTTACGTCTAAAAAAAAATTGGTGCTTCTCTGGGACTGTAACAATGCAGTCGAACTCTAAGGGGCTATTTACATGGAGCAAATATAAACAAATAAGTTTATATTTACTTGTTTTATTTTTAGATATTCATATTTTATTTAAATTTTAGGATACTTTTAGTTTTAGTTTATATTTTATTTTAGTTCTTAGGTTTCAATCTTAAATAATTTAAGTCAACGCAACAGGGACGAGCTTGGTCTACCTGGACCTCGACATTAAACATGCCACTCCTGCAAGAATAACAGGGCAACAATATTCGGAATGTGGCTTCTGCGTACCGTAATAGTCTATCTGGTCTATGATATAGACAGGTTTTTGGTTCTTAATTCCCGTGTTCATCGAAATTCATTTCACAATAGAGATACTATGTCAAAAACTGTCAAATTTCGAAATTAATGATGATGATGCAGGATGCTGTGTAGCGTATTTTAAAACAGTAACCTCCTTATTCATAAACGCTTCGTAAACGTTTGTTGGTTAACATTTTTTATGTATTTATCTATCATTGTGGCGTTTGCCCTGAAATGAAAAGGACAAAACATTTGTTAGCTTAAAAAGATGGTCAAGTTTTTATGAATAAGGGGGTAAATGTATATTAACTTATTACTTACTTTTCCTGTTTTTGTTTCAGAAAGCTGTAGTGACTGCACAAGGTTTCAAGCTTGCAGCGCCGCTATCGTTCTCTTTACTCAGAAAACGCCAGCTGCCAACGCAAAGCTCCAGGGCGCCTTCTGCGGGTTCGACGATGGAGGGCTCCCAATGGTTAATACTCTCACTATTGAGTAACAAAAACATACTTACTTATTATTTACTTACTTCTTTATCAATTTTCTTTCAAAACAACTGAAGCGCGTTATACTTATATTGAAGGGATATAGGGAAGGTTTTTATATGGTATAGAGACAGTAGAAATCTCAAGTGTCGTGAGGGTCATGGCCCTTAATGTCCTTTACGACATTTTAGATCTCTATCGTCAATACTACTGTGGAACTTTGCAAGAACTTGGTATCCAGTTAGATCTTACTTCTTTTGCTAGCCGTTATTAGAGTACTTGCCTTCTCTTGCAGGTTTTAGTTCAGTTTTTTTCCAAGCCGAAATAAATCTAGTTATGTTTTTGGTGCAATGACATAAAATAAGTACCTAAGTGTTATAGTAATCTCGTACGCTCAGAAAAACCATAGTAAGAAAACTAGCACATGTATGTAACTGAATGTATAACAAAAGTTATAGAGGTCATTGGCAGTTGCTCCAATGAATCATGGTCAAAAGTTTACTGCGAAAAAACGGGAAAAACCGCTAGTATGAAGAATACAAATATCAAACAGAAAACTTTATTACAGACCTGTTCAAACCCCAACGTCCCACGCTAATACGCTTAACCGGTCTTATACAAGGAAAGGCCACGCGTATCCATTGCTAAGATGCTTAATATCTATACATGCGTATACGCAATATGCAAACATTGGAAAAACCAATATAAAGTCCCTCTGCGTTGCACCAATTAAGAATAATTGTGTTAATTATCTTGTCACAAGAGACCATTCTTTAAGCGAAACAGGGACGAGCCCGACATCGAGGCAGTTTTCGGTCTTGCTTTAGAATATAAATACTAACATAGTTATAAGTAAACAATGCTAATAGAGTGAGAGATAGCAGCAAAAATTTCACGTCATTTTCAAACGATTTAAATTACTCTAGTAGTGTTCTGGCGTGTTTCTGGACTACCATTGTGGAAATCTGGCTGCTGGGCACCGTTGCGTTTGGGAGAGGTGGGGGTTCAAAACTCGTAAAAAATCATAAATATTACGTGATTTTCTCAAGGTTGTTTTTTTTATTTTCTATTAGTTAGCAACGTAAAAAATCCTAAATCAGTATTGTCAAACTGTTTACTGGTTGCCAAGACCGTACCAGACAGGTTTAAAGTGACTGAAACGTACATGAAATTCGGAGTGTCCAGCAACCGTCCGCGAAAACGACGGAAAGCGACTCCCTTCGGCCAGAATTCCTGCTTCATGAAGGTCGACAGATTTTACCGTGTGATTTGTTTTTACTGGTATTTGACGTCACATGCTAGCTTATACAGATCGAAATTTTCGAGTCATGATCTGACGTGGTGTGGAAGGGTCCGATGGTACTATTAAGTAGAAAACTAAGGCACCTATACATATAACTTGAATCCTTCCATCCATAGGTATGTTGTTCGGAGCTATCAAGTCCAGAGCCGACCAGCGGGTCAGGCAGTGAGAGCGTCGAGAGTCATCCGAACTTGCGGCTGCTGCCTGATGCTTGCGGCGACATAGAAGTGGACAAAATTTTTGGCGGTCACACCGCGGGCCTTTATGAATATCCCTGGATGGTCCTGCTTTCCTTCAGATCCAGTAAGTTTTGCGTTAAAATTTGTCGGAATCGGCCTCCGGACACCTCTAATTCGGTCAATTTTATAATTCAAAACTGCAGTCTTGACAGACTGCTGTGTTGAATTATTATTGTCATATTAACGAAGGACAAGTAAGCTAGCAGATCTTGCCCCTTGAAAGGTAGTGGAAAAAAATTCAAATCAATTCAAAATTGGGTATCATATGAGTATGAAAGGACTTTCTCGGTTCTTTTTTTTTACGTGTTTTTTTGGTAAAGATGGTAAGGTATTAATTAACTTACAACTAAAGCCAAATGACAATGTATGTTCACAAACACCAACATCTACTGGCCGTGTAGGTATACCAACTATACCAAATTAAACTATTTTGCCAAAACTTAGTATAAGGCTCGAATTTTTCAAAAGTTGGATGCGCCATTGAACGTCTTCGGTAAAAATAAATGACGCCAATTTACCTACAAATTACGATCTTAACTATTGTACTCGTAGGACTGAATCCATTACCAACAGAGGAACAGTTAGCTTCATATATACTCGTAATATGTGTACGTGGTGAAAAGGTGCGCAAAATTATGTCGACTGCCGCAAATATATACTGTTGTTTTTATTTCAGGAGTAGGGTTGCAGTTCCAATGCGGCGGCAGTCTGATCAACGAGCGGTACGTGCTGACTGCTGCTCACTGCGTCGTAAACCAAAAGCTCGTCGGGGTGAGGGTCGGGGAGAATGACATTGACTCGACTACCGACTGTCAGGGCTTGCCGCCGCGCCTGCTCTGCGAATCTCACCTTCAGGTAACCAGCGCAGAACTAATAAGTCACGAAAAGAAATTTAAAATCACCTAGTTTTAGTGTTAGTTTAAGTTTTATATGTCTATGTCTAGTTTAGAATTATTAGAATTTAAAATAAAAACATTATTTTTATGGAAAGAAAGACTTGGTGATCCGATCCCATCATATCTTTTTTTTTGTAAATTTTTAAGCAGTCAGCTTTGAAAGGGAACAATTTATTCAAAATTATAATTAGGATAATCAAGTTTTTGTCGTGGTGTCACAGAGTACTTTATTTTACTATCTCTAGATTAACCAATTTTTCATGTTTTTAGGACATACGCATAGCAGAAACCATAACACATCCAGAATACAGTGGTAAACCAAGAGTCAGGAACGACATCGCCCTCTTGAGACTCATGAAGCCCGTAAACTTGACATTCAGTAAGTGGTCTTTACTTCTACACAAGTATCAGAAAGAAATTGGGTCTTCACCCATACTATATAGTACCTCTCCAATGAACACAAAATTGTTCAGCTCATCCTTCATTACGCAACTAACTAAGTAAAATTTAAATCTCCGTCTGTTTGCCATGAATGCTACAATCCGCAGTTATTTCAAGAGTAAATGGGCATTTGATTAATAAAGCATGCGTCCATTATCTAAGAGCATGGACGTCACTTATTAAAATTCTAGTCAAACAGAATCTAGTAGAACAGAATCCGTTATTTAATTATTAAAAAATCTTTAAGCTTTCAAATCAAAGGTTAATTTAACAGGCTCTTACTTATATTCCGTATAGTCACCATACCTATATGGTGAGCTTTAAGTTGGGACTAATGACGGATTTTGTTTAACAGAAAACGCAGGTACTATTTGCCTGCCAGTGACAAATGAGATGCAGAACCGTGACGTCCGAGGACTTAACGCGACAGTCGCCGGTTGGGGCTTCACCGAGACGGGATATGTTTCCTCTAAACTACTGGCCGTCGATGTGCCTGTGCGTACACAGGACTCTTGCAGTGAACTGTACAACAGGTAGGTACAAATACATCGAACGATGACACCTTAGAATTATTGCTGAATGATGTTTCGTATTAACACTACACACGACTCTTTCTCGCTACACCAGTGGCCCAAACATGACCGACCCTGCTTTAATTTATCCCTCCCTCCATCTCTGTCAAACTAGTGCCATAAGAAAGGGCCTCAAATAGAGATAAACTTAGATAAACTGAACGCAGTAGTAGATATTTATAACTAAACGAAATATAACATATCAATGCGACGAATAAGTCATTGTAAAACCTGATGTTTACGAGTAGGTAAAGCCCTATACAGGTTTCATGGGTTTTGTAGCTTCGTACTGGTAATAAAACTCAACTTTACAAACTGTATTTCTGCAACATTTCAGGGGCAGACGACCAGGAGACGAAGATGAGACTGTTAACAAACTTTGCGCTGGAACGAACGGCAAAGATTCCTGTGGTGGAGATTCTGGTGGCCCCCTGATGGTCAAAGGCCCCTACAAGAATAGTCCAGAAAACAGGTTCATCCAGCACGGAATCGTGTCCTATGGACCTAGGCTCTGTGGATCAGACTTCCCTGGCGTCTACACAGATGTCACCAAATACATGAAATGGATCCTCGACAGTATTAAGCCTTGATCTTTCATTTGTGGCAAACCGGAGTCATTCCTACCTTTATAATTTATTAATAAGCAATTAAAATTACGGTTATAAACAAGTATTATGATACATAAGTGATTTATGTAATAAAAAAATCTATAATTTGACGATATCTTTTATTTGTTAATCGAAAGCCTAATTAATTACGTAATAGGTAGGTATTTATTCGAAATGCTTGAAACACTTAATCAAATTCGAAAGCTCGTAAATTTTTCGTGTAGCCTCTGTACACATTCAAAAAATTAACAAGCATAAATGTCGTTAGATTTTGAACATTATGTTACTAAGTGTGACATGATTTTCAAAAGTTTTGTTAGTTTATTTTAACCAGGCAAGAAAAAAACGGCAAAAAAGTAAATAATGCCAATTATTTCAATTAAAGCGCACTTCAATTCAATGACAACACTGCTAAGCTCAAGCAATTTTAAATAAAGGCTGACTTACATTAATTTGTTTAAGAATCTGAATCACATTGATATCCAGATTAGAAAACATATAGATATTTAACTTTTGGTGCAAATCCAAGTCATATAGGTACAAGAATTAAACAAGTAGTCTGATTCATTTACTTTGTTTTAATTTTATTTCGCTAAAACAACAAGACGAATTTACGATTACAAATTAAAGCAGTTTTATACAAATTACAATAAATAAGAATAAATTAGTACTATTATAGCTATTTACAAATAAAGAGAGATCAATGTTCTTCTCGCATACATAACATTTTAGCATGAGGGTAAAAATAATCGATTTAATCGGAGTCGGGGATATCTCCCCTGTGTTTTACACGTTTGAATTTTCTTCTTCTTGGCACTGCAGTGCTTGATACAAATTCGGGCTCTTCTGACTCTTCCACTAGTTCAGAAACTGAGCTAGGGACCTCATTAATCGGGCTTGGTGTCTCTTTTACTTCTACGTCATCAGAGTTTCGTAAGTTCTCTACTCGCACGAACTGAGATTTTGGTGCTTCTTCTACTTGCACGGATAAGGTGTTACGATCATCATTCTTTGTTGTTATTGTGGAACCGTCTGGGTTGCTTTGCTTGAATAAAAATGATGCCTTCTCCGGAACCACTATTGGATTGTTAGTGAACGAATTCTGGTGGTTCAATATAGGCTTGGGACTAGATGGGATTTGTATATGGGTTTGTTCAGTATAGATAGTACTTGGTGGGGTGCTTGGAATTGACACCTGCTCTGGTACTATAGGATTATTATATTCAGGATTCCGATTGCTCAAAATAGGCTTAAGGGTAAGCGGAACTTGTACAGGGGTTTCCTCGACGTAGACATTATCAGCTGGGTTCTCTTGAGGCTTTGGCGTTGTTGGGGGTTGGTTAGTTTTGACACTTTTGAAATTATATCCGTCAAAATTTTCATATAACCAGCGGTTACTAAATTTTTTTTGAGGGAACCGTGACTTGGGAAAATGCAGTGGCTTTATAGGTGGTGGTATTTCATCGTAACGCGCTGGAGGAATGTACACATAGTCGTTTGGATTTAAATAATAATCCTCGTTGACATTTTGATATTCAATTGGATAATTATGCTGAGCTTGATTGCTTTCGCTCATTCTCATGTTTATTTTATTTGCAGCCATCACAGGATCCTCAAAGCTGGCTGGTAAGAATGTACCGGATTGATGGTCACTAGTCTCTGTATAGGAATAGGCTAGTGGAACCGCCTGTTGGGTTAAAGCTGGTGAACGTCCAACTATAGGATTATTAGCTTCTGGATCAACACAGCCTTGCACCGAAGCTGGTAAAACTGGAAACACAGGTGGTACCGGGAAGGGTGGATTGTTTGGCAATCCCGTAGATGGAAATTGTTCATTGGGTCCGATTTCGTAATGATAATCTACCTGTCCGTCATTGAGGAGTTTGTACGAATAGGAAACAGGCGTAGAAGGCTTGAAAGCGTTTGGGTTAACATTAATAGGGAAAGGGCTAGTGTAAATCGGAAATTCGGATACTCGAGTATTTCCATGTGCAGCCGGCATTGAGGACTGTGGCGCTTGGTTTTTTAAATCCTGCTCGTGTATTGAAACGTCTTCATCGTAACTCGTAGCGGATCCACCAGTCTGAATATGTTTGTATACAAAAGGACTCGTACCTGATGCTGCTGGTATTTTCACGGGTCTTTGAGGTACACTAGTCAGAACGGACGGAATGTCCACAAAATCATTTGGGACTGGAACAGCAAACCGATCGACCAACGGCATTGTAGAAACTGGTATCTGGTTGAATTTTGCTCCAGTGACGACTTTCTCTATTCTATCAGTAACGTGTGGCGGTGAAGCAGGGCGGTTAATTATTTCCGCTCCAGTGTAAGTTGTAACTTTACCATCACCAACTTGTTTGTATGAAAATTTATATGGGCCAGAAGGTTGTACCCCAAAGGCAAGGTGTTCCGACTCGGAGAAGTTAGCTCCTTGTTTTCCAACGCGTGATCCGTCATAGTTTGTTGATACTGTCCCGCGAAGATATGCTTGGTGAGCGGAAACAGGCGCGTAATGTCCAAATTGATTTCTTTCTGGAATACTCGGGTATACACTAAATGGTGGTGTACCCATAAATGCAGCCGGGCTTTTAACTGGAACGTCAAACATCCCCAAACCCGGATGCGCGGTTGTCATCCCGCCACTACCATGCATTTGAGTGTAAGAGTATCCACCTGAAACCGGTGCAGACAAAGGGCTTCCAAATACCGGGGCGTTGTAAATGACATGCCCAGCTGGCACGTCAAATGCTATTGGCTTGGGTCCAATAATGTCTACGATTGGCGCTTTTGGGACAACCGCGTTAACTTTTTCAGTTCTGTCTAATAGAAAAACTGGGGGTGGTGGAATATTACCCATTTCTGTAACAACGACAGGTCCATCGTTTTTGTTGTACATTGAAGGCAAGCCGGTGTAAGTAGTTAGTCTACCGTCATGGTGCATTTGTTTATATGAATAATCAGGCTGAATGACGGGATATCCAAATTTTCCATCAAAAGGACTCACAATCTTTGACACTTCCGGTAACACAGGCACCGGCAATTGCACTGGAATCTTTTGTATCCTGTTTATGATAAATGGAAGTGTCTTGCCTTCCTCAGTCACTTTCACGCCTTGATTAAAATCCAAAAAGCTTGTGTAAGTTGTCACTGAACCATCTTGGTTTACTTGCTTGTATGAATATCGCGTGGGAACTAATTCTGGAACTTTTGGTGGGTTCACGATAACTCCAACAGGTTCAACAGTAATAGGAGGGCTTATAGGTTCTGGATTTGGACACGGTTTCACTGGTTTCTTGTTTGAAGGTTTTAAAAGTGTAAGTTTTTCTAAAGCCCCACGCTTAGCTTCTAAAATACCAGATTTTACTAAGTTCTTCACACCGACCAATGCATTGTATGTTTCATTCAGAGTGTTTGTACCAATATAAGATCCAATAACGCCGATATGTGAGTTTGATGGAATTTTCTCGATAAGCGGAGGTGGTGTGACTGTCGACCCTTTAGGCACAGCTTTGATGACAACGTCGTTAAAGCCTGGGATACTGTAGAACCTTGTCTCAGGCTGACTTGGCTGGGGCTGGGTGCAATTCGTCTCGTTGCGCGAAAAAAGTTTGTTAGCAATTATCTGCTTTATTTCATGCAGGTGTCTTCGTGGCCTCGGTTCCGATGACAGCGCGGCGGCAGTGCACGCCAGAAATATCCACTAAAAAGAAAAAGCAAAAATCAGATACCTATATTTCTCAAAAAATGTATACAAATAAAAGTTTAACCATCGACATTATTTCCAGATAAAGGCAGTTAGGCAGCTTAAAAAAGATGATATCTTTTCTATATTCTCAACTGTCACAAAAGGCAACTCTATGGCATACACACGCCCATACGTTCGTAGTTCTGTTATTATTATGTTTATATGTATAGGTTTATACAAGTATGATGACTATTTTCTTCGTAACGTGTTCCTTCACAACTAATCTCCTCAACATATTTTGATAAAATTCAATAAAGGTAAAGTAACGGTCGCAGTCTTTGACAAAGACTCAATAGATGACGATACAATACGGAAACATACGAGTAAAAAGGAGAGACAATGGTGTCAACTACTGGTACAGACAATGTCCTACACGTGTCAAGCACTAGTACAGTTACCTTAGATAGCTGGGTAACAAGTATTCTACATTTTATTACGAACATAAAAATAATCTAGGTATTCAAAAGTTATTAATCTGAAATACTTACATTGATCGCTGACAACCGCATTTTTCTTCAGTCACTTGTCACTGTTATGTTATCCGTTACACTGGTCGAGTAAAACTAACCAACTATTTGTTAAACCCTGCCTTTTAAACTACAAGAAAGTGACAACTAATCACCCGTGATTCACAAAAAGAACGTACTTAGCAAATGTTTCTGATAAATTAATCTAATTACTAACGATGAATTTTACTAATGGTCTTAATTACTAATTAAATAACAACTCATGCACTTTTACTTAAATATTTATTGTAACATAGTGACATTCTATAACTACATAGTTAACTTAGTTATCGTCATTAGTGTAAACTTGCTTAAGACTAAATTATGATTAATGGAAGACTAGAATAGGTGTAATAACCTAACTGTAGCTATAGATTCCACAAATTACAGGCGTCATCGTTTTAACATACATTTCGGTCAATTTTGGTTTATTGATTAATTTAATCTAGAAATAATTTTACTTAAAGTGACCAACCTTGAGTGCTCATTTCACAGGACATATGATCTAAAATTACAAGATTCATGGAAAAATACGGGACCAAGTTGGTTTTGGTATGGTAATGGTCCTGTATTTTTCTTATTAAAATACAGAACATAGCCAAAATGATAGCTGAAAAACGTGACATCTTACAAAATACAGGACAGTTGACCACGCTAATTTTACTTCTGCAATAAACTAATTTAATATACAACAGATTACTTCTCACGCCTGTTTCCTTCTTATTAGATGATTTTTCTAATACATAGAAGAACCATAAGTATTAGTTGATTCAAAAGAACTGCCACTGAAAACGTACGTGTATGAGACTATTTACTTTCATACACACTCGGTGGCAGCTTTTGTGAAACGATCCGATCTATATTCAAGTCAAAATATGATAGTGCGCTGCAGCTATTTCAGTGGCCGTAACATAAGCGACCAAGTTTAATTTATCTCTATGTGCATCCCTTACTTATGACACAAGTTGACAGAGCCATCGGGAAATACCTAGGCAGTCATGTTAGGGTCATGGCACGATTACATAATCCTAATCCTAACCAAATCCTATCTTCGATCCTAGTATTTTACTGCTACATGTAATTCGAATAGATAAGGATGATGTATGGTTAGTAAAGATGATCGTATACGGCCAACTTCTTCGTTACCATTGACAGTGTTACAGTGGCCGTCATATATGTACTTACAATCGCAGACTGCAAACGGAACAGTGTAGTCTGTTAAGTATAATGTACGTGACTCTAAGCTGATGTCACAGCTAAAGGCTTGTGTAATATTCGTATGTTTTTAACTTCAGATGGCATTAGCGGTAGTAACACATTTACACCCAAGTGCTTACCAATCAATATTTGGCCTAACACGACCGGCCCAGGTTTAATTTATCCCTCCCTGTATCTCTATCAAACTAGTGTCATAAGAAAGAGACGCACATAAACTCAGATAAATTAAACTTGGCCAGGCAAGTGACGGCCACAGGTGCAATATGCAATGTACATATTTTAAGCGGCAACAGTTTTTATTCTACATAATTAATTTTGGTTGTCACACTAGCCGACCATTCTATGACACGACCCATTTGCACGCTCTAATACCTTTTTCTAGATGCGCCATTGCTGGACAAGCTTTTGACTCTCATCCATCACTATGTCGCACGCTTAGTATTAAAGTGACCCCTTTCTGAATAATACACGTCCCAAAATATCACCTTAATTAAAAGACATAGGGTTTAATTTTGGGAAATATCAAATTCAGAATTGAGTCACTTTAATACTAAGCGTGCGATGTGTACCACGATTATGTATGACTTACCTATGATAGCCGATGTTCATCCTCTACATTAGTCTTTCCCATGCCTATACTGATACGTTTTATCTTTATTTTACCTATTTATTTAAACTATTCTTATGCGCTGTGCCACCTAAGCACACCAAGGTACTTCGGCATCGAAGACGTGTCTCTGCACTGGTGGATGGTGGTGTGGCTGCGGAGAGCCGTGTAGCAGCTCGCACATGAAGCTGATATAGGTGATGGCGAGCCGGAGCGTTTCAATGCGCGAGAGACGCTTCTCGTACGCGAATGTTGGGACCTGGAAGATATAGCAGGTGGTAGCACCTTCTGCAAGGTCCGTCCAGATCGCTGTCACCATTGTGCTCGCGAATCCAGCCGCTAAGCAGGAGTGCTTGTTACATGTCGTGCTTGATTTAAGTACATTGAAGTAAAAACATTCTGTTTGTCGGCGGTGTTAAGTAAGCCTCGGGAGTGCGCGTGATGATTTGAATTTATTCAAACTAGTTCTTATTATAATTTTATCAAAGCTTGTTCTTATTTCCTCCATTTTAAATAAAAACATGATAGTAGTAGGGATTCGCCGGTTCTGGATCACTTTTTTTTGTCGCTCAAAGTGGCGGCTTGGGGGGCAAAATTTCTAAAAAAAAAAAAAAAAAAAAAAAAAAAAAAAAAAAAAAAAAAAAAAAAAAGTCAACACCCCATTTAAAGCGATTGGACGGGGTCTCATCACGCTCCGTCCACTCCTTCACGTATATATGTACTTCCATTGCAACATAATACCAACACTTAATCACATACTCATAAAAGGATAGACCCTTTCCTTTGTTATGGACCCACCCTTTGTTAGGTTCAGCTTTTTACCTGCGCCCACTTGGGGGTTCGGTGCCGACCTTTTTTTTTTTCCTGGGTACCTGATCGCCCGCCACGCTCCGTACAAATAAAATACCATGGCTTTTCGTAAGTCCACTTTCAATTAATTATTCTATCAGCACATAAATATCCTATCGCATTATTCGCAGTACACTTTTATTCGTAACTCATAACTTTTAGGATTATCATAAATCTAACCTAACCTAACCTACATTTTGGAGAAATTCAAACCTAACCTCCTAACCTAACCTACGTTTTGGAGAATATTGTCACGCTATATGGTACTTGGTTTGTACTTTTGATTCGTAACTCGATGTTTCGTAGACATACCTTTTGACATATTCTTATTTTGCAAACTACTTATTTTATTCTGCAGCCATAACTTTCAGGACTATCATAAATCTAACCTAACCTAACCGACGTTTTGGAGAATATTGTTACGCTAAATAGTAAATGGTTTCAGTTAAAAACAAGAATTTTGTTGCTTTATTGCTTTTTACTTCTAATCTTACTAAGTACTCCTTAGAAATACTAGTTTTAACGTGTTTGTTACGCAATTCGATTATTTAAATACTAGTCAAAACTTGTAGGAGTGCCCTATGTATAAAGGATATGAAGAACGCAGCCTTGTGTTTCGCTTACACAGTAGGTACTATTCTACATTTTGTGGACATATTATATAGCTTAAGTTTATATTATGAATATATATAGATAGAGAGTTTACATAATACAGTAAACGGTTTCAGTAGTTTTATTGTTTTCTTTGTATCAAACGCACCACGGTCTTTTATTATTCAATTACTTAACATCAATACACTATGCAAAGAGAGCTTTTTGAAAAAACAGCTAGTTTGAACGTGTTCACTAGGCGAACGGTTTATTTACCTGGCTGTCGTCAATAAGAGGAGCGTTATGTTTTTTCGAGTGTATGGCTTTGAAGATACTGGTTTAAACTTGTTAAATTGCACTACGCATAAAGGACCTCAAGAACGCGGGCGGCATCGTATAATTGCTTTATTGTTGTCTTTGTATCAAAAGAACCGCCGCTGTCTTTTGTTATTCAACACACCGCGTCTGGAGAATACGAGTTTATACCTGTTCACTAAGCGAAGCCCTTCTTTCAAAAAATACGTGTCCCAACTTGTAGGGATTGCGCTGGGTATAAAAGCGCGCCATCACATCTCGACTTCATTGCGCCCCAAAAATTCTCCGAGCAAGGTCTTCGAGTAAGAGAGTCGTGAGTCGTGAAGTTTAGTGCAAGGTTGCTGAAAGCAGTGTTTCGTTGCTGAAATGGATGTAAGTATGTAGTCATAATTTTATGTGTGCCCACTTATTTCAGATTTTGATTGATTGTAACATAACCTTCATCTATTTTTGTGTTTACCATGTAAATCTACTTTGAAGGACCGTTTGAAGAATGTTTTTATATTGTTACAGGAAAACACATTTAAAAATTATTACTATCCCGACGACGAAGCAAGTGATGAAGAAGGAACGTTGGCCTATAAAGTCAAAAAAGCTATTGCTAACACTAACAAGAGGCCTAATAACAGCATAGATGGCTTCTTTGAAAAACGGAAGAAAAGGAAAGTTGCAGTAAAGTCGTCGAGCGTCAGCCAAGCCACTGCGGAAGGCGTGGCTTTTATAAAGTCCAACAAAGACGATGCATCATACGCCTCACATCTCATAAAAATTGAGGTGTATGATGCGCGGAAAATAAAAAATATTCCGCCAACGGAGCATTGGAAGCATGCGGAAGTGCGTGTTAAATACTACGCTCACTCCGAAGAGGACGCTCACGTCGAATCTACGAGGGATGTGATTTACCAAATCACCAAACAGTTAGCGGACAAAAGTGATTGTGTAAATTACGTTATAGACAATACAAAATAAGTGTAAAAGTAGTTTTAAGATCTTAATTTGTTCCTTTTATCTTTTTTTACTCGATTGTGTGCGTTTTGTTTGTTAACTTTGCTTTATAACTCGTACCGAACATTTTTCTTTGTATAGCGAACACCTTTTGTATTCTAAGCTTCCTTTGTAGTTATTTTTTTCCGACAAAGAGTCATTGTCTTTCATATTAGATAAGTAACACAAGTTCCAAGCGCCGATGTTCATAGTATAAATAGACCATAGCCCGCTTTAAAAAAACACATTCTAACGAAGACATAATAATGGACGGACTGAGCTGCAACTTCTTCGACCAACAACTTGACCAGCTTACTGAAGACCAAAGGCTATACGAACTCTGCGAAAAAGTGGAACAAGAATATTTTAAAACGTAGGTTACTTACTTTTGTTATAATTTTCTTTTGTTATAATTGTGCTATTGTCATAGATATCCATCCTACTGAATCATGCTTCAACTCATTTGATGCTAATAGCTTACCTTTATTACCTTTGTTATATTGTGTCATTGTAATGGGTACCCATCTTACCGAAACATGTTTCAACTCGTTTTTTGCTAGTTGTAGCTGGTAGGGGTGGATTTTAAGGTATTTAAACCGAATGCCAGTTGCTTCAAATCATTTGTTACTGTTCTCTCGACGTAGGAGTAGTACTTTTTAAGATGTATTTCAATTTGGATCTATCTCAAAGTGAAATTACAAGCCTAGACAAATCTTTGATCTTGTCCAAATTCCATCATCAAATAAGGATGTGGTACTTAAGGAAGGTTTTACCAGTTTCGTGGTTAGAGGATACGGAGATAATGCCATATTTCACGCCATGCAGTGGACACATCATACATACTCATAAATCAGACACATCCGATGAAATTGATGGTGTACTGCCAATGCAAGCGTATTGCTTAAATTGTAGACGAGAAATGAGTTAGTATTAAACTTTTAGGTGTTTTCGTTTATTTTATAATTGTCAATAATTTGTAATATTAATAATTGTTTTATTTTTGCAGATCTTTACAAGTTGGCCGAGGAGGTGTAAATAAAATAAGAACAGCAATGTCAACTGTGACTGCCGAACCACCAACAAAGAAAAAAAAACCTCTGAACAATTCAACTAGCTACGCTGCTGTGGCAACATCAACAGTATCAGTTGGACACCAAAACGTGAGTACAGAAAGTAATCACAAAATTGAATGTCCTGTGTGTCACGTGTCAGTATCTAGAAAATATTATTCCAACCACTTGAAAAGTAATACTCATAAAAACAACGTGATAAGTTCTGACAAGGAATTTACAAACGTTCAGTTAATTGAAAGCGCGTTCGGGAATAGAATAGTTACTTACAGAATTTTACCTGATTCCGTTACTACCAATGCATTTGAAACACCAGAATTATTTTTGCATAATATCAAGGGAAAAGTGTTTAAATTACTAGAACGATCCATAGCAGAACAAACTGTCGTAAAAGTAAATTTCATTCTTAATGCAGATTTTACACAACAAACTAAGCAACTTAATAATATTTTTGACTTTCAATCGTTAAATTACGTCGTTTGCAAGGGGGACGCCACAGATGGTATTTATGCATCACTTGTAACTGAAATTGTTAACAAAGTAACCAATTTTGAAAAAAAAGACAGCGGATGGAGTTTAGTTAAAATAAAATACTTAGACATGAATATCAATAAATTCAATCCTTTGCGTGGTTCATCTTACATAAACTTACCATTGGATATAAAAAACAAAAAAGCAGTTATCAACGTTAAAAACAAAGACCATGAATGCTTCCGTTGGGCTATACTGTCAGGTTTATATGAGCCAAATAACAACTCTAACAGGGTCTCGTCGTACAAATTGCACAGAAATAAATTGAAATTTGAAAATCTTTCCTTCCCAATAAAAATAAACGATATTCATAAATTCGAGAAAATGAATGATCTAAGCATTAATGTTTTTGGCTTGGAGTACGATTCGAAAAGCAAGCAAAATAAAGTTATTGGTCCGTTACACTTAACGAAAAGTAGGAAAACTATCCATTTAAACTTGTTGTATTTAAATCACGGTACTAAGGGCCATTATTGTTACATAAAAAGTCTATCGAGATTAGTATCAAAACAAATGACGACGTCAGAGCATGCAATCCACTTATGTGATGGTTGTTTAATTTATTTCACGTCACATGAAAATTTACAGAAACATCAAAAACATGACTGTTTTCATGTATGTACAAACTTACCCTCTGAAAACGATAGTAAAAGAAACTGGTTTAATGAATTATTATACTGATAATACAACAGCCCATTTCATGACCAAACTACCTAAGACCGTTAAATTAGAAGGAGAATGGGTTGTTGGTTTAGTGGAATTTCAATACCCACGTTCCATGTACAATGTTCAAGATCAAGAAAATATCATCTATATAAAAAAGAAAGTACGATTACCTAATGACAAGTTTGACAAAATCATAGATATAAAAACTCACATACCCGCTACTACATATGATAGCGTTGACACTTTCCTTGACGCGTTTAATGAAAACCCGCAATTAAAAAATAAGGTGAAATTTAGGTGTGATAAAATATCAAAAATGGTGGCTATAACTGCAACTGAAGATATAACATCTATCATAACATCACCGATACTGAGTTTGCAGTTAGGTTTCAAACCACGATCTAATTTAAAACAAATTTCAATTGGGAAAAATCCAGTAAATTTGTATTTAGGGTTACCATCACAAATATTTGTGTATACCGATATCATTGAACCGCAAGTAGTGGGGGATGTTATAACATCATTGTTGAGAATAATTCCATTGGATCCAACTCAGTTCGTTTATGGAGCTTACAAAATGCATGTCTTCTCACCTGCTCATTATGTACCTGTTTTACGTAGAGAGTTCGATAGGATTGAAATAGATATAAGAACGACTACCGGGGCCAGAGTACCATTTCAATTTGGATCTTCTTGTGTGAAGCTACATTTTCAACGAATAAAATGACTCACAAACGATCGTCTGCCTCTTGTCCATATGAACATTATTATTTACATCAAGCTGGCTCTGGTGTAGGAATTGTCTATAAAGGTGTTCCATTTCAACGAGGTCATGGGATTGGAAGCTTTTTGGGTGGGCTATTTAGGTCTGTGATTCCTTTGTTATCCAGTGGTTTTAGGGCTGTAGGGAAAGAAACATTAGATGCGGGGATCGGCCTGCTGTCTGATATGGTAAATTCACGTCCTATGGAGAGTTCGATTAAGTCTCGATTCAAAGATGCAAGTGCTAACTTAAAAAGAAAAGCTGATGAAAAAATTGATTCTCTAATGTCAGGATCTGGGTATAAAATGTCAACTAAAAGACGAGAACGACTCATTCCGTTAAAAGCATCACGAGGAAGAGGAAGTAAAAAAATTAAAAAGTATAACGTCGAAGATATATTTTCATATTAAATAATGTCATTCTTACATAATCATTCATGTGAATGTGCAAAATCTGAGTTAGATATATTTGCCCTGCCGTCAACTCAAACCAGTATTGAAAGTGGACAGTGGGTTCATTACAAACCAATTTCATCTTTAAACGACGACGGCCCTATAGAATTTCAAGTTCCCGGATCAGGTGATGACTATATTGACTTGTCACATACGTTACTGCATGTCAATGCGAAAGTATTGAATCAGGATGGCACCAATTTAAAAGCAGATGTCCAAGTTTCGCCTGTTAACAATTGGATGCATTCCCTTTTCAACCAACTCGACATATATTTAAATCAAAAACTCATATCACCTCCGAACAACACATATGCCTATCGTGCTTATTTGGAGAATCTTCTTAACTATGGTCCAGCAGCCAAAGAATCTCATCTAACTTGTGGATTGTGGTACGAAGATACTGCACATCATATGGATGCCGTTGACGCAACGAACAAAGGGTTTCACAAAAGAATGGAATTTGTCAAAGAGAGTAGACAAGTTGAAATGATTGGTCACTTGCATGGTGACATGTTTAACCAAGAGAAATTTTTAATAAATGGCGTAGAAATGCGTGTTAAGTTAGTGCGCTCAAAAGAAACATTTAATCTTATTTGTCATCAAGATAAAAAACTTAAAGTACAAATAATGGATGCTAGTCTTATTATAAGAAGAGCAAGAGTCAACCCTAGCGTTTTGTTAGCCCATCAAAAAGTACTAGCGTCAACAACTGCAAAGTATCCTATAACAAGAGCGGAAGTTAAGGTTCTGACAATACCGGCGGGTGTGCAAGGTAAAACATTAGATAATATATTCCTTGGACAAGTTCCTAAAAGATGTATTGTCGGTTTTGTCTTAAATTCAGCGTTTAACGGTAATTTAGCATTGAATCCTTTCAATTTTCAACATTTTAATATGAATTCATTCAGTTTGTATGTAGACGGTCATGAAATACCTTCTAGAACATTACAACCATCATTTAGCTCTGGTTTAATAGCATCACCATATCACACTTTATTTTCTGGGACTGGTATTCATTTTCACAACGAAGGTAACGCAATAAGTAGAACAGACTACGGAGACGGATATTGTTTGCTATGTTTTGATTTGACTCCTGATTTATCTGCTAGTTCAACGTCACATTGGAATCTCGTCAGACATGGAAGTGTACGGTTAGAAGTTCGCTTTGATTCGTCTCTTAGTCAAACTGTTAACTGTATTGTATACGCAGAATTTGATAATGTAATTGAAATAAACAAGAATCGTGACGTAACTGTGGATTATAACAGTTAATAAATACTTTGTTTTTAAAAAGGATACATCATTTGATCTTAAACGTTGTTAACAGAATCATTAATAAGCAGCTAAATTTATATTTATCATGGATACAAATGAAATACAGCTCTGTATGAATAAAATAAGTTCCAGTTTTAAATCAAATGTTTTTGCTGCAAACCGATTGCCTATTTGGGTTAATTTACCTGCTTTTATTATAAGCAATTTAGATCCCGACTCAAAACCGGGGTCTCACTGGATAGCTATACACATTGATATTAATGGCATTGGTGAATATTTTGACTCATTTGGTCGAAAACCTACAGGTAGTCATAAGCTATTTTTGAAAAGAAATTCCAGGAGATGGGTTTATAACCACAACTCATTTCAAAATCCTTTTACCTCGGTCTGCGGGGAATATTGTTTAGTCTATCTGTATTTTAAGATTAAAGGAAAAACTATGTGTGACTTGGTAAATTTGTTTACTGAGAGTTCTCTATGTAACGATCTAATTGTAAGAAATATGTTTAAGTCTATTTTTTTGAAATAAACAATTAAATATAAAACAAACTCTTTTATTGTTCTAAGTTAAGTCTACATTTTCGTCAAGGGAAGTGTATTTGTCGATAAAACATAAAAATGAACACATGATATTCATTAAAACTATATTCAAAGTCAAGGCTATGGTCTATTTATACTATGAACATCGGCGCTTGGAACTTGTGTTACTTATCTAATATGAAAGACAATGACTCTTTGTCGGAAAAAAATAACTACAAAGGAAGCTTAGAATACAAAAGGTGTTCGCTATACAAAGAAAAATGTTCGGTACGAGTTATAAAGCAAAGTTAACAAACAAAACGCACACAATCGAGTAAAAAAAGATAAAAGGAACAAATTAAGATCTTAAAACTACTTTTACACTTATTTTGTATTGTCTATAACGTAATTTACACAATCACTTTTGTCCGCTAACTGTTTGGTGATTTGGTAAATCACATCCCTCGTAGATTCGACGTGAGCGTCCTCTTCGGAGTGAGCGTAGTATTTAACACGCACTTCCGCATGCTTCCAATGCTCCGTTGGCGGAATATTTTTTATTTTCCGCGCATCATACACCTCAATTTTTATGAGATGTGAGGCGTATGATGCATCGTCTTTGTTGGACTTTATAAAAGCCACGCCTTCCGCAGTGGCTTGGCTGACGCTCGACGACTTTACTGCAACTTTCCTTTTCTTCCGTTTTTCAAAGAAGCCATCTATGCTGTTATTAGGCCTCTTGTTAGTGTTAGCAATAGCTTTTTTGACTTTATAGGCCAACGTTCCTTCTTCATCACTTGCTTCGTCGTCGGGATAGTAATAATTTTTAAATGTGTTTTCCTGTAACAATATAAAAACATTCTTCAAACGGTCCTTCAAAGTAGATTTACATGGTAAACACAAAAATAGATGAAGGTTATGTTACAATCAATCAAAATCTGAAATAAGTGGGCACACATAAAATTATGACTACATACTTACATCCATTTCAGCAACGAAACACTGCTTTCAGCAACCTTGCACTAAACTTCACGACTCACGACTCTCTTACTCGAAGACCTTGCTCGGAGAATTTTTGGGGCGCAATGAAGTCGAGATGTGATGGCGCGCTTTTATACCCAGCGCAATCCCTACAAGTTGGGACACGTATTTTTTGAAAGAAGGGCTTCGCTTAGTGAACAGGTATAAACTCGTATTCTCCAGACGCGGTGTGTTGAATAACAAAAGACAGCGGCGGTTCTTTTGATACAAAGACAACAATAAAGCAATTATACGATGCCGCCCGCGTTCTTGAGGTCCTTTATGCGTAGTGCAATTTAACAAGTTTAAACCAGTATCTTCAAAGCCATACACTCGAAAAAACATAACGCTCCTCTTATTGACGACAGCCAGGTAAATAAACCGTTCGCCTAGTGAACACGTTCAAACTAGCTGTTTTTTCAAAAAGCTCTCTTTGCATAGTGTATTGATGTTAAGTAATTGAATAATAAAAGACCGTGGTGCGTTTGATACAAAGAAAACAATAAAACTACTGAAACCGTTTACTGTATTATGTAAACTCTCTATCTATATATATTCATAATATAAACTTAAGCTATATAATATGTCCACAAAATGTAGAATAGTACCTACTGTGTAAGCGAAACACAAGGCTGCGTTCTTCATATCCTTTATACATAGGGCACTCCTACAAGTTTTGACTAGTATTTAAATAATCGAATTGCGTAACAAACACGTTAAAACTAGTATTTCTAAGGAGTACTTAGTAAGATTAGAAGTAAAAAGCAATAAAGCAACAAAATTCTTGTTTTTAACTGAAACCATTTACTATTTAGCGTAACAATATTCTCCAAAACGTCGGTTAGGTTAGGTTAGATTTATGATAGTCCTGAAAGTTATGGCTGCAGAATAAAATAAGTAGTTTGCAAAATAAGAATATGTCAAAAGGTATGTCTACGAAACATCGAGTTACGAATCAAAAGTACAAACCAAGTACCATATAGCGTGACAATATTCTCCAAAACGTAGGTTAGGTTAGGAGGTTAGGTTTGAATTTCTCCAAAATGTAGGTTAGGTTAGGTTAGATTTATGATAATCCTAAAAGTTATGAGTTACGAATAAAAGTGTACTGCGAATAATGCGATAGGATATTTATGTGCTGATAGAATAATTAATTGAAAGTGGACTTACGAAAAGCCATGGTATTTTATTTGTACGGAGCGTGGCGGGCGATCAGGTACCCAGGAAAAAAAAAAAGGTCGGCACCGAACCCCCAAGTGGGCGCAGGTAAAAAGCTGAACCTAACAAAGGGTGGGTCCATAACAAAGGAAAGGGTCTATCCTTTTATGAGTATGTGATTAAGTGTTGGTATTATGTTGCAATGGAAGTACATATATACGTGAAGGAGTGGACGGAGCGTGATGAGACCCCGTCCAATCGCTTTAAATGGGGTGTTGACCTTTTTTTTTTTTTTTTAGAAATTGTTGCCCCCCAAGCCGCCACTTTGAGCGACAAAAAAAAGTGATCCAGAACCGGCGAATCCCTACTACTCATGATAGAAACTGTAAGTTTTGTAAATGGTGCACCGCCAGTTGCATAAATATTATACCTAAAGAGTATTGAAACCTATGGACGCAGCTACAGTTCCATCCCCTATGCTGAGACTTTGGGTTACGGCTGCCCCATGACGCCTCGCGTTTTGTCTTTGTCTTGTCATCTTCAGCACAACTGGCACAACTTACCTTCCGGCGCAGCTTATCGAAGGCTTCGTTCAGGTTGAACATCCGGCGTCGCTCGCGGATGTTGGCGGCGCGTCGCTGCGCCACCGATGCAACGCGGCGCCGCGGCTTCTTGCCGCCCGAGGACGCGCGCGACGGACCGCGCCCGCATCCCGCCGCCGACCATACTGGCATCATAACAACATTCTATGCATCCAGGTTTCATCAGGTACTGTCAACGGATACTTACAAGTTACAATACAATCTATAATGTCACTCTCAAACAGAGGGTCATATTTCAAGCGCGTCGGCGATGCCGACCAGCTAATAAAATCGTTGGGTCAAACTGCTATGCAGTGTAGTGTGTTTTTATTTGTGTTTATGTATTAGGAAATAAATTAAAAAAGCTCAGCCTCACATCGTCAAGTTTTGTCAGAATGTAAATAATTTGATATACAAAATGTTCTTAAAATCAACGACAAAACGACGGGAACTGACCGTACGGCTCAAGAGCTTAAATTAAGTTCAGCTATATTTTGCTTCTGCTAAACTGTGGGCTGGTTCCCAACATTACAAGAAGTGATTCATGCCCAACGGTGGGACGTATAGAGGAAGGATTGTGCTCACCGAGGTCGGAGGGCGGGAAGGCCAGGATGTCGGGGTACGGCACCGGCGCCGGCGGCGCGTCCCACAGAGGCCCGTACGGTGACACCTCACTGCCCTGCGACGGAAACAGACTTGATGCTCAGTATCCCAAACGAACATATTCTTTAACAGCTTAACATATTAATAGGTAACTCCCTTTTTAACCCCCTTAATGGTAATACTTCCAAAAATCCAATAACCAGCTTAGCCATTTTAAACGCCGCTTGTATTATGGGGAGCCTACCGTGGGGGTCTCATCTTTATAATTCCTTATTAGATTATATTTCATTTAAGGTCTTAGTTTTTTGTATTGCTTCTGTTTATATTTAAATTCTATGAATAAATGAATATAACCCTAAACCTGAGCTAAATGAATATAAACCTAATCCCCATTTTAAAAAATTGGACAAAAAACAGTTAACAATTACAATATTATGTTTTAAATAAAACATACAGAAATGTTTCGCAGTAATTGGGTTTGTGCGCATAAAAACAACGCAATAGTAACTGGTAGAATGTGGTCTTTTAGTGATTAAAAAGTCTGTGGGTATTTTATATTCTAAATAGAGCTGCAGGAAGAGGTAAATAAAACTAGTTTGTTCAAGTTATGGCAGCCATGTTCGGATGAAGAGTTAATTCGGTAGGTAGTGAAATCTTTTTCGGTCAATTCTACTTTTTAAAATCCGACGCAACCCTTTAAGGGTTACCATAAGTTTGAAAGCCCCTATCTTCGTCTGTGTATAATTTCTTGGCTCCAAATCTGATGAACCAATTTCAACAAGATGGTTTTTAGCCATGTGTGGTGAAAAATGGGTTAGCGAGTATTAAATATTTCATTTTTGAAACAATCTAAGATAAATTAAAAGTTTTTACCTTTGTAATAAGAGCAGTAATCATATATTTGTTTGTAATCCCGTTCTTGAAAACGGCTCAATCGATTTTGATGGAATTTACAATATAGGGGTTTACGGGGACAAGAAATTCGTGTAACTAAGTCTTATTTTTGTAAAAAAAATCGTTTTCTCCGTGTTTGTACATCTTTCCTGAGTAAAGCTCGTCACCCAGGTGCTTAAGATAAATGGGGCACATACTGCAGAGCTGCTCCAAACGTGCGGCGTCTCGCTGCCGTAGGACATCAGCGGGAAATGAATCTTGATACCTGACACCGCCACTTAGTAAGAAAACCCCTCACTCCCCCACTCTTAACACCAACTAATCCAGAATCTCGCAGAAGACTGACCAGGGCCAGCCGCGTCTGAAACTGTACTAAATCATACTATGAATTCATATTTTCACGCTCGCCCATTATAACATTTTATTAAAGTCACAAACTCCTCAAAATTCAACCTTGAACTCTGCAATTTAAGTCCGTTCTTCAGTGTGAGTTGGCAAGCGCACCCCTAACCATAGTTACGCCAGATTTCTCGGCTGTGATTGGTTGGAATAGGGGTGAGTCTAGGGTGGTGAGCGTTGATTGGCTGCAGCAGGCGCATAGGGCGGGAGTATCGACTTCTGAAATGTGCGATCTTGGAACGAAACCTTAACATAGGTTTTCATAAAAGGAAGCTAGGTTGAATGAAAGTAAATGCTTTCGTCAAACTGTTAACTAATCGTATCGTAAAATTATAAATTTGAGGAACCAGAGTCTCTAGAATTTACTTTTGACAACATATTGTTGCGTTTGAATTACCTTTTTTTTTGTTAAGTTAGTAGAATAAACTAGACAATCTTATCTGCACAATAAAAATAAACAAACCTAATAAAAGTTTTTGTGTCTACCTTTTTAATTTATTTATTTAAGCTTGAATCTATATATGCTTTATCGTTTACTTATTAAAAATAAAAGCTTCATGAAAGTATAGTTGCTTTCAGGTATACCGTAGCGGGCATGATCCTAAAAAGTATCTAATCAAACTTAAAATAAAACTACTTAGGTACCGACCAAACTCATCGTTAGTATATTAATCATTAAATTTAATGTTCATCAGTTCATCACTATTTTGCAAATTTTTACAAGCTTTATTTAATTTGTAATTTTCGTATATGCAAGTAAGTTGTCTGTTTCAAAGTTTGCGTTAATTTTGACTCGCTTATATTGCGGTCAAATTTTTTCAAAATTTTGTATGTGTATATCCGACGAGATGACAATACAATAAAAAACTACCTACCGTCAGGTTAATGTAAAAAAGAAACTAGTAGATACGAAGAGATATCTTGACGTAGTAAATCATATAAAAATAGACTCATGATGCATAGCAACGAGCTAGCACAAGCATTGGCTATGTGTTGTTCTCTGTGGCTACATGCAACAACGGCGAGCGGCGTCTGAAGAGGCGTAAAATATTCAATGCAGCGATGCTGATCTCTATAACCACGAAATATGATTAATGAGGAAGAAAACTGTTGATGGACTGCTTGTTCCAAACGCCACATCTCACCGATTGCAGATTACAAACACAAAGGAATAAAAAATACTTTGATTACCGAAGTACTCGTATAGTTCGTTTTTATTTTATTTGTATTGGTGCACGCGCTTTACTATTAACGCCTTTGGCAATAGAGTCTTGACTGTGTCCACCACTGTAAACCCAATGGAGCATAGGGTTGAAGTGACCTTTCACCGTGATTTGTACCGAAACAGCATACCGGTACCGGTGGCAGCCGCACCTATGCAAAACGTTCGCAAGCGGTTAAACGCCGCGCCGCCGTCAATGACAGCGGAAAACATAAACATATAAGTATTTGTCATATTCATCAACAATACAATACAAATCACGATGGCCGGCCATTCTACCTTATTCATGTGTTCTGTGATAAAACCGTTTTTTTTATAGATCATACTCACAAATGTCTATAGATTTATTAGTAACAGTTTTCTTAGGAGCTAATTTAATAATAGACACTACAATACAATATTAGAATTATACCTCACCTGTAGGTCAGCAACATTCCTAAAATTGTAATATTGTCATTGTAATGTCAACAAAAAGTTATATTTGCTAACAAGCACGAAGGAAATGACGATGATGGGAGAGTCATATCTCCACGCCAACGTCTTCAGGATGGAGTTGAGAGGAGTTGAGACTTATTACATGAAGGACATTGTACGTAACATGCTCCAGCGGCTACGTCGCTCTAATCTGTCCTGATCTGCACAATGCACCTGCAAACCATAACACATTAGCTAATCTGTAATTGATCGCTTAGGAGGCGTGACGACAGATGCCATATTCGATGCACATCATGCACATTGCGCTCAATTTTGGGGCAAATTTGTCAATCGTGACAGAAATCAGCGCAGATGAGGTAAAGCTAGGGAGTTACCCCTGACTTGCCTGAGCTGTCAGGCGAGATGATTGGAAAGCTGACATTTTACGTCCACTGGAATTGCTTAGTGTGATGAAATAATAAGCTATCGCGCATTGTACGATTAAAGCTTTCGCCGACAGTGACCGGACTCAATAAGAAATTCTATTGTTATAACAACCATAGCCCTTTACCGTCGACGAAAGTGTTGCATCTACAGTACAATTATTTTAAAATATGAAATTAAACTAAGCAAAGTATATTGCTGCCTTTAGATCGAAGGTAACATGTATCATGTTACGGTCCAAAGAGGCGATGTAAATCAAAAACGATTTTTGTCGACTAATGGCGAGTGGCGAACTTGAAGGAGGTAATCGTACTGTACTTTTACCATCATTTGTTTTCGTTATCGCCTTAAGTTAAGTAATCATAATTTAATATTGACGTCTCCGAGATCTGTGTCTTTCAGCTGACAATAGAGCTCCTTCTATACTTATGCTCGAAAGGGATAGCTAAATATCAACTTCATAATACATATTAAATGCCTCCCTTTCGAAAAATGACTCCTCTCAGTTCCGTTTCTAATGGTCTTTGACTGTACTTGCTTAAGGAACAGTCGGCATAAATTTCTTGATACTTGTTCAACTTTTTAATCCTAATCCCACCGTACCCTTCATTCGAAATTATTACAAAATCAACGAGGGGCCGTTATCTGTGTCAAATTATGAGATTTAGCAAAACATGTCAACTGAATTCCACGGTCCAATTAGGGGGTGAGTTTTTGATGGGGCTGACCGCACGTGCCGTCGCGAGGGGCCAATATGTTTTGATATGATAACTAATGCTAAAATACTATTGTTCTGTAATTGTTTTATGGTTCAACTTTGATTTTTTTAACCAGGACTACAGTGAGCTGAATTTGAATTTTTAGGGTAATTTTTAACGCCAATTTTTATACCTCATCGCGATGATAAAGAAGCAATGATAAAGAAGCGATCTCGCTAGAAATCAATTTCGTCCTTTGGAAAGAGATAGAGAGAAACACCCTAAGGCGTTTTTATCCTTGACAAAGTCTGGCTTAAGTAAGCCGCATTAGCCGCATGAAGTAAGTGCCGTATGGCACGACACACCACACTACACACACTAACATTTTTTTTAATAACTAGCCCAGTAGGAGAGACGCATTGAGCGATAAGCGAAAAAAAGCACCCGTGCTAGCGGTTCAGATCATTCAAAACTACCCCGGTCGGCTGTAATAGAGTTGTGGTTTGATGGACTTATCACAAATGGTCATATGGAGACCATGAATCTCGTTTATCAGTTTTTAGTTTCAATTATACCTAAGTTAGGCGTAAATAACTTATTAATAAGAGAAATCCGCCAGCGCAAAAATGACAACTAAAAGGAGAAAAACCTATCAGTACATGGCGACCGTTAGGAATCGAACTCGGTAGGTACCTTGCCCACTAATTGGGCTGCCAGCAGTCTTCTTTTTTAATTTTTTACCCGACTACGGCAAAGCCAAAAGGAAGGGTTATGTTTCTAGAAGAATATGTAGGTAGATTTGTATGTTATTTTACTTACCTAAGTGAAATGATTTATTCAATTTCTACATTCGAGTCTGATCAACAATAACAGCACGGGTCAAGACGTTATTAAAATTTATAAATCCCCGTGCGAAAGAATTAACTTTAAAAAAAATACAATCTGTCGGCTGACTTATTTTGAGTATTTCCGTCTGACGAACTAATACGTTTTTAATTAAACGGAACCGAAGATAACGGGCCGTTTAGACCCTCCCATTGTGCCAAATGTGGGGTGACATTGTTATGCTGCTGGGGTAACCCAACGATCATCTTAGTTGCAGGATTTTTGAAATAAACATAGTGTGCGCTTTTTACTTTTATTTGAGGTAAATTTACACACCGGAACTCGATTAGAATATGAACGCCCGAAAAGGCCAAACAGACCTACACAAGCTCTTGTGTGTGAAAACCATTTTGCCCAGTTGGACCGTGTAGTCTACAATGTCTACACTGTAGAATCTATACAGTGTAGATAATATCTGCGGTATTGTGTCACATTCGACATATTTCAAAAAGAACAGTCAGATCCCCTTGAAAGTCATTTTTTACATAGGTATCTCGATCACGACATGAAACCCGATGACCGATGACCCGATGAACAGTTTTGGGGCCTGGTATAGTATTAGCTTTAAATATAAAGAACCAGCCAGAAGCACTAAAAACAACGATGTTAGATTAAAGCATAGAAATTGAAAAGACGTCATGTTAAAAATATAGATTTATGTATTGACTCCTCGCGTCAGCTAACCCGGTTTAAAACCTCCACTGCAAAACAGTTAGCTATGCTAAAATGCTTTATTTTGTTACATAACATTAATAAAGAATGTGATTCAATCATAATTAACAATGCATCATCAAATCTACCGTCAAACATTAAATGTATTAAAAAAAACCTAATAATTACGGATAATTACTTCATTAATCGCTGGGAGCAAGCGATGAACCGCTGTACTTACTTGTGGAATGTAGTATAATTAGATAATTATTATAAATTGTTCATTAGGTACGTAAATGTATGTTATAGTAAGTTTTAGTTAAAATTTTCATTTTTAATACAAGTTTTTTTATTGATATTGATATTGTCATTGGAAACTACATACACTTACCAAAGGAAACGATCCGACAAGAAGAAGTGAGTCAAAATTGACTTGCAAATTTTAAAAGGGACAACTTATTACTAGCGTTGTAAAGAAAATCAAACTTACCTACTGTGTACCAAACACCGACTTGGACAAGACCCTTCCACTCTTATAAGGTACTAGATCGGGAAGAAAAAATGAGCTATGCTTCGAAAAACATTATCAACCTTCCTATAACTGCCTATAATAAAAGCGGTAGGGTGGTCACCCGAGGACGGCGTTATTGCGCGACGCAAGTGTTAGGGCGGAACTAAACTACGAATAATAAATTGAATTGCGATGATACACTACATCACGAAGTGATTTCTAATCTGTATCACAAACTACATAATACCATGGGGTGCATGTATGAACAAAATATAATTAGTATCTATTTACTAAATACGATCATAGCTATCATCTCTAAGTTAATGAAGACGGGATACATAGAGAAAAACTTCTTTCTTTTTTTTTCTTTACATGATATAAAATAAAGTCGCTAACCTAGTGATTTTTACAGATCTTTATTTATTATCATATCAGCGACCCGCCCCGCTTCGTAAAAGTAGAATTAGGATGTAATGCATAGTCGACCAAGTAATTGCTTGACCACTTTTGAGCCTTAATTCTTTGTAATACGGTCGAAAAGTGGTCAAGCAATTTCTTGGTCGACTGTACAGACTTCCATAACATTTTCTCTAAATAAAAGCGAAAATCGTAGGTATCAAAATCCGTTGCGTGGTTTAGGAGTAGGCGGTCAAAGATATCGGGACAGACAGGAACGGATAGCGACTTTGTTTTATAGTATGTCAATAAGATAAAAATGAGTTGGGACCTCTTGTCCGCATAAATACGTAGCCTAGCATATGCTAGCATATCTGATAAAAACCTAAATGAGGAAAAACTAATAAAACGAATTAGACTCAATACAATCATTTTATTTACAACTACTTTAATATACAATGACTTATTTAACTATCGAAAATAGGTACAGTAGGGGAAATATATTCACGTACCACCTTAGAACCCTATCGCAATGACGCGACGCGTTAGACGCCAGGCTATGTCATACAAATGTCATGCGTATGTCTCTTCGACTATGTTCTACGGTGGTACGTGTTTCAATTTCCTTGACTGTATATCCTACGTAATATACATATGTTTGCGTCAATGTCAAAAAAAAGCTAAACGACACGTCAAATTAAGGATATAATCTGTGAAATTGTTGATTGTAGTCTCCTCCAATGGTATCGCGATCGAATAGAGGCTCAAGCTCAGTCATTACCAAGAAATACGATTAACTAGGCCTTATTTCTTAGCTGAACAAAAGTTATAAAATTTACAATAAAAAAACTGACAATCATATAACATTATCTTATTCATGACTCATGTTTATCCATGTGTACCGCTTAAGAAGTCGGCACATTGTTCGGGACAGCTGCGGCAGTTTTCTTCCTGGCGTAGCTGTGGTCCAGGCGGTGCCGCCGTCAGGAGCCCTCCTTCAGCTTGCCGTTCTCGTTGGCCTTGCCGGTGATGCGCTCCATAACCTCGTGGTTGTATGTGGAGTGGAGCATCAGACCGAGCACGCCCGCTCTGAAACAGAACAAGCAGTTTAGAAAACTTTTTCCTCTTATTTGGAACGGCATATTAACGCCGTCGTCCTAGACTAGTACAGTCAATGATATTATAATTCATGGCTGTACAGTTTCATACTAAATGACAGCAGAAAAACGGCCCGACATTAGAATACAGGTTGACGCCAATGTTACAAATGCAAATTATTAGTTTACCATTTATAGTCATTGGATTTACAACTTTACGTCTAACTGCATAAAATAATAATTTATTGAGTTTCGTTGCAAATAGGTTTTTTTACAAAATAATAGTATTGACAGCGATTGTCGATTTAGTATTCTTTTTATCCTACTTTGATACGCCATTTTATAAACACTGACTAGTAGTCCATATTACTTTTAGGTCAGTGAGTACAGTACAATTATTTCGAGAATTTACTTCGGCTGTAGTATATTGAGCGAAGTACATTGCTGCCTTTAGATCGAAGTTCAAGCTTTAATGTTAAGATCCTTCTATGTTGTTTATACGAAAGGATGGCATTCAACACCATCTACCATCGAACTGTTCAATGTTCCTGTCATTGACAAGCGCAATAGCAGGTGGGTATTCGCGGGTGGTAGGGCCTTGTGCTAGGTCCGTCCGGATAGCTACCACCATCTTGCTCGTTAATCCTGCCGCTAAGCAGCAGGCTTGCACTGTTGTGTTCCGGCGTGGAGAGCAAGACAGCCGGTGCAACTCCGTAGCACAAGAAGTATTCCATCTTAGCCCTCTAGGTTGGCAACGCATTTGCAATCTCCTTGGAGTTGCGGGTGTCTATAGGCGGTGGTGATCACTTACCATCATGTGACCCACCTGCATGTTTGCCTTCGTATTTTATAAAAAAAAGCAGCCTTATGCCTCTCCTGCTCTATCAACTCGCCGCCGACATCGTGCAAACTCTATGTGAATCTCACTGGTAGGGTGAGGCAGGACCTCCATCTACTGCAGACCAGTGACGTCTTACCTGGACGCCATAGCGTGCCGGATGCTCCTCTCCTGCTCGACCAGCTCGTCAGCCCGCAGCCACTGCCGCACGCGCTCCATGTCGATCTCCGCTCGCCGCAGCTTCTCCCACTGGTAGTGCTTGAGGCAGGACTTCTTGGGCGCGCGGCAGAACTCCCCCGTCGGTTCGAACAGCTTCTTGACCAGGGGACAGCCGCACACGTCGGTGTCGCTCACTTTCGGATCTTTGAAATGCTCCGGGCACATCACCTGGTGACAAAAAAAATAAAGCATAAATCAAATTAATTCAATATTTTCAGTGAGTCTTTTCTCTACTGCGTATGCGTGTATGCATACCTGTCACAATCCTGAACTGACTCTTAAACCTTGTAAGGTTTTTTAAACAATAAACCTGGCAAATAACCATAACAGTAGCTGAGCTAATGGAAAGCACCGCAAACTATAGACGCTTGAAACGTTAGAAATATGCTACGCTATCTATCACCACAGAATAAATAATAGTAAACGTACAGAAACTTCTCTTTTTGTCCACCATTAAACGGATCCCAACTTTATGATCAGGCACAAAAAGTTCGTATTACTTCATAAACATTCGCCAAGCGGCATGCGTCAAAAGCAAGGCGCCGCCCGCGCCCGCTTTCCACCCGCAATGCCCTGGCGCACCGCTAGGGTTGGGTTGGGTAGGGTTGTATCACAACGCGCGACACAGAGTGCAAGCCGGCAACCTACTGCGATTAACTTATGCCATAGGTAATGCGGCGAGCGCACCTACAGTACAGAGTGGAACCCCCCTGCTATCGCTTCGCAACGTATACCTAACCCTGCAGGATGAGCTGGCAGCAAAATGGACTCAATTAACGGTCCACATAATAGCTCAATAAGGTGTGGAAACTTTTTTACCAGTATAGAAACGCAGCATCATTTGGCTAGTTACAGACATGGCGACAAATCTACTTGTAATACTGTAACTCTAACGTGACATTTCTACGCTGTCGAAAATCTGTATACGGATTAAGTTTTAACCGCTGGCACATCATTGAGCGCAACGATGTTACTATAAAGTTACACACTGCCTTCCTCTAGGCCGCTGGACGTCGTGAACTCACCCGCAGTCTCTTGCAGTAGGTCCCGTTGGCCGGGTTGTAGTAGTCGCAGAACATGCTCTGGCCGTCGATGCGCGTGCGGTGCCGCGAGCCGAACGACGCCTGCGCCTCGTACTTGATGAAACACTTCTCCATGTGCTTGACGGCCGTGCGCGAGTGGATCTCGTGGCCGCACGTTATGCAGTACATTGACGTTTCGTCGTCTGCTTCCTGGTGATATGAAAGGTTTAAGGTGAGATTAGGTTTAATTGCAGGGGCTAGTGTCACATTTGACAGCTCGATTTTTTAAAATCAAATAGGAAGGCAAACAAGCAAGTGGATAACCTGATGGTAAATGATCACTACTGTCTATAGACACCCACAACACCAAAGAGATTGCAGATGCGTTGCCAACCTAGAGGGCTAAGATGGAATACCTCTTGTGCTAGTAATTGTACCGGCTGTCTAGCTCTCCACGCCGGAACACAACAGTGCAAGCACTGCTGCTTAGCGGCAGGATTAGCGATCAAGACGGTGGTATCGATCCGGACGAACCTTGCACAAGGACCTACCACCCGCAAAAATCTACCAACCTACCATCGAACTGTTCAATGTTCCTCTCACTGAAAAGCGCGATAGCAGCCTTATGATCCTCTCTTGAGGCACAGAATAAATAACGTACAGAAATTTCTCTTTAAGACCGCGATTAAACGAATTCCAACTTATTCACACGCTCAAAAAGTTCGTATTACTTCGTACACCATGCGCCAGGCGGCCGCGAGTCAAAATGAACGCGCCGTCCGCGCCCGCCATCCCCCCGTTACTCCCGGCGACACGCTAGGGTTGCGCGGCATTCGTTTTCAATTCCACTGACACCGCGGGGGCGAGCGGGCGAGCGCGCGGCAAGCCGACAGCCTACTGCGATTTGCCTATGCCATAGATAAGCCGGTTGAGCGTACCTACAGTGCGGAGTGGAACCCCCCCTGCTTGAGGTATCAACTAGCCGCTGCTATCGTACAAACTCTATGTGAATCTCGCTGGTCTGGTAGTGTAGAGAGTACACAACTACCACAGATGGACCTTGGACAAGGATGTTTGGAAATGATCCCGATTTGTATTGGCGATCCCTGGCTTCAAAGATTGTACACCTGCTGTGTTAAATTGTTAAAATTGTAAAATTTTTAAATATTTAAGATGTAAAATAACATTGTAATTTTGATTTATTTAAAAAATTACACCTCGTTGAGTTTCTTGCCGGTATCTTCTCATCAGAGGTTTTTCCGAACCGGTGGTAAATTTTTTGACATTCATAAGTGCTACCTGTAAGCCTAATCTGAATAAAATGTTTTGACTTTGACTTTGACTAGATGAGATATTTGAACAGGTCTGACCTTCTCGCCGGTGTCCCGGATGGTGGCGGCGGCGGCGCGCTGCACGCTGGCGTCCAGCGCGGCGTGCTGCTGGTCCAGCGCCCGCAGCGCGGCCTGCGCGCGCGCCAGCCCGCCGCGCACAACCTCCAAAGCCTTGCGGTTGCGCTGCTCGGCCACGCACGACGACAGGGACCACTCTTGGATCCGTTGCGGTAATACCTGGTGGAACACAATGTAAAAATCAGGAGTCGAGACCCGAAAATAGACAAGTCCATTGGAGGTGATTAAGCATGAACTGAAAAACCAAATCGCAACCACATTTTAATAAATAAATAAATATCTTGGGACAATTTACACCAATTGACCTAGTCCCAAACTAAGCAAAGCTAGTAATATGAGTACAAGACAGCGGATATACATACTTATATAGATAAATACATACTTAAATACAAATAACATCCATGACTCACAGGTACAAACATTTGTATTCGTCACTCAAATATTTGCCCATACCAAGATTTGAACCCAGGACCTCTTGCAAAGTAAGCAGACACATGTGCCACTGTGCCAAACAGGCCGTCAAAATTTGACACTGATATGTAAGGACTTTTTACTGCCCATGTCGTTACTCAATTCCGATTTAAATTATAATACCTAATGGCACAGCTTTGTATGGTTATAATTTCATTTCAAATTCGAATATACTTGATAGTTGACCGTGCGGCCACAAAAATCTTAAAATTATCATAAGTGACTTAACCATTTTCAATTCTAGACCAGTGAAATGTCGAGGACATATGTTTTACCACTCTCTGATAAATTTCTAGTATTTTACCCAACAAATATATGTAATGCAGTTTCTGTTTATTCTATGGACACAACCAGAGCCGGTATCAGAGATATCTGTTAGATACGACATTGGGAACTTATCAGAGAGTGGTGAAACAGAGCCTAAGGACTAATAATGGTCTCTTAATTAAGTGTACCCCTTCACTCGAACACAATGCTCATAACCCACCTGATAAATCCTAGCGGTAGCCAGCCTGATCCCGCACTGCGAGGAGCAGTACTTGGAGCCGTACAGCGCGGCCTTGACGCACTGCGGCCCGTAGCACTGCCGCGGCTCCATCGTCTGCAGGTGGGCTATCGACTCCTCAGGCTCGTACGTCTCTCGCTCGTGGTGCTTCTTCTTCACTCTGTTACTGCTGATGGAGTACGAGAACACACCTTAGTCTAAAACCAATAGAATTTAGGCCAAGCCACGCCGGTTGCGTACACGTTGCGTATGCAACACGGCTCCAGCTAGCTTTGTAGAGCTGTGATGCGTCCGGTGTAGCTCGGCCATTAGTTACAAGAAAAAACTCAGTCTTTAGTCTTTTTTAGCAAGACTATAGTCTATATGAAAAAGACAGGATTTTTGTAAGGGTTGACTCTTAAGAGACTTCAGTCTATATTTTTGAACGTGTAAATAAAGTTGGAATTCGTTTAATCGCGGTCGTAAAAGAGAAGTTTCTGTACGTTATTTACTCTGTGTCAATACTCAAAGTAACTCAATTCTGCATTAGTACACAATGAGTTAAAGTTATTCTGTTACCTGGACTGCCGTGAACTCTTCTTGCTCTTGATACAGACCCGCAGCCGGCACTTCTGTTTCATCTTGTTATTTCCGCCAAATTTAAACATGTCCTCACAAGCGTCACAGCTGGAATTATTGCAGTTCGAATAAGGGACCTGGTTATAAACGCTGAGCTCGCATAGTCGCAATTTCGGCGTTTTTCTCGATTATTCAAATGAAATTTAAATAACATAAAACTACTGTGAGATTCAGCCATAATTTTGAAATAAACGGATCACCTACATATTGAAAGCCGAGTCATCAGACCAATGAGACCGAGCAACTGAAACGTCAAAGCTTGGGCTCGCAATTATATTCGAGCCACGGCCAGGGGGACTCATGAGTAAGGATCACAGATCGCAGACTGGTCCAAAACATGTCGAACGATGAATCAGTGAATTTGAATATGGACTTTAATGAATTTAATCTGTGTTCGTTTATTTCAAAAGTATGTAAAAGAGCAAAATAAATTTTTCATTTCAATTTTTAATAATCTGATGATTAAGTTTTATCAAAATCAGTTCAGTAGTTTTGGCGAAAGGCTAACAATACAACAGCCACCTGTCCTCCAAACTTTCATGTTTACTATATTAATAGGAACAATAGTAGGAAGTAGGATGTGACTCACTGTCCGCAGTCATGGAACTGCAGGCACCCAGAGCAGTCTCCGCAGCCATCTTTATTGCTAGGTCTCTTGGATGACTTATTTTCAGAGTGATCCTTCTCTTTGCGTTTCTTTTTTCTGTCCTCTCGAACTATTCAAGAAATAAAAAATAGGGTTTTGAGGTATTTAGTAACTAGGCACTCAAGTATTTTGCTTTATTATCTGTATTTGTTTCTAAATGAAAGCTAACCAGTTTCCTCGTCATTTTCTCTCTTCTGGGGCCGGAAGCGAGTTTTCAAGGTAGGGTCCTCTTCCCGGCAGCGTTCGCAGAAGTAGTTCTTGATGTACTTAGCTTCCCGCTCAGATATGTTGATGCAGTCACCGTGGTACCACTCCTCGCAGGCATCACAAGCTCTGGGTATGAAATGTACTATAAACTTGGGACCCTTTCTTTTCTGGTCAGCAGAGACTCGGCCAAATACCAGATCATTTTTTAAAGGAATTACATAATCCAGTTATTTGTAATTGTACAGTTTATAACAAATTTGTGTTAGCTATCTGAAGTCCAAAACTACATTTCCTGAATAATATGTTTACCCTTATCGTCATTTGAAGCGGTGAAGGATTCTCACTACACAGCAGAAAATTGTTGCTACAAGTGTAGCGCATAACTCTGTGTGGCAGTAAATGTGTTAATCAGTCATGTAAAATTAATATTATTATCAAATCATAAAAAGATTATTAAACGGAAATATCCAATTGCTTTCACCATGTGTGATCATCAGCCAAAATTTAAAATTATTATCATTATTCCAATAAACCAATGTACCAATGTTGTCTAGATTTGTAGTAATAACAAACAATAATAATTAAGAAGAATGAATTAATAAAAAGGTTTATGGCTATGATTTGATAATTCAAGGTAACATAAATTAACATTCAAAACAGTAATTAAACATTTACATTACATCCATGTATATTTTCAAACTCCAGACCTTTGATGTAATTCGTATGGCACTCTTTTGATAAAAAAAAAAACATGGAAACGGTGATAATTTAAGTTTTCCTGCCAGTACACGCTTAAAGAACACACATTTTCGCAGATGCGCTTACCCTCTATCATTGCTACCAACATTTAGTAAACAAAAAATGCGCCATACAAATTACACCAATGTTGACCAAAGGTCTACATTTTGAAAATATACCAGCATCTGGTGCGTTGTACAAGAAGTTCAGCCATAAACAGGAGCTTTTAATGCTGGCATAAAGCATATATCCCGTTCTAAGAAGTATGCGTGTGCGAGAGAGATATAAGCGTTTATGTGCGCGATAACCACTAGCGTTCTACTATAGCAGGATCGCATATACTAACATCATAAACCGGGAACTGTCGGATGAACGGCATATGCAGTACGCTTGTCCGGCCTGGTTCAAGAGCGTCGTGATCTTAGACTGGCGCTCTGGCAAATCGAACTGCTTCGCGATATCTGCTTTCTGTAATAAAAACAATGTATGGATACGTGATCAAGAATCGAGGACCTTATAAAACGCCCAAATAAGAATTACATACGCTCTTTTTACTCTTCCTCTCACTCATTTTAGTGTCGTATTTTTTATTTACACTTGGATTGGATGTGGAATTGACACATTTATTCACAAAATTCTATACTCGATAACAATTATTTCGATTTTCGTTGTAAACGTCTAGTGATGTACCATGATCTAGCGTCTTCTCGCATTACGTATCGACTATTCGAAAAAATTGACAAATCCTAAATTAGCTGTCCGTAGAACATTAGGCGCCAACCCACTAGCTTTTCTCCCCTACGGATATGAGGTAAAGGCATATACTTGTCTCTTTCTAACCAAGCGGCGTGTGTAAAAATTATGCATGTTTTATGTTTGTTTAAAACGTCAGACGTTAGCGGGCCACTATTCTCTCGGAACATGCAAACGTGTGGATGTATCTAATATATATGTAGTTAAATTAAAATATTATTGTTAATTTGAGTGCTACATGCCCAGTGCGAGTGAATGAGAGATAAACAGAGAAGCATACAGTAGGGACGTTTCTCAATCTCATGCCTGAACACCATTTATTTTGGAAGCGAGCCATCAATTCCGTAATTTTAATTTAATTTTAATATCGATCGAATTAAATATGTTATCGTGCTACATTTCAATGCATGCTGTGCTTTTATTATTGTCACGAATTGTCGACCCGACCACCGATACTTTTTTTATTTTTCCCACCACTATAAGTTTTACGCAGTGTCAATGTCAGAGTATTCTTTTTTTAGTTTATCCTCTCTGCAAAAAGTTAAAAGGATCTGAGTTCATACAGCCATATTGTACGTGAAAAAGGCTGTTTTTCGTTTTTTTCGTGATTTTCAGTAATTTAAGTGATGATAATGGAAATTTTGATGTTTCTTTTTATTAAAGGCTTTTTTTTTTTTTTTTTAAGACTTTTATTTTTGCTGGTTGTAGTCCTCGCGAAGGGTACGGGCGGCTACGATCGCTTAACAAATGACAATTTATTTCAACACAGATAGGTGATTTAACAATAGTCAAAAGGCATGCCTATTGTAGGTCTGAGAGAACTAAACATGAAAAAAGTGTTTATAATTTTTTTATTTATTTAGCTATAAACAAATATCTTTAGTTGTGGTTGGAAAAATTGAAAAATAAAACAACTTCAAACGTCATATAGCAGTTACCATAGCAACAAACGAGTTGTTTATTCAATAGTTTGAGGTTACAAAAGCCAAATAAGAGAATTTATTTAATTAAAAGAGGAGAAGTCCCTTCGCAGAAGTGATGGAAAACGAAGAAACCCCACAAATTATAACGCACATAGAAACTAATCTCGATCACTCCCTCTTCGATTGCAAATGGATTCCCTGCTCTGCTAAGTTTGTTGTTATTGGTTCAATACCGAGAGGGAACGGAACCATAGAAATCTTTGAGATTACCGCAGGTGAAGCGAAGAAAGTGAAGCTCATTGAGAGGCCTAATGCGTTCAAATGCGGAACGTTTGGTGCGAGCAGCGATGTTGAAAGGAAATTGGCAACAGGCGACTTTAAGGGAACTTTAGAAATATGGTAAAAAATCACAAAATTGTTTAAATAATATGAAATTAAAGCGTTTTTTTACGCTCATGGCGTAAAACAGTTATAAATACCTGAGTTAAGCGACTACTTGAGACTTAGTGCAATATATTTGTACTTCAAAAAGTACTTTATATATTTCAGGGATTTAGAAAGAAGTTGCCAAGTATACATAACAAAGGAGCACACGGACATAGTCAACTCGATAGATGGGATGGGAGGCAGTACTGCCAACTGTGGTGCTCCAGAAATTGTCACAGGCAGTAAAGACGGTAAGACTTGTTAACTGATTTGTTATATTTCACCAAAATTCACTTATTTAAAAGCATGTAGAGTCTACATTTTAGACCAAGGATGGCGAACCTATGGCATGCATGCCCCAGGTGGCACACAAATAAATAGTGTCACTGCTTTCCTTTCGGATAAGCTGTCAAAAAAGGATGATAATAGAATGGCATGGCAAAACTGGTGTGTAAGACAAAAAAAGGTTTGTTATCCTTGATGTAGGCTGAGCTCTGCTCCAATATTATTAATATCTAAACATATATAATGGTAATGAATGTCTTTCTATTTATTTCTATCAATTATTACAGGGAAAAGTCCAGTTCCAGGCTCATAGGAAAACTCTACATGTAGACCTGAAATTCATGAAATAATTTCCTAATCATAATATGGCTAGAATACATGGCAGCCTATCCAGCAAGACTAAAATCAAAATTTTTGAACTTTGTAATGACCATTTTTACAAGCTTCTAATTAATTTGCTTTGAATAATTAATAGATTCAGGCGTTACTTTGCGGAGGTCCATATCAACAAACTGGAACAAATTACCTTGCTACTCCGCGAAACCAGTGCCGGGCTCGTGCAAAATAGCTGCGTCTGTGCGACACATATATGTTCATGCAAAAACCCACCCTCCTCCGCTTCCACACGAAACAACATATATCACACAGACTCAACTACACACCACCACCACTAAACACTAAAACTACACGATCGACGCGCGTTTCGCCTCTATACGAGGCATCATCAAGATCAAAGAAACAGTACGACCGTTCGCTACTTGAACGAATGGCGTACTGACAAACTAAAACATTTTTCTTTAATCCCGCCTACCGCCAACATTTTTGCACAACTACCCTTATTATTTTTCTCAAAGCCTACCCTCAAAATTTAAAAATAAAACAAAAGTACCCCCGTATATTATCACAAACTACCCACATAATTTATCTCAATCTCAGCTACCCCCATTGTTAAAGACAGAATTTAAGCATACCCGCAATAAAGGAGAAGAAGGAAAATTAACCTGTTCATTGACAATGGATCCCGCGTTGTTGTACCTAACTATTTCCAAATGCTCCAAAACATTCAGACGAAATCCCTTTTTGCAAAAGTGTAATATTTCATAAGAATGAGCATCTGATAATGTATGATCTGTGTCTATCAAATGTTTTGCAAAATTGGACTTCTCCGCGTGCTTATGCCTAAAAGATGAAACATGCTCCTTATATCTAGTATAGTAGTATAGTGTAGTCTGGTTAAAAAGAAACAGAGGCGTTTAGCTGATAGCATGTTATATAGCGGCCCGTCTACTGAACATACTAACAAATATAAAGCAAGTATTAATTACGTTGGCCCTTTGTCAGATAAAATTTATAATATTTTAAAATCAAAGGAAATAAATGTTGCTTTTAAGACTAATAATTCTTTGTATTCTAGACTATGTAATGGTAAGGATAAAGTAGAAAGAGGGAGTAGATCAGGAGTATATAAGCTCACTTGTGACGATTGTAGTAGCGTTTATATAGGACAAACCGGTCGTAGTTTTAATACTAGATATAAGGAGCATGTTTCATCTTTTAGGCATAAGCACGCGGAGAAGTCCAATTTTGCAAAACATTTGATAGACACAGATCATACATTATCAGATGCTCATTCTTATGAAATATTACACTTTTGCAAAAAGGGATTTCGTCTGAATGTTTTGGAGCATTTGGAAATAGTTAGGTACAACAACGCGGGATCCATTGTCAATGAACAGGTTAATTTTCCTTCTTCTCCTTTATTGCGGGTATGCTTAAATTCTGTCTTTAACAATGGGGGTAGCTGAGATTGAGATAAATTATGTGGGTAGTTTGTGATAATATACGGGGGTACTTTTGTTTTATTTTTAAATTTTGAGGGTAGGCTTTGAGAAAAATAATAAGGGTAGTTGTGCAAAAATGTTGGCGGTAGGCGGGATTAAAGAAAAATGTTTTAGTTTGTCAGTACGCCATTCGTTCAAGTAGCGAACGGTCGTACTGTTTCTTTGATCTTGATGATGCCTCGTATAGAGGCGAAACGCGCGTCGATCGTGTAGTTTTAGTGTTTAGTGGTGGTGGTGTGTAGTTGAGTCTGTGTGATATATGTTGTTTCGTGTGGAAGCGGAGGAGGGTGGGTTTTTGCATGAACATATATGTGTCGCACAGACGCAGCTATTTTGCACGAGCCCGGCACTGGTTTCGCGGAGTAGCAAGGTAATTTGTTCCAGTTTGTTAATTTGCTTTGTTCATATTTGTCTGTCTTTCCCATTCAAATCTTGCAAGTCAATTCAGATTCACTGGCATTTTGGTGAATATAGTTCCAATGGGAATACAGTAATAAAGTGCCAGCGAATATTGATGGTTAAACTGAAGTTTTTACGATACCTAAACAATCTATCATGCATAACATGAAAGTGTCAGACTCTTCTTTATTTTGTTCTCTGTCTTACATGACTATAACTTATCCTCTTGCAGGCACAGTGAAAGTGTGGGACCCTCGCCAGCGCGGTAAGCCCGTAGCCAACATGCAGCCTGCAACGGGACAGCCCAGACGTGACTGCTGGACTGTCAGCTTTGGCAACTCGTTCAACGATGCAGAGAGAATAGTTGTTGCAGGCTATGATAATGGAGACCTGAAAATGTTTGACTTACGGACCATGTCACTTAGATGGGAGTGTAATCTGAAGAATGGAGTAAGTAGTGGCTACGGTGATTCGTTTGCAAATTTTTTTTTACATGAAATAGGAAGGCAAACAAGCAAGTAGGTCACTTGATGGTAAGTGATCACCACCACCTTTAACCCGCAACACCAAGAAGATTGCAGATGCGTTGCCAATCCAGAGGCCTAAGATGGAATACCTCTTGTGCCAGTAATTACACCGGCTGTCTTGCTCTCTGCAGTGCAAGCACTGCTGCTTAGCGGCAGGATAAGCGAGCAAGATGGTGGTAGCGATCCAGAAGTACCTTGCACAAGGTCCTGTCACCCAAAAAATTAAAGTAGTCAGACAAATATCTATGTATGGATTAAGTTTTTTTTTAAATTGTATTCTCTAAAACACACTTGTTATTTTTATAACTACAATATAGGCTTACAGTATAGACCAAGGCAATTATAATGTTAAAGCACATACTTACAGTAAATGATACAAGAAACATAGCACGAATCTTCTCGATACGCGTTAACTCGCTACGTAACTCAGTGCGTCTCATCTTACTGGGCTAGTTTTTGTTTCCAGGTATGTTCTACTGAATTCGACCGAAAAGATATACCAATGAATAAGCTAGTTGCGACCACGTTGGAGGGCAAGTTTCATGTTTTTGATGTGCGAACGCAAAATCCCACTAAAGGATTCGCTCAGGTAATTAATATCATTAGCTTGCTTTTAATACAAAATATAGCAGTCACACCTTCCGTAAAGCGTGGTTTAGAAGAACTAAACATAACATATTTGGACTTTGTTTTATACCATGTAAAGATAAAGAAGAAGGTAAGGTGTTTTACAATGATCCAGTACTTCAACATGATGAAGTGGCGCTTCTATTAGGTCTTTATTCACTTGCAATATAATAAAAATATATTTTTTAAATAAGTAATATTTTAACTCAAACTGCAGGTTTTGGATGACTCCACCAAAAGCGGTACAATCTGGGTGGCACGCCATCTACCGCAAAACCGGGACATATTCGTCACTTGCGCTGGCAACGGGCATGCTTCTCTATGGAAATAGTGAGTAATTGAAGAGTTAGTTTGGACTAGCCACCCGCCCGGCTTCGCTCGTGTATAATCGGCATGAAATATATCTGAGCCTCGGAGCGGCCCAGCGGTCCTAACATGACAGCCTAGGTTTAGTTTAACCCCTCCCTGTGTCTCTGTCTAACTAGTTTCATAAGAAAGGGACACAGATAAAGATAAACTTAACTTGGCCAGTCATGTTAAGGCCACTGGTGGTCTAAAATATCTGAACTCAACTCTATTGTCAAATACGTTCGGGCGAGTTGGACATTTTTGGTCACCTTGCCCGCTAAGATATATTTGATGCTAGCTGTACAATAAGGATGTAGAACCTTTTCTCAATAAACGTGATAATAACTTCTCAATAAATGTCATAACATCCTAGCAATGACACATTGCACTAACATTCTACAGTGGCCTATGAATCAATATGGTTAACTGTACATAAAAACCTACCTCATTTTTTTTAATAACTGAAAACCGTATCAAAATCCATTGCGTGGTTTAGAAAGGGTATCCGGCCTAAGATATACAAGGCCGGATAGCGACTTTGTTTTGTACCATGAGAAGATAAAGATAATACCACCATCTTGCTCGCTAATCCTGCCGCTAAGCAGCAGTGCTTGCACTGTTGTGTTCCGGCGTGGAGAGCAAGACAGCCGGTGTAATTACTGGCACAAGAGGTATTCCATCTTAGCCCTCTGGGTTGGCAACGCATCTGCACTCTCTTTGTTGTTGCAGATGTCTATAGGCGGTGGTGATCACTTACCATCAGGTGACCCACTTGCTTGTTTGCCTTCCTATGTTGTGTAAAAAAAAAACATAAATAATTCAATGTTTGTAACACTCGATGCAATGCAAAGGCTGTTATAACTTTGTAGCATCTTTCTTCTATTTGTCCGTCTATGGCCTTGTAGCTCGGGATCCATACCCTATCCCGGATTTTAAAGTGGTTTACCTTATAGCTGACTTAAGCCGTGTTTAGTGGAGACCGGGTAGCAGTCCTGGAGATATTTGATTATTAAAATAAAAATAAAATTAAAAAATTAAGACAGTACAAAAAAATAATAAAAATGCTCAGAAAATTGGCAACACTGTGTACTGGCCCGCGGGGGAAAGTGGGATGATCAGTCATTCTTTTGGGATCGTTGGGTCACTTTCTATCAGGTGACTCGCAAGCTTAATTTCCCTATTCCATAAAAAAGGTCGAGATAAATCCGGACGAAAAATGCAATTTCACGGGCCTCGAACACGAAAATCCAATCTGTTCCAGTGAATACCCTGAGCAGAGATACCGCGTCGACGGTCAGGGTGTCTCCTGCGGCGTCGCCGGCAAACTGAGGCGGCTGCAGCGCATGGTCATCAGCTCGCAGCCAATCAACGCGCTCGACTGGAACCGCGACCACCTCGGATTGGCTATCGCCACCGCTTACGACCAATGCGTGCGTGTTCTTGTCACTACTAAGCTGAATTTGCATTAAAATTTCGAAAAATGTAATGCGATAAACAATGGGGGTCAGATAATTTGAAACAGTCAACTTTTTCGTATACTATACGAGGGCTGTTCCGAAAGTTGCTAGCTACAAAAAAAATTAAAAGATATCTAATATTATTTATTTACAATTTTTCGAAGTATTCTCCTGCAGCTTCGATACATTTTTGCATTCTACTAAACCATCTTTCAAAACAAGAAAAAAATCGGTCTTGCGAAAGGTCGAAAAATGCACGTCTAAATTCATCAACGGCGTCGTTCGAGTTGCTGAAACTTCGTCCTCGCATGGTTTTTTTAATGGTAGGGAACAAAAAGAAATCGCACGGAGCCAGGTCTGGGCTGTATGGTGGGTGCGGCAATAGTTGCACACCGGAAGTGTGCAAAAAATCAAGGGTTCGAGCAGCCGTGTGAGCGGGGGCATTATCCTGATGAAAAAGAATGCCGCGGGTGCCGCTCCTCGGACGTACCTCGTTGAGCTGTTCGAATGCTTGAGGCAAGCATACTTCGGTATACCATTTGCTAGTTACTGTTCTTCTGTCTTCTAGAGGAATAACTGCTACAGGACCACTGCGTCGGAAAAAAACGGCTATAATTTTTTTGTTGACAGTCCTACCACGTACAACTTTTGTTGGCAAAGTGTCTTCCTCGAACACCCATTGTGTCGATTGCTGCTTCGTTAGTAGGTCGTAGCTATATATCCATGATTCATCACTCGTCAGGATGTATGACACCTGATGTGATTTGCCGCTCTCAAATTTTTCTAGCATATATTTGCACCACTCTACTCGGCGGGCTTTTTGCTCTTCAGTGAGCAAATGTGGTATCCATCGTGAACAAACCTTCCGTACTTTTAGGTGATCATTTAAAATATTGGAAACTGCTTGTGATCCAATCTTCAGTTCATCCTGTATCTCCCTATGTGTAATATTCCGCTTTTCCTTAATAAGCCACTCCACTCTGACAACATTCTCGTGCGTCACGGCGGTCGGCGGCCTCCCGAGTCTAGCTTCGTCTTTGACGGACTCTCTACCTCGATTAAATTCCCGAAACCAAAAGGAAACTGTGGCTAACGAAGGAGCAGATTCTCCAAAAGCTTCGTGCAAGTTTTCATGTGATTGTTTAAATGTTAACCCTCGTTTGTAATCATAGTAAATCATCACTCGAAATTTTTCTCTAGTAACCTCCATTTTGTAATCGAAATAACGTTTGTCACAAATCTTGAACACCATTTATTTTTAATTTAAAAAGTATTGTCTAACTATTTCTGGCCAGGTATTTGTACCTAATAAAAAAAGGTTTTAAACGGTAATATAAAAAGTATGATTTTGTTAATAGGTTCAGCACAGCTAGAAACTTTCAGAACAGCCCTCGTAATTTAACTTAACATTCAAAAAAGTATTTGTTTTTTTTTAATCCTTTTGGCACAATTTTTAGTTGATTAGCTAAGGTTTAAAATAAAGTACAATAAACCTACAGCATTTTAAAAACCATTGCTGATGCGATGCATTTGTATTATACATTTGTACAAGTCAGCATTGATTTTTTGACTGCATCCTCTGAGAAACTTAAATTATAAAAGAGGTTAATAATTCTAATGTAAGTGTTCATTTAAATAATATTGGTAAAGTACGTTACAATTTATAGGCTATCATTTTAATCTAGTGTTTCTTATTATTTGATCGCCACTACAGCTACACAAGCCTGTCAGTCATTTCAACAACTTAATTTCCTGGAATTTGACGATTAACGAAAACACATCACTGGTGCGGCCCAGTAATTAAATTAAGTTTTAAAGAAGCGTCTTTTATTAATTTATATGTATAAAAATGAATCCCTATTTCCCTTGACACTTGATAACTTGAGTACAACTTTACCGATTTCGTTCATCGCCGGTTTTTAAAGTTCTCTAATACTTCGTAGAAGGGTAAAGAAAGAAAAATTAAGGAAATAGCGCAGTAAATTGGAATAGCGATAAACGAATACTACAGCAATTTTGAAATAAAACAACAAGTCATTTTTATAACTCAAAAGAGCGATTTATTATTTATTATCCTAGCACTTATTATAAATAAAATTAAGGCTAGCATTCAGTTCTTATTACCACTATTATAGTAATGTTAGAACAATTTAGTAATTTGTGCACTTCACTTGAGCCTGCCGCGGCGACGGACGGCCGCGCCGGCGCCGGCTGAAGTGCGGCGGTCAACAAGCGTCACTACTCCGTACCAACGACTCCTAATGAAATAATGCGTTACGGGGCGCGTCATAGGCAACGACGCGCTGTATTGTCACAACATATACCGTAGCTATTTATTCCGTTACATAAATACAACGTAAGAGGAAAAAGCGCGGGTCTTAACGGGTTACTCATAGTCGCTAGTCTACGGTGTCAGCGAACATCCGACGTGTCGGATCCACGCTCATATAATCACCTACATATTCGAATTTTAAACAAGTCGATATCTTACCGAAGTCGTATTTAAGTCTTAAATAAATATAACATTACGTGCACTTACTTGCGTTAGTTAATTAAATAAGAATTATTTTTGAAACACATGAATAATCCTTAAATTTGTCTTGCACTTTATCGATGCGAAAGGCAATAATTAAGTGTAACCACTAACTAGTGAATTCAAATTGTACAAAAACTAAATTTTCGTAAGCTTAATGTTCATCGCTACGTTTATAAACTTACATTATTTTTACAACACTCCCAAGGAAAGGGTCTTATTATCGAAGACGCCTACGCTAAATAAATATTCGCAAAGGAAGTCTTAACAGAATCTACATTCAAAAAGCTACTTCAAAATCGTCAACTAATTCAATACATGAAATAACTTTCTTCTACTGAAACAATTCAATACATATTTATTAGGCATTTTGAGGCAACCTATTGTTACTTTTTATAGAAAAAGTAATAGTTGAATCAAATAAGCCGCACGCTCCATAGAATAGTAACACGATTCGAAATCAGCTTTATTTCATTACATTACCATATTTGTAGTGCAAACACTATTCAAATGGCGACCTTTGAACTGGGCCACTATTAGATCGAGCGTGCGGCGTGTGCTGCCGGGATATTTGGGAGACTCCTTAAATTATGTTTACAATATAAATGGCGTGTCTAATCACTCGTGGCGATAACCGTCAAATAGAATCTACGTTTAACCTGTAAATGAGACCACTGTGAACACAAAGTGAAGCGGTCGAGCCGTCCATACCTGCCCGTCGAGGCCGTTCCCAACCATTATTCTAGATGGCCTAATGTGCTACCGCTAGAAGGCTCGCTCTTACCACTAGAAGCAACCCACACTACAGAAGTGAACATAAATTACTTAGCATTAAATTATAATGTAATCGTCGGTCGATATTTACATTTACAACTAACTCTCTGATACACGCTTATACAGATACAGTTTCGTAAGTTTTTTGTGGTAATTGCGACACTACGGTTTGTTTTCAGTTGCAAGAGGTTTCCACAAACAGCTTTCTGTTTGGCCTAAGAAAATGTGAACAGCGTCGTATCAGTAAAGAACTTTCGAAACAGCGCTGCAGATAGTGGATACAAATCCAATATACAAACGGTTTTATTGCAGTGACAGTTAAGCATTAAATGTATGATCGATTCAATATATCCCATTCGATATCATTTTATTGCTTAAATAAAACGGAGCAAATGTACAAAGCATTAAATACTTTTTTTGTAGTTTCTTCCATTTTCTCTGCATTATTATCTTACATCTTGACATTAACAAATAAATATTCTTTATTAGCCGAACATTTTATAATAATTCCTATTTTTAACATACAGACACCATTAACACATCAATTTATAAACGTAACACACTTCGTAAACATTATATTTATTTTATTTTGCGACTCGTGAAAAAACTAAATGTTTTCATTTTCAGTAGTTTCACATAGGCAATACAATATAGCATTTATAGATTTTTATCTTGCAGCATTTCAATTATAAAAATCAGCGTGTACATTGCAGTTGTTATGCATGAAGTAGGAAAACAAGATAAGAAGAGTGAGATTCTATTAGAAAAATCCAATGAATGTTAGTGCAGTAGTCAAATTATCACGTATAAGGTCATGAAAACATTCTCAAATGATCGAGGATCAACATAACCTTCGAACTGGGGAACAGCGATACCAATCGTTGTTGCGTAGCTATAATGCAGCCTAATAATTCGCCTTGCTAGTGTCGTCGTATCACTGATTGATATCTTGTTAATTGGTAAATGAAAGGCTTTTATAATAGGGATCACGTGTGATGCAGGTCCTGAAACAAAAACAAAACTTGTTGAGGACACTGACATTTTAACACGCAAGTCCGAGATGATGATGGCGAGTTTCATGCATTTGACCATTCGTCCATATCATAGTTGGTAGTAGATTTTTCTCACAATATACAGAAGGACAAACGCCATAGGTAAAGTGATACACCACTCTCAATGAGATTTTCTTATTTCAGATCTATTATTTTTATTCTGAGCCGTTTTAAGACATTTCCAAATCCATTCGTTTACAACTTACTTGCAAGGCAAGCAAAAACTATATCAAAGCACCACTTCTATTTTAGTTATTAGCAGGACAACTAACATCCCATCCAGTCGTATATTTTATTAAAACTCTTAAATTTGCAAGTTTTTAAGTATTTAGTTGCCACTAACGTCCTCTCATCTGAGCGACAGTTACACAATCGCCCGGTGAGGAGTTTTCAATGGGCAGCGCAGGAGTCTCCAAACGTTTTAGCTCCCACCACGCTCCGGTCGGCAAACAAACGCTGTTACAGTTTTACCAAAAATATATTGAGCACCGGCATTATTCGTTTGCGCAGAGAAGCGCAGACCGGTTTCCGACAGTAGCCGAACGTGAGAATAATCCATATCGTACTTTATTTGCAAGCGCAACTGGCAGAGTATTGCTTGCTATGCATTCTTAGCTTTGTCCCGCTTACACAATTCGTACACTGTGGGGCACGGGCTGCCGCCATGTTGCTCCGAAATCGATAGACCAATAAAAGCGCAAGAGTTTAGCGCGCGTAAAATTCTACTTTATCATTGGTAGATCGAAATTTCTCGCGCTACTAAAATTGGTCTACTGCGCAGGTACATCGTGGCACAATTTATTTTTGGTAATACTGTACCGCTGACCCGTTTAGCCGACGGGCGGCTGTTCTAGAAGAGTATTGTATTACTGGCTGGTTCAATACTATCATACTGCAATTATAAACTACCGCGGGATGGTCGCGGGCCGTAGTTTGATCACCTCGGATGTAGCGGTTACAGTGGCCATAGCATGACCGGCCAAGTTTATTTTGTTTGAGTTTATCTCTATGTGCGTCCGTTTCTTACGACACTAGTTTGACCTAAACACAGGGAGGGTAGGGCCGGTCATCTCAGAGCCAAAGGGGCGGACGATCATATTCGAAGTGTGACTTACCGTGCCGGCGAGATTCAGTCGAGGTTGTCCTGGAAGATGAGCCTCACGTATCCCGGCGTGCCCTGCAGCGGCGCGGCGCAGAACGGACAGATCGCGTGGAAGCCGTTGGTGCCGTGCGGGATGTCCACCGTCGACCAGTATCTACACGACAATGCTATGCGTTAGGACTTCAGAACAATTAACTAGAACAAACGAGTCTTCAAATTGATAACGACATTTCAGTAGTTAATTTCTTAACTTTTGATGGCAATGCAATCCCTAGTCCTTAGAGAAAGCGCAGTCATCCATCTAAATCTACTAGTCAGAGTTCACCACTCCATCTGTGATATCTTGCCAGTTTAATGGGTCTCGGACTTCCTATTAATCAGACGAGGTAGATAAAGCAGACTGTACTGAAATGTAAACTAGTGGCTGTAGCTGTCGTTATTCTAATACATCCTGGAGGTAGTGTGTCCGCGGTTACGATTCGACGTCTCCCAGTCACGTTTGCTTTGTCAAAGAGAAAGGAAGTACAGTGATGGCACTAACTTGACGGTCCGCTCGGAGGCCATGTGTCCGCAGGGGTTGAACGCGTACGTGGGCGGCTCGGCGTCGACGTAGAAGGCGGGCTCGATGCCCATACACACGCGAACAACCAGCCCCTCCTTCATGCACATGGGGCAGGGCCGGTGGCCTGTCTCGCTGCCCTCCGCGCCCCACATGTGCTCGCCTGCACAACGTGAGTAATTATGGTTAGATCATTCGTACGCATAAATAGCATTACGTTATCACCAGTATCATCAAGAAATTTAAATCTCTGATGTTAATAGAAGTAGGGGTTGTCGTTGATTGGCGTTACATAGCAACGATGGATATCACACGATACGAGTGTTAGACGTGATGCGTATTAGAAAGTATGCGTCGAGATGTGACGCGGCGTCTTAAGACGTAATGTATCTTGTATCAAGGGACATAATGTCATGTGTCGCATCTCTTGTACCGCGTCTTTTCGGAATAAATCAGACCTGAGAGCATGTGCGGTGCTGACAGTACTTTTACTGTATTTGTAAGCACAAGTTGCCGCCGATCGCTTTATTCCTTTCTAACTAGACAAGTCCCTCTGACATTCGGCGACAAACGAGACGTCATGGCGCGCTAACCATTTCGGTATAGTTGTCTCGATTTTAATCGAATGCGAATATTTACCCTGCACGTGTCCGCAGTTGAGATAGACGTAAGGCTGGTTGAGGTCCTGGTGCGCGGAGGAGAGCTTGCGCGGGATGACCAGCGTGTTGAGCCCCACGGGACACTGCGGCCGGCCCGCGTTTAGCGCGTCCACTAACGCCTCTAGGTCACGTTTTGTCTGCAAACATTATATACTCATAAGTGAAGTGGAGTAAATATATACCCATTGGATCAGATTTTCAGATTCTCAATTACAAAGAATGACTAAGGCTAGCGCCTCCCAACTACTGCAGATGTCCAATACCGAAGTATTACAATCTATGAATGAGCCGTAAAGGCTGTCAAATGTTTTTGTAAGTTTCTCAGAATTACGAAAACTTGAAAAAAATCTCAAAAATTCATGAAAACATTCTTTCCTTTTTGAGAACATTCTCCAGCTGGACAATCCATAGTTATAATGTAACGCACTTGGAAACATCCTCATACTGTATCAACCACTGGAAAGTTGCAATCTACAGGGTCTCTGAGCGCAAGTCAGATATGAAGTATCAGCCCGCTTAGGAGTCTTTTAAATTCGTAAGGAACGAAAGCCCAATCAGTACTTGATGTGCATGAGGTCTACCAGCCGATTAATATGTGTACGAGTCATGTTACATTTTTATCTTAGTCCGACAATGAATCACTGCCTGAGCGTGTGTAACACAAACAGGGTTACATTAATTTGTCCAGCGCAAATTATGAGGGGTAAGTAATGGGGTGGGGCGAAGTGCAACTTTCTAATATAGCGTTCTAAACCTTCACACCAAATTAAATCGTTAAATCTTAATAGTTTGCCACAAACAATATCGATGATGATGATGAACGAAATTCTTTAAAAGCATTAATATACACTAGTTTAGGCTTATTGTAAGTGAAAAAAGGTTACTTACAGGTGAGTTTTTCAGGCCTTCAGCGCTCCTCCAGAGAAGCGTAGCACCGCACAAGTCGATCATCGTGCCGTCTCTTAGTACGTTGGATTCTGCCTGGCACGGGAGACCCTGGAGAATTAAACATCAACATGTTAACTAACGCAACGTCATCATAAAAATAAATTCTGTTTCCTATGTTACTTGTCATTTTATAAGGTTTTTATAAAGAAAGTAAGAATATTCTGTCTCGTGAAGCATCTGCTTGTTCAATTCATTATGATTCACATCACAGTCAGTAATCCAGTTATAGGTAGTTCAGCTACCATTTCCAGGTAACATTTTGAAAACCCCTACAGTACAAACGCCAACACAGTTGACCACAACTGACCACTCGTGCACCTTATTTTTATAAAGATAAAGTTCAAGAATGGTCAATTAAGAGTGTTGGCGACTGTATATACTACATAGAATGTAATGCCCATATTAGTGCACTTGTTTTGTAACAATTATTTCATTATTACAAAAAACTTTGTGACCAACTTACGTAGCTGGTAGTATTTCAGCTAAGGCGGGACAAAGCAACTGGTATTAGCATTTGATTCAAGGCTTACGGTAATGAATGGTATGGTTCCAGTGCACTGGTTTTCTCGGTCAGCTGTGCGACATGAGTTATGATCATATTTGTGGCTTTGTTCTCTATTTGGAAAACTGTAAACGCATTACGAAAAACTTGGAAGAAGGTAAAATTCACAAGTCAACAACATCAACATCTCTAAGCCATCAACGCCTCTAAGCGCCAATGAGAATGAAGAATCAAGTGTAAACTACATGTTAGCTTTCATGTAATTAGGTGGTAATTACTCATTACGTGCGTGTATCGTGCAATCTCATTTGTATGGTCCTCCAACGGCATGTATTTTTGTGAATTCCCAGTGCCTGTCATCAATCTTAGAAGCGGGAAGATCACATGAAGTAGCTGTGGGCTGATCACATTCGTCGTAGAATCGACAACTGCTGGAGCAGACGTGTTTTGGAGTGGAGACCGCGATTAGACAAGCGTAAAATGAAACGTTTCTTCTACTTGACTAAGCAGTCATTTGTTGTTTGGGAAGAAATGGATGCGTGAAGGAAAAGATCAGTTTACATGGCGAGAAAGTGATGGAAGACATCCAACCAAAATTAGCATGCTAATAGTGTGTTCTGAGGCAAGTGTAAATACTGAAGCTCTGACTTGAGCGTCAATTTTCGAGGAGTGGCTGGCAGAAGCTGGATGCCGTAAATCAGAATACCGGGTTTCGTTGTTTCCCTTAGACCTGTGGTCCTAACATGACCGGCCCAGATTTAATGCATCTCTGTCCAACTAGTGTCAAAAGACGGAAATAGATATAAACTCAGATTAAGTAAACTTGGCCGGTCATGTTAGAGCCACTGTGTTGAGTACGGGGCTGATGATGATGTGTGTTACCTTTTGTTGCGCAGAGCGGCTCTCCCGGAGCGAAAAGACGGCGCCGCCGACGGAGGTCTCGCGCCACGGGCCGCAGGTGGCGCTGCCGCCGCAGAAGTCACCGCGCGGGTGCATCATGAGCACCCCATTGGTCGTCAGCCCGTCGATCTCGTGATTCTCTGTCCATTTCGTTGCTTTTTCCTGTAACGATTTGTGATTATTTAATTTTTTTCTCTTTGGTTTCTTGAACGAGTCCTTTATTGGACTTTAATGCTAATAATTGTTACTAATGGGGAATTAAGGAAAGGTTTTGCGAAAAATGCTCATTTTATAAGTATACTATAGTTTTGTGAAACTTTATATACGTGTTAATTGTACTAACTAAACACGCAATAGGCTGGTGTTGTTTGTAGTTTTGCCTAAATGAGGAGTAAAGGGGCACAAGTAAAATGATATAATTTTAAAATAACAAGTCCATGGCCGTTGTAATATAACTGACACGTCAAGGTAAATATAAAATAACTTAACTCGAAGTCTTGTTTTAGTTACTTCAATATAATAATGACGGAAGCTAATTAAGCCGAAAGGGGTGTTGTTAATGTTTTGTTAATTTTGGTTTCACAATCCGGAACTTTACTTCAAAACAAATATAACTAATCTACCTCCAATAACCTCTATAAACATTAACTGGTCTTAATTTTATTGGTCTAAGTTTTTACAATTACACAAAAGAATGAACTGTGGAGTTATGAAAAGTTACATTCTACGTTTTTAAGTATTGATTTACTTACCCCAAGGAATATATTTCTAGACGAGTCAAAGCCAGCGGCGTATATGCGACAGTTGTTGACGTCGTTCCGATCGGCGATGATGCGGCACGCGAACCGCGATATGGTGCTCTGTAGGACCTTCGTGTCGCCGGTCTTGTCGCCTGCCACCGTGTCCATCACAACGAAATCGATCGGCGACTCTGACGACCTGCCGATCTGTGAACGAACACATTTGAATATAAGTGACTGTGAACAAAAATAATTTAATCAAGTCTAGGAAAGATGCGTCATTTGCACATAGGAGTGGCCATCGGGCCACCACACCCTGGATAAGCAAGACGATATTCGCTGGACAGCTGTTATAGACACAGAAGCAGTTTTAACTAAAGATACAAATAAATAAACAGGTGGTATCATTTCGCTGTATCACTAACCACTTGTGGTAAATGTAACGTGCTAAAACTAAGAGCGTTGATCGTGTTACAATTATTCAATCGTAGGCATTTTTAGAGTATTGTCACAGTGTACGTCCTGAGGCACACCAGCAGTTAAGGCCTTGACAGGGCGCCCTTCGTGTGTTTCAAGAGCATGGTAATTGTTGGGGGTCGTAAACAATGAGATATTTAATGTAGCGACTGAACGCGAGCGACGGTGGTGGCCGCTGGCTGTGAAGGCTGCGTTACATCACCGTTCCGGAGCGCGCCCGCGACGCTCTGATTGCCTATCGTAGGCCACCCCGTCGCTTCCATACTACACTTCAGTGAGTGGTAGAACTAAATATAGACGAGGAGTTTATCAAGCTTGAAGTCTTACAGAGCGACGGGACAAACGGATATCGGTAAAAAATGGCTGATATATGGCGCCTAGTTGTCAAAAAAGATTGTCTTAAACACAGAGTGCTGAATTGCAATTCAAAACACAATGTTTATCTTATCGTTAAACGAAGAACAGCAATCACGTAATAAAATACCTAGGTAAATATTTTTGGAACCTGCAAAATTGCCCAAGTTTGAAATAGCTGAATGTTTCAAGAAGGAAACCACACAAGTGATCTCCGAAATTATTCCGTGAATACCTAAGCTTGCCTGGATTTCTATAGCGACATTTGAAGGCTACGAGGGACCGCTGAATTAAAGCAATCCTATTGAAATTTCGCCCCAAGGTCTGCACACGTAAATGGTTCCACGGATTAGAGATCAGCTCTTACGGTTTCTTAAACGTCGCTATATGTATAGAATAGGTTAGGGGCTTTTTAAAGGTCACTAATAAACTATATACGAGTAAGATAGACTTTGTATCTTAGATTATAAGCAACAAAGTTGCTTGTTCTAAGTCTTAGAATAAACGCCAGGATATCTTATGAGAATTAGATCAGTCGTTGATTTGGGGTCAAACAGGTTTGACTGCAACTCCGTCTGGCCACGCGAGCCTCTCACAACTACTTGATGATTTAGTTAAGTGCCTTCATCCCATCAGAAACAAGGGATCGACCGTCCTTGCTCTTTAACCTTGTCCTTTCTAAATCCAATGTCGCCCTAACTATAATCAATTTTCCTTCTCAGAAGGGCCTTCTTGAGCCAGCAGCCAAGTTTATAAGCGGCATGCCGAGCTTAGTGCGGATTAGCGTGTCCGAGGCCGCATTGCTGTTGTTGGGTAATGTGACGCAGCCGACTCGATGCTCGGCTTGCGTCATGCCGTCGCATACATTCACAAGGGCATCAGTGCATGAGCCCTGCCCCTGCCTGCACTATGGTACCATAATGTAAGCGTCAAAGGGACAAGTCCGGCGCTATTCGTTGGTGGTCGTGGGTTGTCATAAGTGGCAGGTGTCGTGTAGAACAGTAGACGGACGGGTTAAACTGTTACCTATGATATTTAATTATACGTTATTATTTATCTATAAAGTCGTAAATTACATTTTAATCTTCTTAAAAATTAGCTGAAGTATGTCACAAACACAAAATATACGCCGTGTAGATTACCTTTCATTTTAAGTATCCCTTGTTTTAAAAACGTGTACATTTACAGCACTCCAGTTTCACTTTAGTACTGTCTTTTTTTTAACTAAAATAATTATGATATTAACTGACCGTAACTCAAATAAATTCATTCGTTCTGTTAATAATTGTTATTATATTTATCATTGACCTGTTCGTCGGCCATGAGTTCTAAATTCTAATTCTAAATAATGTATTCTTGAACTGTGAAAGCGCTTTCGATCATCAAAATGAGTCTTCTTAGTAATTCTTCTAGTCGCAAGTAGCGTAATCTGGAACATGTGTTTGTGCTTTTCAGTGTCAGCGTAAGAAAGAAGTTTTTATATCACAATAATAATTACTGCAAGTTATTTTAATTAATGTCCAAGCATCTATCGCAATATGTATTTATCGTGGCTTTTAGCACCAATTCATAATACAAGCGTAAATTTTCCCGTTCATAATTAACTCTATTATAATTATTATCACAAAACATGTGTACAACGCAGTTCCTAATGTTAATTAGCAACGAATGTTTCCACCAGCAAAGTTATTAAAAAATCCGTCATTGAATATAAAATACATCGAGCCGTATATCATATTGTATATATTTTCTCTTTTATTCTATTTATATATTTTTTTCTAAAATTGTCTCGTGATCAATAGAGTTATTGTATTGTAGACTTTTAATTAGTAAATGTACAAATCAAAACAAACCATCTCCGTAGATGACATTTTCGATAGATTGCGTAAGGTCAATCGCAGCGTAACGACATTAAACCCATTTCGAAATGGCTCTAGCGAGTTCAGATTCTTTTTTCTCTATCGTACCTAACCACAGAACTGGAGCAGCGAGCGTGACGAGAGCACAAAGATGGCTGAGATTACACGCTATCCGATCACCGTCCTACGCAAGACGGGGCAGACTCCAGTACAGTACGCAGAACGTGAAAAACGCATGGGTTAAAAATAGAACTCACAACTTTACATGCAATCATGACTCTTTTGGGTGTATTGGCGTCGCTGTCATGTGTTTTTCATGTTTTTTTTTTTTTTTTTTTTAGTGGCTTCCCATCTCTAGGTCGAAATGGATTTCGCCAATGACGACTTTGGTTGACATAGACACACCGGGAGAGCGTATGTACGGTAGGTCGGGTGGGTACGGTAGGATCGGGTGTGTGTGACCTGAGAACAATACAAATAAAATAACATTCAGAGTTAATGACGACACAGACATTACAGGACAATACGATATATGAATGATCATAGTTTTAAGCTATGGTGTTGGAAGAGTGGAGGAAGGAAGAATACTAACAGATGTAATACTTACTAATAAATAATTATAATTTTATGTCGTTTGTTTGAATGTATTTAATTAAATAACGAACGAAAGGGGTGTCAGTGTAGAATAATAGAGTCTGAAAGTTTATGGGACGTGGAATGTCTGGCGGAAGATCGTCGTATAAAGAAGATCGCAGAACGTGAAAAACGCATGGGTTAAAAATAGAACTCACAACTTTACATGCAATCATGACACTTTTGGGTGTTGTTGGCGACAGAAAACCTCTTTTTCTACTTGTATTTTATACTTTTTTAAATATATGTTCTTTTTACGTTTTTCGAGTGTGACTTGGTCTGTCTGCTTAGAAATGTTGAATTAAACGTGCTAAAATTCATAATGGCTTTTTTTAATTATTGAGATAGAAAAGTAGCGACACTTCGGTGCTCAACAAATGGTCCTTCGTAAGTATTGAACTAGTTTTAATTATATTTTGTGTGGTGCCTACTATTTTCTATAATTTATCCGTAGCGTCATACTAGATTTTTTTTTCCGTAATTTATGATGCTTACTAGAAGCAAAAGCAGTGCTGGGCAAATGCCAGAGCAGTCCGCTACCGCCCTAGAGCCGGCCGCTTCCATTTCGTCGGCACAGCCGCCGGAACTGCCCCATACCAGCCAACGATCATCAGTCTTGGGTCGCTCTGCGCACTCAAGTCGTTCCAGCGCAACTGTCGTAGCGCAAAAGCTAGCAGCACAGGCCGAGCACGCTCGCCGCGTCGTCGAGCTAGAACGCGCCGTGATGGAGAAGGAGCGAGCAGCTGCAGATTTGGAACTAAAAGCGGAGCTGGCTACGATCGAAGCACGCAGTGGTTCTAGTAGTAAATATGGTAGAACAGCGGATTGGGTAGACTCGTGTAGTAACACTGTTCCTAATTTTCAGGTGTCCAGGCCTAATAATGATGATGTTGATGATGGTGTACATTTACCGTCAGTGCCGGTACCCAGGAGGGTACTATTACCCGGCGCTGCTACTACGGTTACACCCCCATTGCATCCTGTCAATGAAAAGCCACACCAGGGGTCGCCGTGGCCTATAGAAGCAACGAAGTGCGTTGCCGCTGCGGCTACCGTGTGGCAGGAGCCGCCTCTACCTGCCGGACCTCTACCTACTTCAGCAGAGTGTCTACCTCCGTGGGAACAATTCCCCAAACATGCACAGCATTTAGGTACACACACAAAACGTGAACTATGTAACGACATTAATAAAATTAGCTATAGTCAGGGTACACCTACTGATATTCAACAACTAGCCGAAGCTATCACGAGCCTGGCCACATCGAAGCCGAAGTCGCCGAGGGTGAGTGACCTAAAGCTTCCTTTGTTTGATGGGCGTATCCAAGATTGGCTACTATTTAAAAGAACTTTTGATTTTACTAAAGCTGGGTTCTCTCCTTTAGAAAACCAAGCTAGACTAAATTTTGCTTTGCGGGGTGTAGCCAAGGACGAAGTTGGCGCGCTTTTAGCCTCTGCGCAAGACCCAAACGTGGTCATGAGCGCCTTGGAGGCTAGATTCGGTCGTCCCGAGCACATAGTCCTGCACGAGACAGCTCAGGTCAAGGCTTTGCCTAGGCTTTCAAACATTGATGGAGGTAAGGATTTGTGCCAGTTTGCCTGTCGAGTACGCCGCTGCGTAGAAACCATTCGCGTACTCAACCAAATTGAATACTTGGCCTCTCCTGAACTCTCTAATATTATTATAGGCAAATTAAGCTCGCTGCTGCGGGCTCGATGGGCAGATTATGCTTTTGTTCGTAGTCATACTAAGTACAGGCTCGAACTTATTTCAGATTTCCTTACTCATGAATCTGACATTCATTCTAAGTTTGGCTTTATTCCTGACATAAAAATGTCATTGTCAGACGGACAAAAATCCAAAGAGGAAAAAATATATACGGCCTGTACATATGACAACGAAGAAAACTCGTTAGAAAATTACTTGACTAAAGACGTCGCTGTTGTCAATTCTATACCGCCACTTAAATTCTCTATGGCAAAAAGAATAGCAGCGCCATCTACATTAGATCACGTGAAGCTTCCCTGCAAGTTTTGTCAAAATGTCAACCATGAGCTAACCAATTGCAGAGACTTTAAGTTGCTCCAAGTTGACGATAGATGGCAGTGGATTATTGAAAATAAATGTTGTAGAAAATGTTTAAAGAAAGGTTCGCATTTATACAAAACGTGTAAAGCTAATTGCGAGGTACCTACCTGCAACCGTAAATTTAGTCACCATACCCTGCTTCATTCGCCGATGCCGTCGGAGCAGACCAACCATGTTTCCCTGACCGCAGACACTGACTCTGTTTCCGTGCACTCCAATGCGAACAGTGTCGCACCCGACCTGAGCTCTGACGAGGTGGTTGCTCTTACCACTTCGCAGCAGCCCATTGGACTTCCTCGTCCGTTGCTAAAAGTGATCCCGGTAACAGTTAGTGGCCCACTCGGTTCAGTAAATATTTACGCTCTTCTGGACGATGGCTCAACAGCGACTATAATTGATTCGTCAGTGGCTAAAGAGATTGGTGCAGTGGGACCTAAAGGTCACATTAGAGTTAATTGCATAGGAGGGCTTTTTAAAAATTCGGACGTTTCATTTGTAAACTTGAATATTAAAGGTAAACATAGCGAGAAATCTTTCGAAATTTCTAATGTTCGCGCTATGTCTAAGTTAGACATAACTAACTGTCAGTCTGTTACCTCGGGTGATATCTCTCAGTACAGTTACTTATCGGATTTAGTTGAAGAGTTGTGTTATGATCAAGCGAAACCCTTGTTGATCATCGGGGTTGACAACTGGCATCTGATTGTTCCCCTTGCCGTCCGCCATGGTTCAAAGTCACAGCCAGTTGCCACCTGCACTCCATTAGGTTGGGTTCTGTATGGGTTCTCTTCTAGTAAAACAAAGCCAGTCGATTTCGTAAACCATTGTGTTTTTAACGAAAGCGAATCCATAGAGACACTCATGAAGGAAAACTACAAGTTAGATTCTATTGGCATTGAAAAAAAAGATTACCGCACAAAAAGCGAAACTCGCGCAATAGAAATACTTGAAAGTACTACACAGCGTCTCCCCGGAGGACGCTTTGAAACTGGCCTCCTCTGGCGGGATGGTTTAACAGGAGTTCCTAACAATTATGAATTAGCCTTATCACGATTTAAAAGCCTTGAACGAAAGTTTCAAAAGGAGCCAGAGTATGCGGAAGCCTACCGTCAAAATATGCAGGCAACTATAGACAAGGGCTACGCGGAAATTTGTACTGAAACTCCTAAGGGTATAACTTGGTATTTGCCACATTTTGGAGTCTTCCACCCTCAGAAGCGTAAGTTAAGAATTGTTCACGATGCTGCGGCTAAGTTTCTGGGTATAAGTTTTAACTCTATGCTTCTGTCGGGACCCGATTTGTTACAAAACCTGGTCGCAATTTTAATGCGCTTTCGTGAGGGTTGCGTAGCGCTAAATGCGGACATTCGTGAAATGTTCCCTCAGATTAAAATACGTGAACTCGATCGTGACGCGCAGCGCTTCCTATGGCGTAGCGACCCTTCATCACCCATTCTAGTATATAGGATGTCATCAATGATTTTTGGTGCAACATCTAGTCCATGCACTGCACTTTATTTAAAAAATAAAAATGCACTAGATCATCGTCACCAGTATCCTGATGCCTCACATGCCATTGTAGATAACCATTACATGGATGATTATCTTGGAAGCTTAGACGATGTCGATGAAGCCGCTCGTCTGGCAGCCGAAATAGTCAAGGTGCATAGTTTGGCCGGTTTTGAGATGAGATCGTGGGTTTCAAACAAACCTGAAGCCTTGTCGCTACTACCACCTGAGCTATGTAACCTCACCACGCCTCAAGTAGGTTTGGGTCCATCGTCCTCTTCATCAAGCTCATCTTCATCAGACTGCGTAAAAATTTTAGGTTTGTCTTGGAACATGGTAGAAGACAATCTGTATTTTCGAACTGGTGTACCTCAGGAAGTTTCTTCGCCATTAACCAAAAGATCCACGCTTTCATTGTTGATGCGAGTGTATGATCCCCTCGGTTTTCTTTCTCCAATGGTGGTCCAAGGTCGTATTATGTTCCAAGAACTATGGAGAACAGGCGTTTTATGGGATGAGCCACTTCCTGCTAGCACTGTATCAAAATGGTTGTCCTGGCTACAACGCCTTTCGGAAGTAAACGCCTGTTCGATTCCTCGTTGGTATCAAGGATTGTCGTATCACCAGAAGCCTGATTTGGAGTTACACGTATTCGCTGATGCCAGTGAGCATGCCTACGCCTGCGTCGCCTATTGGCGTTTGAGTTTTGGCAGTGACAAGGTTCGACTCGCCTTCATCGGTGGTAAAGCTCGGCTTGCGCCTTTAAAACCTGTGTCTATGCCCAGGCTTGAACTTCAAGCAGCCCTAATAGCTGCAAGGTTTGCAAGTTTTATCATCCAAGCTCATAAGCACAAACCGCGCAAAATAACCTTTTGGTCTGATTCAATGACAGTGATTAGGTGGTTGCGCAGCGACGCCCGCACCTTTAAGCCCTATGTGGCGCATAGAGTTGGTGAAATCACAGAAATTTCCGACATTGCCAATTGGCGTTATGTTCCAACTTCCGATAATGTTGCGGATGACGCTACGCGCCCCAGCACATCCAAATTCGACACGTCCGCTCGATGGTTCACAGGACCTCCATTTCTGCTAAAGTCATCTTATCATTGGCCAAGTGAACCGTTGAGCGAGGTCCCATCATCTCAGGATAATGAGGTGAAACGTTCCTTTCTGCCTGAAATAGTGGGACAAATTAACGTCCAGCCGCATGAACTACCTTTACCGGTTGTTGCGGATCACTCAAGATTTTCAGAGTGGTTGCGTTTAGTCCGTGCAACGGCTCGCGTTCAACAATTCGTTAATATAGTTCGGTCTCGTTTGAATTTAAAAGGTCAAAATTCAAAATTAAACTTGAAGAAAGAACTTTAAATACGAAGAACTGACATTCTCTGACTACGGATCTCATTGAAGCAGCCGAGAAAAGGCTATTCCTTAAATCTCAGTTAGATAACTTTCCTAACGAATTAACTCAGGTTACCCATTTCAACAAACTCGAGACTAGAGAACCTTGAATTTCATCGGTCTTCAGACAACCTTCTCCGCCTCGTCGGGAGGATTCCACGGGCTCAAGGCGTAGATATGGAACCTAACCCTGTCATTTTAGACGGCAAACATGATATTGTGCAGCTTATGATTGCGTACCTTCACAAAAGGCCGCTCATGCGAATAACGAGACAGTGGTAAACCAACTCAGTCGAAGATTCTTTATCGTCAACCTGAGACTGTCCGTTAAGAAAGCTGCCAAATTGTGTCTCTTCTGTCGAATAAGAAAAACTCAACCGCTAACACCTTTGACCGGAGACTTTCCTGAAGCGAGACTCGCCCATCATCAGAGACAATACCAACGTTGATACCAAGACGCACCATACCTCCTCAACCAAAAGTACAGCTGAAGATAGGGGATCTCGTTCTGATTGCTGATGGCTCCCTTCCCAGAGGAACTTGGCCGCGAGGCAGAGTAACTGCTGTGTGGCCCGGGTCACAAGGAGTTATAAGATGTGTCGACGTCGCAACGAAAGGGGGAATTTTGCGCCGTCCGGTGAGGAAACTGGTGCCCCTGCCAACTGTCGCTTAATTATTGGGTGCTTTGCACCGCGGGGTGCCATGTTGGCGACAGAAAACCTCTTTTTCTACTTGTATTTTATACTTTTTTAAATATATGTTCTTTTTACGTTTTTCGAGTGTGACTTGGTCTGTCTGCTTAGAAATGTTGAATTAAACGTGCTAAAATTCATAATGGCTTTTTTTAATTATTGAGATAGAAAAGTAGCGACACTTCGGTGCTCAACAGGTGTATTGGCGTCGCTGTCATGTGTTTTTCATGTTATCTCGAACAGCAGGCTTAACATGACTGACAGGAGTCTGGTTTATCCCTCAATGCAACTCTATCCAGAAAGGGATGCACTGATAGGAAACTTCAACATGGTTAGTCATGTTAAGACTGCTGTTTATAAGTACACCTGAACTAATTTTGAATTGGATTTCTGGATCTGGATGCTTTATTATTTTATTTATTCAATTCAATTAATATATGTATAACATATAACATTTTGATAACAACCAGTACGTCCGCATAAATACTAGTGTGCTACCATTACTGCTGTTCTAATGGGTCTACCGTGCAATCCCGTTACTCACGCGGTTAGTGCGTTAGTTCCTTCCAAACCTCGCTAACCAAACAATACCCGCCTAGTGCCCGTGTGGGTAAGCGAAGAAATCTAATACCGCTTACGTTACGCTGGCTGAATCACGCGGACTCGCATTTCTAAAAGCATACAGCGGGATTTGAGTCTCTGTAATATTGATCCTATACATCCCTATACATCCCACACATCCTATACAAAAACGGACAAAAATGAGCCAAGTCTCGACATCCTTCTACGTATAGGACGTTACCGCATATATTAAATTTTCTAAAACGTTATTAAATAGGTGATGCCTTTTTAACTAAATCAACAACGTCGGGGTCAAAAGAAACATTGCCATTGCGTAGAAATAATGGTTACCTTTAAATATCGGTTCAATTAGTATATAGGTACTTCTTAATACTCATTAATAAATTGGTATGGATGCATTGCCTTGTTTACGAATAGCTCGATAATTTAGATGCTTTTACATGGGTAGGATCAGGGCCGATACGTGGGAGGGATAACACGTGGCCCGCATTTGTTTTGTTGCTCTCAGCGCGGCGGTGCTCGACGGCTTACCTTTTTCAGAGCAAAAAAAAGCATGGCGAAGGGCCTTTCCTGTCACCACTTTCTCGGAACAGTCAAATTCTCATTTGATTTTATTGTAGAATGCCTGCTTTTACGAACGCAAGTAACTCTATATTTTACTACTGTATTTCACAATTGAAACCGCATGTGCGCTATAACGGAGCGTAATAAAATATGCGATACCAGTCGATGGAATTGTAACCGCAGGTGCAAGGTGATCAGTCTAGGGCTGCCGAAGCGTGTCCGCGGTGGAACTGGAGTCTCCGAACGGGGCCAATTTCCTGGCGGGCTTGAAACTTGCAGTGCCTCTACTTCGGAACCCAATGAAAGCAGAACATCCGCGATCTCTTGCAGAGTTTCGGTCAAATAGGACGTTTATTAATCTGAATCAACTATTTATCGCTCATCATTCAACAAAAATACGTTCGCGCTGTGCCTCAATAAAATCGGCTTATACATTTTTCAACGCCCGAAGCAGAATTTCCGAGCGATGCTTTAAAATTCCAAACGTACCTCGTAAAATCAGTAACGTTCAAATGCCGGAGGGTTTCGGTATACTAAAATCTGAAAATACGGCATTTTCACCGCAAAGGCCGATATTCAATATCCCTTTTATTATATTGTATTTGTTACGAATACTTTTAGTATCCGCCGTCTGGCTGGCGCTTCTTACCTGCCAAACAATATGGTGTTCATTGTACTCTCAACCGTTTCCTGTTATTTGGAAATGGGAACAAAAAGTAGGATACAAAACAAATAGCAGTATTTACGTACAAAAGGTTGAATTCATTATAATTTCGGCGAGTAATAGTAATAGGTAATAGTAATAGGCAAAAAGACGGCCGATTTCGTAAGAGCTATGTACTAAACGCTTAGAGAGCACGAGGAGGTAGTTTAGAAAGTTCTAGTTGGATTGGAGCTCCGACACTATGGCTGGAAACGTTAAAAGGGAGTTAATAGTTATGACGCTGGCTGGCACAGAGCTTTTGTTTTTGCGCATCGTCTGGTGCTTTGTTTAGTTCACACGTGAACAGCGGCGCCGAACGGATTCAAGTGGCGCTCTTTGCTCTTTCCGCTATTGTTGAACGACCAAGCAGTTCAGTCGGGTAACGAGAGCTGCTTGGAGTTTAGTGGCAGCTGCTATCATTCTCAAATATCCAAGCATGCGACCTATTGCTTTATAAAATTGATCGTTGATTTTTCATAATCGATCTTCTTTTCTGTGTCACAACGAAGAGCTTACGTTGAATTTGAATTCGATTCATGTTAATTAACAATCATGCTACGTTGTATTCATCCAATATTATCATATAAGGATAAATAAACAAGACCAATTTCGTCTTACCATTAGCAAACGATCCCTTGCCAGATCCAATATAGGCATCAGGCGTGTATTCTGTTATCAATTTACATATGTAACGACATGGCACGTTGACAAGAGGCTTCGAGACATTTTGCGGCCTTGATAGCGTTTGGCAGCGCGGGCGGAGCCCCAGAATTCTCACATGACCTGCCCATTTTAAAACAACGTATGTCCATGTGTACTTGAGATGTGTAAAGTCTTTTTAGAATAAGGCGGTATTGTTTAGTTCGCCCCCGCAGGCGTAGGGGTCGCGTGGGCGAGCTCGAGAGCCTAGACTAACAAATTGTGCTATGTTCTATTCACTTCGATCAAGTCCCATAAGGTACAGTTAGAACGATTAACGTGCTGTTTTGGGCGTCATTACCTTTATTTTTAGAAGCTCACACTTCTGTGTGTAATTTAAGCAATTGTCTCAAAAGTGAGGATTGCGCGTATTGATTTCGTCAAATTAATACATATACTTCACTTGTTTCTCTGGCGTAAATGTTTTGCTTATACCGAGGAGCCTCGCTGCTATGATAACATTGTGCTAAGAAGCACCAATTTCGCAATTCGATAACACGTTTTCACGTTCTTCTTTCTTATGATGGCAGGATAGAAAAAAAATCATAATCTTGACTTAAGTGTGTCAACGACTTCAGTTTCACGGTTACGGTAATTGTACGTATGTCCTTAAGTTTTTTTAATGTTTTGTGGCAAACAAATGACAATTTCTCACGGCCCAAACCTTGATTGAATGACTTTTTCCTTTCTCTTTGAAAATTCTTGGATAACGGTGAAAATGTTAACGGTTTTTGTAACCTAAATAAAAAATATATATTATTGTAACAAAATCACATTGACATGATTGATATCACAGGATACATGCCTATAATATCGTATGTTGAAAATTAATCGTTCTAGAAGGCTTTCATTAAATTCTTCATTTGGGGAATGAGCGGAAGGCCCCTGCCGAACGTCCCTATTCGCTATAAAATACGGTTAATATTGCTTAGGCCAAGGTGCTCTCCGCTCATTCCCCGATTAAACTTGATACTTCGCCTTTTGAATCTATTTAAGTGTTCTTATCAAATACAGGGGTTTCTGCGCTTTGGGAGCCATGATAATTAATAGTAATTAATTTTGAAATTTTAATTCAAATTATAATTTCGCTTATGATAAATTCTGCCTGTTAATTCACCCGTATGCAGAGGCAAATACTCCCACCGAACTTTATTATAAAATATAGCTTAATCTTTGGACACACATTTATATACATATTTCTAACGTTTAACTAAAACAAAATAATCACAATGAATCTCAATTTGGACCGAAACTAATAAGGAAACTGCAGTTAAAACTAGTAGATGAACCAATCAATGAAAGTGTGACACTTTCCCCAACAGTGTTTAGAATAAAAAGCATTTACCTTTAAACGTAAATAGTCAAAAAGCATCTTTAACCTTTGTTTACCTTTGATTGAAATATTGATAACTTGAACCGAAAAACGTCGCGAATGAGTGACACAAACACCAATCTCATGTTCCTCAACCCTGATTTAGCCAATAAAGAAGGGAAATTAAAATACACGTCGACCCACGACGGCTTGTCGATACGTCGCGTATGAGGTAGGGGACACGGTGTTATGAAAGCGTATTGAAAAGGTCGGTGTTGACGCGGAACGGAATGAACCAGCCTTGCTGGTGACATATCTTTATTTACCCACGTCTTGTTGACAGTGACTGTGTACAAGTATCGGACTTGCAAACCAAGGGTTCCTACTACTTTTCCAGATTCAGAATTTTGTCCGGACGAAAATACCAACTTGATTGTTAATGGCTTTTTTCTAGAACTATTAATGCTAAGAATCCATCGTAAAGGGGTAACATATTTGACGCATTTACTATTTCGTGGAATGTATTGTAAGTTATCAATTAGCGGAATGACCGGAATTTAAATATTCTAAACAACTAAAAAAGATTGTTGAAAATGTAGAAGCGACATGGAGAAAAATTAAAGTGATGACTGCATATTCATCAGGAACTTTGACGTATTTGGTTTACGCTTCCTTGCTTGTAATAAAGGCAGTTCCCTGAGGAAATGTTGCCCTATTTCTTGGTCTTCTAACATTAATTACGTAGCTCAAACATTATCTTATGTGGGCCCCATCCATTTAACTAGTTGTTGAATTCGATTAGTTACATTGTGTTGTTTAAAAGTAAACCTTTACATTACGTAACATAGGTATTATCAGTTTTATCCAAAGTGGAATAACCAAATTAATACTCGTAGATTAGCAAATTGATATGAACAAAGTTTTTAGGGTATAGCGTAGTCCCGTCCCGTGGCGCTAAATGTATTAAATCAGCAACTACCATAATTTTTCAAGTGAACTTATTAAATTGACGTTTATAATAAAATTGACGCTATGCTATGAAAGAACATATATTGAACGCAAATCCAACACAAACGAACACAATTACATTAAAACATTGACAAACGAATGGTGCTACACAGCTCCAACAAGGGACATCACTCTGCATTGTGCTGCGCTGGTTTTCGCTGTCATCTTTTCTGGCTTTACTTAAAATCTAGGTCAACAACAAAATAGGCCATAAAGCGTATTTAAAATCAAAACCTATAATTCTGAACTCTCACGACTTTTTTATCACTCACGAAGTCCGCCACTTACAGGGATTAAGGCCGAACCAGACCGGTCGCGTACACGTCGCGTATGCGACGCGACGCGGCTCCAAGTAGCTTCGCGATGTGTACGCGACCGGCGTGATCCGGCCATTTGAAGTCGCTACAATAATGTCGCTATGCAAGAGTAGTCGGAACATGCTACTTAGAAAATTGTACAATATTGTAATGCTCATAGTACATTACTTTTTTCAACGCATGCCTAATATGCATAATATAAAATAAAAACTAACCGTATTAAAATGGAAATCAAGTGCGTCGTTTAGAATTACTTGTCACGTTTGAAAATATGTGTACTTTTCTGCAACACGTGGCCGGGGAAAATCGTATCAGTATTAATAACTAATTAAACATCAATACGATTCCCTATGGTTAATCGATAACATCCTTCCTGCGGTGGAATATTAAACTAAATAACTTAACGAGTGGGAATGTACAACAGGGGAATCCCGAAATGACTCTCCAAAGCGTGTATTCCCGCAAACGCGAGGAAAGTAAGACAGGAAAACTATTTCGTTGAAATTTTTGTGTTTTGTAATTAAACTTTAGTATCGTTGGTAAAAACGAAGACAAGGGATTGATTGTTGAACAATTGTTTTGTCATAAAGCGTGGACAAAAAAGGTAATTTGTTAATAAATAAATACCTATTTGATTGTTCGCATCTTGTTCTATTGTTCCGCCTCGCATATAGGTACGGATTCACACCATGTTGTCAACAGCCTATCCCTAATTTTGGTCCATTGTTGATGGAACAAAAGGACTGTTGCAGACATAGCGATGAACATTAAATACTAAACAACGCGTGCTCGCTCAGAAGCTAGAAAATTTTAAATAAGAAGTTTAAAAAGCTACACTACCGCCTATGCTGAGGGATGGCCCGACTTAGTGTTGCCGATACTTCATTACCATAATTTAAGAAATAAGCACTCGGTTTAAGGAAATGTATGATAATTCAAGCCGCTTCGTTGGCAGTCGCACAGCGTAAGGGTACAAAGTCATTATTAGCGATTTGTACTCTACTGCTCGAACGAGCAATTTAATCATATTTTGGGTATATTTTACACAAATTCGATTACTGAAGGTAGTCCATATAACAGATTAACATATTAATGTGGCGTTAATGCCGGCGGTTGACCCACGCGAGTGTTAGGCGGTAAATGAAGCCGTAAGCAGGTCAAATGCATTGGTCTAACGGTGCCTTTATAAATGGGTACCGTGCCGTGAATACATTACGGAATGTCGTCGCTTCATGATAAATTGTCTTTATACGGCATTACGGTCACAAAATGACTTCCACTTCCCCGTACTACCTTTATGGCGTTTTCGGTCTTGACAGCAATAGCAGGAGATGGAGCCAGGTCAAAGCAGTCCGACAGAAAAACAAATTTATTTCTACGGGACAGTTCACACCATGACGTAAAAAAATCCTTTTAGATTTACCAATCACAAGATAAAAAGACAAAAATAGATTCAATATTCCATCATTGCCATCCATTGATCGAAATTTAAATCAGAGGGTCATCGCATCGAGAGTTCTTGACCGTACGACCTTGAATGGAAGAGCTTCGTCATTTTTATGACTCGTTAGAGTAATCATGATGACTTCTAACGTTTACTGCCGAATAGTGTAATCGTCTGCACGATCTACCGCTAATTTAAAGAGATATCCAAGAGGGACACTCACACATACAATTCGACCACCACCACACAACGTTAGCCAAAATACTTAACATGTTACTTGTCGTAAGTACGCTTCGCTTACGTTCATCGTCGGCGTATCAACACTACTAAGAGACTCAAAAGCCTGTAGAAGTTTCGAGTGTGCTCTTGTCAAAGTAAGTTTGTCTCTCTTTATGTTGGGCCCATCTTGTCATTATTATTATTATCGTGTTCCCGTAAAGTGACGTTAGTTCGCAACTAGAGCATGTAAATTGAAAGTGAAATGCCGTGACACAGTAATTAGGCACATTCATCTAGTCAATATTGATTATACGGTACAAAATGATTTTATTTAACAAGCCAAATTATCATTAAGCCTCGCGGATTCACGGGGACGGAAGATTTCGATTTCTAAAACGTAATAAAATTTTGGAGTCGGATTCGGTAAACATTTTCGTTATGCTAAGAGAGAAAATATGACAATTGCTTGTATGTTTTATTTTTAATTCATACAAAGAAACTTTCAAACGAAAGACTCCCATCTTATATTCATGAGATATGCAGTTTCCCTATTAGAAACATATAGGCATTTGAAAACATTCAATTCAATATTCGTATTCAGATTAAGTTAATTCGTACCATTGACGGCAGCTCCCACTGTCTAGACGCATAATAACAGCTCCGATCGCAGATCGTGTCTTAGCCATAACTCCAGGGTCCGATGAACTGTCTCGACGCGACCCCCCAGCCCTCCCGAAGGGGGACATCCGAATTTACTCCCTTCTTTACTAGCCCGGGATCCGGGGACACTACCAAATCGAGGCAAAATAATGTCTTCAAGCATTTCCCGTTCGACTCCTTTGATACCGGTAACGTTTTTAATTGGAAAAATCTTTTGCGAACACGATCCGTTTTGAAACGGAAACCTTCATTAAAAGATAAAAGGGAAACTTCAGTACAACTAAACAATACCTGTAAAGTTTCCTAATTTCAACAACGTGAAGCCGAACTTCAATTTCCTTTGGCGCCAACGTTAATAATGTGAGGAAATTTAATACCGCGCCGTGGTTACATCCGTGGAGGAATGGTGCATTGGTTTTGGGGGAAACCATCATTTTGGACTCGGAACTTTTACTTGTGGTTAGTAAATGATACGCAGCAGTTGATTATTTCGATCTCGATATCAGACTTCCTCAGAATGTGACCGGATGTGAATTATTTTCGCAGAGCTCCGTCAAAACAGATGTCCCTTCCTACTCCGTCGCGGTGGCCCCATAAAATTGTACAAGAATAACTTTTTAAACATGTTGCAGCATAAATTACACAACAAACAATTACAACTCAAAATACTTTCACCGAGGTATTTATTTGCATAAAAGAAGGACATTTCGCTGGACGCCCGCCAGCACTTAGGGGAAATGGCGACTGGTTCCGGAACGAATGTGGGGTTTGTATTGACTACTGTACTTTTTTTTGTACTCCTGCACAGTGTTATATAAAACAACAGTCGACATATATAATATAACGCAGACTTAACACAAAAAGCAAACGAGCTTTACACGCAGTACAAAATAAACAAAAAAATAATGCTTGCTTGCAATGTTGCTATGATATGAAAGCTATTACTATTCTAGCTATGCCAGGCTTGAAGATTGTGAAAGAAACAGATAACAAACCGGGTTACCATACCTATCATCGCGGAACTTTGTACAAAAAGGTTTATCAACGAGAACCAACAGAATATGGAGAAACTTTTGCAATAGTTAATATTTTACCGACTGTTGATAAGGCTTTGTAAATGAACAAGTATATTTTAGGCAATTCCTTTTTTCATGTCCTTTTAGCATTTTTACATTAAATTTGACTCAGAAAAAACATTGAACTTTGTAAAACTACGATTAGGAGCAGTTATTTCCTCACTTATGATGTCACCGGTAATTTTAGAGCACCCGCTTTAAAGAAGAAGAGGAAAAGAAAAAAAAGATTGTTCATTTGGGAGAGCCAAAATAAAACCACAAATTTCTCGAAAAACTTGTACAACTTCAAGAATGTCACCAGTGAGATAGCAATAAACTATGCTAGCAACGTGCTATTATTAGCACAAGAGAAGTCGTCTAGTGGAGATCACATGGTGGTTGGCAAGCAACGGTATTGATTGCCGTCGGGTGTTGCGCGGCGGTCGGCCCGGCGACGGCCTTGGCCCGACCGTCTCTTGCGCCTCCCTCTGACGTCACGCCCACAGCCCACCCTAGTTGACATGCCGCACGGGTCGTCCGTGACGTCGCGTCAGCCGATGCATCAAATGGATCAATTAAAATCGGATATTGGTTAAAAGTCTCTCGTGCAAAGTGCCTGTCGGCGAGTGGTTTTAACTCGCTAAGTCAATTGAGAGTGCAAATTGTGAACTCAATGGGCGGCGAACGTGTCGTCGCTCTAACCATACGACTCTATGCAACTAGTTCAGATGCAATGAACCAAACAATTTTCAATGAACGCGGAATAGATCGTAGAGTGCATTAGTGGTTTGCATAGGCCATCGTTAGCGTGAGTGTTTATAATTGTTGTACATACACATATTGTTTAGTGCAATGCTATTAAATCTATAAGCAATAAATTCCAGCAAGTAATTCCAACGGTTACCACGCCTTTCGAACTTTTTTTCCAGAAAAAGTTTAAAAAGTGTCGCTAATGATATTTTTTTTTGTGAGATGTTTTCAGCCTCAAGGACTCTTATAGCGGCAGGCGGTTATGCAATTTGGCATTTATTAATTACAAGGCCCCTTTACGATGAGAACGTCGCATACGTGATAATTATTACCATAGACGTAGAATCTACAGCACCGTGAAGATGCATGAATGTATATTAAAACAGATCTTCCGTTAATTCGACTAAACATCGATGAGCAGTCATCCCTTAAAATCAAGTTTGATATCAAGAAGTGATACGAGGTCAGTGGGTCGCCCGAGCAGCTTTTGCGAGGGCGTGGAGTGCCATTCATCAAGAGAGAGATGCCAGCGTGCGTCTTTCAGCTCCACCTTATAATAAAGATGAACATTTGCATATTTATAACCAGTCCCAGATCCTAGGTCAATAGCCCTCGAGGTCACCTTGATCGTTATAATGGAGCTACTGTTTTTCAATTATCCATTGATGGACAGAAATAGAATTTTTATTTTTTTATGCTTCATAGGATTAATGTTTTGCAATGTACAATTGCGTATGAAAATGACTACAACAATAAGAGAACTGACTAAAACAATAAAATTGAAACGCGTATAATTTAGTAGGTACAGTCAGCGTCAAATATATATACCAGAGCGGGCAAGGTGGTCAAAAATATCTGAACACGCTCGAGCGTATTTGACGCTGACTGTACATGCATAGAATGTGACATAGCAAAATCATAAAAATCAGGTTATTTGTAGGCAACACCTTATTAAAAGCGGTCACCAGTTTATCGCCGGATTGGCCGATAACACACAGTCCTACGAAACTCGCCAGTCGCCACGCCGTCCGATAGCAAGGTCTTCCAAAGACGCAAAAGCCGCCGGTATAACTGCGAGCAATTTATTTTTTGTATTAGAACAAGTTCTCCGTGTTTGCGTAGTAATGTATATCGCACGTCATTCCGCAACGTGCATACTTTATATCAACGGATACGATTTAATATGAATGAATGAAAATATAAACACTGCGTCAGGCTTCTCGGTCCGTTCTTTGTGGCTGACTATAAGGCGCATTAAAATTCATTACAAGACTGTCGCCGAAAATGCTAATGTTCTTCGTTTTGCTACTTCCGCTGTTGTAATGTTTGAAATAAATGTTTATTTAGGTGAATATGATAGGGGTTCGCGTGTGTGCGTAAGTGAAAACAATGAAATGGCGTCCCATGAACAGGATGTGGAGCGGTGCGTCGACCGGCGGCGGCAACGAACTTCGCCTCCCCATAGGAATTGCCAGCAATTGAGCAAAAAGCTAACGACTCTTACCGAGGAACATAACGTTTGACTGAGAAGTTTCTGATTTTGCGAATATCTATACCCATTTTAACTTCAAAAGGACTTCAAAAAGAGCCTAACAAAAAATTAGATTTGGTTTCCTTCACGGATATTCTTTCTCACATCATACGCATATCAAATTTCAAGTCAATCCGACAACTGGAAATGGGCCAAAATTGACTTGCAAGATTTGGAGCAAACAAATAAATAAATATACGGAGCAAAGTGACAATCCAAATAGCTGTCCTAGGTTTATTGTCGCAGGGAGAACTTTATCAGAGATATTGTTATCAGATGTAGATGTTGAGATAAGGGTCATTGTCGCCTGACTCCTTGTTGCAGTTCTGAAGGGACCAACGCATTGTTCTCGCCGGGGGGCACTAACCCGTGCGCCGATTAGATACGGGCGGCGCCGGGACGCGGCGCGTAAACACTTCACATACAGAGATGCTGTACATATGAAGAGTTTACAGAATCTTATACCTACTTGTAATCCTTGGAACCACTTGATTATAATTGAAATCCCAAAATAACTGTTCATTGTAGAATGCAAGACAAAGAGGGATATATATAATGACGTCTGTTAGCTCTACGACCCGCTGTCTTCTGAACTGAGAAACGTCTGAACAGAGAGTTCCCCTCCCAAGAAGGTCTGAACAGCTGTTGCCCACAACTTCCTCAAATCATCGGTCGGCGAGCTTGTCTACGCATCGTTTTCAACCGTTTGACAAGCGATGTTGCTGTACTACCACATAAACTTCGGTGTTCTTTGAGCTAGCAAACAGTTACATTTAATTTCTTTACGATTTCATAACTTAATACTGAGTTTTAATTTCATGACTGGACTAATAATATGCAATTTTTTAAACACCTAATTTGTAAGTTTAAAGCCCTGATACAACACAATTACATATTATTTTGTCAAAATTTAATGTAACATATTTTTAGATTATGCCCATACTATTGCGCGCCATTCTTTTTGGCAATTTGTATTCTGCACGACTTTTTTGAACTGTATTTCATTTACCTACATTCTTGCATAAATAAATGATTATAAGTATGATAATGAAGATATACATTTCCATTCAAAATCGATGAGACAATGGAAAATCTCAAAATCCCGAATATAACCGTCCTTCCCCTTTAGCCTAAGTAGGTTACATCACGCGAAAGCGTTTCGCCACCGAACTGGCAGATATTTCCATTAGACGACACGTGATCGCGCCGCGTTCCTGGCACCAAACCAAAGTTTTTGTGTGAAAAACCTGCTTCAATCAAAACATTTCGTAACAAATATTTGGCACCTTCAAAATGTTAAACGGCGGGCGTCGGTTGAATAGTCCGAGAGTTAACGGCTTTAAAGAAATTCAGATAATTGATTTCATGCAGAGTTTCCGTAAATGAAGGTGGAGATAGGCATCCCTCATTTAGCAACCGGTGTTTGCGCTCGTGTAGCACTTTGTTCAGAGGCAAACAGAGAGCGTCTGTTGGTAGATAAGCGGGCCCATTGCGAGGGGAACGAACACCCGCCGCGTTTATGTGTTTTCTGACATAATTTTGAAACGAGGCAAGGGATTCATTCATGGCGTAGTAATTTAATGTCTATTGAGATTTTGTAATAAGCATAACGTCTGTTTATTTTTCCGACACCGTTAACCCCGGTTAGCGCAGAGCTCGGGTGAAGATGAAATGAGCACATCTTTAAAGAATGAAAAAAAAAAGTTAGCAGGAAGTATACAAAAAAACATATTAAGTACATATTGCGAGTGAGTCCGGTTAAGTTGCGTGTTGTAGCTTAGCCATTGTATCCAAAGTAATGTGCATACATATTATTTTTATAAAAGGCAATGGTGTTAAAAAGCTCATTTTAATATCCGGTGCTGCACGCCCTTATGTTTTGAGCCGCTGCTGGTTAATGATTGCATCGTGATAGGTGATTACAATATTTAATTTCAAACAATGCTTTGAATGGACGATCATAGGGCGTTGCTACAATATCTAGGACCAAAACATTGGCACTTTCCAGTCAGGCTCACATCTGATATCGTGCTCAAGGGTCACGCGATTTAACCGCGAGTATAGATTTGATGTCAGTCAAATACATTCTATGGAATTGCTTATTTTTTTACGATTATACTAGATGACAAGCACAAAAAATATCCTTCATTGGTAAGTGCGGTTGTTTTATATAGAGATAGTTATATGTATACATATAAAGATACACGAACGACAGAGCAAATCGCGGAAGCTTCCAAACCGTAGGTATAATGATCACATGTAAAATTGCTGCTGGTTGTAATAGTTATTTCTGTAACAAGAGTGGTACGAAACAGAATGGATATTTGTCACCGTTCAAGTAAATATAAACAATATGCGAGAGATGTAAATGTAAAAGACAAGTCGGCTGGTTTTTGAGGACGCGGTGAGAATCCGGCGCTAGGCGGCGGCGGCAACCGCACCAAGGGCCCGACCGCCTTCTAGCGAGCGGCGTAAGCTTATTGAGAAAAGTTTGACAAACTACAAATGCCGAAAGAACAAGGATTAAATTTTATAACATAATAGTACATTAATTTATAATGATATTTCATTCAAAATTCCCACACCACCCCGAACAGAATTCACTTACCGCAAACCCCCCCCCCCCCCCCCTAGATTGACGGAAAACTTACGACATACCCTTCCGTAAGTAACGTAACGCTACCTTTGCTGGTGTAGTAGCAACCAGGGCTTGCTTTAACGTTAAAAATTTGGTAACGTTACCTGCTGCTCGACAAGTTAACGTTAGCAAATTATACCGTTAAAATAACGTTAACATATTTTAACGTTATTTTTACCGGTAAATTGAGATAACGTTAAAAGCAAAGTATTGGTAAAATTAACGTTATCCGTACCCACGCTCAGAGTTAGGTTTAACGTTAAAAAGTTGGTAACGTTACCTGCTGTTCGAAAGATTAACGTTAGCAAAATATATCGTTATAATAACGAAAACATATACATTTTAACGTTATTTTTAGCGGTAAATTGAAGTAACGTTAAAAGCAAAGTATTGGTAATATTTTAACGTTATTCATACCCCGCCTCCACCCCTGCGCGTTACGCTTGGCATACGTGCGAAGAATGGGTGGACAAAAACTAACAATCTTTGCATGAAGTGTTCGTGCGCGCAATTCGGCGTTCGTTGTTTTGTGTCGTACGTAATTATCTACATTGAACTCGTTAGAGGCTGCTAAATAACCACTTCTGCTATGCAGTACAGCAAAAGTGGATAAAAGTGAGTAATATATTTTGTTTCTTTCTTGTATAGATGATAAAGCAATTAACTGTAATGTTATATTAACACGTATGGGGCATCTGATGGCTATTCGTAAACTTTAGTTTCTGTATACTTTTGCGCGAGTTTATGACCAATTCTGTGTAAAAGTCGCGCCGAAGATTTAGTACAGCCCGAAGTGTCGTTGTTCGTTACTTTCTTTCGTTTCGCAAGAAAAGCTAATATCGAGGGTTGCCTGGTGAAACCCGATAAGTATGACAAACCTAGTTTCGAGAAAAACGATGTTAAAGGGATATGGCCACGAAACTTCAAAATGGATGAATAAATTAGTAGTGATATAATTTTCTTGTGGGAGATAATTTAAACCACTTTACGTTTTTTTGTTTTTTGGATATCTACTGCATTTAGTTTTCCTGACAGAATTTTTTTTTTCAATACAGTTGCGTACAAGTGCCCTTTTTTGGCTGTTTTGCGTGCGCAAAGTTCGTTTTTGCGAACTAGTGCGATTTACTTTTCTAGTTTTTTTTTGCTTATTTGTACTTGTTCCAATTCATGACTACTTACCAAAGAGTTATTATAATGTTAGTTTGTACCAAGACGTAAGAAAACTAAAAACCTATTTTTAATGTAAGAATATCAAAATATTGAGATTTGATTACTAGCCTGTTCATCGTTATTTTTGAAATAATAACAGTCCTAAAAACAGTTCTTATTAAGGTGCCTGAATGGAACGGAATAGCTTTAGTCTGTGGGAATAGCTGCCGAAACGCCTGTCAAAGTGGAGGCGTTTTCCCAACTGCAAACATGGCTTAAAGGCAACAGTTGTTTTTGTGTTTAAACAATTTAAATATTTCTATACTAAGGTAATAATAGTGAAGTGTTATTTATTATAAAATTGTTTCCTTCTTATAAAAAACTTAAAGGTTTTTATTAGTTTTAAATAACATTGAGAATTAGTAAGTTTATAACTGAGAATGGTATTATTCTTCGTCTGAATAGTGTGGCTGTTAGTCAAGACAGTAATTAAGGCAGGATAGTTAATAGCCAAGCGGTCTATTTTTCAGTGCAATTGGCTTCTCCAACCACCTTTTCAATCTACTGTGTGTGGCTGCACTTATGTGAACGCTATAGACTGAGAGATAGCAAAAAATTCACGTCATTTTCTAACGATTTAAATTACTTTAGTCGTGTTCTGGCTTGTTTCTGGACTACCATTGTGGCAGTCTGACTGCTGGGCGCCGTCGCGTTCGGGATGGGTGAGGGTTCAAAACTCATAAAAAATCATGAAAATTATGTAATTTTCTAAAGGTTGATTTTTTGATTTTCTATTAGTTAGCAACGTAAATAATCCCAAATCAGTGTTGCCAGACTATTTACTGGTTGCTAAGTCAGTGCCAGACTGGTTTAAAGTTGCTGAAACCGACATGAAATTGACGTCATTTTCTAAAAGTTGAAAAAAATATTTTTTAATACCTTATACCATCGCATTTACGTTTATGAAAACGCAAGACCAAATGGATGTTTTTAACACGTCGCCAGACCGGTACAATGGTTTGCTCTCAAAGTAATATAAGCCTTATCACTACTTAGTCAATACATTACTAATTTGTGTCTATTGATAGTTTTAATGAGTTAAACAAAGTTTTGCGGGTGGTAGGACCTTGTGCAAGGTTCGTCCGGATCGCTATCACCGTCTTGCTTGCTAATCCTGCCGCGAAGCAGCAGTGCTTGCACTGTTGTGTTCCAGCGTGGAGAGCAAGACACCCGGTGCAACTACTGACACTATAGGTATTCCATCTTAACCCTCTGGGTTGGCAACGCATCTGCAATCTTCTTGGTGTTGCGGGTGTCTATGGACGGTGGTGAACACTTTCCATCAGGTTACCCACTTGCTTGTTTGCCTTCCTATTTCATAAAATAAAAAACAACACTAATGTCCTATCACATCAGCCGGAAGACGCCCACTGCTGGGCATAGGCCTTCCCCAAGCATCTCCACGACGGTCGGTCTTGTGCTGCTCGCATCCACCGGTTTCCAGCGATCTTCACCAGGTCGTCGGTCCACCTTGTGGGAGGCCTGCCAACACTTCGTCTTCCGGTACGTGGTCTCTACTCGAAAACATTTCCGCCCCAACGGCCATCGGTTCTACGAGCCATGTGCCCCGCCCACTGCCACTTAAGGTTTGTAACTCGCAGAGCTATGTCGGTGACTGGTTCTTCTGCGGATCTCCTCATTCCTGATTCGATCTCGCAGAAAAACTCCGAGCATAGCTCTTTCCATTGCCCTTTGGGTGACCTTGAACCTTCTTATGAGGCCCACTGTAAGGGACCACACCACGTTTCAGTGCCGTATGTCATCACTGGCAACACACACTGGTTGAAGACTTTTGTCTTGAGACACTGCGGTATTTGGGACGAAAAGATATTGCGAAGCTTACCGAACGCTGCCCAGCCGAGTTGGATTCGACGATTGGCCTCTTTCTCGAAGTTGGACTTACCTAACTGGATTGTTTGTCCAAGGTATACATAATCGTCAACAACTTCGAGTGTAGAGCTTCCAACTTTCAGGGGAGTGGGTACAACATGGACATTTGACATGATTTTTGTCTTTTCCGTGTGCATTTTAAGACCCACTTGTTGAGAAGCTCTACTGAGGCCATCAAGCATTGTGCCGAAGTCTTCCAAGGTATCAGCCATGATTGCTATATCAACAGCAAATCGAAGGTGAGTGAGGTACTCCAGTCCAAATCCTTGAAGACATTTTCCAATGCAGCAGTGAACAGTTTCGGAGATATAACTTTAACTAACAACCAGGCTATGATGTGTTTGCTGGTCAATGGGCAAGTGTGTGTGATGAGTGCCTGTAGTTCTGTGAGGCGATGGATGGGCGTGTGTCCTCAATTAGATGATTTTTTTTATTTGTACTCTTATTTGTGTTTTTTTTTTCTATTCCTTTTATTGTAAAATGCTTTAAATTTCACAGTGCCCTAGTGTAAACTGTTATACTGTGTAATGAGTTGGATAATAAAATAAAAAATAAATAAATAACATCTCCTTGTCTCACTCTTCGCTGTAATTGGATAGGTTTCGAGGTCTGGTCCTGGAGACGGACTGACATGGTGGCGTTTTTGTACAAACACTTCAACATTTCGATGTACTGATAGTCAACCTGGCACCTTTGGAGAGACTGCAGCACAGCCCAAGTCTCGATCAAATCGAAGGCTTTCTCATAGTCCACAAACGCCAAGTATAATGGCTGGTTATACTCTCCCGTCTTCTGTATAACCTGCCGCAGCGTATGGATGTGGTCTATGGTACTGAAGCCTTTTCGGAAACAGGCTTGTTCGGTAGGCTGGAAGTCATCAAATCTGCGTGCGAGACGATTCGTAATGACTCTTGAAAACAGCTTATAGACATGGCTCAGAAGTGTAATGGGTCTATAATTGTTCAATAGGGTATTATTACCTTTTTTGAAGAACAGCACCACCACACCCCTGTGCCACGCTTGTGGCGCTACACCCTCGAGGATGAAGGAATTGAATAGCTTCTGAAGAGCCTTAAGTACTGGTTTCCCACCTTCTTTCAGAAGTTCCGCCGTTATTACATCATCACCCGGTGCCTTGTTGTTTTAAGCTGTTTCACAGCCATATTAATCTCGTACAGGCTGATGTCCGGGATCTCTTCGGGGTAGTGTCAAGTCAATCTAGATCTCGGGTCTTGTGCTAGATTGCTAACAGGTGACCGTGTTGTCGTGTACAACTGTCCATCGAACCTTTCAGTCTCCTCCAAAAGCTCGGGCTTCGACGTTACCATTCTGCCGTCATCAGTTTTCAGTCTCGTCAGCAGGCTTTGCCCAATAGACAAATCTCGTGCGAACACCTTAGAGCCTTTGTTTTGCTCAATAGCCTCTTCAATGCGATTTGCATTGAAGTGGCGTATGTCACGTGTTAGTGACTTTGAGATCTGCCTATTGAGCCGCCGGTACTGAAGAGCATCTTCCGGAGATTGGAGAATCATGACACGTCTTTCCTTCATGAGCTTGAGGGTGAAGTCAGAGATCTTTTTGGTTCTTTTTGAACGGCGGGTTTGGAAAAACTTAGACCCGACTGTTTGGAGAGTTTCTACGACTAATGTCTTATAAAATATGTAAATTCTATTGAAGTGTGCTAAAACGAATGTATAAATATTTTTAGGGATTTTGAGAACCTCAAAACTATTCGATCTTTTATTTCTTGATTTAATGAAAAGTGAAAATTTACTTTATATGGGTAGAATCAATTAAAATTTACGTCCTATGGGTATTTTAGCTGCACATTTATGTATTAATTTTTTCCTAGGGGCCTTTTGCTGTCGCTGTGGCGCTTTAAAAGAATTCGTTATGCTGGGAAATTTTGCTGCAAATGGGTTGCCTAAATAAATTTGCACTTTTCATCGAATCATGAAATAGATCAAATAGTTTTGAGCTTCTCAAATTCCTAAAAATATTTATACATTCGTTTTAGCACACCTATTTAGAATTTACATACTTAATAGGACATTAGTGTTGTTTTTTTATTCTATGAAATAGGAAGGCAAACAAGCAAGTGGGTCACCTGATGGAAAGTGTTCACCACCGCCTATAGACACCCGCAACACCAAGAAGATTGCAGATGCGTTGCCAACCCAGAGGGTTAAGATGGAATACCTATTGTGCCAGTAGTTGCACCGGCTGCCTTGCTCTCCACGCCAGAACACAACAGTGCAAGCACTGCTGCTTCGCGGCAGGATTAGCAAGCAAGACGGTAGTAGCGATCCGGACGAATCTTGCACAAGGTCCTACCACCCGCAAAACTTTGTTTAACTCATTAAAACTATCAATAGACACAAATTAGTAATGTATTGACTAAGTAGTGATAAGGCTTATATTACTTTGAGAGCAAACCATTGTACCAGTCTGGCGACGTGTTAACAACATCTATTTGGTCTGGCGTTTTCATAAGCGTAAATGCGATGGTATAAGGTATTAAAAATGTTTTTTTTTTCAACTTTTAGAAAATGACGTCAATTTCATGTCCGTTTCAGCAACTTTAAACCAGTCTGGAACTGACTTAGCAACCAGTAAATAGTCTGGCAACACTGATTTGGGATAGTTTACATTGCTAATAGAAAATCAAAAAATCAACCTTTAGAAAATCACATAATTTTCATGATTTTTTATGAGTTTTGAACCTCCACCCCACCCAAACGTAACGGCGCCCAGCAGCCAGACTGCCACAATGGAAGTCCAGAAACACGCCAGAACACGACTGGAATAATTTAAATCATTAGAAAATGACGTGAATTTTTTGCTGTTATCACTCACTCTACTAGAGCAGTGCAGTGAGCAGGACAGTGCTGCTCGCCGTTTGTACTAGTTCATAATCATCATCGTCATATCAGCTGGAAGACGCCCACTGCTGGGCATAAGCCTTTCCCAAGAATCTCCACGACGGTCGATATTGTGCTGCTCGCTTCCATCGGTTTCCAGCAATCTTCACCAGATCATCGGTCCACCTTGTGGGAGTCTTACCAACACTTTGTCTTCCGGTACGTGGTCTCCACTCCAATCGGTTTGACTATGTGCCCCGCCCACTGCCATATAAGTTTTACAATTCGTAGAGCTATGTCGGTGACTTTGGTTTTCGTCATTCAGTTCAAAATATCTGACCACCGTATTTCTTTTTCTTCGGCCCATTATACCTTCTTAATTTCGTTCATCAATCTGAGTCGCGTCTAAAAATAAATCATTATAGGTACCTACATAATTTATTTTATTACAACACAGAAAATAGAAAAACACAACATTACAATAATAACAAATCTTACTCTTACCTGAATTTTACTTATAAACACTAGATTTTTAAGAGCATAATAAACACGCACTGTAACCGGCACCGCCGCATGACATGACTGGCTGGCTCACGTCCTGCGTTGCGTGTGGCTGGCGAATCGAAATGGCAACAGCGCAATACGCAAGCGGAAAACGGGGCGGGGGGGTCGATCAACCGACAACGGCGACAACAAAATGTAGATACAGAAAAGGCAAAAAAATAAAATGTACCAATTAAAATGGACAAAGTGACTTTATTCAGAGGAGGCTACCGTTAAAATTAACGATAATATTAACGTTAGTAAGTTAACGTTATAATACTGTTAATATACCAAATAACATTAAAATTTATACCGTTACCAAAGTATTTTTATGAAATTACCGTTAAGTAACGTTACTTATTTATGTTATCTGGTAACGTTAAAAAGGCCTGGGCTACCGTTAAAATTAACGTTAGTAAGTTAACGGTATAATAATGGTAATGTACCAAATAACGTTAAAATTTATACCGTTACCAAAGTATTTTTATGAAATTAACGTTAAGTAACGTTATTTATTATGTTATCTGGTAACGTTAACAAGCCCTGGTAGCAACCACGCGAATGTTGTATGGCGCAGCCGCCCTAGGGTATGGTATGGTGCTTTCTTCAATACAACTAAATTATACTACTTTTGAAAAGTTCTGTTTTTTACGGTGTTTAAATATATATTTTCTTTGAGTAAAAGGGGAAAACGTTTCACTCCTTAGAATAATATATCTAAGCGCGTTTGCGAAATTATGAGAATCTTCAAGGCTGGCACGATTCGCTTTGTCGATATATCACTTCTCAGTTCGTCTCCAAAAGACACCCTTCCCGAGCGGGTAGCACAGTTACCATTACCTAGCTTCGTCGCTCATAATTATGTACTACTTGGTTAATATAAGTAGAGAAGGGGCGCACTGGGCACACATAGCGCCACAGGGACTCGCGGCTGACGAAATATCCAATGCGGACTTAACTAACGTTACCTGAAACATATCAGTGTCGGGATCCTCTGTGTACTCGACGATGACAGCCTGACTGCGGCTGAGCGTGTAGGATATAGAGTGCTGGCTGGCGTCGAGTATGGCCTTGCTGCTGTGTGGTGTCTTCACTACGTAGTGCTTGGAGCGGCGGACGCCGTTGGCCTGCGGTCGCCGGTAGAGCACGAACTTGCTCCGGCGGCGGCCGCGCTCGCCCGCCGGTAGGTAACCATTGTATCTGTTGACATTGTTGAGCATGTTAGATGGGCAATTGATATGCAGAAGCGATGGATTTGTCTTAATTGTTTAAGTCGATAGTGGGTATTATAGGTATAGATGATAGTATTAAATTAAAAGTGCTGAGTTAACGAGGCCGACTTATATGACTACAGTAGTGACGTGACACCAGTCATAAACAGTTGTTGTCGGTCACTGACCTTTGCCATTCTTATTTAGGTGGATAAGTGCTAAATCAAGCTTAATAAAACTGACTTTTCTAGATGACTAGAGATTCCCTAACATGATCACACAGCAAAATTCAGTCACTGTACCCACACGGAATATTTTGTAAATCTTTAGTTGTCAAAATACAACATAAAGAACTTTTTTCGCATTAACGTCCCGGGGGCCTGGTCTTCGTATTATCGTTAGTGAAATCCTAAAATCAAATGTGCCGTTTGATTTGATATTTGGTACTATTAGGAAATTAGATACATATCTGGTAAACCACTCTATACTAAAAGAATATCAACAAACAAAGATTATTTACTATATGTCAATGCCACTTCAATGCTCTTATTGATCACAATACGATTGTTAAAAGTACCTACCTACCTACGCTTCTAAAGGCGACGACATTTCAAATGTAGAGCGCAATGAAAGTATAACGACCGATTACAGTAAAATAAAGACAGATTCCAATAAAATAGATACGCAACAAACAGCTGCGAGTTTTTTAGGTACAAATTTTTAGATTAAAAACAGACTTTATGCATAGTGCTTCTGGTGTGTCAAGTACGGCGGTAACTGCTTACAATCGGGCGTGCTGTATGCCTGTTGTCACCGTCTTAGTATAAAAAAGCCAACGCGCGTGTGATACTTCTCATGTGACAAATATTCGTAGGAGTCGAGACTTGCATACCATCAAGCGTGCCCGTTACCATCATCGTGGTATACAATCAGTAATAACTTTTTACTCGACTGCGCGACGCAAAGGAGGGCAATTACTAAGTATGTATATTTTATTAATAATATAATCAGTGATGTTCAGAACCTAATACAAAAGAATTCAGAATCCCTAGCCCCTTTCTCATTTTAAGTTAGTTAAAAATTTAAGATGTAGTGCGTATGATCTATTTTCAATAGCTTTTTTTAACGTTGGGCTCCCTTTTCTATTCAATGGTATATGGTAAGTTCCAACTTTTAATGCTTATAACATACGCGTCTAATTCAGAATCTCCTCCGTTTTGAAGTGAGTTAATAATAAGTACATATTCAGGTTATCTTGGCATCTGATGAAGGATGATTTGATTTGACTTTGTAATCAATACATCAATCTCTATGGGAAAGGTTAAACTTCCGTGAGAGACAACTGCAATCTGAACAATCAGCCTATACTGGTACTTTCGCACGAATCACACTACACTTCAGCATCGCTGACACTGTTATATGCATGTCATATTCACAATCTATATCGTATTTTTTTGTATTTTCCTTTGTTTATCGAATGATATTCTTTTCAATAAACTAATCTCGTATCTGGGTATTTCCTGCACGTAAATGTTCTGATTTGGCCAAGGTTTCACCTACGTGTTGTCGTAAACAACACGTGAATCAAGTTCTAATTGAATCTGCTCCATTTGACTAACGACCGTAATTTTCAACTCTATGCCTAAGTATACCTTTGGCCTTGGTTAACTGCACTTACCAATACTTTTCTCAAATTTCTTTACGAAAGAGACATAAAAATTAACAATGACTCATTATTGTATAATCCGCAACTCGGAAGGACATTCCCGCGAACTCAGTGCAGCATCAGCAATTTTAAGAACTCATTGTAACATTATGTATATGTATGTAACAAACAATAACAGCTGGTTGGATAATTCACAGAACTACTTGCGCATTTTTCATTGTTTCAAAGAGCGACAAGAAGTTGGCTGTTGATGATGATGACTCGCCGGGCGCATGGGAAGTCGCGCAAGTGCAACCTTTGTTACTGTCTAGAGTCACATCATAAAGACATAACGATGAAGTACTTAAAACACTAGCAGTTACATAATATTGTAATAATAGTAAGTATACAGATAATCATAATGCAAGTAACCATCACCAGACAAGATTCAGCGTCAGCTATCTACGCATTGACATAGACAGAATGCAATGAAGAGGGACAATTGCAAGTGGTTTTTCCGATTAGACGTAAACGGCGCTGTACCTGCTGCGCAGATGGTAATTTCTCGTTTAGAAAAGAAAAACCATAAGTAAGTACATGCAAAACATGTCCACCAGAGCAAACAGATCTTTAATATCTCAAGAGTTCTGTTACGCCTCGTAATAAACTACTCGTATATCGCTTCTCCCACTATACAAATATTTGACTATTGGCTGCGCAAAGAATCAATAGAACTTAAGAAGCTTGTACGAGGCTAGACGGAGATAACAGCTAATAATGCGCCCGGCCGAAGCAGCGAGTTACGAATGGCCAATAAAGCAGATAAATTGGGTGAAAGTAACGTTATTCCAGAAACAAGTAGGTATTGTGCTGTCCGATGCATGGAAACAATAAAATATTCTGTTTGCGGACGAGCAGCAAACAATGCTTTCCTAAGTAGGTCGTGAAATTAGTGGTAATCTGCTACGATGAACGTAAACTGTATTGTTCATCAACGAAGATAACTCGCTTTTGTATGAATGTAGTCTATATTAATGTAGCCATCAATTGCAGTATCGATTTATTGATTGATAACTGTTAAAAAGTCATTACTTTAACGAATGTAGAGCCATCTGTGATATCAATTTTATTCCATTACGATCGACAGCTATTGGTGGTGCAACAAATGCAAGTGTTGTTCTTTTGTTCTTCACTTACGTTCGAATTCAGAAAAAGACGAACAGGGTAAATGCTTGGTAAACGTTGCTATGGTTGAGAACAAAGTATTACAAGTGTCTACTTATCAATAAGCTAGAGCGATTCCAAGCGCACCCCCAGTTAGCACGTTCCTAGCTTAATTGGATTACTCCATGGCGCGGTTCATCGGTTCGTGTTACGTAATCCTTACCACGTTACGTTGTAAAAAGGCTTCTTATTTTCTTTTTAAGCTATATTCGAAATGCTTCATTAGTCATTATTTAACGGACTAGACGCAATACTGAAAGTTAGCTGTCGCAAGTTGGTAAATTGATAGGTACATCAACAGAAAAAAAGCACTTGTAGAACAAAGTTTGCCCCAGCCTCCAGCAAGTCAAAACACGTCGCAAATTCTTTCCGTACTTACCATTTTCCGTAACCACTCAACGGCTAAATTGGAAGAAAGTAATAAAGTTAATAATTCCGGCGGCGTGGCAAAGCAATTTCACGCTTTTGTCATTGCATCGACCCCTGAACCGGAAGGAGCGCTTTCCAACTATTTGCTGATAAAGTTACCATAAAGTCCAGTTTGCTGTCGAGTCTCAATATTTCCAAACTGAACAGGGTAAATAAAAATTTTAAGAAGATTTTTTGTATAATATTATACAACGTTGATATCATTTTATTGAACTCTACAAATTTGGGATGATAGTTACTCAGATAAACGAGATAATGAGCTAGGATGATGAAGTTTGTAAGGACAAGTCACCTTTGGGTTACTCGACTAGCATAAAGTGCAGAACAGACAAGAATAGCGTCCTCTTGTACCAGAGAGGCTAAAAATTAACCACTTGAAAGAATACTATTGTGGTGCTGAACAATTATAGTAAGGAAATATAACTTGGTGATTTTAAAAAATAGACAATTTTAAAGACAAGAGAGATCGAAAACATAAAAAAACTATGAAAGGTCAATAGATGGCTAATTGTGATTATAGTAAGCACGCGTTATTAATGTGTGTCCCATAAGGCCATAGGTAAAATGAGTTCTCACGTCCTTTAGCATATTGTAGTTGTAGGTAATGACGACTCTACAAGGGCGTAGTTAATTTTAAGGATGTGTAATCGTGAACAGTATCACCGACACAAAGACTTCTCAAATAAAGACATTTGCAGCTACTTTGTCTGAGAATCACGGTCAACCCCTGACGCATCCCTAATATTTTGTTGTTACGGCTATGGTAACCATTTTCGCATTTATTAAAAATGTGAAGTGATTTCGCCGTGAGATTAGAGCGTTGGTGGAATAGTGGTTAGGAGAGTGGACTCGTGACTGCAAGGCATCAAGTTCGATCCCAGCGGTCAATACCTACCTAAGGACTGTAGTAACCAACGTTCTTACGGAGAGGAAAACCTCGTGATGAAACCTGGACATTTACAGGTTGCTTTAAGATTTGAGATTACGGCGTCAGATAGTTCTCACTCCAACCAGACATGCGAAATCTGAGATCATATGTTCAAAAGCGTAAGTTAAGAAGCACAAAAAGAAATGCTAAGACGTGCTAGGTCAGAGGTTGAGGATTATGATGATGATAAGACTGATATCGCTGTCACCTCGACAAAAGGCCCCGTCTAAGCTAGTCTTCAGATTACTTTGCTATTCGCTGTACCCTTCCAGCCTTCACTAGCTCCACATAGAGTTATTTTGGATGCAGGCGTCTGCATTCGCTTCCGTGCTATCATTCGTAATAGTGCACCGGCCGTCGGCGTCTGCGCCGAAACAATGCGTCGAATCACTTTCGTAACGGCCGGTTATAAAACAGATTTAACGACTTTAATATAACCTAGCAACGTTATAAACCGCCTGAGGTGTACCAAATTGAAATTGAAAAACTACACGTGTTGAATTGAACACGTGTATCCTCACTTTACGTAAAGTAGTGTTGCAATTGCTTTACCAAAGCAACTGAAGCATTAAAAATTGTCAGATGGCAATTGGTAAAGTACCAAGTCTCGAATTAAATCAACCAACCACAACATCGGTTTGGTTTAATCGCTTGTTAAGATTTCCTTTTGGACCGAGCGCAGATAAATCTTAAGTGGTTACAATAAACGATTGGTTAACCTTAATTTGTCGAGAAAGTGGGTACGGAACAAAAGTGAGTGGGTACCCAGTGAAGTTCGAGTTGACATTATAGTTAGGAAGCGGAGCAAATCGTCTGAACGTGACTGGAGACGAAGAGTGAAGACCGACAGACGGCGCAGTCGTGACCTCGAGACAGCGCAACCCACTATACGAGCGGGGAAACTTTATTGTGGCCGGCGTTGCTCCGCCACACATTTTATTCAACAAGTTAATCTAACCGTATTAAAAAAAGCATTTTACTAATGCATTGTTTAATATGATAAAATATCTACAGCTGGAGGGAAATCGCTCCGCAACTATTCAACTTTGCATTTCAAAACAAAGGAAAGCAATTTAGAGAACGCCATGCATTAGCTATGCATAATATATGCACATTGCCCGATAAGCGTTGTGGCCATAAAGATTAACAAAACAAGGACGTTGATGACATACTGTCTACGGATAAAGAAACACTGGGAAGTCAAAGGCCTTTCTGTTGAACACCTACAAGATAATCTTTATGTATTTGACTATTTACATTTTTTGTTTACATCAAACAAGTGTGTGTGCCAAGTACCAACATACGAATACAAAGTCTAAATTCTTAATTAAAAACCAGGCCAAGTGTGTGTCCGAAACGATAAGGTCAGAGTTCCGTAGAAATTGTAGAATACCGGTTCTCAACCTTAAAGACGTCGAGGCAGGTGAAGGAGGAGGAGAAGGCAGTACACAAAAGTATCTGACTAACCTACCCAAAATAATGATGACCAGAAGTGAAGCAGAGCATTTTAACTTTAAAACAAACGACCGCACAAAGAAATAATTCCGTGAATCGTGTAGGTATGATAACAAAACAAGAATTTAACATCAAACACTTGTTATTGGTCTCATCACGTATTAGTTGGTATGCACACTTACAATGAAACGGCGCAGATAAAAACAATAAATCCGCCAAGAATATTAAGTTACGTTATAGAATTTAAGATATTAGTCACGCTAAAATTTGTAGCCCTAACAAGCCTAACATGACCGAGCCGGGTCTAACTTATACCCTCCTGCGTAGCGTCAACTAGCGTCATACTTACATACTTAAGAAAGTGACGCACATAGAGATAAAGTAAACTTGGCCGGTCATGTTATTAGAACACGTTTGAATTTAAACACCCTTTGAAATTTACATAGAATACCTGACATATTTAAAAAAATGCGGAGTGCATTGCTGCCTGCCATTAGATACAAAAAGCAAATTAAATTAAAAACTATACCAAGATCCAACCATAAAATAATCGTACTGTTCTAAGTGACAATTCTGCTCAAAGTATCTAAGTTTCTAGATGTAACGGGACTTTGACCTAAGAAAGATGGCGGCGCTGCGAAATATCGGTCACCATCACCAATAGTTGACGTAGCAAGAGCTGCTTCGTCATATAGCCCAAGACAATCATCTTTCCAAGCATTGGAAAAATTACCACATTTAAGTTTTGCTTTGTATGCACCAGAATTAACTCTAGACTTGCCGTTGGCAATTACGTGACCTTCACACAGATAATGTTTGCCAAGGGCAAAATTCAAATGGCGGTCGATATTCAATAGTTCGTGGAACATACTAGCCACTGCCATCTTATGCACGCAACAGTTATTCACTACGCATACGTTATAGGCACGAGTATAATACTTTGATTGCACTTGGGAAAATAAACGCAACACCATTTCTAATCCGGATTTAATGTCAGGTCACCCCAAGTAAGCCCACTTGGTATGAAGTTATGAACACTGATAGATCAAAAATAGTAATAATAATAAATAAATAACCGCGACGAGGATTTGTTCATCTATCTATACTATACTAGACTGCCGCTAGAAGGGGGGTTATGTTTTTCTCAATCGTATATAGGTAGTACATTAGCAAAGGGATTAGACATAAAACACACCTAGGTATATTTGTCCAGAACCTAATGGTCGAGTCACACCGGAAACGTATGCAGCTCGCTTTGTAGAGCTGCGTAACGTTCGCTCTACGAAGCTAGCTGGAGCCGTGTTGCATGCGCAACGTGTACGCGACCGGTGTGGCCCGGCCTTTAAAGGAGTAAGGATTAGAAACCAAATCAACTGACGGCAAGTTAAATCGTCTTTCAGTATTTTCTTGCAGTTACCTACCGCCTGCAATCATGTTACAGCTTTGGAAAATAAATCATTAATTATTATTATTATCCTACATCACACCGACGATAAAAAGCTGACCGGCTACAAAAACTTTTATACCGAGGGATGGAAAGTAGACATATATTTACTTTATTACGCTTTCACTTCATAATCGGCATCATACAAGCGAGTTAGCTTATCGCTAGGAAATATCGACTAGAAATATCCACTAGCCAGCACACACTTCTTATCCAAGCAATAATAAGTAAGATCACTATAGATACGATTTAAAGGTCTACATTTTTTTTCTATAGGGTACAGTGGCGACACGTCGTAACATTCAAAGCTGGCCGTAAAAGTCTGTCAGTGCGATTGAACAATACTTTCATTAAATAATTTCATGGAAAAAAAAACATTTTTAATACAAGCTATTTCAGAACCTCACACACATACCAAATTTTAAGCGAATGAAGTTTAAATAGTATTTTCTTATGTTTTCGCGACTTGTAGACATTGAAATAAAACAAACGGGCTCGAAACGTCGGGAATTAGATTCGTTACAATACACGCGATATTAACCGTTTAAATTGTTTTATTAGAATGAATGTTAAAATAAAACTATAAATGTGCTACTCCGCGAAAAGCTTGACAACCACAAGTTTTCGCGGATGGCAAGGCAATTTGTTACAATAAGTCAAAACTATATAACACGACTCAATGATACCCACGACGAGCAAACACGGAGTGTCTTGGACTATGTATGTTAGTGTAGACGGAAATTATGCTTTTACAAAAACCATGAAACGGTTAAAACATAATATATTTCAATACATCGTAATTGTTACTCAATATGGGCTTCACACGCAAGCGCACCGAGCCCGCTATTGTTACGTGTGCAACACGAACGTCTCCGATGATCGGAGGCGACGTCATTCGAATGCCGCATGCGGCATGCGGCATGCCGGACTGTGTCATAGGGCCTAAGTGCTTGGAGCGGGTGCACGCCTATCAAACAATAGTATGAGCACCGCGAATTAGCGAAGGCCTTTAAGGCGGAACCACACCGGTCGCGTAGGTACACGTTGTACAACGCTCGCGTAACGCAGCTCTACGAGGCTACTTGGAGCCGTGCCGCATACGCGACGTGTACGCCACCGGTGTGGCCTGGTCCTTACATATTACGTGGCCTACCAACGTTACATTCGGCCGCCCTCTAACCCGACCTATACAGGCAGGTCGGAGGAGACTGGATGCGTATACTTAGCAGAGGGCAGGGCTTTGTGGCAAATCTTGAGCGAGGCCTTCGTCTAGCAGTGGACTGCTGAGGGCTGAGATGACGATGATGACGTTACACAATATTAGGCCAGATCCGCCGAACACACAATGTTGTACTGTGCATCATGCTCGCTAATCCAGCCGCCGAGGTGGTTTTCCGGCGAGGAGAACAAGACAGCCGGTGTAATTACTGGCACAAGAGGTATTACATCTTAGCCCTTTGGGTTGGCAACGCTTCTGCAATCTCCACGGTGTTGCGGGTGTCTATAGGCGGTAATGTACACTTACCATCAGGTGACCCACTTGCTTGTTTTCCTTCCTAATTCATTAAAAAAAACAGAACTTATTGACCGGCTAGGTATAACCAGAATAACTTGACCTTTTAGCCGTCTAGAGTTCATACAGAGATAGACGTTGCTCGATTCCTCTTAAAATAGAGCACGTTATATTGAGACAAAAGACATCGTCGTAAAACTAAGAGATGCCCAGCATCTTACCCTCCATTAAACCAACAATCAGGACCCAAACGATCCATAACGGAAATAGTTTTATGTTTGTGGATTAGTTACTTACGCATAAATAATGGCATGAAGTAGTAGCTTGCTACTGCGTTTCGTACGGTAAATGGCCGGCAATGGATCAGCAATTATCTTGAGTCTCTGGTTCCCATGGGCGGCGGTGTTTACTTCCAGTGACCGCATGCTTATTTACCACCCTTTACTATAAAACAAAAGTTACCCGAGTATGACGAGTTCTCCATATTTGACAAGAGGCTTGGGTTTCTGTTCAGAACCGCTCTCGCCAGCTTCTTCTAAAATAGGTGAGTCCGCACTGTCCGCAGCACTGAAACAATAGAAAAACGTATCATTTCACGGTTCATAGGTATAATATGCCACCCACTGAATCTTTCACTACATCCGCTAAAAGAGGACTTAACGAATACAACAGAATGCGCGTCGGGTTACAGTATAACAATTATACCTAATTGTAAGATTAGAACGAGAACTGGCCCGAGACAGCTGTGGGTCAAGATTAGTGATGTAAATTACAAGCGAGCGCCAGAACCGGTCGCGGCCGATGCACCACACTGACACTTACGCAAGCCTCATAAACCGAAACAAATAGATAATAAAAAGATTCAATAACGAAGTAACGTTCTAATATCAGCCCTCAGTTATTGCACCATAAAACACCGCGTCTGTCAGGTCCATGAAAGCCTTTGAAGTCATTTGCGCCTAGGATGAAAAGTAGGTTAGGTAAACATTCAGCAACTAGCGAATTTCTTCGTTCCCATAATCTGTCAGCGGTTCTTAAATGCTCTAATACTTTGAGTGGTTTATCGATCGCGCGGACGATAAGTTATCGGTTCTACTTTGTCTGTGTGCAATCTGACGGCGAAGTAAAATGGGCCACTCTATCTCTTACTACGCCTACTCGGCGCTTTGTAGCGCGGCGGTTGGCACGAATAGTCAACTCTCGCTTTTGTTGTTGGATGAAGCAGGTTAAATTTAGGCTTGTTTCACTATTATTTCTTAAGATGAGAACCAAAATATGAGTAAATTATAGTTCGCTCTGGTAGTGTGGATGTGGTAAAATAAAAGAAAGTAAAAATTGGTTCCAGGGATGTGGGACGGGATAGCTGCGCTAGCCGCATCTCGTGCGGCTATTGCCGGCTATGATTACGGGCATGAGGTCAAAGCCCCGAGCATCTCCGCCCTCTCATCGTCCCTGCCGAAAGAAGGGACACCGCGCTTTAATCCACTATTTCTTATTAACGAAAGCTTTTTCTGGTCTCGAATACATGTATTTGTGTTGTTGTTATAAGTGACGTCCCACACGTATTTGTTGAACAGAATAAACTCTCAGCATTTCTTACAGATTTTCCTATTGACTGTTCGTAAATAAAGTGATTTAGCGCAATTAAGATCTGTATCATTTGCATGTCTACATATTTTCCTATCTACCTATCTTTCCGCCTGTCTCCAATTCAATAATTCATTAAGGCTTTTTTTATTACAATTAGAGGAAAATTAATGACAGTAAAGTTCTCCGACTGATTACTACGCGTTACTACGTGTGAATCAGCGTGGCTAGTCATTGGAGCGGGGTTTTCGCTGGTTACATATTCGTCAAGCGGAGCACGTGGCGACAAAAGGCTACACATTGCATCCGGCGAAGGTGGGAGTGGTGGGAAGAACGGAAGTGTTCGAAGAACCGCCTACATGATCTGAATTCCATGATACAAAATGATATTTGGGAAAATTTCTGCGAACAACTAAAAAAGGGCATCACTGTGAGTTGACATTGGCGCGGTATAGTCCAAGCTAAACACGATGAGGTAACGCTAGTAACAAACGGACAATCTGAACCTCTAATGCGAACAATAGTACATAAATATATGCATTTGTTATACAATATCCAGTCCCTTGTTCGCTTGTACTTTCACCATTCGCACGGTCACGATCTCGAGCCAGCTCTCATGGACTCAGCGGACACTTTCTACCTCGATTACTCGCTAGCCTTCCCCGTTGACTTCATCAGGCTGACATAAAAGCAACACTAACCCCCTTATTCATAAACGCTTAATAAACCCACTATTGTCAACACATGTTTTGTCTTTATCTGTCATTGTGACGCATGCCCTCGAAAGAAAGGAACATACAATACAATGTTGGTTAAAAAAATATTTGTATTTTACGAATAAGGGAATGTATTGGCTGCTTAGTCCAGTCCACGTAGATGTGCCCCACACACTCCTTTAAGACAAATATTTAGTGTAAGTGAAAAAGGTGTAGGACACCTCTTAGTGGATTGAACAATCTATAAGCTGCCATATTCTTTTTGTAATGTAGGTATCACCAGACCATCACTTTCCTTCAAAGCTCTGTCAATTCTTTACAATGTACACGGACGTTAGTATTGGAGGTGTTGAACGTTACCGAGTCGTTAACGGTAACAAAAGATTCTTATTACAACCATGCTATCACCGACCGGTTTTTGGCTATTCTAAATCACCTAAAATTACAACAAAAACAAGCAATTACGTTAAAACACGACAGACTCGAACAGACTAAGAGCTAATTTTCTTTTTAATGTAGGTAAAACCTGCGACGACACGGTTAAAAAGATGAAGACAACGTAGAATCGTTAAAATTAAATTAACACAGTCAAACGAAGTCAGACGCTAATGGTGCACAACCGTAGGAAATGAATATTCGAGAATTACCAGATTCTGGGAGCATTCAAACAGAGAATAGGTTGCCACTTGCCAGATGCTAATTACACAGTACGGTTCAGTTGCTGTGCAATCAAAGCACCGATGGCACGGTTGATGGTCCAGCAACCGTCATTTATTTTTTACCAAAGCCATGAAGCGGAAATTGACTTTGAATCGCGACTGGATCCGGGTACAGTCCAACGGACTTCTAACTTCTTAGAATGTTCCAATGACAAGAGGATATTTATGTTACGAACAGAATAATATTGATGTAGAAATTCCCGCTCAAAATCATCACAAGTTCCTTTTTTGCTGAGATCATTATAATGAGTAGACACACCTGCGGTGCGGTAGATTGCCTGTGGCAATGTGGTCAAGGAATTTCCGAATGCCATACTTTGATCTGATTGCTAGTCTGCTGTAATTAAACTAATACGGTGTTTGGTAATTTTTATATAATAAGAACATTTCTAAGCATGGGAGTGTTAAGTGCGTGACAAATTTTTTAATTGGAATGTTTTTAAGCGTCAGTGCGGAAGTGCCACTTCAAGTTCCTATGTACGTGTGAACAATACCATACCGTTCATGACGTTGGATTGAATAATTGTTAAAATAGTTCTATTGTAAAACATTACCAACGTATAATAAGCAATAGCGTAGTATCATGCGTCTTTGTTACGGATGCAAATCACGACACGTCGGATCGTTTCTTCCGTCGTTAAAAAAATCTAAAAATGACGCTGGTATTAACTTGAAGGACAAAATTGATTGCACTTTGGGAGTGTCCTGCGCGCTGCGGTAGCTGATGGTTAGTTGTTATTTACGAGTCTCGGGTTGAGTGACAGGCTGCCGATTTTGGAGTGCGACGTATAGCCAACGAGGCCGCGTTGTGGGGTCAGCGAACCGCAACATGTTCGCACTCACATGCGCCCGCGCCGCGTGGAGGGGTGACCTTTCAACTACCCTACCGATTTAAGAAGGCCCATTTAAACGAAGTCGTAATACAGCTTTTATTGACTTTTAAATGGACGGAATTGCAGTCGGCGCGTGCCCAAAAGTAATGCAATTGTTGGTATGAATGCATTTAAATGCATTTTGATACATAAGTATAATCAAATCGGGTCAGACATATCACAGTTTATATGAAGATTGTTTTTATTAAATACTAATGTTAAACAAGAGTACTTGCTTTCTTCTATGAAAGATTTTGTAGAATCGAGTCGATAGTCCCAAAAATTACTCCATAAACAAAAATATTTTACCTCTTTATAATATTTTATTCTTGAATTAAATTATAACCAGATTATTTACTCGGGAGGAATGTTTTAAGTACGTACTAGGTACTTTAGCAGCTGTTAAAACGGGCCAAATCAAACCTCCAACTTCCCAGAAATAATCAGGCACATTTTTACAATACAGCATCTGTCGACCAGGCACGCGTCTGCTGTTCAAATCCCCAGCGGCTCAATTTGAGAGCTTTTTACACCGGCTGTGTTCGCCATAACGTGAAACTTTGCCGTTCCTGCCTTGTAGGATATTAGAAAAGGATAGCTTGTCTGCCTTGGACAGCCTTAACGAGTGACTATAGACTACAACGCGGTCGGTTGGAATAGAATTTCTATGGGGCCCGAAACATCTGTCGTGCAGGTGCGCTCTGCAGCAGGCAGGTAGGAGTGTCAGATCGTAAATTAGATACCTATATTATTAAGTTTGGACCTTACAGCCTAATTGATTAATTATTGCAAAGAACGTAGAACCTTTGTGTTTAGTCGACTAAACTGTAAACGGGTGTCGTCAGGGAGCTAATACAACCATAACTAGTATTTCCAATTCAACAGTAGATACTTAATCATTTTGAACTGCGTAATGAAATAATTAGGTAATTATGTTGCAGCAGTTGCTTGATGACATCATTAGGTCAACATAGATCCAGTTATCTGTAGGTTTTAAGTTCACTGCCGGCAGGTCATACCGATCTTGGGATGGGCGATAAAATAATGAATTTTACTTCCGGGTCAATAAATGTTAGAGAGCTATGTAGAATTGGGTACCTATTGAAAATAATGAATTAAATTTCGTTCACATCGCAATGCAATAATTAGTTCAAGACGGAAAAAAATATAATGTATCGCATCTATTTCGAGCGCTTTTTTAGAAGATTATTTAGGCTTTATACCTAGCACAGAACTGTTATTTCCAATATCTTTTTAATGTTATGTCAGAACTTTATTGTTTTAATTCAATACGTAAAAGCAAATATGTAGCTCATTTTCCTTTCACTAAAGAAACTAACCTACCTTCATCAAACAAATTGAATTTTGAATGTCACAAACTGAATAATAAGCTTAGGGATTACATCGTTTGGTGTGCCAACGAACTTTAGCGAAAGCCGCCTACTCGCTTCGTTCCGCTCGCAAAATTTGCCAATAAAACTTCCTACCGTATTACTGCGTCCTTACACCAAGTAGCTAGGCATAAGGGCGTACGAGACAAGTCTATTTTTATTTATCATGCGTCAGACTAACGTTTCATAACGTCCATTGGCCCTCTACTTTAGTGCCAGTTAACTTGATTATGCGAATGACCCATGGCCCATTTACTGAATGGGCGCGTAAATTCTTGCAACGCAAGCGAGGGATGAACGGAACCGAAACGGACCCTACCGCCGGTATAATGGGCAAGCCCCGTCAGCAGGTATACTTTACCTACCTATTAGGTAGTGTGTTCGCGGAAGCGTGCACTCTGATCTGCACAACATTCCTTTCTTGTCATCCATCATTTTGTCGGTAAAGCTCGGAAACATTTGTGTTTGTGAGTGATGGCCTTTTAGGATAGGAGCAGAATAAATATATTCGGTATAGTATTACGGCTATAAGTAGGATAAGTTTTTTCAGATATAGTCATATTATAAGATAACCATACGTTCTAAATCTTCAAATGATTTTAACCCAACATATACAAAGAGCTTTAGATATAGACGGAGAAGGAGAAGAAGGCCCCTTAGCCAAAGCAAACTCAAAATTACCGTTTGTGTAGTAAATAGCGACATTGACAAAGGCGTTCTTCAACTGAACAACTTATACCGATACTGTGCCGATACCTACCTACCTGCACAAGACGTCTATGTATCTTCACGTTTTTCTATTATTTAACTTAATTCCGGCCCTTAGCCACTACGATTTTTTTGAACATGCGAAATAGTTTTTCAACGGCAAGGTGTACGAAAATGCGACAGTGTTATAGGAACGAGCACAAATCATGTGATGCAAGTGCAAAACATTCAAAATCTGTTCTAGGCCTGTGTGTCACAACTTAGGAACTTTCTTGTGCCAATAGTTAGCATGCGTTCCGTCCGTGCCTCGTCTTTAGAATAATTTGCTACCTAAATAAGCTACGTTAGAAACACAAGCGCTACCTACCTTTTCCCTTGCTTACCTATCGACAGTGGAACGTCAGAACAAAAAGAAAGAAGCCTATTCCGAGCGAAGGTATAAAACACATTGTGAAACGCGCCCGTCGGTCGCATAAAAGTTTAATAAGCGAGGGTTAAAATAGGGCTTCACAAAAGTCACTGTAGGTACCTACCTACTCCGTATTCCGTAAAGGTTAAGTTAAAAATAAAACTGGAGTACTCTAAAAACAGAAAGGCTTTCGAATGGCATGTACAGTCCGCAGCAGATATTATCTAACCATGACCACATGAATGAAAAACGCAAAAATATCTACTCAATCTCATACATTATTTGGATGATAATAATGGAGTTCTGTGCACTTGACATCTCATTTTTGGGCATTTCGTCCGCTTAGATAATATTTGAGCTTAAATCATACCCTTAACAGTCGGTTTCGAATATTGGTACGTAGAAGGTGCTTAGAACATCTAAATACTCTACGGCCCTCCATTCTCGCGTTCATCGAGATTCATTTGTCATCCGAGATAGGTGTTTCAAGAAATGACAGATCTTAAGTAGGTCTGAAAGTTATTTTTAACATATCTCGTATGCGACTTCATCAGTACTGACGCTGAGAACTGCAAAGGCGTTTTTGCACTATACGATACGATATCGTATCGGACAACGTGAAAGAAAACTCTCTAACGCTTCTGCACTAGTATCGTGTTTTCATAGGTATTTTGATTTTAGCATCATTACAGCTGAAATGTCTGGGGTAGAGTTGTATACGTCCCGGTACGCTGGTACCGTCCTGATTTGAAGCGTGGTGTGGTGTCCCGGCCATTAGGGAATTTTCCCCAGTTTGAAAACCATAGATTGTCGGTAGAGACCCGAGGTCCTAGCACACTAGCGTTTGTCGCGGGCATAAAGCTTATATCCCTTTTAACTAGTTAGCGTGTGCGCAAGGGATGCTTTAAATCCTCAATAAACTCTAGTGTGCACTAGTGCAGCCTGCACTGTGCAGGACTAGGTAAACAGGAATGCCTGTACGTAGTAAGGACATAGCAAAGACATGGCTAGCGCTAAAACAACGCCCGCCCAGCTAGCCTCGACTCATTGCTTTTTGAGGTCTACCTGTACTGCTTTTCCTTCAATTGTCCCGGTCGACTTCCCCATATTTATGGCAACGTAATATGAGGGCTTATAATGCCACTGCCAAGTCGAGCTAGAGCAAGCTCCTGCTTTGGGGTCGTTACAGTATATCCATTATCCAACTTACCTACATATGTATGTAACTCTGTGCATACTACGTCAAGTAATTTACAAAGTAAATAATAATTGAACTCTGCTTTCTATCAAGTGGTTTATCGGAGATGTGAGGGCCCCTTTGTTTGGATTGGACCAATTAGTAGGGAGTGGCAAGGACCTCTCAACTAGCTGTCATTGATGGCCTTCAATCATCCTTCAATAGACTGGGCTGTGGGCAGGTAGGTATATCTATCTACTTATATCACAAAAAAATTAGGATCAACACAGGATAGGTTAGGTAAAGAAAGATAAGTGATGTGTTAAGAGCCTTATTCCCACAGTACTTGTGAGCGTGTTTGTTTGTCTACTTAAGGCACTGTAGGGTTCAACCAAACTAATAAACCAATTACAAGATGAACTAAGCTGGCAAGTTGCAGGTATGTTTATAATATTTGGTGTTGTTTAGCTTTGCTAGTACACAAAGAGAAAGTTTCTGGTAAAAATTGGACATGCAACCTTTTGGCTGTGATGTCCACATTAAATTTGACAGCAAAACCTGCAAAAAAAATTTAGGACAGTTCCAAATATTTTCTCAGGTTTACTTTAATTAGTGTGTGTGTGTGAAATGAATACAGGTGTAAGTGGGTGCATGAACATACATACATCCATAAAGTCAAGATTTCCTTTTGCTATGATGCTGACATACAACTTTTGCTTCACTTACTCTTATGAGAGTAAGTGAAGCATCCATGAAGAATGTTATGACATTCCTCATGGATGCTCGCTGGTTTAGGGTACTCCATGGGTACTTAGTTAAAATTTTCAAAATCTATACAATGACCTACCACCTATCTAGGTACATAGTTATACAAACTCTGCCAGAATAACATCTCAATCAATAACTGAACACCAGTTTAATTACTCATTTTTACTGATTCCACATGGTTGTAAAACAATGTGGTCTCCTACTATCAAAAAGTTACATTAAAATTAGTCCTGTTTAGCATGCTCAAATAAATCAATAAACTAGAAGACAGACAAATCCATAAATTGCTGTTATGTATGTTCTATGACCCTTTCTGTAGTTAGGTACTAGAGGTACTACCACTAATGTGTTGACAATAATGTAACCTAGTTTTAGGCTAGTTACATTTAAATTATGAAAGTGCGCTTTTGTTGCAACTCAGACGAACATTGGGCCATTAAGAGTCCACCTTTCATAATGATAAGTAATTGATTGAAATCTAACATGACCATAGGGCTGGTGCACATCTTGGCCAACTCATTGGCGTTGCGATCCAACGTGGAAATGCAGCCAGCCTTATGGGCACTTTACCGCAAGGGACAGACTTGGGAGATATTTATACATATAATTAAGTTTTGTATTTTTTTTAGGTTAAGTTATTCATACATATAACACTCTTACAATAATAAATTATAATTTTAATATATTGAATAATGTTTGGTTATTTATTTGGATCTACCTGCGAGTTGAATACTAGAACCTAAACTAGGAGTTATAATGTTAAAATAACAAAGAGCAGGAAAATAAAATGATCTTTACAATATTTTCTTGAAAAAATCTTTATTTGTACATACTCCGTAACTTTGCAGTTTTTGAATCTGACTTTTAGTTTAGCACATACATAGTGATAAAAAATTAAAAAAATGGGAAAATCAGCTGTTTATAAAGATAATACTAGTCCCCTTGTCCAAGCAGGCGTTACAAATTCTCTCTTGCCGGGCTGAATAGCTCAGCTCATTAAAAAGGGAAAATTTATTATTGCTAAGAATTAGTCCTGTTTGTCAATTATCTATTGCGATAAAATTAAGATATTTAGAAAATGCAAGAATTACCTCTTGTGAAAAGCCCTAATGCAGCTACAAAACTTAGTTACTATAGGTAAATATTAATCAAATCAGGTCTAAATATGAAAACTAGTGATTACTAATGCTGCCCCTATTCTCTCCATCTCTTTGCAAACTCACACTCTCAACAGCCCAAAATATGTTTTTTCTTCAGTAAATTAGATTTTTTTATTTGACAAATAGCTCAAGTCAGAAAATAATGTTTATTAATAAACAAAAAAACGAATACTTACACATTATTTTGAGAAATTAGAGGCAGTAGGTAGGAGTTGAATAGGCATTTTAAAAAAACATGCTACGTCCAAGGAGTCAAGAGAAAGAATAAAGACTGTGCGTGTGGCCTAAATACGCAATTTAAAAGTAAAGTAAGGCTAACCAAAACAAAACAATCATTTAATTAATGCGCCTTTAATGTGAATAGCACTGGCAACTCGTCGTTACGTAGTTATTTTTTAATAAACGCGGTAAAAAATATACAATAACAAATCAGCCAGCCAATCCGCGGCAGCGTAGTGATCGATAAGGATAACAATGGCGACAATAACACGTCTGTCGTAAACAAAGGGTCATGTTTAACTAAATAAATCGCATCACTAGGGAATTGTAAAGGAAATACCCAAATCTGAGAGTATTTACCTAAGAACAACGTAAACAAATAACAATTGTTATACATGTTAGTCACGTATCGCTATTCAGAGAGCCACTAACGGAAAGACAACCAAGACATTAACTGTATTTTAAGTCTTGACGAAATTGAATGCTTAACATGATCGATAAATAAAGAGAAATTATCTTAAAATTTACGGGAATAGTCAAGTTATATAAACATCATACCACGTTGTATGATAACTTACCGTTTTACGACCATGATAGAATCCGTCTGCTCGTTTGTGGACCCTATGATTCGAATTACTCTCTATAAACGGCACTAATTTAATTGGATACACCATGAATTTTGAAATCACAATCAATTCAATGTATTAAAACCACACATCGCTACAAAGCGATAAAAGCACTGCTCTTCATTATTCCACCAACCTAGAACATTTGCACTTCACTCACGAAACATGAAATATAACAATTACCTGCGACGCCTAATGATTTTATCACTTCGAAAGCAAAACAAATAATCAGTAACGACACCTTTTTACGAGAAGAACGCCACAGGTTTTAGGACCAAGAACCCAACAAATCTAAACACGATCATGAACTCGCAAACTACAAACTAAAAAAAATATTTCTCGTATGATGCAGCTAGCTTCACTCGCAACTTATTTAGCACCAACGACAACGAACGATCATAGCAAACTTCACGTTTATGCGGCCTGTATGTTGCCTAACTGTAAGCCAGGAACACCAACATTAGAACACTTTTTTTTTAACTGTGAATTCTAACATTTTGGCCGCCTCAAAAACATTGCATTTTTCTCAGTAAATTTCACCTCTGTTATAACAGTACTACGCGAGCGTTTATCGCACACGAAAAAGCATCTCTTTCTCTCTCACACACTGACTGGTTAGAAAGAGATATATATATTACATGCTTAATGTTAGCAATATAGGCTAGCGTAGTTGGGCCCCGGACTATGCTCGGACTCCACGAAAAAGAATAAAAACCTATAAATATAAAGACATGATTCGGAGTTAATTGAAACGCTACATTTAAGTGAATGAAATAAATGTAAATAAATATAATCCGACAAGTAAGAGTGGAAGTTCAATGAAATCCTAGCTGCACGAACATGGAAAATATTTTGTTCAAAACTTTAGGAATTCTTCTTATACTTTAATTAAGATTTTATTATTTTGCACTTTTCATTCATCTGAGTTTTGTGAAAATAATAAGTTCTTACGTACATTAGAACTAGACAACAAACGACTGGCTTAAAATTACTCGTATTCAGACCAGCAGATCATAAAAAAAGGAAACAGCGCGGCAATCAATGCGGCAATATTCAAAGTTGTAAACAAACAGAACTATTTTATTTAGGAATATCTAAAAATACGTTTTAGGTGTGACTTCTTAAAATCCGATACTATTTAACTAATTTACAGGAGAGTATAATCACAAACTGTTAGTTTTGTGTACGCATTAAATATTTCACATTCCTGTTGTACAGTCCATAAAACATTTATCAGACGATAAAAAAAATGCTATCAGCTTGATACGTGATAGTTGTTCTAAATTAAAATAATAGATAAAAACAAAAATAAATAAAGTAGGAATACGAACGCTTATTTTTAAGTAAACATAACAAATGAAGCATTCAAACTTTGTCACTTCACTTACCCCTTCACAGATGATGATGTATGCAACGGCGGCATTTCTAACGCATGACTTCCGTATTTCTCCAAAAGCTTTTTTAAAATTATTAACTGATTCTGGGTTAATTTTCTACGTCGTCGTGCCTGCGTCTTGCACATCAGTCCCATTATTTACCTAACTGTTGTAATAAGGTTTAGTTAAACTATTAAATTAAACTATGATAGAGCACATAAATATTATTGACAAATTTTTAAATATCACTTAAAATTGACTAGAAACAGTTTAGACTAAGGCAAAGATTACGTCCAGCCGTGCTGTTTTAATACTGGCTTACTGGCAGCTCTGTCAATACGCATCAACAGCGCAGTGGTACTTAAAAACTGTTCATGTAGCGACAAGTCCGAGCACACATAGTGTTGTCCTGACAGTGTGATTCACTTTCTAATATGATTGAAATTTCGTTAGTTTTGAAATAATCAGAAATTATTGTTCACTGGATTTTTTCTATTATGTTTTAAAACTCAGAAATTTAAATAAGTATATAAATTAAAACAACGAGTAAGTATAATGTAGCTTACTAATCTAAAATTGTATTGAAACGCGTTGATTGTTTACAATTAGTTGAAATTATGTTGCAATAATTTATCAAATATTAAAGTACTTACCTAAAAAAAAAATTATCTACTTAATTAACTCTACTTGCATAAAAATGTACATCTTGAAGTACCTAAAATAAACATTTTCTGATCAGTAACCAGTTCGAAAATAAACCTATAATTTTCCTCCTTCCGGGTTACTCACCTCTTAGGCATGTTAGGCTGTTAGCACAAGTAGCCATGTCATGTCTTGCTGTCGCTGTTTGCATCCCTTTCTATTCCAACTCGACAAGCGACAAGCACAAAAGAAGCACAATGGCACAGGTTTAATTATACTTTTCTATCCTCGCGTCTTTGTCTAACTAGTGTCATAAGAAAGGGATGCACATAGATATAAACTAAACTTGGCCGGTCATGTCAGGGCGACTGACGATTTTAAAACGTTGTGCTATACAAGATCATGCTTTTTGCAGTTGACTCGCGAGGCAGCTCTCTCGCGCATCCCAGCGTCATGATTATGTTTATAAAATGGCACGTCTACAAAAAAAAAATGGCACGTCACGCTAGCCGGCCAGTTGTAATAAAACTTACCGCAGACTTCCATTTCATGACCTATTTTCAAACCATAAAGTTTAATTTTGTGGAAGCTTTGAATGTTGTTTAGTGCTACGCCAACATGTCGATGTTTTATTGACATGACAGGACAGTAATTAACAATAGTTCTATCTAAGATAGTAAATGATCACAATGACCATATGACCTAACTCAGAATATCTAGCATGCAAGTTAAGACCTGTCTGTCCGTAAGTGCGCCGATCATGACGCATCGCCTAAAGTAAATATATGGCTGCAACAGAACGCAATGTTATGAGTGGCATTTGCATAAATGATGTAAGAAATACACACGTATATATATCCGAAGACTGTACAGTAGTTGTGGTTAGTGGCGCTGACTACAAAGCTTGAGGTTCCGGGTTCGATTCCCGGGAGGGGCAAATTTTTGTATGATGAATACGAATGTTTGTACCCGAGTCGTGGGTGTTATATGTATTCAAGTATATATATATTTATCTTTGTAAGTATGTATATCCGTTGTCTAGTTCCCATAACACTAGCAGCTTTAGTTGCTTACTTTGGGACTAAGTCAATGGGTGTTGACTGTCCTAAGATATTTATTTATTTATATATCCACGTTTAGGTCCATAACTTCAAGCTAAATTCATCATCATCATCATCTCAGCCACAAGATGTCCACTGATGTACATAGGCCTCTTCCATGGATGTTCAAAGTGACCGGTTGGAAGCGACATGCAACCAGCGCCTTCTTGCCACCTGTATGAGGTCATCGGATCATCTTGTGGCTGGTCATGCTAAATTGGACCCTAAAATTAGACACGTATAATGCTGAACGACATGCTTAAATTGGCTTTTGTGAGTTACTTAACTTAAAAAGCTATTCAGCATGAGTGACATTGACAAATTCCTTTGTGACAAGTTTAATGATAGCAAAATTATTTAATTTGCTACTAGTAAGATAATGGATAAAAATATAGCTTCACGGTCAACATTTATCACGCGATCTGCGTTGCGGTGTGTTATAAACTACTCACAACAAAATAGGGCGCACTTTTTTTTTTAGATAATAGGAAGACAAACATGCAAGTGGGTCACCTGATGGTAAGTGATCACCACCGCCTATGGACACCCGCAACACCAAGGAGATTGCAGATGCGTTGCCAACGTAGAGAGCTAAGATTAGTAGCGGCGTTAGGGGGGGGGGGCGCGGTTGGGCGACCGCCCAGGGCGCCGGATATAAAGGGGCACCGCAGGCGCCTTTTTTTCATATGGGTTTGAATTGCAGTTAGGGGCGCCGTATAAATCTCGCCCAGGGCGCTGGTAGTGCTAAAACCGGCACTGGCTAAGATCAAACCTACCGGTCCCATCAAACCTACGTCAAACGCAAAAGTCGTCATTCGCACGCCAAGCCTCATGGGCGTACCCAGCTTCTGGCCTAGGGGGGTACAGTATTGTACCTAAGTCCGATGCTAGATTCGGTAATCTTCGTCCGCCATCGTCGCGCGCGGTTTTTTGGCAATTGCACCTTACATTTTGCCAGTGTCTACGCATAAGGCCCCGTTTAGACTTTGATTAGTATGTAGGCGAGTTCATACATGTTCTGTGAGAATTGCAAGAAACGAAGTTGAACTTTTTGCGAATGCATGTAGGTCACTTATCCATACGAGTTGACGGATATATCCGTCATTGGCGTTAAACCTTTAGTGACGGATATATCCATCTTGAAGTTTAAAGTTGAAATTGCCGAGTAGTTCATTACATTTTGTAATTTCTCGTTGCTGTTTATTTATTTAGCGCCATTACACTACTTATCAGGCTAATTGGATATTGATATTAGAATTGCGTTCTAGTGAGGTAAACAAAGAGATAAAATACAAGTATGTTTAATGTTTATTGACATAATATACAGATATACGTATAATTTATAAACGACAGTAGATTCTACATCTAAGAACTTAGTAGCTTTAGACCGCAATTAGAATAGCATTGGAAAGTAACGTCAGCACACTATCATTTCATAGACTTGCGTCAAGTTTCATTCCTATGTCTATGAATGACAGTATGATGACGTTACTCTACAATTATATTCTAATCGCGGTTTGATAATATAATCATACAGTCGAGGAATCTAAGGCTTTTTTTTACTTTTGCATAGTGATAGGTGTAGAAGTGACAAACTTTTAGATTTCTAGATAGTTCCTGTAAAATTATCGTAAGCAAATCTTACTATAGTTGTAAGATTATTCAGCATTATTGTAATGATTTTATTCGTGCATTCAAATTCTGAGTTTGGCACATCACGTGAAACGAGACAGATAATAGCGCAAAACAAAACGTGATTTTTAATTTAAAAAATAACTAATATTTTATAGTACTGAAAACTTAAATTAGCATGTACTTGTACCCTATGTTTCTAAATAAATAACTAATTTAAACCATCTATTAAAGATAAAAGTAAAGAAACATTTAGTTTAATTTAAACTCCATTATTTTAAATAACATACAATATGTTATACTCATCACTACTGTTAGATCTTTTAAAATACTCAGCGGCAAAATTGTATATCGGATAATGCTGCTGCGGCTACGAGCGTAGCGTAACGCGGCAGCGAAGGGGTTAACAATACTGAGATTTTTAAAACGTACCATTGCTAAAATAATATCAATTATAAATAAATAATAAATTAAATCTTTAAAACTTTCAGTAAATTTTACTTAAGTAAACCACTTGCAATTGCAATTGTATTAAAATTTGTTTGCTTTAACCTATTTTTACTTAAAACATTTTAATCGTGGCCAACTGCACTTTTTCATTATATGAATGTTATTATGGCATGGCATTGCCTGTCAAGGAAGTCATTATGAGGTTTAATGCGAAAAAGTTTCCCAGTAAATGAATAACATGTTTGTCACTGTACTTCATTTTATAACTGATTGATACTATATGTACATCAAATTAATTACATAAGTTAAAACTAAAACTAAAACAATTTTCCTAGCATATTTTACAAATTTTAAATATTAAATACTACAGTTCAGTCCTTTACAAATTTAAATTACTAGATTACTTAAATTAAATTATCTATTTTTTGTTGCGTACACTTACCCCCATTCATAAAAGCTTCGTAAACGTTTGTTAGTTAACATGTTTTATGTCTTTATCTGTCATTGTGACGTTTGACCTCAAATGAAAGGGACAAAACATTTGTTAGCTTAAAAAGATTGTTAACTTTTTATGAATAAGGAGGTTAGTATATACTGTTTATGTATGTAAGTATATCAGGAGCGGGAGTTGACTGCAGTTTTCCCATCTACATATTTCGACATCAGAAGAACACGGTCAAACTTGCAGACGTTTTTAAAAAAAACGGAAAACAATTAAAAGATGTGTCAACTTTTGGTTTTTGACAGCTCATTCACACACAACAGCAATGTGTTATTTGATTACGATGTCAACTCAAATCAAGTCAATATATCTTTATTCAAATTAGGCTTACTATTCGCAATAAATCTTTGATGAGAAGATAATAGCAAGAAAATTAAACGAAGTGTAATTTTTTAAATAAATCAAATTTACAATGTTATTTTTACATCTTAAATATTTAGCAGGTGTATTTTTTCGATGTTCCGTTTTATCTACGTTATATTTAAAACTATGTGTCAGTTTGACCGTCATTATTATAATCTGAAAGAAAACGAAGTAGCGCATAACTGAAGTCAACTATACATTCGTCTCTATGTTACTAAACTAAAAAGGTAAATAACAAAGCTAAGTATAGTTTATTAATTAATTTAATTTTTAAGGGGATGTGAAATTACTAAAGAGCGTTTGAAGGCACATCCAAAAAACTTGCGTAGCCCGTTGACGAATTTTCTTTAGCTATTTTATGATTTCGAAGGACAGCTAGCACCGTTGTCAAGTTGTCACTTCTTACTTGTTGAAGCATATTTCACACAAAACAAAAAATACTAAAGATGTTCTTATCACACGTGCAACTTTTAGAGCAATTAATTGCTTTAATTATGTAGCTGTCTCGTTTCAGTTTAAGAAATAAGATCAAGATAGCAAAAAGCAATTGCAGCAATTGATTGATAAAAGATTGCCGATGTACAGTAGGGGAAATATATTCACGTACCACCTTAGAACCCTATCGCAATGACGCGACGCGTTAAACGCCAGGCTATGTCATACAAATGTCATGCGTATCTCTCTTCGACTAGGTTCTACGGTGGTACGTGTTTCAATTTCCATAACTGTACAGAGAACTTCAAAGGAATATACATGGCGACATGGCCGCAGTAACGCTTGCTCACTAAAGGCAATTGTCTGTTATGATACTTGGTCAAGTAATTCTCCCTGTGTAACTTACGCTGTAATACGCATGTTCAGTATTCTTCGTAATCATAATAATCGTCGTCCTGTTCATTTCTCAGTAGGGCTCCCAGAGACAGCTCCGCAGTCGCGTCCGTCGGCTCGGGCTCCACATCTTCATCGTAATCCTCGCCTGCGTCTGAAATAAAAGTTATTATTGTTCATAATTATGCACAAACTTCTGACGTTTAAGACAGAAGGAGCGTAATTTAAATTCTCGGAAATACGCTCAGTTTTTGGAGATTATTTGCAAAACGAATTACGACTGTAACACTAAATTCGCTACTATAAAGTCTCAACCAAATACTGATCGATTACTTGACAATAAAGGTGCATACACGGGCGATTTCTGAAGGAATTAATTGCGGCAACTCAGCAGTCTTGCTCTCATTACTAAAAGTCTACGACGTTATGAAAAATCCTTAACGTATACCGAAAAATTAAGTCAAGTGAAAAGATCCCATTTTAAATACCAGCGCTTCGGAAAAGTCATCATTGCTAAGAAGACAGATTGAATTATGTGTTCTGTAGACCTATTGGCTCTTCTGTAAACCCACACGCAGAGCCATATAGAAATGTGACATGAAACTACTTACGTACTCCGCTAGCTCAGCGATCTTGGCTTCCGACACGAGCTAGCGCCAGCGCGCCCTATTCGGAACGATCTCCTCCCAGTTCCCTGTATATAGGGCGTGTAGGGTCTTTCACCACTACATCTATCGGTTGACCATCGGTTGTCGACCGACAAGCCGCCCCAAGTAAGCCTTTTTTACCCTCCTATCATCTGGCATCCTCTCTAGATGTCCAAGCCAGCAAAGTCTGACTTCTCCAATGATATTGGGCTCAAACACAAAATCCTCCAACCTCTACATTCTTCCGAATCCTCCAACTACCATCTTCCGTCTGCGTCGATCCCAAAAACCGTATGATTTTTGATTAATATGAATCTACCGATATAGTAAAATAAACTCTGTTTCTCACCAACTGGAGCCGGTGTGGCGGGTTTCGGCGTAGACGGCGCGGGAGTCTTAGGGCCCGGTGTTCTGGGCTCCGCAGGGGATGGACTCGCTATATTCAAGGTGGGTAGCGTGGGGCCCTTCTTCTTACGTTTCTTGGGCACTGGCGAGGCTGGGACCGGGATTGGTGTGGGGGGTTTTGATCTGAAAATGATGAAGAAACACTCGTAACGCATTCACTGCCACAAATTTGTCTCGAGAGTTGTACTGTTGCCGCAAACGCACATCTACGTTGAAATGACTACAAAATTGTGACAGCGGCACTGGGTACAAGGATAGAAGATGCCTATGATATACACAGGACTAGAGCTTAAGCCTCTCGCTCAGACCGTTTTTTCTGTTACAAGCACGCAGTCCCTTTGGGCAGAAGGTTCATGATAATAACTTACTCAACCACGGGCGTCGCAGTTTCTCTAACAGGTGACAGCGGCGTCCCGGGCTGGTCCAAAGTCTTTAAAATATTATAGTTGATCTTCATACTGATTCGCTTCTCCGCTAGCATTTTCTCTATGGCTTCACCGGCCGTCGCGGCGTTACACGGAGTCTTCTTTTTATACGAACCACGCACTTTTTTCTTCTTGTCTTTCCCTTCTTCTTTTTCTTTTGCGCGCATTTCTTCTTTAACTGGGAATTTGAAAAAATACATAGTCTTAAAAACAATTACAGTGATAATATTTACAGTTAAAAAGTTTTTGGAACCAAATCAAATATTAAATTAGACATTTAAATCAGAGCTGACATCATCGAACTCACTCTTCTGTTCTCGCAAATAGCCAGCGTTGATCTGGTTCCAGAGCCTGGTCTTATGTCGGGCCTCCTCCTCGCTCATGATCAGCGAGCTGACGTAGTCCTCTTCGGCCGGGTCCAGTATGAGCTCGTCGGCGCTGTGCAGGTCTTTGCCGAAAAAGGATTTGGGCTCAGGCTTCAAGAACTTCTCGTTTTTATCATCGGGCTGGCCTAGCCCTATTACTGCTAGATCTGGGCCTGGAATAAACAATTTGGTGAATTAGAGTGCTAAAAAAAATACAGTACAATGTATAATAATTTGTTATGTTTTCGCAAATTGTAAAAATTGAAATAAACAAACGGTTTTCTGGAATGCCTATTATAAACATGTCGGGCACGGTTGTTAGTGTTATAAATAAACAAGCTTTTGCCCGCGACTTCGTCGACGTAGATTTTGGATTACATGCCAAGTTGCAACCCCATTTTAACTCCCATAATGGTGCAATTTACAAAAGTATTTTTTAGTGCACCTCCACAACTAAGGAATACCTGTTCCTTATGTTTCTACTGTCAACGGTTTAGACTGTGGGTTTTCTGCAGTCAGCCACCCAGTAATGGAACTGGTCTATATTCATCACATCAGCCGGAAGACGCTCACTGCTGGGCATAGGCCTTCCCCAAGCATCTCCACGACGGTCGGTCTTGTGCTGCTCGCATCCACCGGTTTCCAGCGATCTTCACCAGGTCGTCGGTCCACCTTGTGGGAGGCCTGCCAACACTTCGTCTTCCGGTACGTGGTCTCCACTCGAGAACCTTTCCGCCCCAACGGCCATCGGTTCTACGAGCAATGTGCCCCGCCCACTGCCACTTAAGGTTTGCAAACCTCTATAGCTATAGATAAATAAAGATAAATAAAGAGTTATTACCTAGCCCCTTCTCCAACTTCATTTTCTCCTGCTTCTGTATCTGCTCAGACTTCGGCTGCACCTCGTTGGCTATTTCACCGAGCAGGTTGAGTGTGTCTTCGGCGGCGAACCGCGAAGCCTCCGCGTCTTCTGACGTGCCTTCATCTGAATAGCACAATGATTACTGATTAGCATTTCCGTCGAGGCTCTGCGATGAAGTTAAGCTAAGGAACACCGACCGAGTGTGAGTTGGGCTCGTCCAGTTAGGCACCACCCAAACTAACGATGCTTGTGCTTCCTTGTTATCCTTCGTCTCGATCATTATAGGCTAGTTAGTGTTTTTCAAACTTAAAAGGCGACTCCCAAAAGACTTATATAAAAATTTGCGACTCTGCAATTTCTGGTAAAAACTCTTGCAATCTCAAGCTTTCAAGACGGGCTTAAGCGAGTCGCGACACACGCTTTAAAGATACTGCAATAAGCTCCGGCCATCAAAGATAACTTACCAACACCCAAAACTGATGCCGGGGTTGCAGAAGCTGCCGCCTTCCTTCTTCTTGAATTGTCCTTTTCTAACTGTGTGTCTATCTCTTTCTGAAGATCTGTCATCTCCTTCTCGCCATCCTCTTCTTCCATTAACTGAAAAAACATTTGAATGTTTAATTAGTACTCATTGCTGTAATGTGTCTGTTTCTGCAATTTATATCACCTTAAAGCAAACAGCAAAGCAACTAAACTTTAGCGGGTGGTAGAACCTTGTGCAAGGTCCGTCCGGATCGCTACCACCATCTTGCTCGCTAATCCTGCCGCTAAGCAACAATGCTTGCACTGTTGTGTTCCGGCGTGGAGAGCAAGACAGCCGGTGTAATTACTGGCACAAGAGGTATTCCATCTTAGCCCTCTGGGTCGGCAACGCATCTGCACTCTCTTTGTTGTTGCAGGTGTCTATAGGCGGTGGTGATCACTTACCATCAGGTGACCCACTTGCATGTTTGCCGTCGTATGTTGTATATTTAAAAAAAAAACTAAAGATGCGAGCGAACTTATTAATGGGGTAAGCCACTATTAACTGTCCCATTACGTCGTGACCTTTATTTTATGTTCTGAGCTCGTGACTATGCTTTTATCATTATGATGACTGCCGGCTTACCTTACTTTGCACACCAGATCCCTATACCACAAAAGATACAAGTGCTACAATTTGAAAGAAAATCTTTCCAACAAAGTATGCGTCAATTGACTGTAGAACAGCATCATTTAATTTAAAAGTTTGCAGTTACGACATCGACATAGTTGGAGCTACTTTGACACAACTCTAAGTGCAGTTTACCTTTTGTAACCGTTCTTTATCCCTTTTCCTAGCGGCTCTGAAAGCAGGAGGATCCTGTTCCTCCTCCAAGTCGACCGTCATGAACTCCTCAAGGGTGAGTGCACTGGATGGAGTGTCCCCGAACTCGAGGAGTCGCTTTCGAAGCGTCGACTCGTGGACCTTCACTATCCGTACCACGTCGGCCGGCGTACGAGAGAAACTGTGGAGGCGAGCTGCTATCAAGAGAGCTGGAAAGAAGATTATAAGTTATATAATAATTAATCCAAAACAAAAAGGCTTCACTTCCCATATGTAGGGGTCGGGGTTGACAAACACGCTAAAAAACACTGATTTTCTTCTGCCAGGTTTTCTCACCACTCTTTCGCTTAATCTAATCAATTTCTCTAACACTTTTTGTTAGAGAAATTGATTAGCGTTAACTATTTTTGCTCAAAGCTGTGTCGCAAATTCTGTCGTCGTGACACTCAGAACTCTAACCATTCAAAAGGTTATACCGAAAGACACAACCGACTAGCGACTCTTTACAAATTGCAGTAGGCACTTCAGCACAAGGGCATTTTCAAGATGTTCTTAAGATTTTAAACATAAATCGTTAAGTACAATCGAGTAGCATTAGCATGCACTTGATGAAAGTAAATATCGCCGAAGAGAAGCGTATTATTATTTTGCAACCTTCTGTCAATAATATTTTATACTAAAATTAAATTTGTATCTATTTGTTACTAAACAACAGACAACCACTACTGAATAATAACGAGAAGCTAGCTACTAAAGATTTAAGTTGCGGTATAAAAAAGCTACATTCATCTCCGACAGAGTGAAACTAAATACGATCTAGATAGCTAATAATTATCCTGGGTTAATTTGAAGAGTGTTTTTAAGAATCTTATTTTTATATGTTCGTCGTATCACTTACCGGCACCGCAGATGCCCGACGGCCGTCTGCCTGAGTGGATGGAGTCCCGTTTCATTCTCTGCACCAGCCGCAGCGCCGTCATGCTGACCTCGTGCTGTTTGTCCTCGAACTGCAGCTGAGACGAGAACCGCAGGATATAGAGGCATGGATCTGGAATATTTATAAGAAATTGTTAACCGCCACAGACGTCTGTAGACCTCATTAGCATGAACTATCGCAAGTTGCTGTTAGGGCCGGTTCTATAAGTCCGTAAGATTTTCTCAGGTCAAATTTCAGTAGGTAGTTAACTCAGCAAAATTTCTGATACTACTAAATGAACGTTGATCTAACGGAGCCAGGCAGTACTCGATAAAATAAAAAGTAACTAGTAGTAAATTTCTATAACCTGTAACAATTCTATATCTAACAAAAGAAACACAATAAATTACTCGACTCATAACTCAATTTCAATCGGCAGTTCAAAAATTTATCGTTTTGCGTGTTAAAAGGAAACTTCCAAACGTCTATTTTAAGCTTTAACTTAATATTATTGACGCAAAATCATGAAATCGTTGACTTCCCAGCATAATAAATAAGGCTCACTGCATACAATTAATTACCTTTAACGTCAAATGCTGACAAAACGAAGGTCAAGTCATTATACACTCGGGACAAGCAAATGTATCGCATGCTACACAAGAGCTGACGCGCTTCATTAATTACCTAAATAAAACCGGACAAGAGCATCTCGAGCCATATAGCGTAAAGTTCCGTAGAAATTAGAAAAAAGAACTGATTTTAACCCGTGGAGCGCCCTATGATCACACGTGTGATCATAGGGCGCTATAGGCCAAAAAAAGTTATGATCACACCTGTGTCACCTGTGATCATAGGGCGCCCCACGGGTTAACAGAATTTATGAAAAGATTTAAATTGATACACGAATGCATGATTATCCATACAAAGGTGAGTGTGTGAGCTCTGTAGTTTGAGATTTTATTTTCATATCATTAATTTTTAGAATACAGAAGGACCGTTTTCACATCATCCGATATGATATCAGCATCGGACGCTATCCAACAACCGATACCATGTGGTAGCTTCACAAATTTCCGATATTTCCGTCCGTTTCCATCTATATTATATCTGTTCATACTTTTACTTAGGCCTACCTATTTTTAAAAATATTTTTTACTATTACAGTTGTTATAGACATACTATAAAAAAATGGAGGAATACAGTTTTTTTACTCCCCTGAAAAATCTCATTTTAATATTCTGCGAATAAAAATGAACGAAAATCTGAACGACTTGGGTCAACTTTTGTTCAAGGCCAGGGACCGGTTTCTATTCTGAGTAAAACAGCCCCAAAGTTTTACCAATTCCACTGATAAATATTAAATATTGTTTAGTATTGAACCCTAAAAAAAGACGTTTCAACGCAATGTTTAAAGGATACTTTCGTAACGCTTTTGCCCTCATTTTCTGTTTTCATAATCACAAAATGTCGTCAAACTTATTCCTGCCTATCTGTAACATTTTAAACCTGACTATTAGCAATATTGCAAGATAGTGGGACTAATTATTTCTCATGTAAGTGAAATGTGTTTCTTATGGGAAATAAATATCTTTAAACCGAATTAAATTACTCTCCAGTAAATGTTTGTTTGTTTACTGGCTATAGTGGCTGTTGGTGAACTGCGGATTATTGCCCGGTAATGACTTTTTCTCGAGGTAGTGCCAATGTCACTGAAGTAAGTAAATGGCCACGTTCATCAACCTACAATGACCGTGTAAACAAGTTGAAAGCAAAAGTTATACAGAACTTGTCAACTTCCCAATAGTACTAAAAGAAAAGTTCGAATGGATAAGTAAGTGGTCATTCATTAAATCATTAGGCACCCCCTGTGGCCCTAGCATGACTGGTCAAGTTTAGTTTATCTCTATCTGCGTCCCTGTCTTATGATACTAGTTAGACAGACGCAGGGAGGGGTTAAACTAAACCTGGGCTGTCATGTTAGGGCCGCTGTTCTATATTGCAACGCTACGGTTTTTGTCCGGTCATCTCAGTGATAGATTTTTTTAGGAATCCGTCTTAACCCATCGTATGGATTAGGTATTGATCAATCTGTGCCAAATTTTGAAAACACTATCTTTTTCTACTTTTATTTAAATCAGTAAAATTAATTATTTAAATATTCGACACGAGAGGTTAAGTGCGAAGTCCTTAATAAACATGTTTGTCAAAAGCTGCCACTTTGACTTTGATTAAAATGAAAGCTAAACCTATATAGTTTAGTGCGGTTCTTTGGTCTGGGATGAGCTGATTTGTTTGCCACTCCGAGAATATACACAGCTTTAGTATTATCAACTAAATACTACCTACAAGAGAAGCCACTATTGTGGAGCAATCTTAGTCGGTATATTGTATTAAGTAAAGTATTGGGTAGACTATAAACTTAGTATACAAATGGTGAGACAATACCTATTTAATTACCTAATTATACTGCTGTATAGACATACAAAGAGCTCACTGACGTGTAACCATTTTTGATCTTTCAAGGTACTACAAGGTTCCAAGTAATGCGAAAGTTCAAACTAAAGCGGGCTTATTTAGGCTGACCTGTCATTCAAAACGGGTTACAGCGTTTGGGTTTATTTTCTCGGGTACTTCTAATTCTGCCTGTCTTTAGGACGTCACCAATTTGGTCAACGAACGTACGCCGAGGCCGCCCCTACCAACTCGCCCAGTCACATCACCCTTATAAATTTGCTTACATAATCGCCTTTCATCCATCCGTTCATCATGACCTGTAGTTAATTTATTTATCTACACACATATCATAAAGGCTAAATAACGCGTTCAAAAACCCTAGGAAATGACCAGCATTATTACAACCAATGTTATTATAAGAATTTTCTTGTCTGTGGTAGTAGATAAATCTGTTCTTTATTGGTCATCACATTACCGATATCTCATGACTGCTCGTGACGTTATGAATTTAAATTTGGAACAGCTGTCAAAATTCAAGTTGGTCTCTATTCTAGTATCCACAGTTATTAAAACAGTTATCGATACGAAACGTCAACTCAGTATGATTTTTTAATTTAAACGCACGACATTTGATCTCGAGTGACATGAAAATAGCAACTTCATTCGTTCGTCTATGGTTTAAAAAAAATGTTCGTTCGTGCTGACGGATAGATCGAATCACAGAGTACTTTTTTAATATACATGGCCGCCATTAGTTGTCATTCTTTTTAGGTTTTTTGCTGTTACGATTTTTTGCAGTTATGATATGTGTGTAGATAAAGTAATGTATGCAACTGTATATTATTAGACCTTAAAACACTCGTGTGATCCTATTATGAAACTCGCTGACGCTCGTTTCATAAAACCACACTCGTGTTTTAAGGCCTCTCATTATATAGCAGTTGCATAAAATACTATAAATTACAATTTAAAATTCGTATTCAGCCACACGCGACTGCATACCAAATCAAGTGACGCAGGTGAGCTGCAGTTAAACGTCAGTCAGTTAAATACCAATTAAATCATGCGTAACAGTAAAATACAAATCACGCTTGCATACCTCTGCCATATCGAATAAAGGTCTGTTTTTATGCCACAAAAAGTTAAAAATATTTTGATACCTGTCTACGCAATGCATAGTCGGCTTTCCTTTCTGGTTCTTGCAACGGTATTATAAGAGTTAACGCTCTGCCTAGTTTTCGTCGTACCTATTCGATTCCGTCAATACACACACACCTGTTTTTATACCGTTCTTAGAGTTTTGGAGCCGAATGACAAAAACGGACTCCTTATAGTTTTCATTTCACTTGCAGATTTTAAGCAAAGAGAGCGAAGAAAGCTTAAAACTGAACTCTTATCTAGTTTACAATTTTTAACAAAAAAATATGGTGCTACACTGATATCTCCGTATTAATCCGTATAAATTACATACAAACGAACAAATTTTACATCTTTATAATATTAGCATAAGCATTGAAAATTCATAATATTATGATCGGCAGATAATTTCGTAAGAAAATAACGCAACTGTTTCGACAAAATATAAAAACGTACAGCGTTTGTGTCAGAGGTAAATGTGCGAGAAAAAACAAGCTCGTGTGACACAAAGCCATTGTGCAAGAGGTAGTGGTGCTGACTGACTTTATCTGTGTTACTTACAAGATTTTTTTAAAGAAAACTGGTTCATATCGGCTCAAGTTCAAACCGCGAATAGAATATAATTGAACAGTAACGTCAGCCCACTGTCATTTCATACATATAGGAATGAAGCTTGACGCAAGTCTATGAAATGACAGTGTGCTGACGTTACTCTCCAATTATATTTCAATCGCGGTTTGATAATATTGTATTACGGATTCAATTATTAACAGCACTGAATTAAACAAAGCAAACTATGAATTATCAGCCAGTGCCGTAACTAGGACGATGGCAGCGGGTGCCCAGGCAGGCGCAGGGCGTGGAAATTACCAGCCGGTTGATTTTTGCCAATGAAATACGCGAGCATTTATTTTAGCCTGCATTGATTGGCATGCGGCGATTGTCAACCGGTCGAAAGTGGCTCGAATGTCAAAAATCACACTATAGGACCAAGTTTTGGATCTTGCAAGGTAGTAGTATTTTCCAATGGCGGTGTTAGAGTTAGTGAAACTCGTACCGGGTGCACAAAAAGCTAGTTATGACAGTGTTAATGGCATTTACTGTGAAAAGTTATAAAAACGTTTATTGTAGGTCCTAAAGTGGCCAAGAAATCATTATTTGACTGTACGTAACCATCTCCAAAACATGCAAAATCCTCCATCTTACATTCAATTGTAAAATAACATTCAGCGATCTGTGGCCCAATTAAAAGGTATAGTTACTCTGCGGCTCTCTCTAACTAGTGTCCTAAGAAAGGGACACACAAAGATAAAAACTAGCATATTTTCTGTGCCGGAAACAAATGCCTAATTTCTCAATTCTAACGTATATTAGCACCAGGTGATATGTCAAATGTATTTTGTGGTATTGATATAGAAATATGTATGGCAACACTGGAGGCCATGTTTTACATTGTTGTGTTTTCGCCTATACAAAAGTATTCTCAATAATATAAGTGCTTAGTTAATTAGTTTGCTGTTTTATTTATCGGGTGGGGACATGACATATCTACCTATAGATCATTTCAAAAACCGAGTCAGCCTTATAATATAATTTAGTAAGAGGGCTATTACGCTCGTATAATCAACATTTTGTTTTATAAAATAGGAAGGCAAACAAGCAAGTGGTCACCTGATGGTAAGTGATCACCACCGCCTATAGACACCCGCAATACTAAGGAGATTACAGATGCGTTGCCAACCTAGAGGGCTAAGATGGAATACCTCTCGTGCCAGTAATTACACCGGCTGTATTGCTCTCCATGCCGGAACACAATAGTGCAAGCACTGCTGTTTAGCGGCAGTATCAGCAAGCAAGATGATGGTAGCTATCCGGATGGACCTTGCACAAGGTCCTACCACCCGCAAACAAACAATTCTGGGTATTTTACTTGGCTACAGTCACTATCGGAAATATTAAAAATACGCTCTACCGACTCACCCTTAATTTAACAATAAAGTCGTGCTCATACATTATTGGCTACTTCATCGTTCCGATATACATATATGAATATGAGAGCGACGGCATCATCGCGGACTTTATAGTTGATTCTATATGGAACCTTATCGTAGTGTGATAACTGCTTGTAATTGTTTACAAAAGGTTACAAGGGATTGGCAAGGTTAATAAGACAGCGTTCCATAAACGGGCGACAATTATACTAATCTCCTTGTCCGAGACAATTAACAAGTAGTATACGATATTCATTAGCACCAAGTCACATTTCAAAGCCTAAAAAAAAAAGAAACCTTGTCTCGTTTGACAGCTATTTGACAAGACGTCATTACGAAGTTTTGTGAGCGCCATGTCACTGCATCTCTCGTTTTTACAATGTATTAAAATAGTTTTTTGATACAAATCTGATATATTAATGTATTTAAAATACATCTTTATAAAGGTGTTTAAGTGTATAAGTGTTGGTGTAGTTTTTACAGCGTATAACACGGTGATGAGGTTGACCAGTCAGCAAGTGCCCGGCCGGCTTCGAATCGCCGTTTGGTATTTAAATAATATAATTATTTTCACATAAATCATCGCAAAGAAGGTATGTTTTGATACTTATTTTCTAGTAGATGAATTGACAGTCTATTACATACGTACCTACGTAACGGTTAAAAACGTTTTCTTGGTGGACATACCTTGATGAGAACCTATTTAGGGTTACATGAACCGTTCAACTTTGTTACACTTTCTATATTCAATAAACATATTAGTTATAAGCTGCGTTATTAGTTAACAGTCTAGACTGTTGCGCGAGTTGTTTTTGGTTTTTTGTTTGCGGTTACCTACTGAAAATGGAAACTGATTTTTTCTTTTTCACTTCTATGTGATAACACGGTCATCTTCGCGCAAGCATTCGAATTTAATGCGATTTATGAGTGTGTACTTAAGTGCAATTAAAAGGAAGTTGACTAAAAAATGAAATGAAGAAAGTCATCATCATCATATCATTCAGAAGACGCCCACTGCTAAGAATAACCTATCTCCAAGGATCTCCACATTGGTCAGTCTTATGCTGCTCGCATCCATTGGTTCCCACGATGAGTGAAAAACACAATTAGTACTTTAAGGATACATATGTAGATTAAGACATACTACCATACCACTAGATATGTGGTACTCGTACTACATAGTCATAAACTTTAAACGCTTCGGCTATTTCCAGATGATATGTAATCAGTTGAAGTAAACAAGAACAGGATAATAAGATCACTTAAAGATCTTAAATATGGTAGTTTTATGTCATAACTGCCACTCATTTAGATTGGACATAACTCAATTAGTCCTGTTGGACTAACAATATAAGTGATCCTATGGTTAGACAATTCTTCACTTCAATTTTAAAAAGACTGGTATCATTAATGTTATTCTGTGCTCCTTGCACTATTTATTAGATTGACCATTAAAGTACCAGGGCATATGCAATATTGTATCAGTAACAGGCTATAAAGTTATTTTTATAGGATTCTAGTAATAGGAAGAATTTCCTTTCCGATGATCATCTGAATAATCTCAAAATGTTTTTCATTGGGCTAAGCATCCCCATATTGTTTATTTTATAATTCAAATTAAAACATTAGGTTTATTTTGAAAATTAAAGTAAGTAACATGAATGACACAACAGTCTACTTTTCAGTATAAATAACTTAAACGTTAATAATTAATTTTCCAAAAATAATTTAAACATGTAGGTACCTACCCAGTGAGAATATGGAAATTCAATACTTTATTAAATACTTTGCTGTGTATTCATAATTAAGTACCATGTGTGTTTACCTGTCTATTATACTGTAAAGACCCCTTAATACCTGTAAACAACAAAGTTTGTTGTTATGGTAATGTTGTTGTTAATGTGGTTGGCTACCGTCAACTTAACACAGATTATAAAGGTATTCAAGATGAAAGAGACTCCATAAACAAAAATAAGTATTTGTTATGAACTTACAGGAAAAGGGGATAGATAACTTTTTTTTACTAGATCAGTCTTTCATAGAATGCTTTACACTTTTCTACTTTTGGAAAATAATATTAATAATGTCCTCATAGGACTGGAACTGTCTGGATCACCCTATATCCCCTGCTACCATGTATGGCTAGTTTGCTTTAACTGTCCAGAAGCGGAGAATTTGTAAGTTATTTTAAATATTTTTTTATTTTATTTTTGAATGTACTTAAACGTATGTAATGTACTTACTTACTTACTTAAATAAAAATACCAGATTGAAATGTTAAACGACATTAATCTAACTTGGAAATTTTACACACATAAATATTGTGTGACACTTTATAAGAGCTCCGTGGACAAACACAAAAATATAATCACTCATTAAAGTTCTGGAACTGAGGGGATTTGGATTGTCAATCTTTCAGATAAAATACAATACTGTGTAATATTATTAAGTAATGCGTTAACATTGCATATAAAGCACAATAAGTTGAAATAAGAAAAAGTGGATACTAATATTTGAACATACTCTTTTTTAAGACAAAAAGATATGGATCTTTTAATTATATGAATGGTATACTCATGACTCGTAGACTCAGTCATGTAAAAGACCCTATATGGCCTCATTGCAAAATCTATATTATTATTATTTATTTTTTTTTATTTTTTTTTTCCCATTTTCAAGTGATATTAGATAATAGTTATCTCTTTTTACTTTGTCAACTTATACATAAGCTGAAGGATACCGATTGATGCCAATATTATTTGTCACTTAAATTATTATGGTGGAACTTCTGCAACGGTAAACAATAGATAAATTATATCTATGAAGACTCCTTATCCCATTCAATAAAATTAGTCATCTCATTAATAAGATAGAACCACCCACTCACAAATGCTATGTGACTTTGGTTGGACCCAAGAGCAATATTCACCACGATTTGGTGAGTTATCCAATGGAAGATGATTCCTTGCAAGATCTGACAAGAAAATTATTTATATTACTAGCGCTAACCCACAGGATACGGGTCACAGGCAGATATCATCATCTATTGATTTGCATTACATACATTTTAATAATAATGCGATCCAACTACTCATATCAAATATGATAAACCGTTTAAGACAGACAGACTACAAAAGATATTTACTCTTATTGTCTATGGACATAAGTTCATAATTGGCTAGTTATCACCCTGAAGAAATTTTTGCATATAAAGATGGAACACCTACAGGAAGAACAAATTTTTTATCAACTTATCCACACCGACTATAAGTCGCCGGATCGAAGTAACCATGAGTCAGGATGAAAACAACATCAAATATTATTTTTTACAGCCTTTAGTTCCAATACATCTTTATGTCAATGGATGACAATCTGATTTCAGTGTATTCTAATTTAGAAGACTGAGATGTCAATTTTAATATGCATTATTTTTATTTTATTCTTTGTCATTACAATGGACCTGCTACTGCTAAAAAGCTTTAGTGAGACGATTTGCTTTTCGAAAGGACATAAGAGCCTTCACAAGACACATGTCTATAAATATTATTAAGACTGCATGTGTACACATCACTGCATAATAAGTAGCAATCAACTAGCTGAAGTTGCATTTCTGACCAGTACTACCATGCAATGCAATGTAGTTATGATTGAAAGAGAAAATAAATACAGTATTGGCATGTACCTGACATGCTGGACTGGGACACAAGCGCCACCACACAGTGGGTGGACAACCTGTCTAATATATTACATGAAAACTTTGAATACTTTTGTTAATGAGAAACATATGTGTTGCCCTATGTATGGAAGACATTATGTCTGTACTTCTTTCATGCTTATGTTTAAATATTATAATCAAATGCGCTACCACATGCGGGTAGACAACTTGAAAAAATGTTTTTTGATCACGAATGCACTGTGAAAAACAGCTGTAATCTCAACACGAAATTAAAAATTACATTTTCTTTTTCTGTCTTGTCCTGCATCACAAGCAGGTGCGCTACCACACACAGCGGGTAGACATAGCCTAACGGTATTATTAGGCATTATAACCCAAAAATGGCGAAGAATTATAAAATGACAACAACAGATTATTATTTTCTGTTAATCCATTTTACTCATTGGAATATTATAAACAGACGCGCTACCACAGCGGATATACAGATGGTAATTTTTTTTTGTCAAACAGTCAAGCAGAGAAAAATTACAAAATACACTTTTATCATTTAACAACATATACGTTGTCCGTTTTTAGCGCTTGATGGATGATCTATTTTAAGGATTCAATGATAAAAGGGAAAAATGAAGGCCAAGATAAGCAAAAGCTGAATCTCAGGTCTCAATAAGACCGGTATTTCCTTCCTTAAAAGGGATAAGAATCATAACTATGGATGATGAAAAGTCGAAATAAGTTAATATCCCACACTGGAAAATGTAACTACTACTAATTTTTCAATCTTTACCTTGAAAAATAGTAACATTATTTCAAGTACCATTATGAAAGAAGAAACATGATATCAACAAAATCCATGAGACATACACGTCCTCAATTTTGCTTAAACCTTTAAGCCTTGCAGGTTTGCTACAAGAGACTCATTTGAAGGATAAGTTCGTCTTTACTTAATTATGAAGTAGTTGAGCTTTACTTTTGTATCATAACTTTTGTTATGTACAGCATAGTATTTATACTATACATACATATCGAAATTTGAATTTACCTGCTTAGGTAAGCACTAACTGTCGTTTTTAATGAACAGAGACATGAACAGAATCATTGATGCGATAAATGATATTTTTAACAAAGAACTTATCTTTGATAACTATCCAATAAACATTAAACGATAAGTTCGATGACTACTGAATTCTCAACTGTACAGCTGTTCAGTCATCTCCAAAAATATTATAAACAATTGCTCAGTTCAGTTTTTGAACAAAACAAATGCAAGCTGAAGCCCTTACTGCAGTAAGGGTTACTGTAGTGACAACAATTAGTCTTTAACACCCGTAGCATAACGGCTTAGAAGAATGGATTGGAGAACAATGTCATGATACTACATTTACGTAGCAGAATTTAATGATGGTTATTTAGTTTTAGTGGACCGTGAGTGGACCACAGAATGTGCTTGTGTAAACTAGTATTGTTAAAATACAGACATCGCGTGTTGTTGGTTTTTTATTTTTTTGTACAAAATAGTTACTGAAGTCTGGCGGCCATTTATTGCTCTCGCCTTCTCAATACTAAAATGATGTTTGGTGTGGTATATGAAGATTATTGTTACATGAAACTACAATATTATTATTAAATCTAATAGTTTATCCTTTATCTAAAATAATTGTTAAGTCTATGTCTATTTTTACCCATTATAATGGTGTTGTATTACTACAAAAAGTTGTTTATTTTTATTAATGTGTAAAGAAATAATAAAACTAAATTTATCTTCACTAACAAATCAGGAAAAATTACTCACAACCCTGGCTTTAAACAGCTACTTGTTAATTGTCTCGGACAAGGAGATTAGTATAATTATATGATTAAACGAACTTACCTGAAGTGAAGTTCTATCATAATTATACGTAGCTCCTTGTCCGAGACGGCATTCCCAAAAACCCTCCCACTAATACTCTCAGTATTATCCCATAACATAGGGTTGTTCATATCATACATCTTTAAACGAAATGACGTCTTGTCAAATAGCTGTCAAACGAGACAAGGTTTCTTTTTTTTTTAGGCTTTGAAATGTGACTTGGTGCTAATGAATATCGTATACTACTTGTTAATTGTCTCGGACAAGGAGCTACGTATAATTATGATAGAACTTCACTTCAGGTAAGTTCGTTTAATCATATAATTAATGGTCCACGACCGCATCGTGACATCACAGCGTATTTTGATGTTTGTTAGACTCGAAAACAGCCTTGATCTTTTATCTCATTATTTTATTAGTATAGACATTTAACAATATTTATACGTCGTGTCTGTTGATGTACTTCCGCAACGGAATTTATACGGAAATAACCTTAGTTGAAATCCTTGCTAAACTTCTGTCGGTAAACTATTGTACGCACCAAAATTTACACAGTATGACCTTAACGTGGACTTAAGTATTAAATGGTACTATACTCATATTACTCATGCTTTAGATAGCTATAAGACTATGTGGAAGTGTAATGTTAAAGGTGTCTAAAACAATAGAAGACGAGCCTTTAATTACGTTAATATTTAGCAGTAATTACAAACTAAAAATACTTCCACGTAAATTAAAATACATATATTATTTTATAGAAATGGAATCGGCTGTCATTGGAAATGCATATATATCAAAACCGGACAAGACCATGACAGACCATGCTCAGTGTAAGGTCCTGTAGACATCACTTTAACCTACAATACATAAAAAAATCTGTTTTTTAAAAGCTTGCTCAAATTTAGCTAGATTTCTGTTGAATGTTATTTTGTACTGTCTACGGTGATTTTCAGGAGGCATAACCATTTTTGTCACCTATAACTCAGGAATCAATAAAGCTAAATGAGTTGTTATAGTTTTCTTTTATGGTAATTCGTAAGAGGCATTGTGGCGAAACTGGCAAAACGCAAGGCACGGAATGCTGATGTTGCAGGTTCAAGTCCTGCCATTGCCCTAATTTTTCTTTGTGTTGTCATTACAATTTTAATTTAATTCGTAAGAGTTTTCATTTAAGATATTTTCGATATTTCGATACGAAAATTTTCTATTTATTGCTCAATTATTCTGTAATGGCTGACTATCCCGCGAGAACCATGCTTTTTACGGAAGAAAAAGTATTCAAATTAAATTTAAATGCTGAATAATGACAACACAAAGAAAAATTAGAGTAATGGCAGGATTCGAACCTGCAATCTTAGCATGCGTGCCTTGCGTTTGCCAGTTGCGGATGCTGAGGTTGCAGTTTCGAGTCCTGCCATTACCCTAATTATTCTTTGTGTTGTCATTTAAAATAATAATACATAGCATTTAAAATTAATTTTAATGTAAAAAAAATCGAAAGTAATTTCTAGTAGTTCTACGAAGCTAGTTGGAGTAGTCGCATGTACCTATAGTGTGGTTCGGCCTTAAGCTGTCCCTGTTCCAAATTTCATCCAAATCCAGCTGTATTCGCGTGAAGAAGTTAACAAAACGTAACTCACACACAAACTTCCAGCTTTATAATAGTAGTGTGATATAATATTATGTTTATAATAGTATGTGATTGTGTACCACGTGGTTTAGCGAGTGAGAGCTCACCGCTGTCTCCAGGGCATCATTTCGCAACGATGCACGCATGCGATGAATAAGGTATGCAATAGCGATGCCAAGGTCAACGGCAAGATTGCTTATTCGGTCTCAGTCGTTACATAAACGGTATAATTACACACCTTAAAATAATCTGGAGAATTCATTAACAAAGACTATGGCGTTGCATCATCGCAACGGCTTTGTAAGTTTGTACTTCGGATACTTTAAGAATTGATAAGTCAGATCTGGTAAAATTTCTCTTTACAGAGTTGTTATCGAGTGATACTGCCTCGTGACTTATAGTGGCGACTTTGATTTGCTATAAGCTTGATGAATACGGTTATTACAACAACATAAGTGGACTGGTGGGCCACAGCAACCAAACGTCATAAAGTTAGCAAATAGCATTATTAATACTACTAGCGTTGGCGTGTGGGGTGTAACTGCTTTTTATCTATCAGAGGTTCAAAATGATGTGAATGTTCATCCTAAAATGTGCTGACCTGCGCTAAACTAAAAAAAAATCATTGCTTTAGGTGTTACTTTGCGGAGGTCTATATTAACAAATTAAAACAAACCTAGCTACTCCGCGAAAGCAATCCTTACTTAATACTTTTTCTGCTGCTGCTGTTTTGCACGAGTGTCGGATCTGGCACTGTTTTCGCGAAGCCGTAAGGTTGTTCCATAAAAGTACCCGTCAAATGTTCTGAGGCTTCTTAAATGAGATAGTATTCTGAGCTTTCAGCACTTTCACTCTCGGTTACCGCAAGAAAAACAACAGGCGATTGTACCAAAAAATTTACAAGTGCTACAATTTTACACATTTGTCACATTTTTGTATGAAAAACTCTACAATTATGTCAAATTGTAGCATTTGTCATTTTTGTGGTACAAAGGGCAGGTATGGTTCTACCCGTACAAAATAGAAGAATTTAGGAGTGATATAAAATGCGTTTGGAAATGTTTTTCCCTACATATGATTGAGTATGTAGAGAACCAATCGATCGAAATAATCGAAGCGATGTCCGCAACTGTTGATTTTACTATATGGTAAACGTAAACAATGTGCCCTAAATACGAACTGTGATGAACGCTTACATGATATTTCGAGCTAAGTAAGTAACATTAAGCTGCTATAATATAAAGTCTCTATATTCAGATTGGGTTTATCCTTTTGCGACGTAAACCTACTGACAGCGATATTTTGCAGGCGCGCCGCATGTCTGCTAAACCAAGCCAAGTGATGCTATTAGCGAGTCTCTCCAATGAAATTAACATGTAGTAAGTTTTGATTGCAGACATTTTATTTTTAGAACGACTAACAAAAACAATTTCTACATAGGTATAAAACGCGTGCGATGTGACGAAAACTAACGATTTATGTTTAGTTAAACACGATCTGGCAGATTAAAAGTTTTGAAACCGATCTTGACCTGAGCGAAAATATGTAACTTTGCATAACAAGATTTTAATAAGTATTTCTCTTTGGCCAGTCATGTTCGGGCATAAACAAAGTATTGCAAAAAAGTAGCCAAATAAAGTGGTATTCTATGCTACTTATCTGTTTTTATAACGTTGTAGTTTAATAATGAGTCGTTTGGGACCAGCAAAGGACACCGCCGTAGCCACGCAAGGAACAAAATGTATAGGTACAGCTCGACGATTTTTCTCCAGCGAAACAATGTAAAAACGTATATATTTTACAAAATATATCTCGTCATCAATTATTAAATACTTAAAGTAATAATATTGCGTTTATTATATTGCATCTAAGATATACCGTATTAACGAGGAACATACGAATAAAGTATTGGGTTATGTCCATGGTTGACTTAGTTAATATGTTTTACTAGTAATGTAACAAGTAGTTAGTTGCTTACGTATAAGTGAGGCATCCGAACGTCCCTGGTTCCCATGGGGAACGTTTTCCTAAATTTTTCATAAAATGAATAAATAAATTGATTAATTATCTAACTAATTAGTTACAAAATTAATATAACTATCAACAATCGATGCTAACTGTTATTCTCAAATCATCAGCGTTGGACTCGACGTCTAGGCATCACATTGTCTCGCTCACTCGAGCTAGCGTGTTAGAGCAAGACAGGGCGCCGCCCCTACGTCGAGCTCGACGCTGTTGCGCTTAGAGAATCAGTCCCCTGGACTGACCTTATTGATAAAGAAACCGTGCGGTAAGTTTTGAAAGATAGATCTGTCGCCGACAGTTGTTTGCGCCCGAATATATCTAGGGGGTGATTCTACATACAAGCGTCGAGCTATTTATAATTTAAATAAGTATTTTTTGGGCTGAAGTCTCCCTTATGCAGCTCTTACGGACCGTATTACTTTCACTTGAAGTACAACGCAGCTTCTCAAAACAAAAAAACGGTTTTCCAAATGTTACATATACTCTTTACTAATCTTTCAACTTGCCCTTTAGACGTATTACGAATAAAAAAACAATATTTATACACCGTATTGGTAATTTACGTAATTTAATACATCAAGGCAGAACCTTGGCTTTGGCATGATTCACTTTGCTCGCGTTATAAGGAAACATTCGTATTGCTGTGGTATTGCTCACTAAGGATTACGCAACCCCAAATCAATGTTAAGTAAATATACCAACATTTGGTACCACCGTTCTGAAGGTTATGTTAGGGAAACCAACTACTCTGTGACACTCTAGTTCATGATGACAAGATTGTCGGAATGAAAAGTATCTACCTATTCTTAATTGGTGTTCTGCAATGGTTAATTGGAATGCCGCTTGGAGTTGTAGTGGATTATGTATACCTGGGAACAAACCGTCTAGTTACGTAGGTCCCGTTTGAAAGGCTTTGACCAGCGTGTGTTGCCATTCTTGACTTAGTACTGTGATGTATGGTCGCTATATGTAAAGACATATTTAAAAACCTCAAGGTCACATAAAGAGCAATGGAGAGCGCTGTACTAGACAGGAACTAATGTAGCCGACATGGCCCTAAGCAGGTTATGCTAGACCAGTGTTTCCTGTCAGTGTGACCTGTGGTCCGCGGACCCCTGGGGATCCGTGAGCATACGTATGGGGGTCCGCAGTCTTATCTATGGTCGACTAGGGCGATGCCTAGTCGCCGGGTCCGAAATTGATACGCTTAGAGAATAACAGTGTGGTGTCAGATGCAGGTTCGAACACCATTCTCAAAGCGTCCATTATTGCCAAGGTTTTATCTCCCTCTCAACATTACAAACGTTTTGCAAATCTTTTAAGGTGTCTGGAAAAACTTGCATCAGCATTTAAGAATGATTGTGAGACCTCCAAGGTGTTATTTATCATTCATTATCATTAGTATAATATCCGCGATCTCGCTAACAATTCCTGCCAAACGTTTTTGTGTTAAGTTTTAGCAATAGAAAGGTCGAATCGACAATTTTGCTCAAAATTTAAGACAAACTGTAAAAAACAAGACATGGACCCAGTGTGAATTGAATGAAAGAGCTTAAACATATATTTATATTAGTTATCACAACTACAAATCCTATAAATATTTAAGAAGTTTGGCATGTAGGTTTTTTCCTGATACAGGCATCTACTAAGAACGAATTTTCGAGAATTCACCCCCTGAGGGGGAATATAAGGATGTGGAAGTTTGTATGAAAGTTGCGTTGTTTCAATTTGAACAACGCCAGAATTGTCATATAGCCTGCTGGTTACAGATCGACATGTATGCAATTCAACGATAAGCGATTGTTAAACCTCAACCCGTAAGGGATACAAAATAAAATATGGGTTGTAAGTCAATATTTGCCAAATTTATTCCAACGCAAGCACGCCTCTACAGAGCGCATCTCTTCGGCTAATTCGGCTAGTCTAGCATTGTTAAGGGTTCAATAAGGATTATTTGTAGGTATTGTTAATTATTTAGTTAAAATATTTATCGTTATTTGAAGTAGTAATTGTGCAGTTCGTAACTATAGAACAATACAGGTGAGGACGTCATTCCCTTTGCATGTATATGGTCTGCTTACCGGCATAGTTTCGCGACATGCATGTATAATGCGTTTGAATAAGGTTACTGTAATGTGCATTACGTGGTGACCACCCAGACATGTACATAGAGTTTATAAAGCAAATGAACGAGACTTGGAGATGCTTCATCAGATGGAAAACTATGAGGGAGCTTAGAAGATACAGTTTCTTTTATTTTTGGCTATTTTAACAAAAAAATCTTATCAATTGTGGGTAAATAACTCATTTTCATCTCACTTTGCCCAGTCTTGTGGCTTCTCATTCACAGCTTTAAAGTACATTCATCCTCACTTGTTTTAAGTAGCAATTAACATTCTAACCCAAAATTTCAGTTTTTGCCATCAAAATGTTTTTTATCGCCCAAATAAAACAAATCGAGGCAGTAAATAGAAGAGGTGATTCATAATATGTTGATTTAGAATGTTTAATTAAAACATTATTATTATATTAGTGTAAGATAGTGTAAACTAGTGCATACAATAAAACTGAAGGAAATTTACTACGCAATGCTTAGATGGCATAAAATATCATAACCTCATAACTATTAGATCAATAATGCAATAGATATAGCAACGTAAAGTTGCGACAAACAGCATTGGCACAGGCTGGTAAAATTATGGGAAATGAATGAGTAATGCAATAGACTTGTCTTTTGGTGGTCAATGATCATTGAGCCTTGAAAATATTAGGTAAGCTAGTTTAACTCTAAAATCTAAAAGTTTGGTACACCTTATGAAATGCAAATCAGCTACTGCGACATGACATTATTGCGATGTCCGATCTGATGAAGGAATCAGGGAAGTGGAACTACTTATAGACCAGATTGCCTTGATGGTTACCGGAAGGCTCTTTTGGTTACTTTTGACGAAAAATTATTTAACAATTTAATTAATTAAACTGGGGGAAAAGTGTGGCTACACTTCCTTATCTTTATTTATAGGTAGCCCATTCTATTTATATCAAAGTACTAGCAGTCTACCAACACTAAACTAGGTACACGAATATAATAAAAAGGTAAACTTTGTATATAGGGTAATCTCTGGAACTACAGAACCGATTGCAAAAATTCTTTCACTAATAGAAAGCTTTATGGGATAGTGTTATCCCTGACTGACAAACGCTAAGCACTAATTCTACGCGAACGAACTCGCCGCTGCAGCTTGTTTGTGTTGTAACAGACAGTTAAATACTTGCAGTCGAATAAAGTGCAATTTTCCAAATACTAACGTGTTCTAAACAAGTTTTGAGTCAGCCCGACAAGCTAAAGATCGTTTTAAAAACAACAATCAAGCAAAAATACAATCAAGGTCATAAATTGACAGCTAAATTAAAAATAATAGTTGTATCGATCCTATCGATAACGTAAATCAAGCACGGATAAGATATCGATGCGTTTGTTTTCTCGCTCGATCTCGACTGTGGTCCTGCGGCAAGTCAGAGACAGGTGTCTTGTCTCGGGTGTCTGGGACCTTGCGTGAATGCGCAAGAGTGGAGCGGCGCTTAGTTTTGTGAGCCTTAGTGCGTGACCGGCTGCGTCTGCGCACCGATCGCAGTCAGTTCGAACGCATTGAAACGGACGCAGTGATTTGTTATCAATTATAATAAATTTTATTGAGTCTCCTTTGCATGTAACGAAAATGATTTTGTAAATAAAAGTTACAGTATTTTTTCTCAGTGATCTAGTCGAGTGAATTTGACTGAAGTGAAAAATGTATGTATCCGGTGCCAGGAAATGAAATGAAGGGGTGTGTTATTGGAGCACCGAAAATACCTGTGACATTAGGAAAAATCGTTTTGGGCTTGATATTCACCAAAGCCAATCTCGCATACTTCGCTAACCGGTTAGTATTTTAATTTGTTTTAGTTCGATCGTTTACTTTTATTTGGTTGTTTTGGTAAAATCTAAAAACTAGTTGCGTGCGTCATAAGTTAATTTTGGAAATATTTTAAGTGAACCACGCCGGTTTAGTGTCTTTTGATCGGGGTTCATATGAAACTAACTTAAAATGCATGACAGACTCTAAACATAAAATATGCATTGATCAAAATTTGCATAACTTATTATATTATGAAACCATTGCAACTTACCTTTTGACATTCTATACTACATTTATTAAAAATATATATTTCATTCCACACGAGAGGGTTAGTTTCATTCAATATCAAAAACCCGCAACCTGTCGGTGAGGTCAATCAAATTAAAGTTCTACAAACACGCAAATTCAAACATTAAACAAACATTTCCTTATTTTAAACTTTACTTGTTTAATTAGTCGAATAAAACCGTCTCTGAACAATAAGTAGGGGGTTAAAGAGAAGTGTGGTTTAAACAGTCCAATGCAAAAATATGCATAAATTTAACGTCTCTCAAATTTGTCACAAACGATCTGATACCGGCGTAAGAAAGCTACCGATACTTATATAAATTTGAGTCGTTTAAATCGGTTAATATTTTTACGCTTGATCGAAAAAAATGTAGTAAGAGCGAGGAAAGTGCATGTTTCAGGGGTTCCCTCATGTCGTAAGGATGGTAGGAACTTCTTCTTCAAAAGAAACTGTCAACAAGTCTATGGCGACAACGATAGCCGTTAAAACAATCAGCATTCCCCCAGATCACTTTCATGGCCGATTATACAAAAAAAAGGGAAAATAATGGTACAATCAGCCTCAGAAGTAGCTAAACACTTAAGAGTCTTGTCGTAGTAACGTATGAAATGAGCGTTGCTCGAATTTGACACATTACTGACGGCGACAAGGTACTAAGATGTTTAGCGACTTCTGAGGCTGACAGTACCCAAAGACCGTGCATGAAAAGAAGATGAATGTTGTAGAAGCATGAGAAGAATGGGAAGTATGATCAGGATGCATGTGGAAATCGCATCCGAACAATAAATATATATGACTTTGACTTTGGAATGGCGTTGCTTGAACCCTAAAGGAAATTAGGCGTATGCTTATGTTATGTTCTTTTCAAAGACTTCGAACCGCGACCAATAATCATTTTTGTTTTTAAAAACGTTCCTGCTAACAAAAATACGAAGAAGCCTTAACCTATCTTATACGAAATTCATACTTAAAGGCTATCTTTAAATATAGTTCTATGAATAAACTTATTCATTAAAATGGACTATATTACATTAGTTTTTAGTTTTTATTAAAACAAGTTATACACGCCTAAACTAACAGTCTATAAATAACTAAAATCTTGAGTTGCTTAAGTAACAAACATTTAACAATCAGTTTGCAACTAATTTAAATGCAATATATTACAACAACATAATATGTAGTAAAACCGGCCTGCTGAGTGGATACTCACCTTAACCCGTTAAGAGTATTTCGTGGCGAGAATGATAATGTTATGGTAAACATGGTCGAAATTCTGACCTTAGTCAAATCCTCTTTAACAAATGTTGTAGGTGCGACAATTCCTTTTCTTATCTTGTTTAAAAAAATTGGGGTCAGTCCTGTATATAAAGCAAACTAATACGCTAATGTACTTAAGAGTTGTTGGCGAAATTGTTACACGTAAACCGCATAAAACACAGAAAATTAATAAAAATTTGGACCTTCATTTTATAAGGATGCTAATGGAATCTGCGAAAATCAGGCGAAAACGTTAATCTCAAATCAAATACGTTCGTTACATTATCGATCGCCTAAGGTTCGTTGTTCGAGCGGTTCAAACGCTCCTGTGTAATTTCATAATAGAGATACAAACTTTTCAGTGGCCTATCATGGCTGACCAAGTTTAGGCTATTCCTCCCCTCAGTGCACTCCTTTTTGATAAAAAAGCCAAATAGAGCCACACTGAACGATAAGCTTATTGCATATGCTTTATCAGCCCTCTAGGTTGGCAAAACATCTGCAATTTCCTTGGTGTTGCGGGTGGCTATATTTTATATTTAAAAAAAAGTTATTTTTGTGTCAGTCACATTACTACCGCAAGGTTGCTAATTTAAGGTTAAACCCTCCTAGAGTCGCCAAATATTTTAAAGGTATGTATTGCGTATTCTATTTCGATTCTAAATTGTTACAAGATAGGGATTTATGTATATATTTAAAACTTATTTCATGTATAAGGCTGAACCCAATGATCGCACACAATATAGGTAATGATAATTAAGTAGCCTATCGAATAGAACTCTACACATGTTTTGCATACAATGTAGAATGACTCCTGAGGCCAAACGGTCACCGTTCTGTTACATTACATATCTCTACATGCATCTTAATCCAGCGCTATGATGTTTCGAAGGAATCGTCTTAATGAATCAATAAGTACCTAACCTAGGTAAATTAACTAAAATCAACTCCATGTTTCGCTCTTGGTCCTAGTTTTTAACTGAGAATTTTAAAAAAGGAGAAATTTCAATTCGACTGGTTTTTTAGGGTTCGCACCCAAAGGGTAAAACGGGACCCTATTACTAAGACCCCGCTGTCCGTCCGTCCGTCTGTCCGTCACCAGGCTGTATCTCTCGAACCGTGGTAGACAGTTGAAATTTTCTCAATTGCCACAAATAAACTAACAAATACTAAAAAACAGAATAAATTAAATATTTAAGGGGCTCCCATACAACAAACCTGATTTTTTTGCAGTTTTTATGGATAATTGTATGGAACCCTTCGTGCTCGCACTTGGCCGTTTGGACCCGCACTTGGCCGTTTTACAATACAATACAATACAGTATGCTTTATTGAATACCACATTACAATTTGACAGAATTACAGATAAATCTTTATAAAAGCGGTCTTATCGCTTTTTGTGCTTTTTGTGTTTTTGCTTTCGTTTTTTGTGTATGTTACGCGATTTACGCCAATTGTGAACCTATTTTATTAATTCTTTTTTTATTTGAAGTGATTATATAATACTCAAAATAAAATAGGGCCCACGCGACATTTCTCAGTAAAAATATGTAAAAGAAAATATAAATGTGCCAAATCATAATTATGAAGTAGGGGTTTATATTATATATCTTTGAATTTTTATTTAGGTAGAGTATGGGATTAACAAAAACAATACAAACACTTAATAATAACTAAACTAAAATAAATACAATATATACAAATAAAACTAAAGAAAAACATCAAATTGCCCTGCTTTCAATACGTGCATTGTTATAAACACTTAAAACTGCTTCAGTGTTCGATGGGATTCGACTAAATGTAACCATGATCTATGAAATGCGAAACCTCTCGTACCATTTTACCAATATAATGTATTGCTTGAAGTGCAACTGTCCCTTTCCTTTCTATGCCTTACCCATTGCTTCACCGGTTAGGGGTGATGGCAAAAATTTGATACGGCAAACACTTTGGGAGAAGAGGATATTTCGTTACTGTAAATCGTCGCGGATGCTATTAAGGGTTTTGGTCCCGTCGAGTCACACCCTCAACTGTCACACTGTGACAGTTGACTTTATTATATTAGTGTAGATGTAAATGTAGATTATCCCATCTAGTAACAGTGTGACTGGTTGGGATTTTTTGTAGTAAGAAGAGTTCCCAAAGAGTTACAGCGTGACAGCGGTGGGTGTGAGTCGTTGGGAAAAAAATTTAGAAGTGTACCATCTAGTAACAGTGTGACTGGTTGGGATTTTTTTAGCAAAAATATTCCCAACGAGTCACAATGTGACAGTTGAGGGTGTGACTCGTTGGGAACAAAGGCTATTAAGTGAAGAAAAAATATGTTTTTTTTAAATGTAAGTATTATATGTCTATCTTAGGTACAACTTTTGAAATTTATTCAAATTCAGGCAAATGAAGGCCGGTATTGTTTAATTGAATAAAAATCGACAATTTAGCTTAGTGACAATTCAACGCTTCGCATGTAAACGTAGTGGCGGCGTAAAAATAAATATGAAAAATAATTACTTGACATGGCTAGTTAATATAATTGATGGAGTATCAGACACGTAAGTTTATCATATTACTTACTAGGGCGACTAGAAAGTTTTACTCGCTTACTCTTCTTAAGAGGAGTGTGAACCCAGCCCCAAAACGCGCTCCCCATAAGTACATACGGCGATAAGGTTTTCCATACTCTAAACCTTAACCTATGGCAATGATTTTTTTGGTATGTCATCTTTATGCTTTCGAACTAGGTTTGTATGTTTTGATTTTTTTAATATTCTTCATAAATTTGACAATATTTGCATTTTAGGAGTTTCATACAAAACATAAGAGCGTCAATATTTATGAAACTATTAAGAATACATATTTAACAAATCAAAACACGCAAACCTAGTTCTAGGGCATACAGACAACATACAAAAAAATCATGGCTTTAGGTTAAGGTTTAGAGGGTGCAAAACGTTATCGCCGTTTGTTTGGACAGCGCTGGGTTCACACTCCTCTTAAGACAATATGAGAATTTCTGGGGTATTTTCGAGATCTAATATCTTTAACAAACTGGAACAAATTACCTTGCTATTCCGTGAAAGCAGTCCCGTGCACGTGCAAAACAGCTGCATTTGTGTGATATATATTTTTCATGCAAAACCCACCCTACTCCTCTTCGACACGAAACAATATTTATCTAACCTTAAATTACAAAACTACTTAATGGATCCGATTGCGATGAAACTTTGGTGAGGTGTTCAACACACGCCCGCGAAGATTTCAAGCAGCCGAGTGGAAGCTGTTTGTTGGGTTTGTTTGTTTGTGTTTTTGTTTCTTTGTCTGATATTTTTTTGGTTTGCTCTTGCGTTCACGAACCAGTTATCCGATTGCGATCAACTGGTGAGTTGTTATTTGTTGAGCACGCCCGCGGTACATATTTTAAGAGGGTAGATCGAAAGGCGGATAGCGGAATACAGTGGCATTCATTTCATACCATTTTTCCGATTCCCATAAAACTTTGGTGAGCTCGTTAACATTTCTGATAGAAAAAAAGACATTGCAAATTTACTAAGATAAAACATTCAAATGGGCTCTGTTTTTATTCATGTAGGCCGTATGTAAGTTAATTAATTTGTGAGTCAAGTATAAGTTAATTGGCTGAATTGATTTAATTGAAAGCGTAAATACAAATTTGCAAGCAATTTGGATACTTACCCGAATTTAAGATTTTCCGAAATGTGTAAATCCACTTAAAGGCATAACCTTTAACAATAATTTGGTACTGCATGTTTTTGTTAAGATAAGATTCCGACATTTCAAATAAATCTTTACAACCTACTAATATTTTTTCACTCATCTTTTCATCAGAATGTCTGGCAGAGATTACTTTGAAGCGATACGGCCGCTATATTGTCTTACCGTGTAAATTATGTGAAATTTGTAGTTATTATTTTTGTATTGGTTAACTTCCATGTGATGTTCAGTACAGAAGAGTATTGCCTTCTGAATTCAATAATGATGCTGATGATGACATCCTGTTGTCCTATTGTCACAAGGAGCCAGTGGCTTCTTATGTCATATTGTTGTTGTATATATTATCCTTGCTTTATATATATAATTTTATGTATAATTAATTAGCGACCCGCCCCGGCTACGCATGCGCATGGGTACAATTAGGATGTGCCTACTGTGGCCCTAATATGACAGCCCAGGTTTAGTTTAACCCCTCCCTGTGTCTCTGTCTAACTAGTGTCATAAGAATAGGACGCAGATAGAGATAAACTAAACTTGGCCAGTCATGTTAGGGCCACCGAACATAAGAATCTCCTCAAATTTCTGTAAATGCCAGTGAAAACCGTATCAAAATCCTTTGCGTTGTTTAGTAGGAGGCACTGGCCGAAAGTACAATGAGGAGAGACAGAAAGAATAGCGACTCTGTTATATACTGTTTAAAGATGAAGACAAAGAAAATATATCATTGCCTAGAGCTCATAGTAGAGACTTCCATGCGTCGCTCTGTGGTCGCAGCAGGGGCGTAGCAACGTAAAATAGCGCCCAGGGCTCGCATCCAAACTGCGCCCCTTTCCCTTTGTACAATGACCTGGTCCGCCGGGTTCATGGAACTGTTTCCATCCCAGTGACCCTATAGCCTACAGGCATGTCCGCCACGACGGACCAACAGACGGTAAAAGGCCCGACGGATTCACTTTAGTGCCTTTAGTATGCGGATTTGGATTGTATTTTTTTTAAATAGGTAGTTTTTTTCGTTTTTTGCGCCCCCCCTTATTTGGCGCCCAGGGCACAAGCCCTGCCTGCCCCACCCTAGTTACGCCCCTGGGTCGCGGTTTCTGTAAAGGTACATAATAATAATCTACACTAGGTAATATAACAAAGAGGTAAACTTTGTTTGTCTATATGTAGAGGGTAATCTCTGGAACTACTGAACTGATTCCAAAAATTCTGTCACTAATAGAAAGTTACTCTATCCCTGACAGACATAGGCTACTAGTTCCACGGGCATGAAGTCACGGGCGTCCGCTTATAGTACATACCTATCTCTGTAAGTAATATTTGAAATGTTGTTGTTTTTTTCCCGAGTTTATAGAAACAGTTAAGGAACGAACGGGTGGCCATTGTCAGAGTTGCTATTAGCTGGACTAGGTTAGTGTAAAGGCTATTTTGTTTTGGCACAAGCGCTTCCAATTTGATGACAGACAGAATAAGATCCTAGGTTTATGCAGAATGAGTTTACCCGCGGTTTCGCCCGCATTACTATATTTATGCATTTTACGGGATGAAAAGTATTTTATGTTTTAATTCAAGACATGGTCTGTCTGATAGCCAAATTTCATTTAAATCTGTTAAGCCATTCGTGATTTGGGACAAACACCCAAAAATCCAAACATTTTTATAACTTAGGTACTAACTGAATTCCTTGTACCTTTCCTATTTATAATATTAGTAGGAAAGTAGGAATAGTAGGAATTACTAGGAATAGTAAGGAAGCAGAAAGTTGGCAAGTAAGATAAGTAGGATTGCAGACAGGTGGTGCCATCTGTGTTGACCCGTTCGTAATGTTACTTATTCCTTACAGATTTGTTTGGTACGCGTGTCAGCTGCGCCTGCAGACTTCGATGGACAGCAGCGTAGATTTTTTCGAAAACCTCATCAACGAAGATGGACGATTTGCGGAAGTCAGTAATAACTGTCAAGAACCGACACAGCGAAGGCGACCTTCAAGGCCGCGACCGTTAATACAGGGTAAAAATATAGTGGACTGTTTAATCGTTCAACAAGAAATGAAAATCATAAACTTCACAGAAAATGTTTAGTTAGGCCAGGCGTTTCTTACTTCGCGGAGCTACAAGAATATCGGTGCACCACTGCACTGGGGCCGGCGGAATTCCCTAGGGATGAACACCGGCAGTGCTTGGATATTTTTTTTGTTACAAAGTAATTAGCTTCCTAAGTTAACCGAAATAATGTCAGATTTTTTGGTTACGTCATATACAATACAATACAATATGCTTTATTGAATACCACATTACAATTTGACAGAATTACAGATCAATCTTAAAATAGGTATCCAAAAGGCGGTCTTATCGCTTGAGAGCGATCTCTTCCAGACAACCTCTAATAAAATATAATAATATAAAAAAAGACATTTATGAAATCTAGAACAGATTAATATATTTTTACCATAGTCCATCGCACATAAAAAAAAAACTATGACAGATTTTTTTTTGTGGCAATGAACTCGTAGATGACAGATTGACAGCTCAGTTGTCAATGGCGGCGTTCCGAATCACGCTCACAGCGCTGACAGACGGCCCGGTAAAACTGTGTAAATGCTCGTGGTAAAGGCGATTGGGAACACGGCCAATGTCACATCTGTCACTTTTTTTAAATATGTGATGGACTGGGATAAGTGTATTAATGATTAATCCGTCCCAATTTTTATAAAATGTTTTTATTTTATACAATTATATGACGCAACTAAAAAATCTGATATTATTTTGGTTTACTTAGGAAACTAAATACATCGTAATTAAAAATATTTAAGCGCTTCGCCGGAGTTCATCCCTAGCTAGGGAATTGAAATGTTGAAATGTCATCGAAAACTATTTCAAATTATTAACGTCATAAACAATCGAGCAATCCTCGAGCAATCGAACTAGTTTCCGAACGCTCTTTTGTAGCGGTATCACCGGATTGGTCGCTCAACTCTCGCCCCGCCCGGATTGACAATATGGCTGACGTCAAAGCGCAGAAAGAACGCAGCCCTAATGTTTAGAATGAAATTTTAAACGCTTGTGTGATCTTGTTTGTAAACTATGTCGAATTTGTGTTCGAGAATTGTTTCAAAACCTCCCAAGAGGTTACAAGACAGTATGTCAGTCGCGCAAACAAATGCTTGGATGAACGGTGAGCGCAGCGTAGGAAAATTATATCGATTTTTAATGAATTCCATCGTCTAACTTTATAATTCGCGATGTACGTGTGATAAATAATACATTAAAGAGACAAGTTCGTGTTGTTTGTTACGAATTTAGCTTTGTCATTGTATCGTCATTAAAAGTTCACTATTTTAGTCAGCTGTTTGACCTGGATTTCATTGGCTAGGTTTCGAAACCATTCGCCCTTACTATAAACTGTCTAAGTGTTCGGTTTGTGTTTTTAGCTGAAAATATCAACAATGGTGGGCAGTCACTGTCACCGCCGCACACTCAGACTATATCGCAGCGTGAGACAGGCACGCAAGTGTCACAGTGCTACAGCGGGCCTCCGTCCCCTTGCGGGTCCTCAGGCTCGGCGCCGTCGCCAGCGGCGAGCCCCGCACCGCCGCCGGGCACCGCCACGCTCGACCCTAACTGGCAAGCTACGAAGCCCACAGTCCGAGAACGGAATGCAGCGATGTTTAACAATCAGCTGATGGCAGATATCACATTCGTCGTTGGCAGCCCCGGTGAGTTAAAAGTTTAAAACACATTCATATTCATAACATTAATGTTCACTCTGACTGTCCTTGTGTCTGTTTCACTGTGACTTGATTGGTAAACAAGTGAATAGACAATGATAAAATTGTATATTTGGCTAAGTGGATATCCAGCAAATGCCAAGCTAAATTTCAATGTTTTGTCCCTAAAACTAACACACAACTCCATGTAAGCAAAACTGCTAGCAAAAGTATGCTTTACAATATACAGTGACCCACCCCAGCTACGCACAGGTGCAATTTATTGTAGAAAACTTAATTAGAATGTATTGAAAATAAAAACCTGTAATAAAATCTCAAAATTACAATTTTATATTATGTAAAAAGAAGAAAATGTATCCTATCCCACTCTACATACTCTAAGGAACACTTGTTCTAGATTTCATGATTGTATCTTTAGTGGTTTAGGCTGTGCTTTGTCTGTCACTCAATGACTCCTTTTTTTATGTATAGAATTTTACTATTTGCAACGCAAAGTTTAAAATAAACTGTAATAGAATAATTTCTGCTGTTCCAGGGCACACACAAGTAATCCCAGCTCACAAATATGTTTTGGCAACAGGCAGCTCAGTATTTTATGCCATGTTCTATGGAGGACTGGCTGAATGCAAACAAGAAATAGAAGTACCTGATGTGGAACCTTCTGCTTTCCTCACATTGCTTAAGTAAGAATTGATTTAAATTTCCCAATTTTAATTAAAAATCTTTAAGAAGCTAATGTATAAATATTTCCTTTACAGATATTTATATTGTGATGAAATCCAGCTTGAAGCTGACACAGTGCTATCGACACTTTATGTTGCCAAAAAATACATTGTGCCACATCTAGCGAGAGCCTGCGTTAACTACCTAGAAACTAGTCTGACTGCAAAAAACGCGTGCCTCCTCCTCAGCCAGTCCAGACTGTTTGAGGAGCCAGAACTTATGCAGAGGTGCTGGGAAGTGATTGATGCCCAGGTATGTGAGAATACAAAACACATATCAACAATCTGCCTTGAACCATCCTCATCCTACAGTAGCCTTCTCACGGATCTCTCAAGGTCTTCGAGTAGGACCTTTTCAAGTCCAGATATAAATGAAAGCAATGAAACTCTCCACAGAATCTGTGATGAATAGTCAAAGACTGAATTTGAAAATATGCCACTGAAACAAGTGCACAAAAATTAAGCTCAATGTTTTTGCATTTTGGTTGTGATTTAGGTTTAAGAGTTAATGTTAATTTACAATATGCATTGTACAATGTTCCATGTGACATTCCAAACATAAGTGTGCCGTGTACCTAGTCAAGATACGTAAGATCTAGATATAAACTGCAATACAGTCTGTATTATTGGTGTTATCTGCATGTTTAGAATTTGCATGTACTTAATTGTTGAAATGGCGTGCAATTTTGTAACAATTCTGATTTCATATTTGTCAAGATCTGAATAAAAATTTTGAACAAATTGTATTGCAGTTTTAATACACCTAACCATCAATAACACCATGTTAATTTAATTATAGGCTGAGATGGCCCTAACTTCTGAAGGATTCGTCGACATTGATGTGTCAACCCTGGAGTCAGTATTAGCAAGGGAAACACTTAACTGCAAGGAAATAAACCTATTTGAAGCAGCCTTAGCTTGGGCTCAGGCAGAATGCTCCAGAAAAGAAATAGAGTCGTCCCCAAATAATAAACGAGCAATGCTTGGGAGTGCCATTTACTTGATCAGATTCCCAACTATGTCATTAGAAGAGTTCGCGAACAGTGCAGCTCAACTCGGAATATTGACTCCACAAGAAACGATAGACATATTTTTGCATTTCACGGCAGCTAGCAAGCCACCACTGTGTTACCCAGTCAAGTCAAGAGCCGGTCTGAAATCTCAGGTAATATATAACTGAATATTTATCTTTTTTTCTAATTTAATATGTCCGTTTTGCATAAAACTTAATCATTTCACATTATGATTCCAGATTTGTCACAGATTTCAGTCTTGCGCGTACAGAAGTAATCAATGGCGATATCGCGGCAGGTGCGATTCCATACAGTTCTGCGTCGACAAGAGGATCTTTGTCGTTGGCTTTGGACTGTACGGATCGTCAAACGGTGCAGCTGATTACAATGTAAAGATTGAACTAAAACGCCTGGGCAGAGTTCTGGCAGAAAACAACACAAAGTTTTTCTCTGATGGATCGAGCAACACTTTCCATGTTTACTTCGAGAATCCAATACAAATAGAACCAGAATACTTTTACACAGCTTCAGCTATCCTAGATGGAAGTGAGCTGAGTTATTTTGGACAAGAGGGACTGAGTGAAGTGTACATGGGCACGGTGACCTTCCAGTTTCATTGTTCTTCGGAAAGCACTAATGGGACAGGAGTGCAAGGTGGCCAGATTCCAGAGCTGATTTACTATGGACCCACAATGACTGGCTCTGGCAACATGGCTGGAAACGAGGACTGACAGTTAATGAACAGACCGCGTCCGCTCAAGTACATGTCCGTATAACGTATGGCATTTATTGTGACGCGCGTTCCAATCTCATATAACCGAGAGAGACAGTTTCATCTACATATTTATGATATCATACTTAACATTCCCCAATGTTACATTGTTTCGTTGAAAATCTAAAAATTACTAATGTATATTGTTGAATTAAATAGGCAGTAAGGGAACCTAAGAATGTGATATGGATGTCGTAACGCTCTCTAAAAATGCTTAAAGTTTAGAATGATCCATAACACAAATTTATTGCAATATATAATTAATATTTCTTTTGCTTTTCAATTATTAATTAATAATATTCCTAAAGATTAATACATTTTATAATTTAATTATTACCAACTTCTTTGAAGACCTTACTTGAGTTACGTATGAACAAATTGCTTACCAACACATGATAGATGAACTGCTATATTCATAGCATTGATAGACACACCCTTTGGCTTTGCTGTAGTCAGGTTAATACCAGAGGGATCTCTCACATCTTTTAAATTAAATTTCTATTGGGTTAAGTTAAAAGTTTAAACAAGCAGCAAAATGCTGTTGTACCTTTAAATTAAGTTACTATAATATTCTCTATAGATTTAAACAACGATACTTTTTATTTCGTGTGCAAATACGAACTTATGGAAAAAATCAAAACCTGTATAACGACAGCACGCTAAAATTCATGGCTATAGTTAAACGTTTAAAGGGTTGAACTCGTTACCGCCGTTTGTATAAAACGGTTTTTGAGGGTAGGTGGGTGCACAATCCTTTAAAGAGTTTTGTTTACACCCCACGATATGTCAGAGAGTTGCGTGAGGCCGAAGTTGCTTGGAGAAATTCATCACATTGATGGAGAAATATTTCTCTGCTTTTAGCTCTCCCACAGTAAGGTAAGAAAAATGTATGGAATTGAAATAAATACAAAACCGGACAGCACATAGCCCCCTGTACCATACAAGCGCTACAATTGTAATAATTTTCATACAATAACGTGACAAAAATGTTATATTGCAGCACTTGTAAGTTTTGTCGTAAAGGCCCCAGATGAAATAAATTCAATTATATTTATACTATCATGAAACAGCTCAATCAACATTGTTAGATTATAATGTTGCATACATATCTTTATCATGATATTGTTTTGGCAATAAAAAAAAATACATATTCAAACAAATCTGTATTGAACTCAATCGAACCGTTAAAGCTCTACAGTGCTATAGACAAAAGAGAGAATTGCTTCTGAAATAACATCAAAAAGGGCTTTTAGCGATAGATAAGGCAGCAGCCAGAAATTCACTTCTCCAAGAGCTGTACCAGAGGCAATCCATGGATAATATTTATTAAGTACCTAGGTTAGTATAAAACAGTGGATTGGATAAGGTTTTCGGGAGAGTGGGGGGGTTTGAACCGTCAGAACACGTCGTGTTTTCCAAACAGTAGTCCGATGATATGATGTAAACACAAAGTATGCAGCAGACTCTCCACAGATAAACAATGGCTTACGGTACGAAAGAGAAAGAGGTTACCCGCAATCCATGGATAATATTTATTAAGTACCTAGGTTAGTATAAAATAGTGGATTGGATAAGGTTTTCGGGAGAGTGGGGGGTTTGAACCGTCAGAACACGTCGTGTTTCCCAAACAGTAGTCCAATAATATGATGTAAACACAAAGTATGCAGCAGACTGAGAAAGAGGTTACCCTGTACCTGCAGAAGAATGCCTTCAGACTAAGGAGACCTCATATTTGCATGAACAGTCAAAATTCGTCATTGGTACAATAAAATAATTTTAAGAGATTTGGATTATCATCAACCCTTAGAAAATGCCATGGTAAAAAATTAAACAGAGTACAGCATGGCAACCTCTAGATAGAATATCAAGTATTATGGAATGGTTCAAAGAAGCAATGTAAATAAAAAACGACGCAAAGAAATTAATCATACTGTATGGCATGCGTGAAATTTGTATAATTTACATAACTCTATAACCTTTTAATTTAACCGCCGTTAATATTATCATCGGATATGCCTGTGTCGCCACCTATAAAAAAACTATATTAAACACACAAAGGTGACGATTTTCGACAGTTCATGTGATGTGAGTGTCACTGTTATGTTAGAGGCTCCTTCCATGCTTTAGTTCTGTTATATTGTATTCGACCCCATAAGCTCAGTTAGTACACTTTATGAAATTAGTGACAATTGTTGCATTTTTCTCTGCGGCCAGTCAGCTGTTCCAGACAGTGCCGGTTTTAGCACTACCTGCGCCCTGGGCGAGATTTATACGGCGCCCCTAACTGCAATTCAAACCCATATGAAAAAAAGGCGCCTGCGGTGCCCCTTTATATCCGGCGCCCTGGGCGGTCGCCCAACCGCGCCCCCCCCTAACGCCGCTACTGGTTCCAGACAGCTTTCGGCTGCTTACTATTTATTAGATAACTAGTTTTATTAATTCATATACTATATTAAATACTTACCAGTAGGTGGGATGTTAATGCACAGAGCTCGAGACAGCCTGAAGTAAGTGCGGCCAAGCTGATAGCAGCAAATCTGAAGAGCATCGCTGATATCTATCAAGAGATCTGTCAATTGCTTAAGGATTTTTATATTTTGGAAAAGGGAGGGACACAAGCATGTGAGTCACCTGATGAGAAGTAAACACTGATCACCACCACCCATATTAATCAGCAACCAAAAGAAAGTTGCTGATATGTTGTCTGCTTAAATGGCCTCTCGGTTTTTTCACTCACTGTACGAAACGCCGCAGCAAGCTAACGCTCCATGTCAGCTTTAGCAGCGTATTGCATTATTGGCTTAGAAAGAGCCAAGGAAAGTAATATCTCTATAGTCAGCTCAGTAAGTATATAAATCATCCAGTTCTTAACAATATCTGCTTGTATTGTGTATTTTTCTTTTAGCCTGTGGAATATGAAATATTTTTTAGTTAGAATATTTACAGGGATCCTGTGGAACTTGTACTAAAGAGAACAAATATATACACTAATGTTAAGACTTGAGAGCTAGTGGACAAATTTTGTTCAAAATGTTGTATGCATAAAAATAAAAAAACTTTCAGGTGTTAATCATACATGATCTAAAATATCTCAACAATTTTGGTGTGTGAGTGAGTTCAATACATCATTTCAAAGCACCATGTTTGCTCAGATGTATGAGGCATTAAATTAGCAGTAAATAATTGAACTGTGAATAACTATAAAAATTTAAAAAAACATTCCCCAACCAGGCACTGCTTACTTCACGGAGTTCGGCGCACCACTGCACTGCGGCCAGCACTATTGAGTCACCGAGCGTGCAAATAAATACGAGTTATACTATTGTATAACTCGTATGAGAGTGAGGCATACAGTAGGACGTTTTTTATACCTAAAAACTGCTTTTGTTGAAAGTAAAACTTCTATACTTGTACTATTATATATTATTACTGCAAAGCCGCAGGTAAAAGCTTGTCATTAAAAAAGGATACGAGCTGTTCCCTCTGTTCGGCAAGTCATATAAACACAGGCTGCCTGTGTGTGACTTGCTGGCCGACCAATAGTGAGATGTCGGGACAGTGCCATCTTGAAGAAGTTGCAGGCTATGTCGATGCACTGCTGATTTAACCGCAATTGCTGACATAGTGCTGTGATACCATCTCTGGCTTTTCTTAAAGTCACTTCTCGAGACTCTTGACCGATCCCCGCATTAAATGCTAAAAAAAAAATTAAAAACAGTTGAAAAATTATTATTATTGACAAACAATTATTAATGGATGTTATCCATAGTGACTGGAAAATGGTCTGAATAAAGCACTAATTTATTTTAAAATTATTTATCTCAGTATAGCCTTATAGTCTACCATAGGGAAAATGACAGGATCTTCAAATTATAGCTCACAGGCCAATACTGGTTGACTAGATCCACTAACCTAATCTACAAAAAAAAATTAAGAAATGCAAAAATACAGAATGTTGGTATAATAAGCTACCAAGCTATGTTTACGCCCTTGATACTTAGAATGGAAGATTTAGTGTGGCCTTTAAGCTAATAGGTAGGAGTCTCTAGCATATCTAAGAGAGAAGCACCTGTTTATCAGGACGAGCAAACTGGACTAGGATTTCATATTCTACTAAGTGATTATAGGAGTTCCTCTTTTTGGTGTACAGCTAGGATGTTGGGTAATGGTCTTACCTCCCCCAAAGCCAGTTGCCCCTCCTTTTGACTCAGCAGACACGAATTGGCCAATGGCAGATGCGCCTCCGTGTGCATTTTCTTGAAACTCGACTTCGGCGACGATAATGTTGTCTTCCAAAACAGTCCCGCAGTTAGTGCACACCGCATCTCCTCTACCGGGATCTACTTCTATTTCCGAAGAGCCGCAATGTTTACATTTCTTCCCCGACATTTTTAAATCACCTGAAATAGTAAGAAAATAAAGCGGGCAAATGTTTAAAAAGTTATGATAGAAATATCCTAACGTTTGGACACTATGAAACACATTTGTTTAATGAATTGATAGTTTATACAGTTTTTATATTTTAATGTTTACAGTTGTTACAGCCAATATTTACTTACTTCTACACAGCTTTTCCGCAAAAAACAGTTAAACAAGGCAAAGGCAATAACCAGGCATGCCTTGCTTGCTTGACTGACACTGACGCTGTCAATCTGACAGTGACAAATATGACTTAAGTCGCGTTCCGAATCTATTACATCGCTCTCGTTTTCGGATCGAATCACACTCACAACACTAACGTAACGTCTTTCACGATGTCATAGATTTGGCTTATATTGCTAACGCTGTCCAGTAAACGTTTACCGTGCTAGACACTGTGAACGTTTGCGTTCAAATTGTTTACGCCTGGCAGTGTTAGCGATGTAAGCCAAATCCATAACGTCGTCAATGACACGTCAAGGACGTTACGGTGGTCTTGTAAGTGTGATTCGGTCCGAAAACGTGAGCGATGTAAACTGATTCAGAACGCGGCCAAAAATGAAACGTATTTTGAGTAAGCTAAAATCATCCATAAAGCTGGATTCACAGTGCAAAGTGACTCCTCTCCAATAAAGACAGTCGTTGCTATATTTTGAGTCTAAGTTGCTGTTGCAGGTTATCTCGGTGCGCCCTCATGATGTCATAACTTACCTTACCTACCTTATGTTATGGCATACCTATATCAGAACTGTAGTAGAGATGCAACGGATAGTTGTTTGGCCGGATACCGGATACCGGATATTCGGCCGGTGATCTGGCCGAATATTCGGCCGACCAAACGATACCTACATTTTAGTTTGGCGGCGGGCGCGTCGTGCAGGTTTCAACCTGTTACATATTGTAGGTTCGCGCGGACCGTTTTCTAGGCAAGAAACGAGTTTTATTAAGTCAGTGTACGGAACTATTTCGTTCGTATGCAGTACACGTGCGCCCGCCTATTTTGCTGAATCATCATCTCAGCCACAAGAAGTCCACTGCTGAACATAGGCCTCCTCCATGGATTTCCAAAGTGACCGGTTGGAAGCGGCAAGCAACCAGCGCCTTCCTGCCACCTGTATGAGGTCATCGGACCATCTTGTGGCTGGTCGTCCTACGCTGCGCTTGCCAATACGCGGCCGCCATTCGAGAACTTTTCGACCCTATCGGCCATCAGTTCTCCGTGCTATGTGCCCTGCCCACTGCCACTTCAACTTGCTAATCCGCTGGGCTACGTCGGTTACTTTCATTCGTCTGCGGATCTCCTCATTTCTGATTCGATCACGCAAAGAAACTCCAAGCATAGCCCTCTCTATAGCTCATTGCGTGACTTTGAGCTTTCTTATAATTTGCTGAATAGATAACTTTAATTAAATTGTACGTTAAAGGTAATACTAATGAACGAATATTGATAATTTGTTGTTGTTTTCTTAAATACTAACCATTTTTCAATGTTAAATACCAAACAGAATCACTATTCGGTATCCGGCCGGATAATGCGCAACTATCCGGTATTCGGCCGGATAGTAAAATGATGGCCGGATAGGCCGGATACCGGATAGCAACCGGATATCCGTTGCATCTCTAAACTGTAGCCCGTTTCACGAAGCTACAAGTTACACTTTTACAAGTCTAAACCGGCAATAATGCCCATAATATAATCTTTTGTTCAAATTTAAAGTCTGTGCCTACGTTTGCTTTCTTTTTAAATATAATTTTGAAGTTAGGTATTTATCTCACTTTAAAAAAGCTTGTACTATCTCGAAAATAGTTCACTTTTGTGTAAAAGTTTGCTTTTAGGGTAGATCGCTTTTCGCTGTCGAGCGATCTACCATATGTCACAGCCTCTCCTTTATTCTGTGCCTATTTCAAAATTAAACAATTTCAAAATTCCCGCTTTATCCACATAAAGCGGGAATTTTGAAATTGTTGCATTTTTTTTATTGATTGTGGCTAAATAGTGTAGCTTGTTATTAGTTCGAGCAATTTGCAGCTGTAAAACTAAGGAGGAAGTTCTAGCTGATAATTTAAACTATTTGTAGATTAAATGCGTGTAGTGCAAGTTGATTAAAACAGCTCTGTGCTTGAAACATAAAGTGTAGCATTATTTAAAATAATTAACTCGAACTTCCAAAATCAAAACCCAAACGCAAAGGAAACAGTCTGTTTTTGGCGCAAAACGGCACGGATTGTCCATTGTCATATCATTGAGCTATGGAGATACCTATAATAAATTAAAGTTGTATTTTTTAATTCCCGCCTTAAATGAAGATCGCTTCCAAACCAATGACGAACCCTAGCAAAAGCAAAGGACTATAAACACTTCTTTACGAATATTTTGTTTGCTCGTGCTTTGCTAAAAGATTGTTATTTTAAACAAACTTACTTTTATTGGCCCAAAAATCTATATTACGTCTTACAAGAAAGAAACATACAAAAACATCCTCTCTCATAATCTACTATTAATTCCATTCGCTTAAAAAATATCGTGATCCGCGTACATAAACGCATTGTTATCATATCAAACGAACTTTATTATAAAGATGATGATAGCATTATTTCAGAACGTACAGAAGAAATGACGTCACAGCATACTGCTTTGCTATTGGTCGGATATCACGCCATAATCTTTTTATAGATGGTGAGATCACCCTTTCAAATTTTGTTTAGGCTGAAGTAGGACGGCATACTCGAAAAGTATACGCGGCTATACTAAGAAACGGCGGTTAGGACTTTTCGTATCGAGGGGTGAGAAATTCTCAGGAGAGAAGGGCATCCCCAAAGCGACGACGACGTCATCGCAGGATGAGTCATCATTGTTGTGTTCTCGTTTGTGGATAATCTTCAACGCGCATTTGTTTCGAATCGCAGCTGTCAACTTGCAAGTGAAGTGAACCAGTGAACTGTCAGAATCAGATAGAAAACGAACTCGATAGTTCGATGTTACGCGGAACTAGAACTGGTTTGGACTTAACCTCGTCAATTGGTCAGTGATAATACGTTTTGTATTACGTAAATCGTCCGTGTGTTTGTTAGGGTTTTTAAAAGACTATGACTATGAAGCTGGATGTTAGTGACCAGTCGAACCACTCCGATGTGTCGAGCGACAGCCAGTCCTCGCAGGGCTCCACGAACAATGACTTCATGGCGACGATTCAGGCCTCCAGGTCCCTGCTCTCGGTATGTACTAAAAATTTGTTTTTTTTTTTAAATCTGGGGACTGAATTGACAGGTAACTAATATGGAATTTGCAAAATGTAATGACAATTTAGTCTCTAGAACAAAAACAAAAAAATTCAAGGTCATTCACTGCGTTTGATATCAGCTGGATCATTTAGGTTAGTATTTTCAAACTTAGTAAATAACAAGTAACATTTAATTGGCCTATGGTTAACCTCAATTGAATAGATTGTTTTGTACTCGAGGAATACTTAGTTGTTTTGAATAATTTATGTAGGATGGCTAAAAACATTCCTCAAATATGTGTTTACATTACTTGGAGGAACATCTTGTAACCGCAATTGAACATCTGTACCTGCTTTTAATTTATTTTGGTATAATAACAATGGTAAAAAACATCTTAAAGTTAGATTAGGTAGCTTGTAAGACTTATAAAGGTAAGGTATGTTATGTTTAAAAGTCTTTAAGGTCCACTCATCAAATTTTTTATTGCATAAAAAATTTATGGATGTAATTAACATGGACATGTCATATAGATTGGATTCAACGCAGAAGAGGGTTGTGTCCGCCTGCTCTAGATCATAGAAAAAGTGGGTAATCTAGCAGACCATAATTTTAAATAACTGGCTGACGCCCGCGACTTTGCTCCTGTAGAATTAGTAGCCTATGTCCGTCAGGGATAGTATAGCTTTCTATCTGTAAAATTATTTTTGAAATCAGTTCAGTAGTTCCAGAGATTACCGCTTACATACAAACAAAAAAACAAACAATCAAAGTTTACCTCTTTATTATATTAGTGTAGATTAGTGTAGATGTAAATCTCCTGTACCTTGGTGTTGTAGGTGTGTAGTAATTATTACTAACTGCCAATACATACACTTAGTTAACAAGAATAAGGTTACTAACCAACCATTGGTAAGCATTGAGATACATATAGGTTTTCTATCTTTTATTTTCAGTAATAGCAATTATCACTATGCAAAAAATTTCATGTCACTGATTTTGTTTAAATATGGAATCGATGTGACATTGGCTCAATTGCTCAACGTAGTCATTAAGAAAATAACCGCTGCACTTAATCAGTTTTGTATGTGGTTCTACCAATTTGTTCCCTGATCCCTCATTCCCTGGCTAGCAACATTTTTATCCGATTAAATGGATGTCTAATGCTTCCTGTAAGGGCAGATGCGGGAAATGTAATCTTATTGTTTCTTACTCCCTATCTCTCTTAGCATTTAGATGTCTACTGTCTCTGGCATGGATTTTCATTCAGTTCTTAATGCGGTTCAGGTCAAGGTCGGCCCTGCCATCTTTTTTAAATTGTTCGACTACAGAGCTGTGCCCTGCCCATACTTTGGCTCTCTAATCAATGCATGAAATACTTGTACCCCAACTGCAGATTTTCTTTTAAGATATAAAAACTACTGAAATGCTCAATAGGGGTCATCCATAAATTACGTCACAATTATGGATGCGGGGGGGTCTAGTCAAATGTGACAGCCCGTTTTAAAAAGATAGAAAAAGCGTGACGAAAGGGAGGGTCTTGAAATGTTAAAAATAGTGTGACGTAATTTATGGACAACCCTGACAACCCCATATGAAGGCAACATTTAAAAAATACATTTGACCCATAGAGTCACAAAATGTTTCCACTTTCTGTCTGTCACTTCTCAATCCAATGATTGAATTTCCCCCTAATCAATCCCAAAAATTAGATGATGTAAGAGCTTCATACCTTCTATGTAACTTTACTTACATCTTTGATAACAGTACTGCGAAATTTGTATAGTTGTTTGATAAGATTATACTTATCACTTAGTCATCCATTTATTATAGGGATGTTAGTCACCACACCACTATCTTATCCTGTAAGCAAATAAAATTATTTTTACACTTACAATAATAATTCTAATATCTTCAGTATGAACATATTCTAGTGCTTACATTTAATGTACTTTAATCGTAAGTCAAAAGTGAAGCATACTAAAATAAAAATTCTATCTATTGACAACACAAAGAAAAAAATTCCATTTTTTAATTAGTTAAAAATAGCAAAGGAACAACAAACAGTAAGCAACAATTAAAAGTAGTCAGTAGTAGGTCAGAGTTATGTTATGTAGGAAAAAACCACAAATTCCATCCCCCTACTCTATTTTCATCACATCTATGACCATGGATGTCAAACTGGTGTATACTACAAATTTATATTTGCTGACATGATGTTTCTTAATTTTTTTTTACTGTTTAAAAATCAATCCTTACCCAACCTACAAGACTACATACCATAAGCAAAGTATCCTCAGAAACTTTCGAGAAATTTTGATCAATGCAGGGTAAAAAAAACGTCTGGTCACTAACGAACAGGCTACTAAAAAATAACCCGCACCCAAAGCCTCCATCTACCATACAAATTGGCAACTACCAGTATACTAACTCAAGTCATGACACCTCACGGGCACTTATTAACAAATTCTTCCCTGATGACACAGAAGACAACTCCCAACAGCAAGTAATTAGAGCAGCAACGTCTAATATTCCCATAAACCCTGACAATCCCGAAATTTCTGCAGAAGAAGTTATGGAAAGCATCAACCCAACCTACAGTTTTCTTTGCTCATAAAATAGGTAAAGGTTGCAAGGGATTAAAATTTGTAACTGCTTTTCTACACTAATATAATAAAGAGAAAAACTTTGTTTGTTTGTTTTTGTTTGTATCTCTGGGGGTAATATCTGTAACTACTGAAACGATTTCAAAAATTCTTTCACAGATAGAAAGCTACACAATACCTGACAGACATAGGCTACTAATTCGACGCGAACAAAGTAATTCGACGCGAACAAAGTCGCGGGCTACCGCTAGTTTTATATAAATAGGTTATTCTCATTATGAAAAACAGTTATGTCAGACAGGCTTACACACTCTTTATTGCTGAAAAAATTTAACATTGTTATCAGAACGCGCAAATTTCAAGCCAATCTAACTATGGGGATCAAAATTGACTTGCTTTAAATAAATATATCAACTAAAACTAATATGAAGCCTAGTAAAGCATTTCTCGAGCATTGGCCATTATTATTTAATTAACCAACCATAACAAGAATTAATAAATTATCTGGTCCCTTTTACAGTATGAGGAAATATTAAACAGATAGTATTGTTATTGTTATATTGTTAACACTTGGGATTCCCCATGTTATACTGTATTGGGTAAATATACTCAGTAAAATAGGATAATTAGTTATTTTATTTGTTTTAGGTACTTCATTTAATATGCAGTGATGCAGTTATATCCTGTCTACTTTTATGTTGGAACTGTTTATTTGGCTAAATATTGCCATTAGCAGATTGTGGCTTGTTACCACATTACAGAGAAACATATGGCTCTTTTGTACCTAGAGACAAATAATAATATGGTATAAAATTAACTACCTATCTAACCTACCATGTAAAATATAAGTAAATAGGAATAGCCGATGTAGAGCAATGCAAACAGCATTTAATTTGTATTATTTTGAAGTAGCAAATTATTACTATAGAGCAGGGTAATGTAGGCAGTAAGTGTAACAAAGCATGAATAATACTAGGTAATGTTTTTTGTTTGTTTTTCTAAAATTCAACTTTTATTAAATAATCAAAGCAGAATTGTAGACCGATGAAAAAAAATCCATAAAGCATGTGACAAATGCATTTTGACTTCAACCCTCCTAGATAAATCTTAATGACACTCTTTTTGACCTGAAGCGTGGGACATGGGGCCACAACTCATACGAGTATGTAATTAGTACTAAATAAGGATTATAGATGGCAGCATGTGTATGTAGCATCTCTTGAAGGAGTATTTTTTTTTAGAGTATTACAATTTCGATATTTCATGATTTTGATCAATTACTACAATTAGGAGAGATAAAATTATTAACATTTAATTAAAAGTGTATCACGTTTTTTTAAATTTCTTAAAGTTCGAAACATAAAAAAACAAAATAAAATATTTTTTATTAAAAGTTAATACATTTTTCCATTCCCGGAACAACATGCTAAATCAAATAAAATCATAAAGTCTATTTTGATTTTTGGACGCCTATTGTCAAGAGAGTAAGAGCTTGGGATGATTTTCGGAAATTTCCAAGTGTTCAGCTACTTTTGCCGATTGTACTTCCTTAGATTCACTGTAATCAAAAAATAATAGCTGACATGAAAAAGTTGCTTGAAGTATATATTCAAGTCTGCGAGCAGGCAAAACGTTGGCGACGGTGACCGGCGTAGGTATGACGTCAGTTTCGAGGAAAACTCGCGTTGGCTAGCATACACGCGCAAACAACTCCACTCGGCTGCCTAATAATTTGATTGCTACTTTAAATTGACCGTCTCGCAAACCTTAATATGATGCTGGTGGTCGCATTAGTAAACAATGACAACGGTTTTTGATATATTCATGAGATTCATCCATAAGCACATCATCGAACCAACATATGTCAGGTGATCACGACAATTCAGAGGATATTACGTTTCCACTGTTTGAGTTCGGCTACACATAACTCGACTAGTTAGCCGTGTATATCGAATTGTAGTAGTAACTTGTCGACTGTCAGCTCGGTGACATAGAGGCTTGAAAGCAGAAAATGCGATAAGCAAAATTAAAAGACCTCGAAGAAATACAAACGAGGCGAATGAAATGATAAAGATATGAAAATGAGCGACCTACAAATTATACTCCATACCCAACGTCGTGTGCCAGTCATGCAAAATAGCCTTTTTATATTCGACGTATGATTTGATTATCATTGTTCAATATGGTAGGCTGATCAACGGTTACCTTTGCGAAGTGTCGATCCGCCCGGCCGGCTTTTTACTCGTTAATCTTTTCTTCCAAGAACTAGAACATGAATGTTACTTGAAAATGTTTTTGACTTTCCTAGTTTCTGCGTCGCCTCACCCTGGCTGAAAAGGCAAACAAAAGCAAGACCTTGAACCACGAACGCAGGTCTGCTTAATGAACTTATGATTATGATTCAGCACTTTTCAACGATAACATCGTACAAATTGTGGAATAACATACGATGGTAGTCACGTACTATAGAGTTATACCAATTAATACAAATTTTATACCTAATGTCACATTCTCTATGAAATTACGAAAGAACAATGTAATGAATCATAATGGTAAAGATTCTTGATAAAGTTAAAAGGTTTTAGGGGATACTACACGCCAGAGTCTTTTATATATTTGTTCTTTCTTTTATTACTTTTTCCTGGCTTCCTTTTTTCCATGGCTAACTTCACAATGTTCCAAGGACCTAGCCGATAGCATGCTGTTAAATTCGCCAAATTTAGCATAACTGTTCTACAAGTCCTTGCTCAGATATAGTGGTAAGGTAGATTAACTATTTCGACTTTGATCTATTCTTTCGAGTTTCATCCACTTTGCTAGAGAAGGTCTTTGATAATTTGATTATATCCTCGTGCGTGAGCTTTTATTTAGTCTAGACTACTCTAGACTATCTAGAGAGTTGTTCGCTCACTTTGTTTCGCAATAATGGTTGCAACGCAAAGGGTATTCCATGAATTGCCTTCACAAAGGATATGGGATTACAGGAAATTTAAAAAATGGGGAAAAGGTACAACGGACGTGATAGCAGCAATCTTATCACGCGATTTTTGAGTTTGTGAGTTAAACGTTTTCCAGTAAAATCAATGAAGTGTAAACAAGCTTCATGGCGTGACGTAATTTGATATGCGGCGGGCAATCGTGGTATCAGACGTGGTTCCTGGCTGGCGAGCGTACTCGTATCACCAGTGTCAACAGTTATACTTTTGTAACACAAGCATGTTTATGTTGACCATTATTTATCATTCATTCGAATAAAATTACTAATGTAAGCGTTTTATGTCTGCGTAATGAGATTGGGGACAAACAAAGACGGAAGAGAAACCTCAAGTTGATTTATAACATTTTTAAGTTTCATATTCAGTTACTATTTGCTATACTTAACACTCAAGAGATTGATTAGTTTTCTTACTATTAATTGTGATCATTTGATAAAGTTTATAGACTGGGCGAGAGAAATTGTATTGTCAGCGCCTGAAGTAACTGAACACTTGAAGAGTAAAATATCTACCGAAGCTCTTATTCTCTTGACAATATAGTCGTTTGTATTGTAGTTCTTTTTTAACTTACTGCAGATATATTTGTTGCTGAATATACACTGTAATCAGCTTAAATAGCGAGAGTCTGGTAAATAGATGGCTACTTCGGATAAGTAATTTATTACTACAGGCAGCTGCAAACATTCGTGTCTCAAGCTTTTAACGTTTGAAATGATTACGATAGAAATATGTATAACTAGTGCAACAATATTATTATCTTACCTCTATCTACATGTATACCCTCTAGGAATAATTAACACAGTTCCTGTGAAATTGCAATGCTACTATAAGGCAAGAGATATATCTGGGGAAAAAGCCACGAGTGGCCATGATCTGGGCGGCCAAATTTCGAAATTCTAGACTGCATTCTGCCCCGTTTTTTCCCGCAAATTTGTCCCTAACCTAGGACATGAACAACGAATTCTTGCTTTCTGAAACTATGTATAGGAAACTAGGTGTGTAGTATAGGTTTGATGCGTTCGTTGTAAGTACCAATAGTATTATGTGCCAGTAGCGTGGGGTCGGAATATAGGGTAGTAAACCCGGAGCAAAAAAACCTGGGTTAGAAATATGAGTTACTTAACTCCAAGCCAAAAAAAGTAAGTTATACCTCGTAGCTTCTGTTCTTTGAAAACCGGTGCAGTTGGGGAAGCAAAGCGTGCTTGTGTCTATGTCTGTGGTAAGCCCAAATCCTCACAGTTAGTGTTAACAACGTAAATACTGCGATTATCTGAATTGTGAGTTTCATCATGACCGCCAAAGGCCAACTCCTGCTTGCTTAAAAGATCGACCGCGTCAATCAAACGTTTCATTAAATTTCGATTACGCTGTACTTTCCTATTATGAGCATTAAAGTTATTGCCACAAAAAGTCTCAATTCTAGTATTGCCAAATTCATGTAATATAATATACAACTGCGAATGTGTTTCTAACTTTGAACGTCTTTCCGAGCTGAATTAGGCAGATTATTGTAGCGATAACTATTATAAACATTCAATCATTCATACCATAACTTATGACTGCTGTCATTCAGCCATTCGTTCTGGAGTCGCTCATTGGTTTTTCGTTCGGCCGGCCATTCGAATACTGTACGTTGGTGTAGAATATAAAAGAAAGACGTTTGTAAGATTCTCTTAGTGAATATAAAAGTACAATTATTACCAAGAGTGGTTTGTTTGAAGAGCATCCTTTGAACCTGTTCTACATTATTAATATCTAATTAGCAGTTTCGATTCTACACACTACTCGAATCAGAAAACAACAGACATGGAAAACAAAATAATTTGATCAGCTTGCAGCTCCCGGTTAGCCAATTATACTTTTCCTATAATGAGCTGCGAAAATGTTTGAAAAACACGTCCCTTTGTTTAAAATTAATTTTTAAAACCGGACAAACCTATAACATGTTTCTTATTTTCAAAGGACAACTTTGAAACTTGATTTGCTTTATTGAGCAAGTAGTCAGCAAGACAACAATCAATTTGCACTAAAGCAGCCATTTTTACCCACTTAATTTGTTGTGCCCAATGAAATCAGACTACCTATTATGAATGAGTTTTTAAAACGAAAATATGAACTAAACAAACCTGAAAATAGATCAGCCATACAAAATCACGGTTGCACAAAACTATAATAAGATTAACTTTCACTGGTTTTCCTTAAAAATCGCGAAATTATTCAATAAATACAAAAAAACAAAAGTGATTCAGAAAGTCAGTACTTTCGTTCGTAATGCGAACTCAGCGCGTCTGTTTATGTGGGAAAACAACGAATTTCCACGAATTTCAAACTTCCAATTTCTAAATAGTAGTGTTGCCATTCTAATCATGTGCGTTAATATTAGTCTAGAGTTAACATGGGTTATTTATACTGAATTTGCAAGGAAATGTTTACTTCTTTGATTGATGATATTAAATATACCTTAGAAACATTTAAATAAAGTAAATACCTTATTTTTGAATTCGACATATTTAAAATAAAAATTTCCCTTTTCATCATTTATTATGACAAGAATTACGATAACTTAAAATGAAACTGCAGACTTATTCTGTTAACGATAAGATTTACTTTACTACGACACTAGTTTCGACCCGGCATCACGCTAGGACATTAAGGGCTTGAAAAAGAAGTAAACCTTACGCTTAGCACATAAAGTCTGATTTCAAACGTAATAACCCGCTGCATCGTGGCCGTACCGAAGACCATAATTTCTTGGAAGCGCTTTGAAAGTGTGCGTCAGTTGGTGAATGAATATGCGCTTGTGTGCGTGCCTCAACTCCCAAATTTTCGAGCGCATTACCGGAGAAATACAATGAAATAAATTAGTGAATCGATTGCGTTTCGATTATGCATTGGTGTTAAGAAAAAAAGTTGTTTTTTGTTATAGGCGAGTGAAGCTATAGTACAACGGATAACTTAGAGTTGCGTTTGGTTTTGGGTTCTAATGACCGTTCTGGGCTTAGGGAGGCTACGAGGAATCGGCTTCTATGGGAAATTCGCCACTGTTATGTGCATACATTTGAAACAATAATCGGTTGATGTATCGTTTCTTTAGTCAGTCATTCACCTCTTTATTGTACTTGTTAGGAGTGAAGTTCTAGACTGTGTAGTTTTGTGGAATGATAGTCTGACTGTTAACTTTGTAATGTGGCCTAATGTTATCTTCATCACTAAAGTACTGACACTAACTACATTCTGTGTGTTTCAACTTTGTCGTTTTCCTCAACTCGATCATTTTAATTTCCTTCCAGCGATCTTGTTTTCTGTGTTTACCAATTGTACCAACTTTCTCTTGATCTACGTTCCTAATAGTTCCTATGTCCTACTCAAGCTCTTATTCTCTCGAGAATAGAGGCGAGTCTTTTTGCACCCTTCGAGTGTTCAGCTGTAACTCTGGCGTTGACTATAGCAAAATGGTTTGTTACTCATATTATTGGTATAAACAATGGTAACATTTCAACAGTTTTTCTGTAGAAACTTTACAATTTCAATAGCAGGCAGGGTTTTTGCAACTATATCATGTATGAGCTTACTGGCGTAGCTAGGGATTTGTCTAAGAGGGGGGGCTGGCAGCCTACTAGCTGAACTACCCACAATGATTTAATGAGAGACCAAATTTTCTAAGATGGATAAAGAGGTTGCTAGGGTGGACATTTGCCCACCCTTGCGCCTTAACTACGTCCATGTATGAGCTTGAAATACGAGAAATCAATATTAAGCGATTGTTCTAATTAACAAACTTAATTACAATAGCTTAACTTAGTTTAAATTAATTGTATGTCAAGAAATTATTTACATTTAGTGTTTTCCTGTTGCTGAACGACCTGAACCTTACAGGACAATTTGCCTTGTATAAATTTCCGTGAGTTGTGTTTTCGCTCGATTTATGGTCATTGAGTAGCAAAGTGAACAGCTTGCGATTTAAGTCATTCTTTACTATAGTCCAATTGTGGACAATAAAAACGAACAAACCTAAGCCACTGCCACTTACAACTCCAAGTAAGTACAGTCAAGGAATTAAATTTTCAACCCACCTAGGGTCAATAGTATATAGCAAACTGTCACCATAAGAGCTATAGAACAAGACGTTAGTTTGACATATCGACCTTAATGCATTGCGAATGTCAGACGACATTTCAACGAAATGGGTAGGGAATTTAATTCCTTGACTGTACCTGGATTTACCAAGTCACTTACTTTTGTAATTTTTGGTCTCTACTCCGATATGCTCAAATCAACCTGCAATTTACTTTTAGTCAATAATATTTTTAATGTAATTACGTTAAGTAGACGTTTCTGCTTCAAACTAAGTTTAGAGTATCAACAGCTGTTTTCGGTTGATAGGAGTTACATACATATGTATTATCATGTTGACTTTCCACTTTACCCCAGGCTGTCTCAATCATCTTATAATTGATTATATATTCTAAAATTCTGAATATCACAATCTTGAAACGATCAAATTCAGTAGAATTCAGATACGTTGAACTAATGCCAAGGAAGCTGCCTACGGTTCTTAGTGCCTATACCGAGTAACCTTCGCTTTAGCAAAAGTCAATATTGGAAGCTTTCGATGCCAAAATATTTATTCCAGTTTCCTTGTCACTTAAAAGTATTTCGTGATTCACTGAAACTATGACTTTGTCCGAAGAGGCATTAAAATTTTTGTTGGCCGGGCGTGCGAATTGTTCGAATACTTGATGGGTTACGTCGTTTTGGTTCTGGTTGTGGGTTTGCGCGTGCGCGCTGCCGTCGCGGGCCGCTATACAAAACCAGCCGCGGCCCGCGGACTGACTCAGTCTGATACCATAACACACTCTAGCCACGCGTGCTCACAGTTAATACAGCCTTCATGAGTCATACCCTTATCACCGTGAAGTAACTCGCCGCGCCTAAAGTTACAAAACTTTTGAATTGTGATACTTTTGTTTGTTTTCGTCCCCTGTGGACTGTTGTTGTGGACGATTTCGTTGTAAACTAGCATTCATGTCTCAGCTGGTGCCATACCACTATCACAGCAGCGAGCAGGACGACAGTCTGATGTTCGCTACCATGTTTGAGTACCAGACAGATGAATACACCAAGCCAGTGGTAAGTTTATATTAGACTTTAAGTACTCAAATCCAACAACAAACAACTAAGTTTTGTGGACTTATTCAGAACTTTAATTTAAATGTAGCCGACTTCTTAGAACTTCTCGATATAGATTTTACATCTACCTAATTTCCTGCAACAGTTCCTAAGTGTTTCCTGTTGTTGTGTTAATAGTTTGAATTAAATTAAACTAAGTACTGAATTGCATTATTTGCGCAATACATTAATAATGGTGTCGAAAAACAAGTGAACACTTGTGAACTAATAAACAGTAGTAGTATCACGCACCAATAGGGACTCCTGTCAGTGTGTATTCTTAACGCGATTGGATCCGAGAGCGTATGATAAGGATAGGAACAATACTCATGTTTCTTTCTTAACGTGACGTCACCGTCCCATTTTTTCTCGGAATTCAGTTGAAGACCTTGCTTTTTCAATTCGCGCACATTTGGTGAATAGATAATTACTAACATTTACACGGTCTTAACAATTTTATCTTTCTACACAAAAGAAAGGTTAATATGCTTCTTTTGCAAGTTTTAATCCTTTTCTGCTATCATAATGCGTCTTTAATTCCTTAAAAGTTTCGCCTTTACTCCGATAGATGGCGCTACGAGCACTTTTATTTGAGATTTCGTGTTGATCAAAACATGCGAGTGTGCGCAGTGTTTTTACCTCAACATTTATCGGTTTAGTGTTATCATGTCTTAAATAAGATTAGAGCCTGCTGCTTGTTTACCACAATAATCAGGGGTATTGAATTGGTTTTTTCGTGTCACGAAAAGTACACAGTTTTTGGTATTATTGATGCCTGTCCCAGGATAAAGCAAACTGAAGAAAGTTAGAAAAAGTTACTGTTTCAGCGTTTGCCGGGTTTCGTATCGTGCGGCTTTTGTAACTTTCTCTGGTATATCGGATCGCGCCACTAGACGTCACCTTATGAATGACGTCAATCCGACCCCACCATGGCCGTAGGAGCATAAGAATTTCCTCGAATCCGCCATCTTGACCTTAATTGTATTCTACGTAAGTTTTGGAAATGTACTTTGATTAAGTCTTGCCTTATGTGACAAGTTCTTCGAATTTTATAACTATAGAGATTTACGTTGCATCAGACAGACCATAGTGCTTCTTACGCAATTAGATGTGCTATGATAAGTATTCTCCTGCTTTTTGAGTTAGAACATTTTTAATGGCCACTCTGTCTAAGTCTTAATCGCTTCTATGGTGCCTGTTGGTAAAAACCCAGTATTGTTGTCTGTTTGTTTATGTTGATTGAAGTGTTTAAAAAAATGTAATGTTTATTCCGTGTCATGCAACTTCTAATCGCATTTTAATAGGCTTTGGCTGTTTGCGGTTTGCCAAAGAGTTCACTGTAGTTAATGTAATTTATCGCACAATTATTTCTTCGTTAGTTAGTAATACTAAAACATAGGACCATTGACGCACGTCACTGACCGCAGCCGATGAGTTTCGAAAACCCGTTGTTATTGTAAAGTATGAATGAAATCCTTGGGTTTTGCCAGTATTTTCCATTCTCGTAGTATTGCTTTAAAAAACCTTTAAGTCTAAGGGATTACATCATTTGCGCCGACGGTAAGGTAAAGGTGCGTACCTAGCTTGTTGCAGTTCTTAAAGGAATAAATTAAGTTCGTGGCCTCATTATTGACTATCGTCATTAGGTACGTATCCACGCCTTAACTGATAAAATGTCCGTCCTAAAGATCGTTTTCGATAAGCTTCGAGTACATCTGTTCTGTGAATGCGTATTGCCTTTCAGTATTGCACATTGTCCTAGAGCGAGCTCTTTTTAACGATCTGATAAACGAGACTACAAAGTTGCGCAAGAGCATAACCGGATCCGTCGATGGCGGCGTCGCGCCGGCGTCGACACTCGGTAGTCGATCGCGGCTAACCTTTGCCAGGCGAAAACCTCAAGTCCGGCTAACTTGACCCACTTCGCTCTTGTGCAATTTCTCCTGCGCTTGCGCCGAACAGCTTCTAAGAAGCCACTGACGCTGGGGAATCCCTGCGCGCAACGTGGTTGCAGGCACGTCCTCTATTTTGCCTTCATTTGACTTTTCTTATACACTACATTTCGGATAAATACCTCTGTTTAGATTAAACCAAAAAGGACCGACGATCAACACAGTGACAGCAAAAATAAATTTAAGATTACATACATTTGCTGTCACGAGTTGAGTTCTATTGAAACGGTAAACAGATTTTAAGTAATGATTGACCTCGTCGACTCGGGCAGATGTGTTTGATCGCTCGACACCTATTAAATGATTCCAGTTAATACAAGCCGGATGTAGACAATTTGCTCTAGTTACATACCTAATTGACCGTTGTTAGCTGATACGGTACCAAGGAGACATCTTTTGATTGCTTGGCGGTTTCTTGAAAGCAAATTTTGAATTTTTCAATTCAGTAATCTGTGAAAACAGGTTTTTGTGTCTACATTTATTGTCGTAGTAAAGATTGTAGAGTTGATCGGAATTCTCAGAAGACGATGAGTCATCGCGTAGAGCATCGGAAGTAAATCGTTAACGCGCGCAAAACAAACGGTGACACAGACTTTATACAAATTGTTTAATAGATAGCTAGTTTTGCACACCTGTCAAAACTACTTGATATTTAAAAGGCTTTTTATTTCGAGATTTAGTAACTTTTCATTACTTTTAGTCCTCTGTCGTCTGCAAGTAAAACATTGTATAGAATGCTTACTATACAATGTTTGACTTGGAGACGACAGTGTAAAGTAAGTTACTGGTTATTTCAACAGTGGTCGAAAATGGCAGCTCCAAACTCTGAGCAGTAAACTTAAATCAGCTTTTACGCAAACTTACAGTAGTAAAGCCCAAAGCGACTTCTTTATTACCTTTCGGAGCGATACCAAGGCAATGTTATCCCTTTTTAGACCATTACGTAAAGTGTTTTCCATTGTCTCAGCAGTACTTTCCATCTGACATATACTTATCTTGAAATGATAAAAAGGGAAATGAGAAGTTAGGCAATCGTCAACGTAAAATGGTGAAAAGGAAGGGTTTTGACAACATTTCTCGTATCGACAGTTGGAATGTCAGTTTTATTTAGTATCCTTCTTTTCCTTGTTGTAATTATGAAGGCAAAAACACCATAAGTAGCCTAATGGTTTGTCCCAATAACGAGACTAACGAGTTCATTTTAAACTTAACAGTCTCGGATAATCCTGGTCGCACCCGCATCTCAAAAGGCAGAGTAGAAAAAAAAACAAAAGAAGCCAGTTACTAAATTTCGTGCTCCATTTGTCTATCTCGGCTTACAGAATATCAATCGTATCCCGACATTGTGCCGGCAACAGTCGTAACTCTGACTGAACTGTGGCTTTGTTGCCCGTAGTGTGGTAGGCACTATGTCACTGCGCGCTGTCTCCTGTCAAACCATAACCAACCTCCCACGTTGACGAGCCAACATTATCGCCTTGTTGATTTCCCTTCGTGTAAATTGGTTCTTTATTGCTAATACCTTCAGCAGTTCTCGGGTTTGCTTCCACGTTTCTATTTGTACTCGCTTTTTATTTTTGTCTTTTGATAATTGGTCTTTATTTCACTGTCGCAAATATGTTTTGGAGAACACCTTTTCAGTTTCTAAACTACATTCCCTAAACTTTATGACATACATAATTATACTTAAAAAAGTTACAAAGTTCAAAGTAGTAATGAGGTAAGATCTATTTACGTACCGTTTTAAAATAAAGTAAATTGACACAGCTATTTTTAATCATTTCAGGCTAAGTAACATTAATTCAAAGTAATTTACGGAAAAGCTTCCTGTTTATTTCAACCAATACAATTTATGTAATGATCATATTCATCACTGTCAGCCGTAGAATCAGGCTGTATAAATTATCCTCCCTCGTAGGAGAATAATAGGTCACTCCGATACACATTCCGAATGTAAATGAATGCAATAGAAAGTAAAATAAGTATCTAAAAGGTCAAAAAATTGTCGTTGATTGATGTGGTTGGACTGTAGGTACTTAGATACGTCAGTTGTGCTTTAATTTGGTGTATCTAGCCTGACACAGATGCAATTCTCCGGTCCTTTAACTCCCCTGAAAACATTGTTCTCCGTACAAAAGTTTGGATAATTTTCACCCGTGCTTTTATTATCACCGCTTCTAATTCTTTGTTTACTTGTGGCATCCCAAACACCAATTTCGAGACCCTTCTCCGCCTTTCAACGCACAACGTGAAAAGATAATAAAGCTGTTGGTTTTTGTTGGGAATGGGCGCTATCCCGTAAATACCATTGAAACGGTACTCGATATTGCATCGTCGGCTTCCGAAACGATTGGTCGCCCTGGAGGTCCGTTAGGGCATAAAGCTCCCATGCCGAGCTCAGCCTGGGTGACGGTGACTCACTACATCGGCCCGTTCTGCATTCCACCGGACATTCTCCACATGCTTTTTTTTACCCACGAGCACAATTCCGTCGAGGTAATTAGAACACCTGGTATTATTTTTGTAAAATCTATAAATATTATTCAACAAATATTAAACAATGTATTATAATGCCGTTGAAACAAAGCCATTATGATTCCGCGAACTTAATTTTCTTTGTTTCATGAAGCAATAATAATTACGTCACAATAATAAGCATGGAGCTGATATTTACAACAGCTGCTAAGTCCTTGTTCCGATTATGGGCAAGAATCGTGCCAGCGGCTCAGTAGATTACTAACATTTTCTATGTTTCCGCCTTGACTGCCTTATTAAAAGATGTCTTGCTCGCGTTGCACCCGCACGTGCATTAGATCACTCCTATAAAATGTAACAGAGGGCCTGTCATGGTTGTTTAACTGCATGCACACTGCCGTGGTCAGTCTTGCTTGTGACAAATGACAGCCTTTCCATTCCTCTGACGGTATTAAGTTGTAGGTTACGATTACAACACAAAAGATTATACGAGTATTATGTAGACAATGAATGTGTTTGATATTGTTACATATAAAGTTACCTACGTGTTTTAATAAATAGCGTCATAGGTGTTTCTGCTTCATTATGAAAACAATAACTGTTGATGGAATTCGATCATTCAATTATCCACCATAATCATTATTAGTGGGTTGGTCTGACCGATTCAAGTCGATTGGAGCTAGACACATTTGAAATACTTATCACGAATAAGATCGATTCGGTTATTTTGGATTAATCCTCGGCTTACAAAGAGCTTCGTGTAGATTGAATGAAGTCTGCTCCCGCCCACTACAAAAATTGTGATAGACGGCACAATAACCTCACTTCCAATGTTCCAATACCGACGCCATTATTTAATGAACCCTCGTCAGATGGAAAGGTCAAATTGTTTGAAAAGATTAATCTCATAATAAATGTGGGTCTAACATGGCAGACACCAGATTTTTCGGTTGATGTTGAGTTATGTGACACAAATATAAATATTTTAAGGCACACAATGAACAGTGGATTTAGTTTTTTATCGCCCGTTCAATCACCTGATTCTTGAAAGGGCTGCGATTGTGATTTTATGGTTTAAGGAATACCTATAACGCTGCAAGTAAATTAAGAGAAATCACAGAGTAATTCTTTCATGAGGCATAAATTGTCCGGTTGAAGGATCATTTGCACTGGCATGCCAGTTCGTCGAGAGTAATGCACTCGTAAATGTTTACGACTGTGGCTGCGTTTTCAACTTCAATGTAATTTAAATATTTTTTGAGATTCTTCCCATATAGCCGACACGTGGGTTTTGCAATGCGATTTTTTATCGACGAGCAATATTTCAACTTAACGACATTCCATGGAATTTTCGAAAAATGTTGTAACGCCGGCCGGCATAGTTTCATTAGATGTTTTTTTTGCACACTTAGTTTATTGACTATGTATAATATTAACAGTTCTTTATTTTGTGTCGCGTTTTGGAGATATTGATCGCTTGTACAGTTAAAACTCATTAGATTTTAGTATTTTTGTCAGGTAGTAGTAAGTAAGCAAGTAGTAATCGTTTATACTGCCGAGGTCATTAGGCGTCGTTGACTATGTCCTCTGTAGCAACAACTCACTCCTTATGTTAGTACATACAATCTACATTATCCTCATTACCTCTTCACTGATATGGTCAATAAGCAGCAAAATTAATGGGATACGATTGGCCGCGTGTCCGTAATTCTTGGAATCCAATTTTGTATTTGACCACTCCTGCAGACAAATCAAATGGAACGCATGAAAAATATTCGATTTTATTTCGTTTTAAGAGCAAATATTGGTGATAACTGATAAGTGGAATCTGCATGACAATTTATAACTACAATTGTCATTAAGATAGGGAAATTTGAAATAGTTTATAACGAACCTTTATAAAGTGCAGCCTAACATCAATTTGCTTCGCCGGTTTTGCCCTGAATCCCGTTTTATAGTGTTATCAAATATTCTTTGAAATATGTACCGATTATTAGATTGGTCGATAATTTTTCCTCAATCGTTCTCTGTCGTGTCTTCGCTGCGGTCGAGCAGCCTAGTCGGCTTGCACATGCAACTTGTTGTTCCACTATTTTTTTCCCTTTTCCTCAATGTTATTGGAAAGTCGCAAAACGACTTACTTAATTAATAACTTTAATATTTGTGATTTAAAATCAAATAGTTATCTCCAAATGATAGATCCTTTAATATAGTAATATTCCTGTCCCGACGTCGGCAGTTTCCCTGTTTTATTTCACCGAGTAATAAAAAGTAATGGTAAGGTAATTTTAATACCAGAAATGCGGGCTCCCGTAGATATTACAGCCACTTTAGCTCCTCTTTAAACACATGAAACATACTCTCCTTTAATGTTTGAAATCGTTAAAAGGTTACTATTCACTATTTACTGTAGTCATTCCCATAGCCCTTTATGACGTCTGCAATGGCTTTACTGCACAAAAGCAGTAAATCCACGTGGCTGTAACTTTTAAACTGCCTCTGCGGTGTTCGTCGATTTCTATGGTTTTAGTTAAATGGGTTTGTTAAGGAACTGCCCTTGCCTAGGGTGAAAGCAATTACTCTATTTCAACACGGACTCTTCGGTGGCCAGGCCGGCGCTGGCGGCTGTTCGTGCCCGACATGCTCGCACTAATTCAATTATTCCGTTTATGTAGTGAGCGGATCGCGTTGCATATTGAATTTCTGCTGGCCGAGCTCCTCGACGCACCTCGTACCCAATTAGGAGGACACTAAAAAGGTTCTGCGTTTGTTTGCGCCTCATTGTTCTCGTAGTATCTGGGCTACCGCCTGGCGTTTCGAAATCGCGTTTCTGTTTCCTCGTCTTTTTAAGGAGTGGAAAGTTGTTGATTTTCTGCAATGTGCAGTTTTGAAATGTTGCGTAGGTGAGCCGCGCACGGTGCATAGTGGTCGGGGGCCCGTCTGGCAGGGCAGCGGCTGCGGGTCCGCGAGGGTGTCGCCGGTGCAGCGAGCGGTGCGGCGCCGAGTGGGGCGTAGGCGTCGCCGGGGGGCGTCGCGCCAGGCTTATCAGACGGCGGCGGGGCCGGCGCGCAAGCCTCACTCCACTCCACTCCACGGTCTACCGCTGACCGCGCGCCTGTGTGCACACGCTCGCTGACACCGGCTTTAGATAACAAAAACCTTTGTCCAGTCGAAGCATAATATTTACACACCGCGTCCTCTGCCGCCGCGTAGTTTCCGAGGGGTTTTCCGACGCCGACCGACATCTGTCACTCGGTTGTTTTCGTTGCGCGCACGCGTTTCGCGCTTGTTTGTATCGAGTTTCGACAAGTTCTGTGAAGTTTTTTTTATTGAAGTTAAATACAATATTGTGTTTTGTGATACTTTTTTGGGATTACAGTTAAAGGAATTTGGTAAGTACAAGTTATAAACTTCAAATATTTGTGGAAGTTATTTGTATTTGTTAAAATTGATTAGAACTCCCACGTGGACGCTGTCAGGACGGTGTTATCGTCCTGTCAGTACAGGATTTATTTTGCCTTGCGCCAGAATTGCGTCAGATTTTTGATAGTTTCGCAATTTTTTCCGCAATTACCGTTCGATGTGCGTGATTTTATCGGTCATCTGACCGTCGTACAATATTTGTTGATGCGGTGTCGTCACGGACGCGGCGCGGTGCGGGCCCGGGGGTGGCGCATGTGATGCGCCGCGACGCTGCGCGCGCGCACCGTGTCATCGTTCGCGGTCAGTTGAACGAACCCTGCGTCGACGTCAACCTTGCCATAATCGCGATTATTTGCATCGCCATTGTACGCTGTGGGCTGTAAACGTGCCTCTAATTGTCACGTTCACCAGACACATGAACCCTCAAGTGCGGGCTAGATAAGGCGCAACAAGTGGTTGGGTCCTCGTTCCGCGGCGTCGTATGTCTCTTGTACCATGATTAGGTTATATATATACAACGCATAGTTTACGTGTTGTTGTTATGAATCTCATGTTTCCATAATTTCCCAAGATAAGATATAAATATATCCGAATATCATGTGCATTATGAAATGACCTTGGAGTTCCGCCAGACGACTTGTTATTAGATAGTTGGTGTTCGTTAATAAAATACCTTTTCATGCTAGGTAATCCTCCCATTTGCCAATCTTTCTGGTGTGGAGGGACCATAAGGCTAATAACGGATCAGCGACTCTTTTGGAGTTGCTCGTTCCTCTGGGCGGTCGTGATTACTTGCTATCATGCATGTTTCGTTCGCATCCCTTATCCATAAAAAAACATTATTTACATTTTTTGTTCGGAATCGCGAATAACCTATCGTCCGCTTCTGTCACCAAAATAAAGTAACGGACATTAAATGACAGGTACATGGAATATCGGTTCGATTGTTAGCGTTTAAAACACAATAACACGTCTGATTATCTGATTGATAATATTGAATATGATATTTAGGTCAGACCTGTAATAAACAATTATCTTAGCCTTCGTGTTTGTGTTGTGATAATGATAAGGTTCATAACGTACTTTTTTCATGATTCCGGGATGACGTAGGCAGGTAAGTAGGATTAAAAGTTTTAGAGTACTTATAAAAAACAGCGATTTCACAATGGCTACAGGAATTATTTGTAGATATTTTTTTGAACTACTTTAGAAAACTTTTACTTATATAATTGAACTTAAAATCTCCGCACTTGTATATTATGTGTTGTTTGGTTTTCTAACTTATTTAATTGCTTGCACTTTACGCACTGTATAAATGTAAATTAGAAACGCATTAAACTGCCGTAAAATGATTCCTATGACCTATAAAAGGGGAACAATCATTCCATTTTAATGTGGCCGCCATTTTTAGGGATCCGTACCTACTCAAAGGGCAAAATTGAGCCCAGTCACTTACTGTCACACTCATGTCACTATTGTCCGTCAGGATGCCCCGGGTCTCTAGATCCCAAACAGAATGAGTTAGAGCCCTGAAATTGCTGTATTATGTGTAGAGAATGTTGACCCAAAACCGAATAATTAGATTAAAAATTCAATAAAGTTGCTTTTCAGAGGCAGGGGTTAGAACACCAATTCATTAGGTAGTTTGTAAACTATGACCTAAACACAATATCTTTTTCTTTTACGGATTGTTATGGTCATGATGCAATAAAAAAAGAAATACATAACATAAAATATGTTGTGTTTTGGTACTTGTGATGCTAACGAAGTCCTCAGACTAGCTGACTTTTTTTAATGCTTGTTTACGTCACTTTACATAAAGTATTCTAAAACCATTAATTGCAGTCACGAAGATAATTGCGTAGTTTATTTGCTTAAATCAATTTTAACTATTAAAAATATTACTTATACTTCGTTCATTATTATAAAAGTACAATTTGAACCTCCCGTAGAACAAAGATAGCATTGGGAAAGAATCTTATACATTAAAAGTAATAAATAACAGGAATAATTATAATTAGACCAATATTATTCACCATTTTTAACGATCGGCTTAAAAACGTGTGAAGTTTTGGAGGTTAAAAATGTACTAGTATAATGAACGAAGTATAGGTATTCTTTCCAATGCCTGTGGGCCATCATCAGGTATTAAATTTCACTTATTTTAATATGAACTCATCATTATGCTGCGGACACACACGGAGGACCAACATCCTTGGGCAAGTTGCCAAACTGACGACAGACACCGGTTGTAGTCGCTGCCGGAAACAAAGCCAGATTTCATTACATTTTACTTATCTAGGTAGGTTTACTCGTACCACTGTGACCTTCACGCATCAACAAAGTTAATTAGCCTTGTAGTTTCTGTGGAAAGTTTTTGCCACTGTCCAGGAATTTCTTTAGGACTCGGTTGGGAAATATTTCGCGATAAGTCCAAGTGTTTGTTGACGATTTCATGGAAAGGCGATAACGCCAGTCGGTGTGATGTCAAACAGTTCGGATGCCACTATCTATCGCTGATAAGACGGGAACGCCCTGTGCTAGTAAAATAAAACCGCTCGGAATTTCGTACTTTTTTTACTGTATCGTGCCTAGTTTCGCACACACGTGCTAAAATGTGAAACGCTGAAAGCGTTAACCGGCATAATTAAGCTCCATTTTTGCAGTTAATTAGGCAAGGTTCAAAGGTTCTCGTTAGTCGCGGCTAATAAAATTATATTTATTTGTTGTTTTCAAGTAATCATTGTCAGTGATAAAATTAATTAACTAGTTTGATAGTAGCACGATTACGCTGGAAAACCGAAAGACTTGCCTAAACCTGTACATTATACGGCCGACAAATTCTGCTTATCATAGACTAATAGGTACCTATTTAAATTTAAATAAATATTCCGGTGAACGCGGAAAAACTTCTCTTTCCTCGAATTCGGAGTTTCCAGTAGCCCGGAAATATGTTACTTTAAAAACAATAATATATATCCTTGAAGACAATCTGATCTGTTTGTGCAATGGGCGTAACGTTTATCTCGTGCTAGGCGGTGCCAGGTGCCTTTTGGACGCCAAGTTAAATATACAGAAAAAAGCACAAACTAATGCTTCTAGCACTATGGACCAGCATATTTTTGCAATTAAAAACTTATCTAAGTATCTACCTATGGTTCTTATTATTAGCTATCATTATGTTGAAATGAAGCACAACTATGCTATTGCCAAAGACTGCTGAAAGACAGCATTCTTGATTGCGAAAGTGTTCAAACAAAACTTCAACACGTTTTTAAGTAACAAAACTTATGTGGTTCAACTTTTTGTTTAAAAAAAAAAACAAATTCTTATAGCCAGTTGATTGCTCTAAGTGAGAATATGGCGCAGGTAATAAAGACTGTTACCCCGCTAAGGAAGGTCGAGGCACGGCTCGAAAGAAATTAGCATAAGTGCCGCCAAACACCGATCACCGAGACAATGGCTTTGTCTGTTCGTCTGTCGCCTCGTGTAACTGTACATTTAACAATGTAGCTTTAAGTAGGCATGGACAAAGTGCAAAGATACACCTTTATAAGTTTGAGTATGAAGTTCAAATCCTGAAAAGTACTCGCGCACTAAAATGCTTGCTTCGAACCATATTTTTCCGCTTCAGATTTAAACGGTATCATTAGCAATCTATATCTGGATAAGCAACATGCTAATATTTTTGTTCCATGTACATGATTAAAGTTTGGTCCAAGTTTGGTCAAAGAGATTTTGGTCCGTCAGCGTTGACCGCAATTCGATAAATTTAACCCTACATGGTTCCATGCAATATTCGATACCAATTTATACGAACTTGTCCCCGAATGATTCCGAAAACACCCGAAGCCGCCGATGTGGGTGACGCAATTAAAAAAGTTAAATAAAACAAGTAAGTAACACGTGCGTGGGCATCGCCCCTGAGCCCCAAGATAATTCCACATGTACAGCACACAGCGGGCTTTGTACCTATCAGTGCTAATATGGCTCTAATTGTGTCGGAAAATGATACAAAGGTCGACGACTTCGCCCATACCCTTCACGAGTGCACTCATAATCTTGTCGAAGTCAAAAAGGAATTTTCTAAAGTGTGCTCTTTCACAAAACTACCACAGACATTGATTTAAATTTCACGTTTGCACGGATCACCTCAATACTCGTATATTGCAATGATTTTGTAATTGCGACACAAGTCCAGCTAATTTATTCGAGATAATGCACATGTACGTAATCTGACCATACGGAGAGGCATTACGATTGTAAAGCAGCAATATAATTTGCATGGCCGTTTAACGCGTCAGGATTGTACTTCTTTGTTCTGCCGCATTCGTGCAGCTGTTATTGTTTCTTATCGCTACATAACAATAAATAGCGATTTAATACACTTCTCGGTGCAGATAACCCTTTCCCCTACGCTCCCTACCGCAGTCAATCATAATTGGATCAATCTTAGCAGTCAGTAGCCCACGTATGTACTTACAATATACGTAAGGAGCTTATCGTATTTACAGATGCGGCACCTTTCTAACCCTGCTTAACGTCTGATGTCTGATCCACCGCACTGCTGCTGCCAACACAAACAACGAGAGAAACAAATCACTTTAAAGTTACTAACCACTTGGCAGTTTCCACTTCAGTGTCTTAAAAAAATGTTTGCTATTGTTACGTGTTCCAAATACAAAAACTGTATGGTTTTTTTTTTAATTCGGTGAAGTCTGCGGTTAGCGCGGCGCCGATCGCGGAATGCCCGCCATTTCCGGACGATATCCGGTCCTCGGCGCGGCGCCTTGTGGCTGTAGATAACTCTATCTAAATTTCAAGGGGACAAATGTTATCTGCTCTCAAGGATGACCTTATAATCAAATCCGTTTAGACTGTTGTCTAGAAGTTATCCGGCACTTAAAAGTATTCCTGTTGTATTTGGATTTCCCTAGTTTTCCTCCGGAATCGGATGCGTTACTCTGTTTTCTTACGTTGTTGTTTAATGACGTGTAAGCCTAAAAGCCTGTTTGTATGTCATAACAAACTTAATCTACAAAAAGATGAAAAATCATTTCGGATTGCATTTTCCCGTCGAAATTTTCAGTCAATTGCCATTAATTTGATGTTTTTAACTGCCTAGTTCAAAAAGCTAAAGAACTCTTTCTCAATGCGGCGCGTACGTTTGTTTTTTTTAAGAGAAATTTTCTTAGTGTCGCTCGCTGATTCATGGCTAGTTCATTATGAATCATTCAACGTAATCGAGTTTTTGAATCAAGCCGGCCGATTGTAAATACGGCCGTAGTGACCCGCGATAGAGCCGCGAGCAGCGCGCGCGGTGACTCACGCGGGTTTTCCGAGAAAACACTGGAGCAGTTTTCATGAACTCGAAGGTCGTTCAAGTAACTGCCTCCTGGTAACTGGCAGCGGCCAATTTTCTTTTACAGATGACTCATTTCGGTGAAATCATTTCCTAAAACTACTAAAGACCGTGACCGGTTGTTTGGATCAAAACAATATTATTTTTCTCTGGGTAGTTTCAAGTTTCACTGTAAAACTTATTAATGTCGCGACAAGGGAAACTTTGGAAATTAAGGAGGGGTGATATATGTATGGCAGCGAAAAGTGCAAGGGCATTGACTGCAGTCAGAACGACAACGTTAGCGTGTAACTGGACGGTCCTCCCTTGCGCTACGTTCATTGCTGTTTTGTCATGAAACCTAGCTTCCATCGCGTTGAGTTCTGCGTTAATGGGTAGGGTTCATGATTTAGTGCCGAGTAATAAAGGTGAGGTGAAGGGCTGTTGGCGCGCTGCCAGGCGTCGATTCGTTTTATTATTCGCGCAGTGGCGGTCAATGTCGCGACAGCTAGTCGCGCGGCGCCTCCATTACACGCATGTGCTACCAGTCTCTTTATAATCTTATTTTAAAGTCTAAATAGATTTTCGCATCACAGCTTTGTTTAAACAAACTCGTGTTCGCAGTGTGTTTGTTTCTCTCTGTCATACGAGACGAGTACAAAAATTAAACAAAATAACTCGTTCAACCGTTACAAATTAAACACGTGCTTCACTCAAGCCTTGTAACAGTAATAAAAAGGCGCCCTTTAAATTTGAGCGCTATGAATAAAAACCTTGATGTTTTACGTATAAGCCATGAGTAAGGTTTTTCGCAGGAGAATTTTAATGTCACAATTTATTTTGCTTCCACAAAACCAATTGCACTAATAAAACAAGTGTTATTGAATTGGTATTCAGATCTCTTCGTGGAATAGTAACCTGACATCCCGAAGGCTATTAGTACGGGTAATTAGCGCGGCGATAATGAGCTCCGAACCACTGACCAGATACGAAAGTCCACTAATCGCCCACGCCGCCACTCGCCCGACAACCTCTCTAACTTGACATCATAATCGTCTGGGAGTATTTTATGGTGTCCTTACAAGCTTGAATGTGTTCTCTATTCTCCTCGGTATTGAGGTCAGTTTGCCACCGACACGTGGTTGCTCGTAAAGGCATGGGAAGAATTTTACGCTACTGGTGCGTTCCGAGTAACCATTAAAAGCACTTACAAACGCCTACAGACGCCGTCGTTACCATATTTGACAACATTTTAGAATATTGACACCTTCTTTAGTAGATCTAAGGGAAGCGATATTTGCTTGTTTGTCTGAGCCTTTGTGGTCCTTTGTGCTGAATGGACTATTTTAAATAACTGTTGTTTGTTGTTCTTGTTTCGTTAACTTCGCGCAATGCAATTACTGTGAGCAAGTTATGAATAGTTTTTGGTAATAAGAGCCGTAAAGATCGAGATATTGTTTAGTTCTCACCGCTCGCGGGTGGTCACTGGTCACGTCGGGCTCACCTGCCGCGGCACATATCGCTGATTCGGCGCACGTCTCGTGTCAAAAACTGCGCAATTTATTTCAAATAACAACGTGGTCATAAATACCGTGTTCTCAGTCTACGGAGCTCCGACTACCATACTAATTTTACATGTGTTTTGACCCGTCAAGGGTTAAGGACCCTTCGTAGAGTCAACGTTTTCGTTTTCTAGAATCGCTCACGCTTCTGCTTGGACGTGTGGCCACTTAAATTGCATTAATGGATATAACAGTTATTAGTCGTTAACTAGGTAGGTATATATTATGATATCAGTTTCTTTTGTGACCGTAGGTACTCTCGGTGTCTATTTTATTTTATGGCAACTAGTTGTTTTGGACGCTCATTCGCGTTTGTTGACGTAGCGTATTTCCTCGAAACTCTTCGTAAACGATATTTATAGAAAGGAAAACATATGTCCGCGCTTATCGGACAACGTTCCAGGAAAACCTCAGGTGCCAAACCAAACTATCGATTGAAAACTCGATGCGATTTGCAACTTTAAACTGAATTTAACTTGTATTCAAAGTTGTATTAAAACTTTTTTTAAATTTGATAGAGTCCATGCTAAAAATTCGCTTTTCATAACTTTGTTTTGAAACAGTTATGAATAGTTGATTTCGTCTAACATTTTACAACCGCCGTATCACATGTATTAGTATGAAATTCCGCGAAGTCGACACGTGTTTATATCTATTTATGTGTTTGTTCACAATCCAGTAGATAACCCATAGGCATTGTTTGTACGTGGGCGCGCACACGTGTGGATAACGGACTGGCCTTATCTAACTCGTACAACACCAACACCAATTGCTAAATCGTAAGCGTTCCAAGTTATACCTCCGACGGACTGATTTCCGCAAATTGCAAGTTGCTAGTCTAGGACACGTGCCAGGGACTGCGATATACCAATTGCACATTAGTTACCAGACCAGTCTTTGTTGTTATATTATGTAGTTCAGCTGCCCTAACATGACAGTTAAGGCCACAGGTAGCAATTCAAGTAAATTGCTACTCTGCGAGGAACGCATATAATCGAGTATAAATTCGCCTTTATACAATGTATCTACGTTATTTTATATGAATTAGTGCGCGATCTTCCAACATTATAGATACTCGGAGAGCATCTCGAAAACGAAAAGCATAACCCTTCGAGCAAGTCTCGAGTACCTCGCTCATACGTCACAACTAGATATAGAGGTGATCTCACGTGCGGTTCGATAACCAGCGTTCAGCCGTAATGCGCGGATAATGAGCGGACGACTTCAGGACCAAAACTATGCAAAATTCACAATGAAACGAGTGTAAGAATTATGTTGACTTCTTACCTCGTAACTGGCTCGCTTAAAAAATAATTTGGAATGTCAGTGATATTATTTCGATTTAACGATTCCGACGTAATGTTCATTGCACTCGTGTTAGTTTCTTGTTTTGTAGAAGAACACCTGTCAGATGTTTACAGTTTACAAGCGCTTCTGCGAATATTCAGAATGTACGCGAACTCAATCGTAAGGATTATTTGATGGTTTACAGTTTACGCAATCGAAAAATTTGGTCTATTCTGCGCTAAGCAATTACGAAATGCAAGTACGTTACATAAAGTTATTTGCTAGGTATGCACCGTAACCAATTAACGCACGTGGTGGCCGGGCGGAGCAGTTGAGACGAATTTCATTTAAGCAATTGATGTAATTGACCGGCCAAGTGCCATCCGGAGCGTGCTTTGTCTCCCTGCAACGCAGATAACAGAACTTTAAACGACAACTCCGTTTAACAATGTTGGTTTCCTTACTAGAAAATTCCGGATAATTAACTCTTCAAATGACAATCTTCGTAGACCATATATGGTTGTATTGACAGCCGTAGTAGGAGCCCTGTCTTCGCCCACCGGTCCACGCAACGCGGCCTTGTGGCAAGGTCCGACCGAGCCTCCCGCTCGACCCACTAACGACGGCAAAGAACCATCGTGAATCAGACCTAGAGTCGGAATAGACCTCACCTACTCCTTATCTGTAGCGATAAGTTGCAAGGGCGTGGAGTTATACAAACTCTCTTTCTACCATTTACACGAGTTTTCTGTTTGTTTATCGATAACATTTGCTTTTTGGGTCAGTGAAGCCGATTTTTGTTTGACGAAGATGTCGTAAATCAGGTGTCACAGCGATGCCTCGAGCTCGCGGCTCCAGTCGCACATCGCTCTTTCAGCCGCAGCCGCTCATTACCTCTGATAACTAGCTGCCGCCAATGCAATGCGAAATGACGCGAAATATTTCCGGAGTTAGAGGAGTTGTTCTATAAATAAATGATTCTACGTCGGTCGTGGGCGAAGATTTCGGGCTTGGTCGGCGTGCGACGTTCAGTAGCGCGCGATCAGCCGCGGCCGCCGCCGTCCGCGCGCGCAACGAACGAACGACCCGCACTCCCGCGCAACGACACGCGCATCGACAAGCAACTACCGAGCCGTAAATCTCAACCGACCCGACGAACATCTCGCGAAATCACGACCCGCGTCAATCAATCTAGTGCATCGACGGATCGCGCTCAGTAGTTAATACTTGCGAGGGCGGATTATAACGAACAAATCGACTAACAAACTCGAACCGCACGAAGGTGTCGCGTCGCAAAAAGCGCAACACAATAGAGTAAGCTTCTAATTATAACGTGGCTTGAGCACTCGACATGCAGAACATCGATCCGCTGGAGTTTGCCAACATCCTGGCCACCGAGCTGTGGTGCCAACAGGTATACCGACTGTCCCGAACCCCCTGAGCCTGTCAGAACGTCTGACATTTCAAAACGTATGAGGAACTTCTGCGTCTAGCCAATATGAAGATTTGTAGGGGTAATTAGTAGCGAACAACGGTCACCATAAGCTTCCTCGAGACAGGTGGCCGCGTCCTCGTTAGAAGATTAGCACTCAGTTATGTCTGATAGTGTAACACTGAATTCTCTAATTTTATTTCTGAAACGCAAGTAAACAATTAATCTTCTAACGTAGCTCGCTGCGAGTAATAAAAGATACCTCTTTAGACGGTTTAGTGGAATAACGATTGTTTTGTTTATCATACCTTGAGATCTGGCAGAGCGATTTATGGGTTGGCTTTCAACGTGTAGTTAATGAATCTTACGATGTACTTGCAGCAGTTATTATTTACGGAGTGTGGAGTTCTATTATCTTCTAATTTACTTGGACTCAAAACCTCAATTTTTTACTTTATTAGATTAAGCATAGGTATTAAAAATGTCAAATTATGAACTACAATAGTATTCCCAAGTTCCACTAAATAAAAGGCATAATTCCGTGAGCTGAAAAGTAAAACAAATTTAAAATATTGGAATTTTGTTTAAGTTAAACGTTGTTGTTTGTAACCATGTGTAACAATAACTCAAGAAGTATGCGGTGGAATTGGAATGTGGAAGCAACTGCTGCCGAACAAAATAATAAATAAACATTGCATAATGATTTCAATAAAATAAACGACACTTGTTTCGATTGAGGACACTTTTACAATAGATAGTATTTTTGTTTTCTAATGACAAAAGTATATAATCTATTTAAATTAGGTTTTTAATACCAAAATGGTGTGAATTCCTAGAGGTAGGTTATAATCAATGAATTTAGATGATTCGGTATTAATTGCATCATGCGTTGCAATATATATTACACCTATTTTTTTTTCCTTAATTTCCTTAAAAAAAAGTTCAGGTGAACTGTTCTGAGTGGTAATTGTTGTATTAGTATATGATATTATTCTGAATAATAGAGGCGACTTCATTAACCCGTACTAATTTTTCAGATACCCTCATTTCAATATTTAAAAAAACTGCACCAGACCAAATCCGATTGAAAAACTCAGTTCTATAAAAAAATTTACTTACAACCAGTTTAAGCCCATGACTTCGATCACAATATAATTCTTATAAAACTATATATAATGACCCCCAAAAGTCCCCCTCAAAAAAGCAGCCCCATAAGCTACCCTCAGATCGTTAATTAAAAACTTGACGTGGGTAATGCACGCTCAAAAGTACGCGCTTAAATTATGTAAATAATACAAGTACTTACCCAGCATCAGGTTAGTAAAGCCATATTGCCATGCAAATTGGCATAGGCGTGAAAGTTACTTACACGAATATATGCATGCTAGGGGCATGCATATCCCAAAAAAACATTTATTTATCGGGCAATACTATCTCTTAATTTCCACATTTCTCTATCCTGAATTATACACTGCTAATTCTTCAGTTGTGCGTCAAGTTCTCCCTCCATCTCCACCTGGGAGTTATTATGACCCTAAAATTGAAATTCAATAAAATATATAAGCAATTTCTGTTTAAAACAGTTGATAGTTACTATTTATTAACCGCACACTTACCAGGAAAACATGAATATCCTGTAGTCTCAACGGTACATTTGGTGTTACAGTTGGCAAACCTCGAGGGCCTCCAGTCGGGGGTGCCGACACGCACGACGGCGACCATCACGCCCACGCAGCTGCGCAACTTCGAGCAGACCTACATCGAGCTCAGCAACTGCCACAGCGAGCAGGCCAACCACGCCGGGTTCGTGCCTCCCTCCGTCACGCACGCCAACAGTTACGGTACGTACCGCCTTGGATTTGTGAACTCCTTAGTACTTTGAAACTGAAGGGTGTTGTTGTTCAATATTTGCTTCGCCTAAAGGGCGGTTAACAAACACGGCTGCACTGCCCCTACCCGTGGTATACAAGCACGACGACAATAAATTCGTGCGCGAGCGACAGAGTGGCAGTGAGGGGTCATTGTACGAAACCTTTTCTGCTCGAGGCAGCATTTGCAATTAAAGTTAAATTTACCGTTTTGCAACTAAGGAAAACTCATTACAATGCCTATGCCTTTTAATGAACACTTAACTCGCTATCCTGAAAAACCAGTGCAATCATTTTTAAACCACTTAAAACATTACCCTTGCATCTATAAAATATCAAAGTAACCGGTTGGGTGTGGTGTGTTATTAACGAGTCAGCTGTTTCGTTTCCAGGCATCCTGAATCCAGTGGGGTATAGCGATTCGGGCCCGACGACGGCGCTGCACGTGTCGCCGGGCCCATTTTCCGCCAGCGGCGACAGCAGCTGCAGCCCTGGCCCGGCACCCAAGCGCCGCAACATGGGCGGCAGACGTCCCACGAAAGCCCCACACGACATCTCCCCCGAGGAGGAGGAAAGGAGAAAAGTCCGACGCGAGAGAAACAAGATGGCCGCCGCACGCTGCCGCAAGCGGAGGCTCGACCACACCAACGAGCTCCAAGACGAAACAGACAAGCTGGAAGAGAAGAAACACGCGCTTCAAGAGGAAATTAGAAAGTTGAACTCTGACAGAGACCAGTTGCAAGCTATTCTCCAGAGCCATATGAGGACGTGTAGGATGGCGAAGCGCGCGCCGAGTCCGCCCGACGTGAAGCCGTACCAAGAATACTCTTACCTGGAAGAAGGAGTGAGGGTCAAGGAGGAGGTCGTCGACCCTGCGACGGACCCTGTGCTCGGGATGGATAACGACATATTCGCCTCGCCGACACCAGACAAAAGGTAACTACTTTTAAAGTATCTGTGACAAAATCTACTTACTATCAATCATCCAGCGTCAGTTACCGAATATGTGGCTGGGTATTATCATTGTTATCAGTAGTAAACAGCGGTTTGATGACGTCAATATCACAATGCAAATCAAATTATGCCGTCGTCATTCACCGTCTGACTAAACAGTTTGTTTATGACATAAAAGCTCCTAATAATACTCTAAATGGGCATGGTGTAAAATGAAACAAACAAGAGTCATTCATTCATTGACAATATCTGGTTTTGGTTTGCTTAGACTATTAAATATTGGTTAATGCTTAAATAATAGTGAATTATTGCACTACTAAGCAGAAAGTTATTCAATATACTTGTGTTGGTTTAGAGTCCGACCGCAATACACTAAATTTAAATGTTAAATTAAAACAGTAGGGATTTTCATACAACTTTATTACAATAAATGTCCCTGTTGAGTCCGAAATGAGTGCGTAGTTGAAAAAAGTGTTCTTTACGAACTGCAGCCTCGATAATTAAGCGATTAACTAATTATAGATTAGGGCAAAGATAGAAAACCCTTTTTGGCTTGCTTGCCAATGTTGCCATGACATGTTATTAGCAGCTTCTTTGACCACTCATCTGAAAGGAAATTAGCACCGCAATTTTTTCGGTTCGGAATTGATTTACTTCCGGCAAGTATACTTGCTTAAGTATTGTTAGTGATAAAATCAACTTTAACTATCTAAGTAACTTGTAGAAGTTTTTGGGTCTAGACTTAATCAGGGGTTTACTGCAAGAAGCGGCTAAGTATCTCTAAATGATATTTTGATATAATTAACTGTAATCAATTTAACTTGGTAAGCGTAGAGATTGCTTCAGTACAGGTTTCTTTTCTATGATATTTTAAGTAGAACAATTATTCAAGAATTTTTTGGACCAAAATTTGAATGCCATATGGCTGGTTCTCGCAGTATACCCTCGCTATGTTTAGAAGTAGATGCAAGGGCGGATCCGGGGGTCATTGGGGTCACAACCAACCTGGGCTGGGTCCAGGTGGTAATTTTTGTAATATCATTGGTACCGCGAGCCTATCCTGGGCCCAATTTCATTAACGCGACAGGCGACAGGTGACAGTGACAATTTGGTATTTACTTGTCGACACAATAATGTACGGCGAATTGTGACCGTCACCTGTCGCGTTCATGAAATTGGGCCCTGACTGGACCTCGACTATGTAACCCCCTGACTCGCCTGGATCCGGCTTTGAATGGATGTTTCCGGATACCAACAATGAGGAAGCATGAGCTAAGTATCGTGTTGTTGTTGTTGCAGGATAATGTTGTCGGCGGCCAACCCGGTGGTGTCGCAGGGGCCGCTGCCGCTGGACACGCCGCCCGTGCCCGCGCGCCCGTCGCGCCCCAACTTCCTGCAGGTGCCGCTCTCACTCACTCCCGCGCAGGTCGATACTCCACACACACACACACCCACTCACTAGCACTACCCAGGGCCTGTTTTAGAGTTCTGACAGCCCTAGGCTAACTATGAACAACCCTCCTGTATTGTTTTAATAAGTCGTGCTTGCGAAGGTCCAGCACTCCCTTTGGCCCTAGCCTAATTAGTCTGTAGGTAAATTAACCACTGGCACTACGGTCTAACCAGCCATTATCTCTCGAAATTCAAGATAAGAATGAAGAAAGTAATCCTCCGTTGCGGCAATCAGGTGAAAAACGGATGTCGCTCGATAGGGCCACCGCATAGAATAATATAAGATTTGCAGCGGGGTGCCCTACATAATTAAAACTCGAAATCGGTGAAGCAGATCCGTAAATATGTCCATACCTTAACAATTTTTCCTTACGAACCCTTTTGTTTAAAAATCACGCCTAGCTTGTAGTATTTGTATTAAAACTTGTACGTATACCCGTACCCACCAATATGCACATATAAATACAGAATCTATTACAAATTGCTGCTACGTGCAACTTCAGTTGCAGTTCAAATGTGCAGTTATGTAGTAGTTATTCAATTCAAAAGCAATTTTAAAAACTATTCTCACAACTACGTCTTCAAAGTGCGTTGATTGCTTCATAAGTCTAATCTGTGATCAAGTGTATTTAAATATAGTCACCAAATCTAATTCAATTACCCTTACCCAGAAACATAACTTAGGTTTATGGCTTCAAGAAATTCACTGCAATAGTTGCTAGTAATTGGGTGTACAACTCAACAGTCTATTTTGGCATTGTATTCTTTAATACTCATACATCTAAATTTAACACTTAACATAACGTCGGCACACCTCACAAGCACTCGTCTTATATTCTACCCCATTGTCTTGTTTAATTCATTCGCCATAGCGCACTTCTAAGGAAAGTGCAGAAAACGCCTCGCATCTGAGTTTGCCCTATTGGTGACTTTTGTAGCCGTAAATAATGTGTTAAACAGAATTGAGAGCTACTATATAATTCAATATTTCCTAAATGTCATTAATACCCCATGTTACTTAATGTGGTCAAATGCACCAGAGTTCATTGATAACATTTTTTGCCACCTCGCACCGTGCCAATAAATTAATTTTTATTCCAGATTCACAACAACAAAGCGCTGGCGAATAACAACAAAATAGCCGGCATCGAGATCAGCACACCCAGCAATGGGATCCCGTTCAACTTCGACAGCCTCATGGAGGGCGGGACCGGGCTGACGCCGGTGCACCCCCACCCGCTCCACCCGCACCTGTGCGCCCAGCAGCAGCGCTCCGCACCTGACGCGGCGCCTGATGCTCCCGGCAGCCTCGTCAGCCTCTGAGCCGTGCCGCCGGCCGCCGCGCCGGAACCCCCAGCCCTCACCTTACTGTCAGTCTACGCGCGACCGTCCGTCAGGGACGCGGTTATGCAGAGCGACTTCGTTCTGACAATCTAAAGGCACCGCGTAGACCTCGGTGTTGTTGTACTTGTGATGCGATCAGCGTGTGCCTTTTCCGCTTGACGGAAGTAAAAACTCAAAGATTTTTCTCTTGTAACCGCGTCCCTTGCGCAGTTTTTTCCGCGTCTGCTTACCGCGGTGTCGGCATACGGATAGCCCGGTCCGGAATGAGTCAGGTGCTAAAGCGGATTGCGTGCTGAGGGTTGCGTCACAGCAGGACTTGAATATCGCTTCTATGTTGTAAGTTGTGCCTTGAGCGGTTGTCGTGAGACGTCGCCGGTCGCGAACCAAGTTCGTGTTTTTCGAGTTTCGTCTGAAACCACTGGAATACTTATTTATTCGATGTACTTCTTCGATTCTTCTAAAACGATTTTTTCACTGTAACGTCCTATTTATTACCTGCGTGGTCGCCGGCCCTAGCGGCCGGCGACAGTTGCTCACTATGTGCTTTGTATTTATATCGTAGTCTCGTAACGCTCTAGAGTAGGGCCTACTGAAGTCAATTCATGAGCTGTTCTAGTATTCTAAAGGAGAATATTTTTATAAATAGATTTGTATTTCCGCAGAAGTAATATAGACATTGTGATTTAAAATAAAACAGAGTTTTATTTGAAGCATTTCAGGGATTTATTTCGAGTTGTGCTTAAATCTAGCGAGGCTAGACGGTGCGTTTATATTGTAAGTTTATAGTAAAAGATCTCTTTTACACGTGAGTTGGGTTATTGTTGTTCGGCACAAACTTGTATTATCTGACCCTAGAAGTATCTTGTCATAATAAACCTCGTGCCATTCACTCGTCTACTCTCAAGTATACAATAATTACGACTACGAAATATTTAGTTAACCATAAACTAACAGCAATATTACTTAAAGAATATAATATATTGTATGTAAGTTAGCTCAATATTGGTGTAACGTTTACCGTTCCATTGGTTAGGTACTGGTAGTGTAGCGTATTGTTAAGCTCTTTGTGATACGTCCAGTGATAGCGCGCCGGGGCCGGCGGGCCGCGCTGCGACTTACCGACGCACTGTCGTACTGCCGCCGCGTCCTGCGACGCACAGTACGCAGATTAAATTGCAGTGATGTCTGCTTCAACCTTGTGTTTTTATTGTGTATTTGACTCATGCCATTATCAATCTCCTTGTCATTTCTAACTTTGTGTTGTCATGTATTGTATATATATGATTTTGAAAGCAGGCTCACAGGTTGTGACCTTGAATATAGCAGTGTACTGTTGAACTGTTGCTGCCAGTGTTGAAGACCTCGACATGTACACTTAGAGTTGCCTTTTTCTGCTTAATCAGCGTGTCATGTGTAAAACTTTAGAATTAGTCGAAATTATTTTAGATAATGTGGTATCGTGCGCGTGCGTGGCATGGTTGTCAAATACTTACCGATAAAGACCACTGGAATAAAAAATGTAATAGTGTAAGGCAATAATTAGATTAATGGCACTTAACAATTTATTATAATATGCATAACTTAGACCAAATTATTAATTTTATGTGCTTTATTGTAGGATTACTTAAAATCTAAGCCAAATATTGATTTTTACGTTATCGTAAGTTAGGGTAGCCGCGTCCGTCAAAGTATTACGGCGAGAGCCGGGGAATGCGTGAAGTATTTATTTAGTATCTACTCCGATGTATCCGCAGTGGCAGTAGCGAATATTTGCCGACATTTTTATACAATAGCAATCGACGTATTCTATGCATAATATGAACATGTAGTTTTGTAAGAGAGATGTAATTTTTTCTAGAAGATTTTTCTAAACGCAATTGTAGAATACTTTTGTATTTTTTCAAGAAAACTTAGCAAAGCAATATATTTGATAAAATTATTTGGAATTGTAGCCAGATGTAGTAAAATATATATGTAAATCAGAAAATATAAATTTGTTTACATACACCTGATACTGGGTTTTTTATTTTGTCAATCCTTTTAAATCTAAACGGATCCTCTCATTCACTAAAGTTAACCACCATATACGCCCGTATGGAAAATACAGGCTGTATATTGGTGATTGGCGTTGAACTCATAGCGCGGATATATCGGTATTTGGCGCTAAAAGGGTTCAGACACGTTGCTGAGCTGGCGCCGCCGTGTGAGGCGGTTCTGGATGGCTTTTGCGATGTAAAACATGATTTCCAGCACACTTATGACGCTGCAGCCAAGGCACAGACCGAATACTCCTCCGAGGTTTGCTGAAACATCAACACAGGCTGGTTTGCAAGAGTGGATCCGAGGGGGGGGGTCATGGTTCGATTAATTTTTCTACTCCATTAAACTGTTCAACGCTACGTCAAATACAAAAGACATGATTCACACGCCAAGCTTTTCTCGTAAGTTACGAACTTGAACCTTATTCAAATGCACGAAGGTCACTTTTATATTGCACGCGTTGACGTATATCGTCGAATCGTCGCCGAAATAGTTCAGTTTTATTTCGAGTTATATATTTTTATGTATGGTAATCTGTAAGGTATTTGTCTATGGGCCTTTGTAGCCTTAGAATAATTGATTTTATATAATTCAGTCAGGATAGTCTCATTAAGAAATACTTAATGAGACTAATATCCTGACCGGACCTTGAGTAGCCCCTTCCCCTTCCCCGACTCAAAGGCAGGATGCGCCCTTGCTGGGTTAGTTATAGTTTCTGTCCTAATCTACACTAAACTTTAACGCAAAGGGTGTCTAGTAGTGGTGGTTAATATATTTCAGTCTGTGTGATCTCGACCCGTATACTTTTTTTAACGCGTACCGTCTAACCGGAGCTCAAAAAATGCTGACTCACCGAAAACGCTGCGACGTAGTGATTATACTCGTATCCTCTTTGGTACACACTACCAGTGGGTTCCTTATGTTCGGGTGTAGACAGTACGCGTTAAAAACGCTGTGTAAACGTGACGCTTGACTCGCACGTCACTGCGTTTACGGAGCGTTAGTCAACGTATTTTGAGCTCCGTTGTTGTAAGTAAACAATCTAGGTAGGTTCTTTTTATTTAGACCCATATAAGTCTTAATAAAAAAACAGTTTAGTAACGATTTCAGTAGGTTGTACCTACTACACTGATATATAAATCGTAACGAACCCGATAGTGATGTTTTTGGTTTTGATGGCACTAAGCTCGTTACAAATCTCTAAGATTAGGAGGGCGGATTTTAAAATTCACCCGGTGATTATAGCTCGCCAAAATGTTTAACATAAAACTACCGAAAGACTCGGACATATTTTTATTAATATGCCCGACATGTTCCGGACCAGTCCGTGGTTCTTAATCATGAGCCCCCGCGGCGGTGGCGCGACGACAACCACCAAAAACTAAAATTGCCGTTTTTTATAAAGTTTCTGCCATTTTAGTGAACTTTAGACACTTGGTGAGATTCGAAAATTGCACCCCTGACAAATATTGGACACTTACAGGCCAAATTAATCAGCGACATCACCGTTTCTTGCTTCTTTTTGACATAAACGGTCCCCGGAAAAAACATATTCAAAATGGAAGTGCTGCCATTGAAAGTTACATTTTCACTGAAAAGCAAAGGTGGTGAGTGAATATGGTGGTTACACATTCCATACTGTATTGTAGATACTTATGTACCTACTCTGTACGACCATAAATTCTAAGTAGATTTTTGTAATCGATATTTCTTTCGATTTTTATTTTTTAATGTTGCACATTCGAGTTATTACATTTAAATGCTATGCAATGACAACAGAGAGAAAATTCTAGGGTACGTTTAGGGTAGGGTGCGTTTGCCAGTATGCACGGCACGGAATGCTGAGGTTGCAGGTTCGAGTCCTGCCATTAGCTTAGATTTTTTTTGCGTGTCATTGCATAGCATTAAATTCTTGGTAGACTTCAATTGTACCGTGGCGTGGTAGCCTTACTTTGAGACTTATCCGTCTCTCAAACAGTGAGGGTAACATAACCGCTCAAGTTTAATTTATCTCTCTGTGCATTTCCTTCACGACACGACGTAAATAGACAGAGCCATCAATAGGAATGAATAAATCAACTTGAGTTTGATATGTTCAAACTTTGAGCGCTACAAAAAGGTTGCTCTTAGCGCCAAAGTGTTTGTTGGGAATCGAGTAAGAAATAGTACTTGCCTATTATACTGTCGCAAAACGGCTAGAGTTATTTAATAATCATATGTTTTAGCCACAATAAATTAACCACAGCAATTTTTTTTTATTGTCGTCTTAAACGGTAAGCATTTCCCTTATGAGATCTACAGAGAATATGCATCGTAGACTACAATTTTACTCCTTTTTTATCTGCTTAGGAGGGATTTTAAATAGTGAAATTACTAAGTTTCACGTTCGTATAATAGTATTTCTCGCTGTTTCACTTTGAAGACAATGGAATTAGGTCCTTTACTTGGTCGGTAATCGCTTAACATAATGCCGTGTTTTAAGTTATTCTCCTATAGGATAGATAAAGGCGAAGTAGTGAAGAATTAAGTAGTTTAGCACCAGCGGCAGATCTATATAAGGGCTTTTAGGGCCCCTCTCCCACATCCCTGTTGAAGACATCGGATAATATTGTGAATAAATAAAAAACCAAAATGATAAAATTCCTAATAGGCAGATCCTCGAGTAGTATTAGCTCAGGGTCCCACAAACTCGTGGTCCGCCCCTGTATAGGACAACTATAGGACCTGTAGTACCTATTGTATACTTACAAAGGGTTGATAGTGATGTAGGGCAAAGCGTGGAGGTTGCCAATGGTCATATCCACGGCGTACTGGCGAGAATCGCAGTCGCGCGGACAGTCGCATTTCGTAATGTTGTCGGACTTGCTGTTTAGCACTGTGATAATTTTGTTATTATAATACATAGTAATTAGAAGAAAAGGTATAATACACTGACGTAGCAATTAAAAGAAAATTTATTAATGCGACGATTCTGAATTGTAATGGTCGATATTGCTTGTTGATTCGAACCTTTTACCTCCTTTTAGGTTTGAAGATCGTACCTATTTAGATACGATAAAAGGGTTTATCAGAAGACTTGGGATGGGTAGATATTGATCAGGCTATAGTTAAGGTTTCTGTTCGTGAGCACGATGACAATATTCTCTGCAAGTGTCGGCGCCTGTTCAAAAACTTTCTAATTAAAACAGTTGATTTAACATGTGTCAAATGTGGTCAAACTCCGTCAAACTGCTTCGCTAATTAGTAAATTTTTCATTTTACCTACTTTAAGATCATAGTTGAGCATAGCATCACCCGGTAGGTTTAGGTTTAAGGTTTTTAGTTTTAACTTCAAGGCCCACTGAAAATCAGCGCTGCTGCTTGCAACAGCATATGCTGAGTGAGGTTCCTTTTAGCAACACAGCAAAATTTGTTTAACTTTTTTTTTCTAATTGTTGAATAAATATTACCTTTCTTTCTTTAAAATTCAAGATACAGTTTAGAAGATGAGCTCAATCAAGTTATTTAGACGATACATTTAGTTATATTTAGCTCTACTAAGTATTATCATTATTTTATCTATTTCGTAGGTACCTAAATAAGGAGAGTTTGGCAATGAAAATATCATCTCACATTTAACCCTCACAATGCAATCGATGCGAGCGGCGTCGCAGACGATTTCGTTACTTCTGATCCGTGGCATGAACATCGGCACGCAGTGGCACTCCCTCTTCAGTGTTTCCACATAGCACACGTGGTCGCAGTCCGAGTTGCGGTACTTAATAAAATACCTCAAACTGTGCTCGTTGTCAAAGTTGCACTGGCGACTGAGAATCATAAAAATAAAATTATAAACTTAACTAAAAAAAAAACAATAAAATTAAATACTTAAAATACCCGTGGGACGCGCCCCCGCTTCGCACGGGTTCAAATAAGATGTAATTTACATAAAAACCTTCCGTAAAAAATCTCTATATATGTATAACAGTGAATACCGTATCAAAATCCGTTGAGTGGTTTAGAAAGAGTAAGCGGTCGAAGATATGAGGGCAGACAGGAACAGATAGAGACTTTGTTTTATCCTAAGTAGAGATTTAAAGATAAAGAAGATGAAGAAAGAGGCGCAAATGTATGGGTCACGTTCCTGCCAACCAATAATGAATAATTCATAAGTCAAAGATTTTCCATGAGCGTAATTTGTTACTTAAATAAAGTTGCATAGAGAGTGCTCGCGCACCGCATGCGATGCTTATCCTCAGATGTGTCTGTCAGAACGAAGAAGAAGTCAGAAACAGAACGAAGTCGTAAAAATCGGATCGGAATAGGATCGTACTACGTAGACTTTACTTCCGACCTTAAATTTTCAAAAATTTCGAAATCGATCGCGGTGTACTCTGAGGGGTAATAAAACTTGGTCAGACATAGGGTCCCAGAGACCATACCTAGATAGAGCAGTAGAAACTGATAAAACTTGAGTGGTCACGTAAGGGCCAGTAGAGTCATTTTTTACGTATTAGGTAGTGTTAGTTTCTTTATGATTCGGCTAAACCCAGGCCCGGAAAGAGGGCGTCGAAATCATAATTTATCTCAAACGCCGGATTAAGGGGGCGCCACGCGCCACTCTCAAGTCTCTGCCCCTGTTCGAAAAAATCGTAGATCCAGAGCTGGCAAGGCCATAATACCTCGACGGAGGTAGGCTTTTGACTTCCTCCGAGCAGTAGGTGTAGGTGCTGTGGATGTGGAGGAATGCCTCTACATTTGGGAGTACGATGGTGGTTTCGTCGTCAGCCGGGAATTCGGTCCAGTCCGTAAACATCACCTAAACACACAGGCGCAGTTATAGGTAACGCAACGAGTGTTAAGGTGAAAGATTACATGCACGACTACACAGTGCCACACAAAACAAAACACAAAATTTAAAATTCGAGCGAACCATCCACCACCACCTTCTTGCTCGCCAATTCTGCGGCTAAGTAGCGGCGCTTACACTGTTGTGTTCCGGCGTGGAAAGCAAGACAGCCGGTGCAATTACTGGCACAAGAGGGTATTCCATCTTAGCCCACAGAGCAGAGCAGAGGTTTTGCATCTTAGGTTGGCAACGCATCTGCAATCTTCTTAGTGTTGCGGTGGTCTAAAGGCGAATGTGATTACTTACCATCAGGTGACTACTGACTCACTTGGTTGTTTGTCTTCCTATTTGTTAAAAAAAAACTCTACGGTACACACGTGACATGCAGCAGTGTGACCCCACTCTCATTGCGTTACCTATGTATACATTGGTTACAAGCTTGGCCGTTACCACAGAACACAAATATATAGCATTGGGAACTACGAAGTGTGTTATTTTTTCATTTGAGAATAGCTTAAAGCTCAAATTCAATTTGTATTAGACTGAAGAAAATTTTCTTTACTATCTCCTAGTGAATAATATTCTAGGAATGGCACATCCTTCTACATATAACGACCTAAAAAAATTAGGCTTACTAGTCATGCTTTTTTGTTTAAAGAAAATGTTTGATTGTTCTTTTGCGATTTTATGAAATAATCCAAAAAAGGCAAAAACTTGAAAACTGATAAAAATAGCATTAACATCAGCGATTTATTAGCATTGATAAGGTTATCATGGTCGGAAATGACTAGTACCTAATGCACAAGCTTCGCTTGGTTTAGAACTAGGTCAATTGGTGTTAATTGATCCAAGATAAATTTATTTCTTTGTTTCTTTCTACAGTCTACACAAGCAACTTTATGCAGCTATAATTTGTTTTTGCGGAGTTAAGCAGCAATTAAGTAAGTTTAAGCCTGATTCTCCACCAGAGATGTGCGAGGATGCGTAGCGAGAAATCTGTTTGTAAGAACCAATAGAATCGCTTCATTTACCTCGCCTCGGTCAGCACAGCTCTGGTGGAAACGCAGTCTTATTGTTGCAGTTTGCTAATGTATTTGCGTATGTATTTTTAGTCGGGGTGAGCTTAAATTTGTTACAAAAAAGCAAATAATGTTGTAGAAGATTCGAACCCTGACGCCACCAGCTAGCACCAAAGTGTTGTCCAAAGCGTTTTTCGGCTCACAGTCCACTACGACTCGCAGCGCATGTGGCAGCCCCGGCGTCATCACCTTGTGAGCCTTGAAGTGGTCTTGTATCGCATTCCTGGATTGGACAAACATTTGTTTGATTTTACCGGAAAATACTACCTATTCAATGATACCCCATCTTAAAAACATAGTCATTGAAATAAAACAATTTAAACGGTTTATATCGCGTGTATTGTAACGAAGATTCGTTACAATTCCCAACGTTTCGAGCCCTCTAGCACACTAGCGTTTATCGCTGACATAAAGCATTCGTCCCTTTCGCACACGTGTACTGGTTAGAACGGGATAAATGCGTTATGTCATCGATAAAAGCTAGCGTGCTAGGCCCCCAGCTCTCATGTTCATGGGCAGACTGACAAAAAACTTAGAATACAAACTACCGCACGAAACTACTATACAAACTACCCAATTTCGAAAAAATAATTGAAAAAGATAATAAATTAAATATGAAATCGTTCCACTTAACGCAATAAGACTACAGACTCTACCAGCGCCTCGGAAATGGCATCTAAAAACATAGACATAATTCGCCGACTTATTTTTTTTTCACAACATGGCATCTGGCTGTCGCCATATTGAATTTTTATATTGTCACATCTTCAGGACACTCGCCAGATAGGGACAAATTGTTTGGTGTAATATAAACAAAATCGGCCCATCGTTTGGTCTCTAGAGCGCTACAAAGGATACATACATAGGCTGATAAACACATTACCCTACTTTGCATCGCGCAGTCGTGTAAAAATACCTACTAGGAACGGAATGGGATAGATGTGTTAAAAAAATATTGATACGATTTTGTTACTAAAAATTAAATATTGACACCTCTTCAATGTACAGTAGGGGAAATATATTCACGTACCACCTTAGAACCCTATCGCCATGAAGCGACGCGTTAAACGCCAGGCTATGTCATACAAATGTCATGTGTATGTCTCTTCGACTAGGTTCTACGGTGGTACGTGTTTCAATTTCCTTGACTGTACCGATGATTTAAGGCCCATTTACATGTTTCGAGTTCTCGCATGCGAATAGGACTACATTGCGAGCTACAGAGGTACGATGTGACCGATCGATTGATCGAGCCGCGCAATGTAATGTAACTCGCATACGAGTAGTTGCTCCATGTAAATGGCCCCTTACTTTTTCATATCCCTAAAGTAGTATGGGCTGTTGAAGACGCAGCAGAGTCCGTGCTTGGTCAGCAGCGGACGGAACAGGTCGCCGCACTTGCGCAGCTGCAGCTTGAAGATGCACAGCTTGAGGAAGTCGTCACAGCTCTGAGGTACTAAGCCCATTACTTCGGATATCTGAAAAAAATGCAAGCATGAAACAAATGCGGGATTTTAGCACGTGATTGGGCAAGTCGGTATAGTTTCGGTTACAAATTTAATAACCAATGGCGCCATCCCTCGTCAACTGCCAAGTTATCCGGTTAAATGAGATAACTTGAAAAAAATCAATGACGAACGGGGGTAGATGATGAAGAATGGAATGATGATTGCAGTTTCCAATCGTGCCAGATGGCCAAAGTTTTTCTTTGTATTGTGATTTCATATTATTTAATAATTTTAATGTTAAGCCTACATTACATAAAAATCAAGAGAAATTTCAGTTACGACTTTAAGTCTGTGTAGTTAAATTGTTCGGTTAAATGTGACAAAATACAGGCAAATAATTATACACTGCTCGATAACGTACTTACAGTATAACGATTGGCATTAACGAGATCCTGGAAGCGTTTCAACAGGGCCATGTTGTCGAGGCTGGTTCTAATCGTCTCATAGAAACCCAATAGTAATGGCAGTGCCTTGTTGAGGTCCACAGTTACGTTACCATCTCTAGAAAATAATTATTTTGACGCTGTTAGCTTAAATAAAAGACTCTTCTTTAAGGGACTGCCCTCACCGGAGGATGCAAAGTTTGCAGGAGAAAGTTTATCTTTCTATCCACGTGGTCTAATCCGTGTAATGTGGACACTAGTTTGTCCGTGTGGTTCGATTATTGTCTATTTTTAGGGGGTTGGGGGTCCTACTGGTCCTAGTAATAAATCAATGAAACTCATGTGGACCATAATTGTTTTGCTTCAGGGCGAAACCCAACTGGGGACCCTCCCAGCTATGTTTTTGTATAAAGCGCGCGTAGCGAGCTCCGCAGAGGGGTTTCGGCACTTTCGGCCTAATGCGGTTAAGAAAGTGGCCTATACCACCAATATAACTAACTATAGCGAGACTTGGTATCAAGACAAACCAAATTGTGGTTTAATGACGCTATTAATTATAATTTTAAGAGTGTTTATTGTATCATAATAAAAAAAAATTGCGACTTATTCGTCACTCACATCAGAGTTTTGTTTAGGTGCTCCATAGCGGTGATGGAGATCTGGTTCGGTGAACAGAGAGTGATGGCAGGGTAAGGCAAGTTGTCTAGCGGCTCGTATTGGTTCTCGATCGTGATGCGCGTGGGGCTCTCGTCGAACCGTGCGTATAGCTGCCATGTCAACGCACACGCGAACATCATCAGCAGGATCAAGGTGGCAGACCAGAAACACCTGTAAGGGGGCACGTGAACCGGAGAACTAAGAAATGAGATTCTCAAATTCGTTCATGTGCGGGTTAATAAATAACAAATCACTAAAAAGTCTACCTAACACTAAAACTACACTATCTTTATCTTACATAGTAAAAGTTGCTATTTATCCTGTCTGTCCGAATTTTTTATAGTGTATCTTCTTCCGCCTTCTCCTTCAAAACCACCTAACGGATTTTGATGAGGTTTTCACTGTCATTTAGAGATTTTTTATAGGGAAGGTTTTAAATAGTTTAAATGTGAATTTTATCCTGATTGTACCCGTGTGGGGCCGGGGCGGGCCGCTAGTATATAATAGAAGTAGTAAATAAAAGAAAATGGTACCCTCAAAATATAATTTCTTAGTCAAACAACCCATCCCGCTCCGCCCTTGGCAAAAGATGCCCACACGCTTGCCACGTTAAATTCGTTCGGGTTAATTGTAGATTTAGAAGGCATTTTACTTGCCTCTTACAAATAATATCAGGTGTATGCCTAATATTCTTTATACGCGGCGTTGTATAAAAGCTTAAATTGTCAAGTACGGGACATCTAAATAAAAAAAATACAATGTATAGGTATAGTATACATATAGTTTTAGAAAACTGTTGTTAGTGTTAATCAAATATTTAAATGAAATACCTAATCATAGTAGTGTTTTCCACAGAACATGACGGTTCTGTTTAATTGAGTACTGTAATCAAATTTATTGTCTCATAAACCGAAAGTAAAAATAAATTATAAATAAAATGAATTTTCTTTTAAATTTTAAACTAAAATAGTTTAAAGTTGAAACAAAATGGGATTTGCATTCAATTTTGAGATAAGGAATCGCAATGAGCGGTATCCTGGTTACACTCGACCCGAAATCGGTGTATACGGTGATCGATCACGGGTCTAATTAGTGTATTTAATGTTTGGAAAAAAAAACACTTGTATGAAAAACATATTTTATATTATTTTTATTTTGGAAAGATTGTCGAAGATACCTGAATAAATAAAATAGGTACCTACTTTGTTTTACCAGTTTTTGTGACTATTGTTCAAACTAAAACACTTTTGCAAAAAAACCCGGGACCTATAAAATACCTTATTTCAAATTCACTCACCTAGATATCCGATCGGGGTACAAGTACAAATATTTTAACCCTAGAACAGTACTTTCAGTACAAAAATTCTTCAGTAAAGTTTTACAATTTCCTTTCATTAACTTTTTCGGCATTTTGTATGGTGCGGGAGTAGTTACGAGTATAATGTCAAACTTACTCTTTATTAACTAGAAATGTTAGTAGGTATTTAAAATTTTAATTAAAATGTTTAACATGCACACACAAAGTCACGCTATGACAGTAATTAGTTTAATATTCAGTAATTACATTTTTACAACTGTTTTCGAGGTCAACCGGTTTACTGTAAAACTGGGTGACTTTACAGATATTAGGTAGCTCACAAGATTGTTTAGAGTTGTAAAAGCAGCGTTATTTTTACTAGTTTTATTCAATTAATAGATTTTGGCGTTACTTTGCAGAGGTCCATATCAACAAACTGGAACGAGCGAGGTAATTAATTTGTTCCAATTTATTTAGTTTTATTCAGCCAAAGGGGGTGGAAACTTTGAACATCCGGGGGATTTGAACGGCCTTAAAATAATATTAAACGTTCAAATGCTTTTAATCGGTGGATAAGTCAAAGGGGAAATGATATTAAAGAGCCAATTAATACAAATACATGACGGTAAAACTTTCTGCAAACCTGTTTATAAGGCCGTTCAATGCTACCCGTTGTTCAAAGTTACCCGCGTTGACTATTACATGTTTTTTGTTATTTTTATTTTGTATTGGTACATACATATATTTTTATTATTATTTATTTTTGCCACCTATATTTGACATTCTTTAGTATTTTTATGTTTCAGTTTTCCCTTTTTTTTATTTTGACGTTTTTTTGTGAATTCCATATATTTTGACAAGAAAAACGAGCTTAAATTTTCAATAAGAAATAAACGTATCGATCTGTCTATTTTATAATGATAATTTGATGATTCAACAAAACAATCTACAGATTTGGAGTGCGATTTTTAAATCTCACCGGGTAAAACTAAAGCTCACCAAAATGGCCGTTTTTCATAGAGATTCGGCCATTTTGGCGAGCTTTAGTCACCTGGTGTGATTAAAAAATTGCACCTTTGATCTTAAAATGGGAAAACCATAGGGGAAAACCAATAAAACAACATTTAGGAAAAATGTATAAAGTGATTTATTAAGAAACGTTTACATGAGTATTTCAACAATTTCAAAGGTGCTGCTTTAGTTTTAATCGAGTATGTGGTATAAAAAGAAACCTATTTATTATTGGACTATTTTATGTTAAGTAGGTATGTAAACTTATAATTTATATAAAAAAATTCTATGGGTAACGTGCTACTGCAATATTCCTGAACCTGCGACAATAAATACTTAATGAGTAGTACGAGCGTATAACGTTTATGGTTTTAATTTTTAAAGTTAGTAGTAACTAAGTAAATTTGTCAACAAAATTAGGTACCTATGGTATAACATGTTTTCTATTTAATATAAAATAATTACATATTTTCAAAAATATTTCTACAATAATTTTTCATAGGTAATAAATTATTCTTAAAATCATGTAGAATATAAATAATTTAGATCTTTACCTTAAAAAAATCTAACAAACATAAACTCTGTATTTTATAAGATTATTTAGGTATTTGATTTGTATACTATATTTGGCTTAAAAGAGAAGTGTTACCGTAAGTTTGAAATTTGCTATTAATAAGTAACAATTTCTCATTGATTGGTCATTGGCGTAGTTGTTTTAATTTCGCTGAAAGCCAGTCCTACACGTTCTTAGTATTATGGGGCAGATTAATCCAAGTATTATGTTATACTCGACATTTACTAACGTTCTCCATAGAAATAAACATAATATCTTATCTAGATCTAAAATTAAACAAGCTTTAGCCTTGCCAAAAATATTCGAGTAATCTGGTGGGAGCTCTATTTCACATTTAGCTGCGCTAAGGAAGCGCTTATTATCTCGTTATCCTCTAAAAGTATCAGCGTCGAACTCGACGTCGAGGCATTACTCTGCCTCGCTGACAGGTACTAGCGCGTCAGAGCAAGATAGGCTGCTGCCCCGGCGTCAAGCTGGTCCCTGTTTCGCGTAGAAAATAACGGACTCTTCCGTAACTGTGCGCCATTTCCTCGAATCAGCCTAACCCCTGCCCCCACCCTTCTTTCTCCCCAGGAGATAATATCGATACCAATTCAATGGTCGCTGAATAATTGCCCTCTTAGCTCTGGAACAATCAAAATCCAGGCGTGGGAAACGAAATGCTACGTTGCCTGAATAGTCGGACCAACTAACTGCTTTACCATCACCGCTTCAGGGGCCTAGCACGCTAGCTTTTATCACTGACATAAAGCATTTATCCCTTTCTAAGCAGTAGACGTGTGCAAGCCGGATGCTTTTATGTGCGCGATAAACGCTAGCGTGCTCCTAAATAGCTTAAAATTAATACACATTATTCCGCTGAATGAGTACAATTGGTTTCGGTTCAATTTCTGCGCAAACCGGTAATGTAATACAGTAATGCAATTTCTTGCCTGACTATACCTTAAAAAATTATTATCAAAAAGATTTGTAAGTCGTAGGCAAATACAAAATGTATCTCACGGGTCTGCTTCGAGCTATGAATACGGTATTTCTACGGAAAGCGTTAAACTGTATCTAAATGCAATTTTAAATGAGCCATGATGAATGACATATTTAATAGTATTTTATGCAACTGCTATATAATGAGAGGCCTTAAAACACGAGTGTGGTTTTATGAAACGAGCGTCAGCGAGTTTCATAATAGGATCACACGAGTGTTTTAAGGCCTAATTATATACAGTTGCATACATTACTTTATCTACACACATATCATAACTGCAAAAAACCGTAACAGCAAAAAACCAACAAACAAGTATGGCGACAATTCGATCTATCCGTCAAGACGAACGTTTTTTTTAAATCATAGACAAAAGAATGAATTCCCTATTGTCATGTCACTCGAGATGAAATGTCGTGCGTTTAAATTAAAAAATCATACTGAATTGACGTTTCGTATCGATAACTGTTTTAATATCTGTGGATACTAGAATAGAGACCAACTTGAATTTTGACAGCTGTTCCAAATTTAAATTCATAACGTCACGAGATATCGGTAATGTAATCACCAATAAACACAGACTACTAAGAGATACTACCCAATAAAGAACAGATTTACCTACTACCACAGACAAGAAAATTCTTAAAATAACATTGGTTGTAATAATGCTGGTCATTTTCTATGGTTTTTGAACGCGTTATTGAGAAATTATGATATGTGTGTAGATAAAAGCTTATATGTTTCTTTAAAACATAGGTATATTGTACATAATCGTACCTGTATTTGAATAAAACTCAAAGGGAGTTTCGTAGCAACATTTAATTCATACTTGTCTACGAACCAACCGCTACGCTATCCCGAAATGCTACACCGCTACGTAGCCACTACGCGTGCTACACTTTGCTACGCGACTATTGCTAGTAACACTAAGGCCGATCCCCACTGAGGCGAAGCGAATTGAAACGACAGTCTAAAATTGTAGTATATTGACTGCACATTTTTTTACCGAAATAAAAAAGACGCGTGTATTTGCGTGGACGCGCGTAATGCAAGCGGCTTGCACTGACTGGTGCGTGTTACGATTCTGCGCCAGTAGCCTAACATGACCGGCCCAGGTTTATTTTATCGCTCCCTGCGTCTCTGTCTAATTGGCAGATCACATTAGAGCCTAGTAGGCATCGAGTCTAATAATGTGGTTAAAAACTTGTATGAAAATTGGGGCCACGTTCAAATAGTTTATTGTTATGTTTGTCTATTACTTATACAGTATAAAAAGTAGTGTTCTGTAGTAATACGAGTAAAATAATTTTTCTCTAACCGAAATCTTAAATTTTATATTTGCCTACGAATACAAACTTTTTACCTTATATAAAATTGTATACAAATTAGTATTGTTTGGTTTCACTGAAGAAAGCGTCATTGAAGAGTAGCATGGAATTTAAAAGTTGACGAGCATTATGACAAAAAAATCTTATTCTTTATTCAAAACAGTTTTGAGTCAATTTTACTCACAATTGACTGGCAACTATGCCTAGTATCTACCACGTTGGCCTGTCTTTAATAGTTACTGTTTCACAGTTATAACTCTTGATGAAATAATTCTTGTTTTTTTTTGACATAATTTGTCTGTAATTATTTGTTTTTTTACCTATTTTATAGACCATGACCTATACGACCTATGAGACGGTCGAAGGCCCATATTTACGTATGGGCTCACTAAAGTTGAATTGAGCCATGTCACCTACCTCCATCCATGAGCCGCCTCCGCATAAACTTTGCGGTTGTAATTACATTGCTGTTAATTTTTTCTGGTACCTCGATTCACTGAGAGGCCCCTAGTGTCCTTCAGTGCTGTGGACCCTAAACAATCAATTAATTTCTGGACTGTGAACCTTAATTCACATAATAACGATAACTTAGAGTTACCCGCTGCAACAAGTTACGCATGTAATTGGGACAATTAATTAGCAAATAACAAACAATAATTAATATCTGTAGTTAGTTTATACAATATCTTTCCATCAATCCAAGTGCCTCGTTATATTTAATTTTACTTATATAACCTTTTAGATCTTAACAAACATGGCGTGTTTGGCAGACCTTGTCTTTTCATTATTCAAACACACTAGTAAAAGTACCTTTGAGAAATAAACGAAAATCTCGTCAACTGAGATTACATACATACATAATTCTCGTAACATCTGACTTATACATATATTTTAAAGCGAACGTTTTAAATTAGTACAATAATTGTTAAAGTATTAACACATTTTCATCAAATAACCATACAACCATTTCTGAATATCAATAAATGCTGGAGTATTATCCTGTTACGAAGAAGGTATTTTTACACTCTTTTATAGAAAAGCAGATTACATATTAAATATACTGCTGGTAGAGATAGTTTTTATTGTAAACTTATACTATCATAACTAGTTGCAGTATTGTATTTGAATTTGCATTTCATTATTGTATTTAGAGAAATATGTTTGACATACATACATATGTGAGATCTGAATGTATTAAATGTGTATAAGTATAATATTATCTATGCTATTTTAAGTATTTTCGGTAACGTATCCTACTCTCACCAGAATTGTGCGCTGCGAGTCTTCTCCATCGTTATAAAATGCTACTTACAATTGTTATACAATTACTTAAACATACCTTTGGAAATTCAAGTAAATATTCTATATTAAATACAAACAATTCTTCCGAAGACAATTTAACTACACATTAAAACTTTAAAGAAAATCCACACGAAGCTTTTCTAAATTTTAAACACATAATAATAACATCAATTCATGTTTACAAGCAAAGTTACTTTTAAAATAGAAGTTGGTAAAAGCCCGAATATACGTGATAAAAATTTGAACAACCTTTTGGCGAAAATCTAAAATATAACTTGTGTAAATATATATTTTATTAAGGGCTATATGACGGGGCAAGGAATTTTCTATATTAATGCTAAAAATATAGGTACAACTGCGCTAGATTAGATCTGAGGAAGCCGTCGCGAATTGTCCATAGGTGAGCTAAACTCAGAAAAGGTACAAATCCCGTTTAATGCGACCGATTACCTACAACCATGCATTAATAAGCTATCAATACTAGATACATATGTGTTAATTATCGTTACTCATAACACATAAGTACATAAAAGTGGAATATTTTTCAAAATCCATAAAATACAAAATTTTTGTAACATCAAAACTTTCAATCAGTCAGCGTGCGTGTCTCTCATACTGGGTACACATCAATGCAAAAAGTGACCTTCGTCACGTCTCGTTGGAAAGGCGTGCTAATGAACAAAGCAACACACCGTGAAAAGGTCCTGGGACCTTGGGTCAGTGCCAGCCCTAGAAAGCGTACGGGGCAGACGCCAAAATGCGTCTATAAAGCAATCAAAGCCCAAATGTAGCTTCTGAATGGAGTCAAGCTGGCACTGGTAATGGCCAGCGGTTGTGAGACCACTGGCACAGGTCGCTGGCCGGCGCTGCGGCAGGAGCTCTCAAGGTAGGCCCGCGGGCGAAGTCAGTTTCAAGCGAGCGCGTCTGTGCGCTAGGTCGGCGAACGTCAGGATTCCAGCAACACGTGCCAGCGCTGCACCTGAGCAACAATCAAAATGAAGACACATTAGACGCTTGTAATGAGTGATCGTCAGACTATTTTTGGGTAGTAGAATTTTTATATCGATATATACCTAATCAATTGCAATCAATTAACCAAATGTTTCTTTATAAAAATGTAGATCGTCTTAATTTTTTTTCAAAATAAAAATCTGGTCTGGAGTCAATTCAATTTATTATTCAAAGTTATTCCATTTACAGTCAAGTCAGTCATTCAGTATTCATTTTTACGTGGAAAAAGAAAGCTCTACGTCAGCCAAGATATTGTACCTAGTTTATAAAATTTTCCTAGATAACTTTCAGTATAACCATTAGAGTACATTGAAAGTCGATGTACTCTAATCGTTATACGAATGAGTAGTTACAAGTGTTCCTCAAAAGCGCTACTAAAATCTTGGTTTCTGGTTAGTGTAGTTACCTGTTCCCCGTGGGTGTCGCACAGGTCCTGCCAGTGGCGCTCCTCGTCGCGGCCCGAGGGACTGTGCCCCAGCGAGAACCAGCCGACCATCTCGTTGCGCTTGACGCTGCGCCGCCACCACACCGATACCATCAGCGTCACCTCCGTCAGTTGGAACAGGGCCACCTTAACACGAATTCAGATGTTAGCTGAGATTTATAACATGGAACTTGCAAGAACGCTTAACGTGTTGCGATCTGTCGTGGCCATCACGCCAACGACATATAGTTGATCGATGACAATGTGCAATAGCGAGAGCTTTAATTATTCGCGACCTGGCGCCACTTTTGTATGCGTTGTTGGTGTTAAAAAGGTAGCAGGAAGTAAGGTACCCTGCTTATTGCTCAGAAAAGAGGCTTAATAATAGGCGAGGAACTTCTGGATCTGCATTTGCGTGAAATTAAACAACTATACTAGGCTTTTACAAGGTGTGAACCTTGATTAGCTTCTGCTGACTAAAAACGTACAGTCAATCAAACTGAATTCTAGAACTTTTCCGCAAAGGGAATCACTGTAAATAATCGTAAATTTAATCTTTCTAACGGCAAAGACGGATCCGTCACTATATGTTAAACGCCAATGACGGATATATTAAGTAAAGCAATAGTGTAAGAACCAACTTAGTGACTTACAAAGAGAAGGCTTGGCGTGTGAATAATGACTTTAGTATTTGATGTGGCGTTGACAAGATTGGCGATTAGGTACTATGAAAATGAAAATGAAAATGAAAATGAAAAATTTATTTTGCAAGTAGGCCATATAGGCTCTTTTACATGTCTGAATCTACTAGCGCTTCGGAAAATGGAAGAATCTGCTGAGAAGAAACGCCGCAAGAAACTCAGCAGTTTATCTTTTATTTTCTTCTCTTTTGAAAACAAGATTACAGAGCAATATACACAATCATAATAATAGTTCACATAAAGTGTGAAAAAAAAAAAAAAAGATAATAAATAGCACAGCAAGCTTTAAGCATATTGAACGAACTGGCACTAGTACAGATTGACCAAGAGATGTATAGGGTCCCCAGGTCAAAGAAATTAGAATCGGGATGTATGTGGTCCCTGATCAAATACTTAGTCTAAATAACTTAGAGATGTATAGTCTCTAAGGGTCAAAACAAATTAATTACCTTAATCTATGCTTAGCAGAGGTGTAAAACGCCTCCACGGTCAAATTGTACAATATTACTTGGAGATGTATAGTCTCCGAATGTCAAAAGAATATAAGAATAAAACAATTCATGTCAAAAAAAAAAAAAAAATTGGTGAAAATCCAACAAAATCAGTAATATAACAATAACAACTCAATATATGTCTATATTTAGTTATATATATAAATATAAATAAATAGACAACACGATGAAGTCTCCCACATCAAACCGCATTTAAGTACCTACATTTTAGGCTTTTTGAGAATTACATTAGTCTTTGCAGCATGAATAGTCCGGACCCCACAAACAGCACCCGATCACGAGTATGACGCGTAAACGCGTATGAAAACTCATGGTTATATTTATTGTAAAAAGGTTCTTCAATGGCCCACAATTCTGTTTGGTTGATTGCATTATCTATCTATACTTATATTTGTGCCTCATATCAAAGCCGCGCCTCATGTTAAAACGCAGAAAGCCTTGCAAAAAGGTGATTAACTTTGCCCTGTCTGTGGGTACTAACCTGGAATATGAAGAGCTCCTTGTAGAGCGGGTTGGACTGCGCGCGGCGCGTGGTGGACTTGCACCGCCCCATCTCCATGCCCAGCGAGCTGATGAGGCTCAGCTTCACGTAAGTGTCCGGCGCTTTGTTCGGCGACAGCTTGCGGAAGTGTGTGCCCTTTATGACCTGCCAACGTCAAGCTTGGTTGAGCTGCGGCCGGTCACGCCATACAAACAGTGGTGTAGCTTGTCCTGCGGCCCTAACATGACAGCCCAGGTTTAGTTTAACACCTCCCTGTGTCTCAGTCTAACTAGTGTCATAAGAAAGAGAGGCAAATAGAGATAAACTAACCTAGGCCAGTCATGTTAGGGCCACTGGACGGGCCTTGTATCAAAATTTGCCTGGGGGCCCTTCTACCCGACAGCGGGGAAGCCCAAATGGAGGGTAATGATTTTTATGGTTCTACAAGTCAGGGCCTTGTAGCTCGGGGGCCCCGTATCATTGATACGGCTGATACGGCGGTAAGTACGCCCCTGCACATAAACATTATAGTTGGGCGACCTTTTGCTATAAAGAAGTTACTACATGAGCAAGGTGACGTTCGTATACACGGTTGTGTGCGCCATAGTACTAAAAATCGCTGTGGTGCTAAAAGTGCATCGATGTGGTATCTGAATTCGGTGAAGGGCGGTGCGTAGCCATTCTTTTATCGAGCATACCTCTACAGATAGATGGCCAGTACTAGAGCTGTACTGCAGCCCCAGCAGCAATTCTGGCGCGGAGCGTGCGCTACAGCATGACGAGGCGGAGTCGGAGCGCGCCAGGCTGCAGGCCTCACCGCCGGGTGGCGCCACAGTCGTGATCGACGACGGGCTGGCCAGCACGCCCGACATCGACATCGATTGTTTCATCTCTATTTTTGGAAGCTGGAATGACAATTCATCGGTACGTGAGTATACAGCACGAAAGAGTGTAGTGGTCTTTAATTTATTCAATTCAAAATTAAAAATGAACATGGTCTGATGGTAAAACATGGTTAAAACATTGAAATTTAAAAATCGAATCTTTGAGAATCTGTCTTTTTGCAAAATCAAGTTTTGCTGCTTTTAACCGCTTAACCCGCATATTTTAGTAAAAAACAGTTGCATTACTTAAACGAGTAAGCCCCGGCCTTAGGTACCTGTAAGCTTGGCTGGTGCGGCTGCCGCGGCGCCAGCTGTAGCCACAAGCTGTTCTCTAGCTCCAGATTAAGCGTGGCAAAGCTGACGGCGGCCTCTCCCAACAGGCGCTGCCGGCGCATTCGTTCGCAGCCGTAGATGCGTATGCGCAGCCCTAGCCCGTACACGTCCTCTGAAGAAAAATAGCAATTAAAATCACATTATGTGGGAGAATTAGAAAGTGTTCTTACTTACTGTGTTCTAATTTAGTAAGTGTATTCCGCTCTCTGAGTTTAATATCTACATTATTTAGTGACTAGCTAGTGTTGCCACTAGGTACAACGTCTTATAAATAAATGAGTTTATGCTTTTATAAAATAACACTAAAGATTTGATACTAGAAGTATATCAGTGGAAAAACCTTGATAGTGAAGATTGCATTTGTACCTGGATTGATTTTGTGGAGAACGAAGCTTTCCATGTATTGGGGATTCTCGCCATTGCGTATTTTTGATTTGAATTTTTGCTTCTTCAACGGCAATAAGACGATTCGGACCTGTAAACAATTATTTATTAACCTATAAAAAAAATCTAGTGTCCAGGAAAGGAAATATTTCTTTTACTGATTAATACGAGTAGGCTTATAGACTGGATTCGTTATATTATATTAACATCGCCTAACACACCTGACTGTATTTTGTAATTTGTATTTAAGATAAAAAAAATACTTAATTTACTGTATTTTGTATTTCGTATTTACAATGCACAATGCAATACACGACTTAATATTTTTTTTTGTATTTCGTATTTTAAATAATATACGAGATAGTATTTTGTAATTTGTGTTTTAATTAAAGCAAAACATTTATTTTGCCCAGCTCTGGATGTAAGTCTCGCCAACAAAGTGGTAAAATAAAACATTAAAAAAAAATTTTTTTTAGGGTACTTCCTTTACACGAAAAGTGGATGTTTTTTCTCGTCTACCAAATGGTGTGGGACGTCAATGGATAGGTCTTTAAAAAATCCGGGTTTGTGACACCATTTTTAATGGAACCAAAAATACTAAATATCATGTCCGTACGTACAGTCAAGGAAATTGAAACACGTACCACCGTAGAACCTAGTCGAAGAAACATACGCATGACATTTGTATGACATACCGTGGCGTTTAATGCGTCGCGTCATTGCGATAGGGTTTTAAGGTAGTACGTGAATATATTTCCCCTACTGTACCTGGCTCTGCAGAAGCTGTGGCGGCGTGCGCGGCGGCAGCGCCCGCGCCTGTAGCACGTGCACGGTCATGCTGCGCACGGGCGCGTCGTACAGCAGCGTCAGCTCCACCGAGCCGCGCTCCTGCGCACCGCTCTCGCCGCAGAGGAGCGACGTGTCCTGACGGGATAAACGTAAATATGGATTCTACTAATATTATAAAAAATCGAAAGTAACCATATATTTTGGGTGTTTATTCCTCATCAGGCAATAACGCGGCTGGACGGATTTAGACGAATTTTGGCACACAGATAAATCATGTCCTGGATAAACATATAGCTAATACTTTTTATCCCGTAAAATTTCGAACAATCTCTTAAAAGCGAAGCCGCGGGTAAAAGCTTGAAAATAATAAGGGTTATCTTAGGCAAGATTTAACTAAAGCCACATTATCTGCTACTGGATATCACTTGAATTAATTTAATTAGTAATCTAGTGGATCCTGCCGTATCGGTGAAGAATGTTTGCCAACTACACCACACTTGGCAACTTTTCATGCTCTCAAAGTAAAGCTGACCAAAATGGCCGAATCTCTGTGAAAAACGACTATTTTGGTGAGCTTCAGTCACCCGGTGAGATTAAAAAATCGCACTCCAGCTCCGGTATGTTCATTTCAAAATCCTAAATAAAGTGCCTGAACCTAAGGCTGAACCTGAAGCAGTCACCAAGGAAAACTGTCGCACTGCAACAGTCACTCCACAAAGAATAGAAAGACGACGCCTCAACTTGTCATATTTAATTTCGTCTAAAAATAGTACATTATGTATGCCTGTAAATGGTTTCCGCGTCCCTGAAGAATTCTGTGCTTAGAAATCCCTACTACTTGCTAAGTGAAAGAAGTATTGACAGGAAGCTGTTTACAAGTAATTTCACTTAGCAGCAGTGCCACTGTGTGCTATGTTGTGTAACAAGGAACTTGATTCCTTCGCCCGAAGTTGTATGAGAGAGCGCGAGCTTATAGGACACAAACAAGTTGTTTACCACGTTTTTCAAGTGACACATTACCTCATTCGTCACCCAGAAACAGAAAATCGTAAAGGGAAAACGTCACATTTGACTCATAACAAAACATTACTTCGTACAACATTACAACATTAGTCCTTGGTTCGGTGACTTTATATGCCATATCATGATTGAAGCAAATCTCCTTTCTACTCCGCGAAACCAGTGTATCTCAAAGATCTCTTATATTTATGTGTACCTATGTCATTTATACGCAAACCGTCGATCCATTTAAAATTGGTTCTGATGATGCTTCGTTAAAGAGAAAAGATTGTGTGTTAGTGTTGGTGGTTAATAGTTGAGTCTACTACTATTGAGGAACTATCAAACAGACAATAAAATAAAAATAAAAAATAAAATAAAATTTATTTCGTGAAAAACAACTTAAACAATAGTTACATATGTTGAGTCCTACCTAGTAGGTGTATGGACACCTGTGTCAGGAGGACTCGCTCTTCCTCGGGTGGTAAATACATTTTGCTAAGTTATCTCATAGCATGCTATTTATATAATAAAGAACTACATAACATTATTACTAAAGGTGTTTGCGTGTATATGTGTGTGTGTGTTGGTGTGCATGTGTGTGTGTTAGTGTGCATGTGTGTGCTTGCGTGTGTATGTGTGTTACTGTATTATTTTCTTCCAAGCAATAGATCCTCTACTTCATCATACTGCAGTTCAGTTAGCCAACCAACAAGAGTCTCCTTACAGTCGTAGTAATTTAATGCGTGTATATTAAACTTTTTGTTAACAATATTATACAAGTGTGCAGCTTGAGCTTCAAATTGTCTAGCTGCAAATGCAGATTTGCTAGGTGGTACGGGAGCAACAGCGCGAACTCTTCTGGAATTCACAGCAACAATTTTGTAAGGTAGGATTTTATGAAGTCTTAAAACTACGGCTGCGACATATAATTTCCGCATACTAAAGAGCTGACAATCTTTATAAAGCTCAGATGTAGGATATCGATATGGTTTGAAGAACATTGTTTTTAGAAGGCACCTCTGCCCTCTTTCCACTTCTAAGTATTTGACTTTAGTTGCACCTCCCCATACCGATATACAATATGTCATGATAGATTGTGCCAAGGCTACATAAATCTGTTTTAGTAAGGACTTTTTAGTGATATGTCTAAGCAATTTAAAAATCCAGGTGAGCTTACGTATTCTATTGTTGATGTGTTCAGTGTGTTGGTGCCACGATAGCCTCTGGTCAATAATGATACCTAAGTATTTTGTAGAAGTTACCTTTTTTAATTGTTTACAACCACATGATGTGGTAGTTGTAGGGCAACAGTTGTGTCATGAGACAATGATTGTTTCATGTAGAAACGGAGGAGAGTAGGTAATTGCATGAAAAATATATACGTTGTGCACGTGAGTATACAACACCGGTTTTGCAGAGTAACACGGTAATGTTCCAACTTGTTAAGTTAAGATCGAAGTAACGCCTGGATCTATTAATTATTTAATTTTAAATAACAACCTGACAATTTGGTCTGGTACCGGCCCAAAAACCTCTTAGTCAATTGGACTGACTAGACTTAAGAGCCATTGTAACTGCTGGGCTCTTGAGCTATATTAATGCCAATTCCGGTCAAGGTCAAGGTTAAGTATAAAATAACAGAATTATAATGGACACTTTGCCCCGCCTGCCACGTATTGCTTCACGTAAAGCAATTAGGTATATGCAAATTAAAGTAAACGGTCCTTTGTAGTAAAACTGGACCTTTGTAATATGGACGGTTGATAAGCATAATATTGTTCTGCTGACCCTTTTGTGTAGGCGGTCATAAACTCTGGCAGAGTTAATTATATACATATTATCATAACTAGTTCACGTCGTATCGACCTCGTGAAAAAGGGTCCGTCATCATAACCGGCCCACCGGTCCTGCCGCCGTCCTGTTGCCGTTCAAAATTAGACATTGCGCCACGTACCTGCCTCAACTACTAGTCTAGCAAATTTGTTGAATAAACGCCCTTCAGTTGAGTCGACTCCGAGGGGCATAATATTTTTATAGTAGATATATATTGCATATATTTTTGTAGGTACCTACCGTTTTAATTGAATATGATCGTACTGCAATCTCGTTGTGTTATTTTCAGAACCTGAAGATAACATTACGAGTTTGCTAGTGTTCTATGGAGTTATTTTATTTTTGAATTCGAATAATAAATGCATTGAATATGTTTTCTGTCAGAATCATCATTCATTTATCTATAAACGATGCAATTTATATTTTAATTAAAAATCGACTTTCGACAAAATGCATAAAACACTACAAAACCACGGGCGGATCTGGGATGCAATTTTTGAATCTCACCAGGTGGCTAAAACTCACCAAAATGGCCGTTTTTCATACAAATTCGGCCATTTTGTTGAGCTTTAGTCACCTGGTGAGATTAAAAAATCGCACTCCTATGTGGGCGTGACGGCACTTAACTACTTTAGAACTTTACTAGTTTAGAACTTACATTATGAACAATGACATCGCTATCGACGCTGCTCTGTGCTTCAAGCGTGTGGATGTACTCCGCGCGCCTCGGGGCCACCACGTCGTCTATCCTTGTCTCTCGCAGGGTGGTCTCCCGCAGCGCCGTTTCTACCAGCTCCACCTCCACAGGCACCTTTATCGGTGCTGCGTTCTCGTTCTTTTCTTCGTAGTGGCATCCCACTTCCTCTTGATCCTGCTAAATTGTTTGAGCTGTTAAAATCGTCGCTGTAGAGCAGACTTTAGTCCGTCTAGTTGGTTGATTGTAGCACCTATTGTAGAGACATCTGTAACTTGCATAGATATCATGAAGTAGGTACAAAGTACGTAAGTAAGTACTTACGTACAGTCAAGGAATTTAATTTCCAACCCGCCTAAGGTTCAATATCATATAGCAAACTGTCATGTCACCATAAGAGCTAACTAGAGCAAGACGTTAGTTTGACATCTTGACCTTAATGCATTGCGAATGTCTGACGACATTTCAATGGAATGGGTAGGAAATTAAATTCTTTGACTGTACCTGAACAGTGGAAACTGCTTACTAAAACATAAATTTCTATCTTTTCGACTTTTACCATAGTTACTTAAATTTATTTTATACCGTGCTAATTGTACTGCTCAAATTCATAAAGAGATCCACGTTTTGGAAATTACCTTTAATCAGTTCTATGAATGATTTAATGTCAGATTTAATGAATGGGGCACGTCATCACATCGACGTTTGCATTATTTGTATGGGAGTGTCAATTCTTATGCAGATTTAACATTAACATACATCGGTGAAAAAAAAATCAACTCCGTGCATAGTGACACATTTGTTACTGTTAGGGACCTGTATTTTTTTTATTGCATTGCAGGTTCCACTTCCCAAATTAGTCGCCAGATTAAAATACCTTCCTTTGCGTAGGTAGTGTTCTTCCTGTAATCTAAATGACAATAAATTTAAAATGGTTCTATAGATAAAGGTTTATGTAAACAAATAAAAACTAATCACATGCCTTATATTTAATACGTAAAAGATAATATAAAAAACTTAGTACATGCTTCGCCTATGTATAATGACAAGTTGATAATTAAGTATATTAATAAAACGGATGTGAGTGATCCGTTTAATTAATATGTCCGTGTCTCACGGTAGTTTTATGTTAAAGATAATTAAGTATTTAATAGGGAATGTTAAATATCTAACTGAGTCTTTTCAAAAATTTGGGCTTCTGTGTCTATTTCGCAGCATGAGGATTTATCACGGTAGGTAAACGTAGCTTCGGATCACAATGCCCACGTTGCTTGATTGCCAAGTTTCAAAAAGGATGCTGTACATTCCTATACCTAAGTATACTCGTACATATATAGATGTTGGGAACCTGTTCAGATCGCATCTCTTTTATCGGTGAAAACTACGACTCCAAATGTCGTATTTTTTCTTATTTGGCTAGTTCTTACTGTGAAGGAATTTTAATGCCCTCACCTCATAGTTTTTAATATTAAATATTTGCTATAAATCTGGAATGAGGAACTTAATAGTCTTCAATTGGGACACTAAAATTCAGTGAGATCAGAAAATATATCTTTGGAGGAAAATGCCTAAACGTGAGCAAAATTATCACTTTCCTATGGGGCGATTTTACAAAACGCAAGCTTTCTACTGAAATAATAATACGTAAGTACTAAGAACATTGATCAAAAAGATGTTCTAATTACACTAAAAATCAATACAGCTTGCTAAAATGTAACAAAAACTTGTTTCCCTGTTTTTATTTGAATTTCTATCACATAATAGAGGCGACACGTGGCGCTGTCAGAATCAAATCTGGAGCAGTCTTCCAAAAGATACTCAGTATCTTTAGTAGTTTAGTAGTAGTAGTAGTAGCAGCAGCAGAGTAGTTGAACTCTCCAAGAGTTTAAAAAGAGCTACGCAAGCTCTTTACAATAATACCTACTTTCTGCACACTATGCTCTTTTTGACCTCTTCGACTGTGTAGATTATCTGTTGCTGATTGTACATTCTACACACCACTACAGTCTATCGAATAAAGTTTATAAAGGTAGGCAAGCAGCGGCCTTGTCGCTTTATAGCGATCTCTTCTAGAGAACCGTTTGAAGACAGAGACTGTATGGCATACAATAGATAAAGTATAAGTGTATGTTACTGAGATCTTGTTTTCCGCGTGGAAACAAAAATAAAAACATAAACACTAGAAAAATTTCGACATTTATCGTATTTATCCAACGCTTAGGTACGTTCGTTACATTACGACTTGCCAGCGACGACTCAAGTTATTAGTTGTTTGTACGGCTTCGAAAGAACAAAGCTATTGTTGAAAAATATGCAATGCCCTCTCGGCTGTTGTAGATATTCCTTGAAAAAAAAATTGTAAACATTGTTTAAAGGACGATGAGGAAAGTTGTTTTCCCTGTTTTTGATTGCGGAAGGGGTGTACAAGTGCTTGAAGGCCGTAATGGTTCTACGACTACCTTAGAGTGCTCGGGATAGCTATAGCTCTTTAAAATATATGTATACGTGTATAAAAAATATATATACGTGTATAGTTAAAATTATTAATAAAATGTAGGTGTACCGTTCTCACCTGCTGTATGCGCAAGCGCTGCTCTTCGTCGGAGTCCGACGCCTCGAACGTGAATATTCGATCGGGGTAATGGATCGGTTTCGACAAAGTATCTATAACAACACAGACGTACGGACAACGTCAATCGATATATACGCACTGCCCTACTAAATATCTACTACTAGCTAATATATAAGGTCTCTAGTATCTAAGCTCTAAACCTCGTCGTGAAAACTATAAAGATTAATTACTAGAGATAGCAGATAAAGAATGAGTCGCCCTTACTGAGCATGAGGCCTTGCGAGCCACACTGCGTCCTTGGCGCTACGTGAAACACTAAAAAATGAATAACCGTGGCTATGACGCCTTCACGGACCTTCACAGTGTGTCAATCCAATAAAATATTCATGACAAAATCAATATTTAGCTACTTTTAATGTGTGAGCGTCAAGTTCGCGTACCAACTTACCCGGAGATAATGCTCAGGATGTAAATATTCCAGAAATGTACCAAAATATTATCCACTTTAGTTCTTAGAACCAAAAGAAAAGACAGTACCCGTGTAACTCTCGAAGTTTTCGCTGCCGTTTTAATTGGTATACGGTTGTTCCTTTGTGTTAAGAACGTTACTAAGTTGCGTTGCGTTGTTTTTTCAGTGTTTCTTTTATCTTCTTTATGTTGTTTATTATGTACTAGCAAATTATGGATTCTTGCATTATTAAACAAATTCTTTTTTTTAGGTATCTATTATTTTCATGGTGAAGGGGTGCAATTTTGAGTGCTATTCGTTTAATTAAATGAAGTGGTCTAAGAAACTTATCCTTAGTACCTACGTAGGGCTACGCCAGCTTGGCAGTGTCTAGTGTTTCTTAACCCACTTAATTCAGAATACGAGTTAACTAGACATCCAGTGTATACAAGTGGAAAAGTAACCTACATATTATGGTAGTTGCACAAAAAAGAAAGGGAAAACAAGCACAAAACCTCTGTAACTTGTTTCACATCAGCCTAAGCCAACCTACTAGCAAGTTTGATTTAAAAAACATGCTTACAGGATAACGAGCTTTCCGGAGATCCAGGCTTATACGCTAACTTGTTTGATGAGTTTCTTATTTTCAGACAACAACCGGCTACTAGACTTGGATCCTATATGTATTTGGGTATCATTTTTTAAATTGATCAAATCCTGTACACCATCGACGGTTCACGCTGACCTGACGCTCACAGTAACGTACGTAATCAATTTATATCACTAAAATAATAACAGTTTGGATGTAAACGAGCTATCCTAGTCTTTGGCTATCAACTACTGAGCTAATGGAGTAAGGGGTCTAAACATACCGTGAGCATGGCCGAGGCTGAGGCAAGGCGCGTCGCTGCTGACGACGAGGTCGTCGCGCCCGCGGCGCGAGAGCACGGCCGCGTGGCACCAGCGCCGCCCCAAGAACAGCAGCACCACCAGCACCACCGCAGCGAACGCCGCTACCGCGCTTATGTACGCTGTCGCTTCCACTGCGCAACACAACACACCACCATGTCACGTAAAATATCGAAGATTAGTTGAGACTAATGACTTCTCAATACGTACAATAATGCTGCTGGCGTATGCTAACACAAATGGGTAATCAGTAGAAGAACTAGAATACACCACGGACACTAGACTAGACAGAGACTGCAAGGATCATGTTTACCATTAGTAGGATTGATGACGCCGATGCTTGCGACCATCGTGATTCAGGGCGCTGTGCGTCGCATCGCTGTCGTTTGCACGACACAACACGGCACAAGACTTCGATGCAAAGCTTCAGACACAGTCAGGAAAATAATTAGGACGTGTTGGCACGGTCTGGCTGTCAAAGCGACGCGCATGCGTTGTAGGACAGGGGCACGCCGGGGGCGTGTGAGGAACGGCGGAGATTTCTGCGCGGCTATAGGCAGGATCGGGGCTACAGGTGTACCTCTATAGCTAAGTCTGTACATGACCGCCATCTCAAGGCCGACGCAGACACGTGCCTTCGCGACCCTCAGGACTCTAGCTTCTACTTATAGCTATCTACGTTTCTGCGCTGAAGGTGGCGTACGATCCTATTCAATCAAATGGCATGTGAGCAGACACTCCCGATATAGTGGGATAAGTGTCTGAATCAATATTATCGATTACTTACGTTTCAGTTAATATCCTAATGCACGGCTGACGTAACCCCAAATTATTTAAATAAAACCAGTTTTAATGTGTCTACAAAGTTATCTATAAAATAAAGTAACGAGAAAGACAAGGGGCCCAAACGTAGGTACAATACCTACATGAAGCATCCACGGAAATAATAAATGTCTCTTTTATGAAAATGGGATGTTAATCTCAAAAAGTAGTTCATTTGGAGCTCTACATTCTGAGATTAAAATTTCATTTTGGAAAAAATGTGACTAAGTAGATTTTATGTTCTTGACCCTTAACTTCATTATATTTTCGTAGCCTCGTAGCATTGCATTGCATCGTAGCAAAACGTGTTATATTTAAATGGTTACTCTACCACGTTTAAATTTTAAGCTTATCGGGAAGTTACTTAGTTTAAAAGATGTTGAAAAATTTGCAAAGTGCAAACAAACACACAGACAAGAAAATGTATAACTACCGTGAGACTCGGACATATTAATAAAACGGATCACTTACGTATTTTTACGTCGAGATTCTTGACGTAAAAATACTGAGTGATCCGTTTTATTAATATGACAAGGAAATTACTTAATATTGCATTGCAATCCAGTTGTGTAGATAGATCAATTTCAACACTTGTGATATTGTCTTATTTTAATAAAAAATTTATGCCAGTTTTATTTTTGCCTTTTCTACGGGCATTCTTGAATTTGAATTCATAATCCCAACTGTTATAATTATATATTATAAATGTAAAAGTCTGTCTGTCTAGCTTTCACGAATAAACGACCCAACCCATTGTGATGAAATTAGGCACAGGGACAGTTCGACACCCGGTTTTAACCAACGAAAAAAATACGGACAAGGTTTTCTAATCGACCCGTTTTTTGAGAACGGTTACTAATTTAGGGGAGAAAGAATCATCAGGTGCAGCCAGCTGTAAAAATATGTATACATCGACCTTATGTTTAGTGGCATAAAGGTGTATACGTACTGTATAGATATTTTTGACGCCTTGACAACATAATATATGTATTTATGATGCTGACCGTACCTACATTACGAAAGCGTCCGCGGCTGACTTTTGTAGGGGCTATCTTTTATCGCTGACATAAAGCATATCCCCCTTTCTAACCAGTATGCGTGTGCGAGAGAGACGGAAGCGTTAATGTGCGCAATAAACGCAAGCGTGCTGCTAGAGATGGAACATTTTGTTTTTGTTAAAGAAAGTATTGAAATATGGAAAACTCGCATTACGCCCGCAGCTTACACCCGCGTGGTTTTCTAGTATTTATTTATTTTATAAAATAGGAAGGCAAACAAGCAAGTGGGTCACCTGATGGAAAGGGATTACCAGCGCCTAAAGACACCCTCAACACCAAGAATATTGCAGATGCGTTGCCAACCGAGAGGGCTAAGATGGAATACTTCTTGTAACCAGTAATTAAACCCTTTGCACCTAGCATAAATCTTCTCGATATGCGTTAACTCGCTACGTAACTCAGTGCAGCTCGTTTTAACTAATCGAGTTAAAAGGAGTGTGAACCCAGCTCCAAAAAGCGCTCTCCATACAAACGGCGACAAAGTTTTCCACCCTTTAAACCTTAACTTATGGCAATGATTTTTTGTTATGCTGTTATTATGCCTTAGAACCAGGTTTGTATATTTAGATTTTTTAAATATTCTTCATATATTTAACAATATTTGCATTTTACGAGTTTCATTAAAAAAAAAGCGTGAACTTAACGCGTGTCGAAAACATTCGTGCTAGGTGTACTAGTCATTGTCACCTCTTTCGATGGTAAAAACGCTGTCGGAATGCAGTCGTTTCTCTAAGTTATAAAGAGGCCAACAATTCGCTTTTTCGATTTTATACTTACGCGTATATAATATAGTAGAAAATAGATTACCTGGTGAGTTGAAAAATTGACTTCTTTAGGACTTTTTCAAAATGTTATTTAATTTTTTACAACAAATACCAGCATAATATGAAAGGGATGACTTATAACACCAGGGTTTTTCAGTGGCTCAGAATTCTAATTGGATAACAGTAAGTACTTAACACAAATATGTAAAGAATTATTGCGGCGATATACCTGAGTCTCACCATCTCAAGGCCTGTTCAAGTAGCACGCTAGCGTTTATCGCGCACGTAAACGCGTCCGTCCCTCTCGTACACGCATACTGGTTAGAAAGGGATATATGCTTTGTCATCGATAAAAGTTGTGCTAGGCCCCCTAAGCCCCTAGCACGCTAGCTTTTATCGCTGACAAAGCATATTACATCCCTTTCTAGCCAGTAGGCGTGTGCGAAAGGGACGGATACTTTTATGCGCGCGATAATCGCTAGCATGCTACCACAGCTGTTTATAAAACCACAACAACGAATAACCTACTCTTTATTGATTGTAGATTAAATAAAAAATACTAAAATATTTCAGTGAATCATCCATCACTACTTTCGAAGCATTTTGAGATACTTAACTAAATAGAGACAAAAATAGTGTATTAAATGAAACAGGATTAGACGGTGTTATGCATTTATTGTACATTTTTTTTCCAGTTCTGCTTACTAAGATGAAAGCTTGTGAAATTTAGGTTGTCTTATTAGAGAATTACATAGGTAACTATAACTATTTAAATGCTGTCGTGGTCGCAGTTAAAATTACTCGCTTTGATAGTACTGTCCGTTCATCGAGTGAAATAAAATAATGTAATGAAACAAAATCGGAATGAAACGACGCAATAATATTTTGAAAATGTTTTTTATTAATAACACTTACATTTTTACAGCGCTCCTAGCCAACAGAGTAATACTAATAACTGAATCGGTGTAAAGAACTGTCGAACGCAAAACAAAGTCCTACGGTGTACGTACAAATAAACGGCTCGCAAAGACCAAATCATTACAGTAATATGATCATGATCAATGACTATTGTCACGAGGTACATCGTTCATCAAACAAGCACAGGAAGTCACTCTAAACAAACAAACTTCATTTAAATCTATAAACATTTCATATAATTTAGATTTATTAGTCGCTATAATGTTATATTTTACTTTTGTAACCATTATTATAATGTTATATGTATTCGTTACGAAAAATTGAAATGAATCGTTCCACTCGGTCCCTCCGCCCCCGCGCGCGCCCGCCCGCCCGCGCGCTCGCGGCTGGCCCGAGTGCCGACAAAACAACGATGACTCTATCATAACTGTATAATTTTAAAAATTTCTAATTACGCATCCCTACGTTTTGTTATTATCCTTTAATTAAGAAATAAAATCTTACATAATTACCATGAGCAGCCTATTTAATAAATTTGACAAAATTCACTAATAATTTGATTAACTCTTTTAGAAAAGAAAAGCATCGTGTTCGCTCGGGCGGGCGCGCGGCGCGCCGCTCGTCCGCCGCGCCGCGCGCCGCGCCGCCGCGAGCGCAAGACTGTGTATGCTTCGTTATCTACGTTACAATTGAAAATACGGCTTCAAAATTTCAACTACCTACCTAACAGTAAGCGGTAGTACACTAGACCCAGGCACTCCACATCGACCTCGCACACACCATGCACCCGATCGCATCTTCAACTAAACGTTTTTTCACTCGAAAAAGTCAACTTAATCTAATTCACTTAAATTATAATAATAATGGCTCTTAACTGTAATTTTACAACAAATGCTTTTCGTTGGCCGCCGAACACGGCGGCATACCGACGCCCATATGATTTACGAACGATGAACTACTGCTAAACGATCATTTATTACTTATTACATAAGTATGTGAAAAACAATTTCATTAGTATTATTTATTAATTCTATCTTATGTCATCAGTGTGTCGAGGGCACACAACGCGGAGGCGCGCGAGGTGAGTGAGCCGCAGCGGCGCGGCGCGCGGCCGGGCCTCGTCGGAGATTCTAGTCACATCCTCCTCGCATCCGCCGAATCCGAGATAATCAATTACATCGTCAAACAATTTCAATATAAAAATAACTCGATTCATAATCATCAAATTAATAATAATCGTGTATAATTATTTTCATCACAAATATCTTACCACCGTTCACCGTGCATATATACATAGATAGTTGATCGTAAACAATAAATAATGGAGTGTGCGCGAGCGAGGGCGGCCGGGCGGGGGCCGGAGCGGCAAGCGGTGAGAAGCGCACGGGTAGCGAGGCGCACGGTCCGTGGCGACAACACAAAGGAACGGCGCGGGCGCGTCTAGTAGTACGTCTCCTGCTCCAGCCAGCCGCCCGGGTTGCGGCGCAGGTAGAAGCGCCGGATCTCGTCGTAGATGAAGATCGACAGCATGAACGGGATCGCCGGCAGCCACCACACGAACCTGCGCACGCAATACACCACCGCTCACTTCTACTATACATACACACCACACTTTATCAAATTCAGCCAGGAAAATTAAGTTAAATTTTGACACATAAGGCGGATGGTTAGATAAATAAATAACATTTCAAAAGTTGTTGAAGAAATCTACCTACAAATCTCTCCCTCGCCGAAATAAAACTGACGCAAGTCGGAGGATGTAGGTATTAATGGATCATAGTTGAGTTTTAACCCATGACATACTTTGTTCTTGACCTCGATTCTACATGGCGATATCTACAAGGTCGCAATTGCTTCGAAGTGTGAACAGAGGTACTCACTTGAGTGGGTACATCCTGAGCCCCTTGTCCATGCCGGGCGTGTAGGACAGGAAAGCGGCGAGCGCGGTCTCGAAGATGATGCCGAAGTTGAGCGCCCAGTTGCGCATGCCCTGGTGCACGATGGAGTTGCGGCGCGTCTTGCAGATGATCAGGTCGGCCCACTGCACCACCACGATGGACACGAAGAACGCCGTGTGGCACGTGAACTCGAGGGCTTTGCGGTCGCGGTACGTCTGCCGGATACATTACACGTTGAGGACGACGACTCAATGTTAGAACAGAAACCCGTAGAGGTCGAAAAAAAATGTTTTGGTTTTCCCCATGAACATGCGTTCTGCAAAGAGCTTGAAACGTCGCGATTTAGATTGCTTGCAATATAAGCACATCGTTAAAATCGTTAAACTGTTTTATTTCAAAATATTTCTTTAGTGCATGTGTTTGAATGGTGAGGCTGAAGATGTTGACATAACAATTCAACAGAAACCGACCATATCATGTCTTAAAATAAGACAACAGACGTTCTTACCCATTCTTGTCCGTAGGAGTCAGTCAAATCGTTGATAGCCTTTGAGTCCCAGTGCTTTCGGATGCCGAACAGATGCATCGGCAGGAATCCGTTCTCAGCCATAATCACGAAGTAGACGAAGAAGCCTGCGGCGGCCTGGATCATGCCGATTTGTCCGTACGCCATCGAGATCAACCTGCCGCCCACACGCACGTGTCAGAATATGAACGCACACTCAAGTTTGCAAGCGTCCAAAAGTGCCGTCTATTAATGTTGTGCAGTAGTTTCAAGTATAGCGGCACTGTTATACTAGCTAAGAAAAGCTGTTATTCAATTTTAAAAACATACAGAGAGTACGTTGGGGAAAGTAAATTGTAATCAGATGGCAAATGTAAGGTTTGACTGCTTTGAAGTAAAATTCATAGGTTAGATATTATTTTAAAATCTAATTTTAGTTTTCTTAACATAACGAGTTAGTAGTGAGTGAGTCTGTAAATGAGTTTTACTTCAATAAGTCATAAAATCATTCAAATATGGTTTACATTGAAAATATTCTGAGTAGCATAATTTTATTAAATTAAATTTATAAAGACAGGGTAACTTTTTAAATGCTCACTTTCTTTCAGGATTGCTTGTATCACCAAAATTAAAAACTTTTGCTCCACGACTCTATCTTAACTTAATGTTTTTCGAAAAATTCTATGTTTCACGTTTTCATAAAATATGTTCCTACAGCAGTGCTTTTTATCAGCCTATTTTTATGGTTTGTTGTGAAGCTTCAATGGAAAAACGAGTAACTTATATTTGTAACAATTTTTTTTGCTTCTAAAAAGAAGTACGTGTTTTTATCAAATGGAAGTACAAAAAGTGATCGTTTTGATGTTACAAGTTATGGCCGGAGAGCATGTTAGCATTTGGCAATCTGCCCTGTATAAAACAAACCATTGGGTAAAGTGTGAGGTAATCGTTTGACTAGAACCTCAGAACAATTCCAATGCGCTTAGTACTGTTAATTAAGTATCGGCCGTACTCCAAGACATTTAAGCGTCGCTTAGCTGGTTCTGATTTCAAAATTTGTATACAAATCTTCAGTAGTAAAATTGTTAAGTGTCAACGAATGTCTGCGAGTACGACGCTAAATACACTACTACAGGTAATTGTACAACACCCATGCATCCACACTGTACAACACCCAGTTTGGTGATACTACAATGTGTTAAATCATTAAAAAATAAATTAAAAATTAGTAAAAAAATATATAAAAGAACTTGACCCAGCTTCGGAAGTACAATAATAAAGGTGGTAAGTATAAGCAAATGTTTAAGGCAGTATTGTTTGCGCAGTACTTCAGACTCTGGGCGAGAAGAAAGCATTAGCGGGTAGAGAGAGTAGTAGACAGGCAGTCGTATACAGCATTAACCAAGGAGCCCTAACTAAGTGTATGTGTGTGTGAGGCGTCGAAAGCGCTTGTAGCTTTAAGACTGCAACTAACGTGCTTCTCTACTTAATAGAAATAATTAAAAATTATATTATATACGTAAACGTAAACACGTGAAAAACTATAACGATTTCACTAAATGTACCTTTTCGCCTACAACATTCCTTTAAAACTAACGTTGATAATGTTTAATGAAGTCTTCTATGTTATCTACTTGGACAAATACGACAATTCCACACACAAAATTAATGTTCTAATGCGTCTAGGACGAGGACTAAACGATCTATTTGCGTCTAATCGTGCAGTTGCTCGGACACTGCATTGCGTAGTGTCACCAGACAAACAATTTACTAATTTTGAAATATGGAAGAGTGAAGATTATACAGAGACAGAGGTAGGATAGTCTAAGACTAGACTATACTGGCAGACTTCTAGGTTCAACACAACTGTAGAAAACTATTAGGAGAACAGTAAAAAAATATGGTGGGTACAGGTTATTGTACTGGTTCGTATATTTATTACGTATCTGGGTACAACGATATTGCTCTATATTTTACGAGGGAGGATTGTTCGAGGTAGAGAATCGCTTCGAGCTAGACACAAGGGGGAGGGGGCGTTCCATAATCACTCTTCCACATCCAGTCCAAATGTAACTGTCGCATCACAAGCAGCCGGACTATTCGCTGTGGATGTCGACCACGTGAGTGCCGTTTAGGGCAGGTGTCGAATAGTCGGCTGCCGTGAGACAGCCAGCTGAACGGTACTAGCAAGCGTGGGCGCGCGGGGCGGTGCAGGCGGGGCCAACCTTCTGTTGACGAGGTTGTCGCGGTAAGGGTCCCGCGGCTGCCGCTTCATGATATCGGACTCGGGCGCCTCGTAGGCCAATGATATAGCAGGCACCTTCGGTAACACCAAGCAATCAGGAAATACCAACACGTACGTAGCAACAACTTATACATAATAAATATACCTACGTACACACCCTGGCTAGGCCGCTTATACTAGACGACTACGTCGAATTAAAAATAAATATATTATTAATAAAAAGATACAGTATGTCTAGAGATCTGCTTAAATTACGCATAAATTAGCTAGTATGAAAGTAGAGAATTGGCGTGTTCACAAATTAGATACGATAGCGTTTACCGACCTTAAAAAGACGAAATGTAAAATCTGAAATACTACACTAGTGAAAGAAGTTACAAATAAGCCCTAGGCTGTCGAGTGCTTCATATATGTATATTACGTATATAATACAAATCAGTGTTAGTGTATACATAATTATAGAGGCCTGAATGACATATTACGAGTCATATAATGGTCTGACTGATGAAGCTCGGCCTTAACGTGAGTAGAGATTGAATGATAGCGATACCGTGTGTAAACAAAATATTGTGTCATGGTGAGGTTATGAGCGGTAAGAAATGAGAAAAGTCCAAATACAATATAGAAAGACAACAGTAGTACGAAAGGACATTGATAATGTTCATAATCCATGCATGACAGAGTGCAGAGATGGCAGATAGGCACAGGGAAACACCGAAACTTACCTTCACGGCCACACACAAAATACACCGTACATAAATAAGTGTTAATAAAACGACAAACAACAGAATGAAACAATGTGTTTATGATTCGGGTCGGACGGGGCGAGTGAGGGCTTTGTGGCGCCGTTAAAACACATTCTTCCATAAACATTAGTCACACCAAGCTATGTTAAAAGGGTCGTTAATAGAGAAAAATGTATAAAGACAACGCAAGGCAGAAAATAGGAGCTGTGCGTTTGTCGCCTTCAATATCCACGGAAAGTATCGTGGTGTAGGTACAGGACAACCACACTGCAGGCAACAACCAGACCTCAATATTGAAGACTAACGTACACGTGGTAGCAAGCAAATTAGCAGATAGATAGATTAATCTTTGAACGAGTGCGAAGGACACTCGTGATGTTTTACCTCTCGTTAACTAGTTTATCTGTGAAAGGATTACGCGGCTGTCGCTTCATAATGTCAGATTCGGCCTCCTCGTAAGCCAGGGAAATGGCGGGCACCTACAAACACTAGCGATGTGAGCCAACAGCGGACACCGGCCGCCCGGCGACAAGCGCGGTGCGTGCCACGTGTACAACATCCAACACTTAGCAAGCCGCTTGCAACTGCACGCTGCTCGTGTGCGTGCACCGAAACGAGACCGTTCCGTGGGAACAACTTCCTTCGACAATAAACTGATTCTACAATCTCCTTCGGTGAGTAATGCCAATTGAGGCAGAAGGATTTGAAGATAAAACCACATTGCTAATGTAATAGAGTTGAAGTGGTTTGTCGTCAGAAATACATAAGGCATGAGGCCTTGTACTGTCGCGACTGAGCGATCGATAGCGAGGTCGTGCGTGCTGCCATCTGTCTTAAGCTTTGCGCGCTTGACCCGTGTTGTTTAAAGCTTTAAGATTTCACGGAAAACTGAGCAGCGTCCGGTTGCAACGACTTGAACACTTAAAACTATCATAGAAATGATATTTATAACACAAAAATGTGGATCATGAAGTGACTTCTGTCGGGCCGGGAGCCCAGTATGTGGAACACAAAATTTGAAAGTGATGAATGTGAGCAGGGATGGCATATATTCACGGTGATCTCCGAGGGTCCGCTGGTGGGGTGGTTATGGAATGAGATGACTATGACTGTGGTAACTATGGTGTGTTGTGTCTGTTTTAACTGTTGGTCAATGGCTACTGGACCTTCGGCTGGGACGCCACTGTTCGACGCGCTACCCACTGCTGGTGGCTCGGGGATTAAAATAGGCAAAACACATTTGCATGATTGTTATCTGTATCTCATTGCCAACGCTCGCTGCTCGAGCCCGGCGGCCCGCGTCCACCAGGTCTCGCGCAGAAGCCACATTAGTTGGTTTCTCTCATGTTATTTATGTACAATCATGCTCCGTTTCACACTGATTTAAACATCATAATTTTACACTAATGAGATCAATTTTGTTAACACACAAGTTAGGATACCTTATGATTACATAAAACAAGCTTTATGGAGTAACAGCAACAGAACACCCAATCGTTACGATATCGAGACAACAGCGACGTTAAGTTATTAGCTGGGTTTCGGTTAATTATTATATGGCAACATAGGTAGTATTGAGCATGTAATAAAGACCTCTCATTGACAAGTTTGTCGCAAAATGGGTTCCTAGGTGGACGTTTCATAATGTCCGCTTCAGCCTCCTCGTAAGCGAGCGCAATCGCTGGCACCTAGTGTCAATAACTATATAAATACAACTACATTCACATGTTCGGGTCAGCCTTTTCTAGAATTTTAAGAAAAATACGTAAATCCGCAACTCTTGTTCAGCACACTCTATAGACAGAATGTAATAAAAGTGGCGTCTCAAATTTAAAAATATAATTGAGTTTAGTCAAAAAAACTACTTTGAATAATTATTATTTACATTTTACAGTACAACATAGTTTGACATGTTGTAACAGATTCGTCGTTACAAAATATTAAAATTTATGTCAAAATACGGGAATTATTAAAAACTCACTGTAAGACATAACAGAAGTTACGGATTCATTAATTATATTTAGTACAATACACATAAGAAAATACTTCACAGCTTTAACAAATACCTCGTTGCAACGCCACAATCGGGTATTCACTAGAGCAGTCAACATAATAAATTCCCTGTTACGCTGAAAGAGTTTTCCCAACAAACGGCAAGGACCTTTGAATTGAATCAATTAGTGCGAGCAGAGGCTGGCTGCTCATTAATTTTAATCGCTCCGCTCTTTCAGTGTACCGTCCAACAAAAAGACAATGGAATAATAACAATCGAACTTACCATGTCAGTTCCAAGATCGATGCAAAGGATAGTTACGGTACCGAGGGGCAGAGGGATGTCGCAGAGGATGAAGGCGAGGAAGGGCGAGATCTCGGGGATGTTGGAGGTCAGAGTGTAGGCGATGGACTTCTTGAGGTTGTCGAAGATGAGTCGGCCCTCCTCCACGCCGGTGACGATGGATGCGAAGTTGTCGTCCAGCAGGATCATGTCGGCCGCCTACAATACAAACGCTCGGAGTCAGCGTGGCGGCCAAAGTTGGGACAAACATTTGCTAATCTAAATTGGTTTCTTGGTATAGTAGTCAGTGGGCCTTTTTGAGATATAAGGTGGAATACGGTGAGTCTTATTAAGCTTCTTGGTTATGAGAATGTCGTAAGTCTAATACTTGAGACCTTGTACACGATTAAACCGAGTCTGAATGAAGTTTAATTTATCCCTGCCTGCGGCTCTGTCTATCAGTATCACAAGAAAGGGACGCACGGAAAGATAAATTAAAAGAAAGTTTCAATTCAAAATATGTTGCCACTTATGATTTTACAAACGCTCAGATGTAACAACATCTAGTTTTATATCTATAGATGTGGGAAAGCGACAATCGAATTGAGCGCAGACGTAATTGAGTAAAGAGCCATTTACACGGTACGAATTCTCGCATGCGAGTCGCACTACATTGCGGGGCTCGATCCGAGAATGCGTGAAGTTGTAAATGGCCCTTAATGTTCATAGCGTCGCCAGGCGTCTAGACAACGCCGGACATAAATAGGTTTTTAAAATGCGCGTCCGGGCAAATTAGACGGTGTCCGGTTGCCCGGCTCTTGTTAGGCTTTTTGCGTTTGACCAGTCACTTGGTCGGTTCCGCACCGCCTGCCTCGCGTTGCTTAGCTACTGATAAAAAAATCCTTAATAGTTAAGGATGTCCGGCCTTTTTACTCAAATTTCTGGCAAAACTGTCTGGTCTGTCCGGCTATTCGGGGTTGGGTTGGCAACCTAAAATGCGCGGGGTCAGCCGACCTGTTTGGAGACGTCGGAGCCGGCGATGCCCATGGCGACGCCGATGTCGGCCTTCTTGAGCGCCGGCGAGTCGTTGACGCCGTCCCCGGTGACGGCCACGATGGCGCCGAGCCGCTGGCAGCCCTCCACGATGATCAGCTTCTGCTGCGGCGACGTGCGCGCGAACACAATCTCGGTGTGGTATCTGTGCGGGGAGGCCAATTGTTATTGTTGTTCACGCGGATATACCGCTGTGTCAAAATCTGTAGGAATGTACCAAATTGCTCTTGAGCAAGTTCGTAGACAGTCTCGCACTTGGCCGATTTTTGGTTAGCCGTGCCCACCTTTTTTTGAGGACTGGATCCGCACCTACTAACATCATACTTCGGTTATTACATCTTTGTTGTATACGTGAAAGAAAAAGCACCACCATCATTCTCTTAGCGTTTCTTAATTCGACAAGTCAGGACAGATTTAGCAGATCAGATTATATTAGAGCAACTGCCGTCTGATCACCGTAACCCATGTTTCAGGGAAACCTGACCGACAGAATAATGGTTGGACCGACAGAACACATTCATTTATATGAACGAGGTGGTTTCCTCACGATTTTTTTCCTCACCGTAAGAGCGTTATGTAATCAGACTATACATATAGTTGTAACTCGTAACGAAGTAAATGTAGGACATGAATTCCACATTTTGTTATAATACTCGTACAAGCCGAGATGAGTATCACCGGTAATTGTTTTAAATTGTACGTGGCGTAATTTAATATCCTGTGGTATTGTGAACAATAAGTTAAATGAGTTCATAATTTCGTTGGAAAATGCGAATGTGTAGGAAGTGTCCAAATACTTCCAATTAGACTTCTGTACCCAGTACTGCTGCTCTAAAACTTTAAATTTTCAAATTCAAATTCGAATTCAAATTTAGTCTTCCGTAGCCAAATAGCAAAAAACAGGCTTGCGTAAGCCTATCCATACTAAGCAACTTCACATCTATTTAGTCGACTCAGACACGATGACACGAGCGAAAAATAAATCCTTAATTAAATTAGAAGAGATTACCACCACCACGCAAAAGATTACTACCGCGGCGACACTCACTTGAGGATTTCGTCGAGCTGGTCCGAGTTGAGTTCCCGCAGCTCGGTGCCGTGGATGACGGCGGCCTTGGCCTCGCGCGGGTTGACCTCGGACACGGGGATGTTGAGGCGCGCGGCGATGTCCTCCACGGTCTCGTTGCCCTCCGAGATGATGCCGACAGACTTCGCGATGGCCTTGGCAGTGATCGGGTGGTCACCGGTCACCATGATGACCTGGAAGTGAAGTTGTAATGCTTAAAAATATCTGGGCACGCATCGACATGTTGTAATGGAAAGGTGACGCTTTTTAAAGCCTACTGTCAGTCCTTTTACACCTGCAACCTGAGGGTCAATTACGCGCAGAGGGCTCTCGGTGCCTTCAGAGTCTTGATAACGACGGGTTTGGAATGCTCTTAGAGCTGCCTCGATACTGCAGTGCGTCTGGGATGTTCGCGAGTGCACACACGGACGGCTTCTCTGCCATATTGCGCAAAAGAGTAGAATCCTTGGTGCACAGAGCGAGAAGCAGCGCTACCACTTGCAAGGCTCTTTTCAAGAGCTATGGAACAAATTAATGTTTTCGGTTCTGTTAATGTTTTATATCCACTATCTATATTATTAACTATACCTATGGAAATGGATTCTATATAGAAATATATCATTTTAATTTAAAGCTTAGCGATACCGAAGTACGAAGGTGCAGGACAAGTCTTTACAAACGACGTCGTGGTACAGTAGTATGTATAGGTACCACGGTATCACGGGATCAGAAGTGGTTACGGTCATTACAAGTGTTTGTATTGACCATCTAATTTAACTTGAAAATTAATTTTCAAGAGATATAATACGATACCAAACCCCTTAAACCTTGACATTTAATCTTTAGAAGTTTACCATTCGTAATGATTTGGACTGAACGAGGCCAACGCAATATCCGAAAGGCAAATTGACTTATCAGTTTGACGTGATGAGAGGAAATTAGAATCTGTTTCCGATTCATTTCCTTATCTGAAAGCTTTCCCTTGGAATTATTTAACATCGCGAATAAATGGTGTTATGGCTTTGGAAGGATTCAGTGAAGTCTAAAAACAATTACAACAATATAAAAAAACTACTAGGAAGATTGAGAATAATGTTCAGTCACTGTCAGTAGTAGTAAGTATTGGAACGTACTTCAGTGTCTCTTGTCGTCAATTCGTTAGCATAAAAAAGGGTGATCGCCTTAGTTATAAAGAGTTCTGTCCACCCTACAAAGAATCAATCGCAACAGTATACACGGGCTGGGTATCTGCAACACGTAAACTGCCCTTAGATGCATGTAACATCAGAAGCATCACTCGCGCTTTGCTAACCAGGGAGAAAGATCTAAAAAGATTCCTATTACTGCCTACACAATTACTCAAAGAGCTCTTACTTACCAGCAACCGCAACCCAACACTGCTGAACTTTATTCTTGGCTGTGATTTTTTATAAAACGGAGTTCTTCCAATAGATCTTTTGAATACATACACGTAAAGGTAACTTTTTACTACTAATTTTGGTCGCTCACACACAAATACACTTCCTTCCCACTTGCATATTGCTTCAATGCGCGCGTGACGGTTACATATTAAGATGCGATAGACAAACTCGAAACAAAACACATAAGACATTGTATAATCAGCAGGATGTTTGTGTATTGATTGTCCGTACCTTGATACCGGCGGATCGGCACTTGGCAACGGCATCTGGTACGGCAGCGCGCGGCGGGTCGATCATGCTCATGAGGCCGACGAAGCGCAGGTTGTCTTCGGGGAAGTTGGGCTCGTCCGTGTTGAACTTGAAGCCGATCGGGAACTTGTCAGAGGGCAGCTGCAGGTCGCAGAAGCCGAGCACGCGCTCTCCGAGACCGCCGAGCTCCAGGTAGGCGTTGTTGAAAGCTTCCTTCATTTCTTCATCGAGAACCTTAAGAACAAACAATAATTACAAAGAGTCTTGGGACCAAACAATGGCCGATATCCAGAATCCAGACCGCTGCTCTATTAGTGAAACAGACGTGGTGCAAACCGAACTTAAGTTGCGGCACTTTGACAGACTTAACTTTGCTTTAGTCTCGAGCTTAAGTTTTTCACGCAGCGAAGTAACCGCATTGCGTAAGTTCTAGGGACGCGGGCGTTTCTAAGTTACTTTTTAGCTGACAAAGGAAAATCAGCTTATGAAATCCTTTGTTCTGAAAACGTTACGTAATAAGATTACGTTAATTACAGATGTTCCATCGCACTAAGTCCATAGGGCTGTGAATGAGTCATGCTTTTAAGCACGTGCACATTGATTTAGTTTGTTTAAGGCCGGAGTACCACTACGGCAAAAACATAGCTAGCGGGGGTCAGATATTACCACCGTGCGTAGTGGAATTTTGCCTTAAACAATGTGCATGCACGCACACGCCTATCAACATTCAAAGGATTTCACGAGATAATAGATCTGTACTGTCTTAAAAATCCGAGGATTACCTTTTCCTTTCCGCCGATGAAGATGGTGCTGCACCGTTCGAGGATCCTCTCGGGGGCGCCCTTCATGACGAGCAGGTGGCGCGGGTCGCTGGGGTCGTCGCTCTCGTGGATGGACACTTGGTACTTGTTGGTCGAGTTGAAGGGGATCTCGCAAGCTTTCTTGTTGCGTTTCCTGATGGACACCACGTCGCCTAGCGCCAGTTCCATGCACTTGAGCAGAGCGGCTTCGGAGGCGTCGCCGGCTACTTCCTTCTTCAGAATAGGGACGCCGTCTTGGCCGCCCTTGAATTCGGCACGGTTACAGAGAGTTGCGATCTTGGCGAGAGCCTTGAATCCGGGGCTTGTGCGGTCTGGGGATAACAGCACTCGTTAGGAAGAGAGAAATTATCATAATTTTAACACAAAGGCGACCGTAACCAAGTCATTTGTAAATATTATTTAGAATTGTATCGTTTAGTGTGGCCACTTATAATGATCAATTGTACTATATTGTCTTTCTAAATATCCTACCGTATTGTACTCCGGACTGATCTTCAGTGGTGTCAGCTTCAATGATCTGGTTGTCGAACCACATATGCGCGACCGTCATCCGATTCTGGGTGAGGGTGCCGGTCTTGTCGGAGCAGATGGTGGAGGTGGAACCGAGGGTCTCCACGGCTTCCAAGTTCTTCACGAGGCAGTTCTTGGAGGCCATGCGTTTGGCAGTGAGGGTTAGGCACACGGTTACGGTGGCGAGCAGACCTTCTGGCACGTTAGCGACGATGATACCTGGAATAATGGTGAATTATTAGTGATCATGATGCAACATTAATGAAAAAGATAATTCAATTCCTTGAATTTCTTGCAATAAGCTCAATCAATATGTATTTTATTGATCGTCTAATCGGTGTCCTAGTACTGGGCGAAGGGCTTCCCTGGTTTCTTATACTCGTCCCCTTTTCGCCTGCCTGAATCCCAGTGACCGTTGCTTGGGAACCAATCAGTAGTACCTAATGGTCAGTTTAGTTCAGCAATCTGAATGACCCTGTGTCACAAATTAATTTCAGGAAGGACAGATTTTTGTAATATAATCACGGTTTTAGTAGTTTTAAATGAAATATGCATTAAAATAACTTGTCAATATGCCACATACAATAATTTGTACAATTGTACTACAGTATTTCACGTTTATTGGTCACGTTTGGGATTAGCTTAAATTCTACTACCCAATCCCAGGTGTGGCAGATGATATCTTGTACTAATCACTAGCAATGATTCGTTGTTAGAAAGGCCTAAATAAATAAACTGGTTGTGATGTTACCAATTAGGAAGATAACAGCGTCTAGCCAATGGTAGCCCAGAATGAACGCGATGACGAAGAAGGTCACTCCGAGGAAGACAGCGACGCCGGTGATGAGGTGGATGAAATGGTGGATCTCCTTGGCGATAGGGGTCTCGCCCGTGTCTAGGCCGGACGCAAGGCCCGCGATGCGGCCCATTACCTGGTAAGGGATAAACACCTCAGTTGACAAACCATAATAGTAATTTCTGTAGATAATTTTTCCTGATATCGGCATATAGTACCTATATCGGTTGATTTTCAAAACGCTCAACTGTTTTGTAAAGAAAGAAGCCGAGGGATGTGTACATATGAGAGATTTCAACTTCCATATAATACAAATAACGAGAATTTTAGCGGGGGTCCTTAGTCAGATAAATATTTTTAGGAAATTATACGATATCATGAAATCCACCATTGCATTTTGTTTTTACATCTTAAATGGTTCTCAGCCAAGTTATGCTAAAGGAACACGCAATGCACACATCGATTTAGTGAACTCACGGTATTGTCTCCACAGCAGATGACGATTCCTTTAGCGGTGCCCTCGACGGCGTTGGTAGAGAAGAAAGCCAAGTTCTTAGTTTCGAGCGGGTTCTCGTTGGTGAACTCCGAGCCGCGAGACTGCGGTTCGGACTCGCCGGTTAAACTCGAGTTGTCCACTTTGAAGCCACGCGCTTCGATGATCCGAATGTCAGCGGGGATACGGTCGCCGAATTTCACCTGAAAATTTTGAAGTGTCAGCTTGGTTGATTCCCTGCGCGGATACTACAAGTGGCAAGTCTCTTAGGAGTCGCGTCAACATATTGGTCAGATGGAAAAGTATAAGTTTATTTCCACTCGTAATAGGTTCAAATGTGACACCGACTTGACTTCTTTGTAGAGCTTTGACTGTTCAATAACTTATTTAGCATCATAATAAACGAAAAAACAATGTTTGCTTCGATTTCTTCGTACAGTAATCGAAGAGATTTTCTAATCTCCGCATGACACTGGCGATACTGTCTGTCTTTATAACAGAGACACATGGTTGCAATTCGTAACCATTCGTCTTGAGCAGTATAGGTATATTTTTTCTATACCCTATGATCCTAAATGGTTATCAGAGAAACCGATGCAATAAATTGGCTACGAGAATTGACGACGACGAGTCTTTCGTGAGTCTACGAGTATGACTTACGGAAATAATAATTACGTAATACAAACAAAACATCTGTACGTTTAAAGAAAGACAAAGATGTACAAACCTCAACAATGTCACCTAGCACCAAGTCATCAGCGCGGAGCGTCAGTTTTTCACCTTCACGGATAACGGTAGCGAACTGAGGTACCATGTTCTTAAAGGATTCCATAATCTTGGACGACTTGCTTTCCTGGTAATACGAGAAGATGCCTGTCACGATGACGACAGCTGATAATACAACGCCGAGATACAAATTGTCGTCCGCTGGTTCTTCAACGGTACTTGCCTGGAAACATTAAACAATTGTTACTAACTCGCTACTATAAGAAAGAATATTGATAAATTATTTGATGGTTTTATCATACTGACCTGAATTCCATAGGCTATAAAGCATAGAATAGCACCAATCCACAGTAATAACGCGAAGCCGCCAAACAAATTTTTACAAAATTTCACCCATTCGGGCGTCTGCTTAGGTGGCGTAAGTGCGTTTGGACCATCCCTTTCAAGGTTCTCTTTCGCTTTTGCGTGACTAAGGCCCTAGAAAATAAAACATGACAAGTGTCAAGTAATACAGACGATAAGCGAGCATAAGGATTAAACTGACTTGTATCAAAACGTTAAATGTATTTAAGATGCTAAATTAACAGTTCTTCTGAGTTCATGAATCTGACGTGAGTTAGCGTCCTAAACAGATTTATTTGATACAAGTCAGCCTTAATGTTTAAGGCCCGTAGTTATAGATCGTTCTTAAATAAGATCGCGTTCTCCAGATCGCTTGTGGCGTTTCATTCCTAAAGAAGCGAAATGTCAAATGTGATCTTGAGTAGGTACGGTGCTATTCTCGAGAACGATTTATAACAAACAACACGCCTTAGAAGTGAAGTAACAAAACCGGCAAAAGTCAAAAGTATCCATTGACTTGACAACTAATTAATTGACTTCGACTATAAGTTATTTAACGCATGTATAAAAATATAAACCTTACATTTTCTGGATGTGTTTGAAATCTTTGGTACAGTTCTTCGGGAGTGACTTTGTGAAAATCAATATCCAACTCCTGTTTTAGGTCATCTAAATCTCCTGCTTTCCGCTTCTTTGCGGGAGGCTTCCGGCGAGTCTGTAACATACCGACACAAATAAAAAGTCAGAACGGTATTTAAAAATAAATACTTCGCTGAACATTTTAATCCAATTAAAAACCCAAGCACTTAATCGAAATGGAGGAATAAAACAAAATGCATTATCGAGTGAATCAAAAAGCATGCAATACGTTAAGCGAGGACTGACGGCAATGCATCTCGGTACGTGCGCTGACGTCAATCCCCCCTCGCTGGACTAAAGTAAAAATGAAAGATGGATTGTAAATAAAAACCTTGTACTGTCCGTCGGCAGTTCTATTATCGTCCTTAATGAAGCCGATCGTGGCGACGCGGTACGAGTCGGTACGGCCATGCTGCAAACACAACTAGGGGCTAGACACATTCTACAAGGCGGCCCTATGGACCATGCAAATGGGTGAAGGGGTGAACGTGAGACAAACCGCGATAACGAATGACTCCCCGATCAGGATTGCATTAAACAAAGTTTACAAGTTAGAATAATCAGTTGAAGCAGAGTCATGCGTTATCAATGCTCAAGAACAAAATCCAAACAATCCGGAACAGGTCACTAGTAAGTAATCAAGAGTTTAAAGTTCCAGTTTGTTTATGCAAAAAGATTTAAAAGTGTCATACTAAAAACAATAAAGATCTAATAAATTCTAAGTATCAACTATAAAGTAAAAGCCTTGAAATTGAATAAATACTGACCGATCTACAGTATCGACAATGTACACCCTACACAACATGAAGGCTGAAAAAGCAATCAATAAAGCGATCAGCACGCGGCAACAGGGAGCGCGTCCGAGCCCGGTAACCTTGCCGAGCGCGCCATAGTCCTGCGAGGGACCAGTGCGCTCAATGGCGCTCAATTGATCTGAACTACACAGTTGAGTTGCGTATGCGAACCTGAGAGCGGCTGTGAGGCCGGCGCGCACCTCGATGCATGACCGACTCTACGCTCATACCCATGTTCATCGCGTACCTACATCTTTGAGACTTCGTGAACACGGAACAGTTGTTCGCAGAACGAAAAGGGACGTTAATAGAAATCATCGTGAAGGGGAAAGACGTTCAAATCGCCGCTAGCGTTGGCAATTGACATACCGAATTAGACGGACGAATCGTAATGCCCAATGCAATTGGCGAAAAGAGCTCTTCGTACGTACGTATGACGGTAGATCTGAATGTCAGCGGCTAAATGCGGTCCCGCTGCCGTAAACACGGCACCCGTCACCGTCGATAATTGATGAACGTTTTCATAGCGCGCCTCATTAAACCGCGCCCTGGATTATCGCGAAGGTTACCATGGAAATAACCAGAATAATGGAGTAAGAGAGCCACGGCGAGGTAGGCAATTACGAAACGGGCGCAGTGTTGTTTTACGGGGATCGCGGCTTAAGAAACGGCTTAGGGTTCAAAGGAGTGTTTACGGGACGTAATCGCCGAGGGATTTAATTAGCATCTTGGATGGCCGCTTCAAACGGTGGACACGAGGGTGCGATGAAATATTCATATGGTGGTAGGGTATGGCACGGTAGTAGGGGGTGCGAGTGCACGTTGCCACGAGCGCCTGGAGACGTGCGGCGGCGCGGCGGCGGCGGCGGCGACGGCGGCGCGGGGCCGGCTCGTTACATAAGCCCCGCACCGCGCCGGCGCACTGCGGACCACCCCGCGCTACCCTCTACCCTCGACATAAATAGATAACACAAGGTTGCCACCCCAGGCCCCGGCGACCGCATTTATAATCTCTATAAAGGTTAAACCGAAATATCCAATGGAAAATCGAAGCCTTCTCTCGTGAGAATTAAACAATTCCTCATTCCAACCCGTTGGAGGACTTGGAAGATGTCGTCTACACGTGACAAATGGAACAAGGCAGACACAAAAGGGACGAATGTCCTTGGTGGTGCTTCCACTTGTGCCGAAGCTCAGGCCAGTTTTGAATGACATAATGTAAATGCAAGTTAAACATTTGCTGAAGGTTGTATTAGAGATAGGCGGGTCATTACACCGTGAAACGAACCCCTAACGCCCAATGACCCATTACCGTTACGTCCATCGTTTGCCATTCGCTAAAAGTTGCGTGGAGCTATATCAGATAAATAAATGAAATTGAATGTGTGTAAAACTATTACCGACTGGTCTGCGAAAAGGGAGGTGCCCCTAAGCTTTTACTTTGCAAAAAATACAACTAGAGAAAAACACTATCAATTACATTTAGAAGGCACGAATATAGGGGGACGCGGAGGATACCTGTCTGTGCAACATGACTTTGACATTAATTCTCTTTCATCCATTATCTATTAGAGTGTGTGTTTATTAAATTTATACTGTTCAATTAATGCCAGTTGCAAATACCTTTATTGAGTTAATAAATAGCACCTTCATTGAGTGTGACAGTCTGTTGGCATGAAAGCTTGCGTGTCAAGTTTTCGTGAACCAATAGAATAAAACGATATTCTGGTTTAGGGAAAATTTACTTAAATAATACATTACAAATTAAGGAATTTTTTTATGACCGACGTCCGAACCCGCGTCCGCGGTATTCCATACCACGGTCTCCTAACTGAGCTACGAATGATCCTCATGCTAGAGAATGCCTTAAGGCATTTAGTCCGCGTTAAGTACATTCTACCGTTAATTTTGTGCAATAAAGATTAAATAAATATAATTTAAAGTTATATCAATAAATTTACTACTACGTTTTTAAATAAGAGCGTTGGTAGCCCAAAAGCTGGCATTTTCTATTTCAACAATTTTTTTTTAAAGAATCCCGTTTCAACTCAATTTATACTTATTTATCTCATACTGTCATGAACTTTTTGTTGATCGAATATCCCGCGGATCATTATGGTGCCATCTAGTTCAACTGGGCGTTGGCATAGGTCGCTTATGATTGCCATAAGGTGATTGTTAGTCTAGTTACAAAACTACTAAGTACGAGTATTTCAGTCTGTACTAGACTCTAGCAAAATATATTTTTTGTTATGGCGATAAGTTAGGTAATGCAGAATAAGGAAAATGAGCAGCTAAACATGCATTCATATGATGGCAAAAAAACGAATGTTGCCAGAAAACCCAAAAATTTTACAATTAATTGGCTTTTTTATGACAAATTAATAAAAGGAAACCAATAGGATTTTTTTTAAACACATGTAAAAAAAAATTACGGGTTATTAATGTAAAATGCACTCAGTCAAAAATGTGCCATAAAAGTCACTATCCGTATAAACTCAGCACTTTCGTAAATTTTTAAGAGAAAATGAGCTCGTGTAGATATATCTGATGCTGACTGTATCAGAAATACCACAACGATGTCGCTCGGATCTCATTCCTCGACGTAACGTTTTATAAGGGTCTAGCGGATCAAGAAACCTTTTTAAATCATCTTTACCTATATGAACAATGGAAAACTGATTAAAACACAGTTTTTTTTTTGTGAGCTGCATTAATTATAGTGCTCCATGAGAACTGCCCTGTTATCTAATCGAAAGCTTATATGACCCACAATTTATGTGACTGCTGCTCATCTTGATTGTTTTGAACAATCGATTCTCCGGTCGGGTGAGCCAGTGATTACGTTTTCATTGTCACGGTCACGAAACTGCTTTATACCGAAAATTAGTGGCTACTATCGTAGTAGGTGTGTGACGTATGAATGAGACAATTATTTTTAACTGATGTAATGAAGCACGTCGTGATACGCGCTTTCCCGACGCACGTATACGCCGTCGCATGCCAAAACGCTATTTTTAACTGAACTCAATGAGATTGAGTTCGTCGCTTGTTTTATGATCAGGAGCTTAACTCCGTATTGACCGCTAGTAATAAATACCTACTATTACAAAGGTACAGGCTGGAAAAAACCAATAGGACGTGAAGGGGAACTTCCTTAAAAGCTTAAGACAGCTAATTTTACTAGAAGGAAACATTCTTTTACTCGTAGTTGCATTCGTAGTCACATGAATAACTTGCATTTACAGATTTCTTTAAAGCTTACCTGAACTGAGACACATATCTTAACTTGCTCAAAGTGAAATTCACTTTTTTTTATACAGTATTGGTATTTATTAAAAAATTAACTTCGTGTAGCCTTCTGCAAAGAGTTGAGGTGAACGCTCATAATAACATTTTGAACTGTACATTACTAATTACGCAATGGTTGCAAATGAAACACCAACAGTTACACTAGACAAATATTTGTTCCAATTTTAAAAGTGCCTCACACCATAAACGATATATTTTTAGACTTTCCCACATAATGTCTCATCTCTCGTCTAACAAGGAAACGTGCGTAAGTATCGATATTAATGATTTAATTTTCATATCTAAGTATCGAATATTGTTTTTACTTATGTAAAGATTAATTTAGCAGGTTAATATTTCATATATTGCCTCTTATGTTATAACGTGCGTTTAACTTGTTAAAAATAAACAATCTTGTTTGTTAGGTATGTGGATGGTAGGACCTTGTGCAAGGTTCGTCCGGATCACTACCACCACCTTGTTAATAAATCCAGTCGAGAGCAAGACAGCCGGTGAAATAACTGGCACAAGAAGTATTCTATCTTAGCCCTCTGGGTTGGCACCGCATCTATAAACTCCTTGGTGTTGCAGGTGTATGGGCGGTGGTGATCACTTGCCATCAAGTGATCCTCTTGCTTGTTTTCTTTCACATTGTATATATAAATATAAAAATAGCTAATTAGAGTCTTAATAGTAATAAATATACTAAATATTACGTATCATGGACATCTAAAATTGTAAAACTCACTGTTTATAAGAGATTTTATTCATGTTATTGATCTTGACGATTAGAACAATTCTACTATAATATAATAAACGTAAAAGTAATGATGGTTGGATGTTTCGATATAAGTTCCTCAACCACACATTAACAGCTGTACATATTTAGATGAAATTAGGCAAACTGATAGATCATGTCCTGGTTTTAAACACAAGAAGCCGTTTTATCCCCTGACATGTCTAGAAATATAATATCATGCGGGCAAAGCCACGGGTAGAAGCTCGAAAAATAATGTGTTTATATTTTACATTATTAGTCGGTTTGATTCCCGGCTCAGGAAAGCTTTTTAAAAAAATCTGTCTGCGTTTATATTAAGAAATAACCATTAACAGAAACTCTTCTTAATGTTCCATTGGTTTTTCCACCCTTTTTGTAAGAACTATATCTAGAGAAAAGTTAAAAAGGTGAAACTAAAGTATTACTTGCGTGCGGAAAAATTATGAATCGGGAAAGGTAGAATGAAAGAAGTATGTACAACAGTACGAAACGCTTAATTGTGATTAATCTACTATACACTTTTTGGTTGTTTGTTTGTATGTAGGGGGTGATGGAATTACTGAATGCATTCAAAAAATATTTTACTTATAGAAAGCTGCACTATCCCTGACGGACATAGGCTATTAATTCCACGCGAACGAAATTGCGGGCGCCCGCTAGTACTTTACAAATACGAAAACCTATCTGTCTCTCTGTCCGGCTTTCACGCTTAAACCGATTTGGATCCAATTTGCTACAGGGACAGTTCGACACCCGTGAACGGACGAGCCACTATTTTTAAAATCTATCCCTAAGGGGGTGAAATGGGGGATGAAACTTTGTATGGGAAATGCTAAAAACTGCTGACGGCAAAAGATAGATAGATAGAAGAAAAAAGCTGCAAAAGTTGCGGGCAACAGAAAATCTTGATAAGGCGGGGAGATGTTGGCATATCGAGAAAATATATAAGTTACTATTTATCCGTAAAAGATATAGCTAAAACCGAATTCTACACAGAATAAGTCGCAGGCAACAACTAGTTTACTATGAAAAGACTCAATCACGATTAATCGTTATTTTTTGCAGTGCATCGTTATAAATCGTATAAATCACTGTAACCGATTGACGACTAACGACCGACTGACGACGGTCTTCGTTATCATTGTATTCCTTAAAAATCTACTTTAACAAAAAAAAATATTGTTTGGAATGTTAAGAACATGTACAGTATTCTTCTACGGGTTACTCTAAAACAGACCTAGCCTAAAATCGGCGAAAATAGCCACGCTCGTTTCATATAAGCTTAGTATGTTCAAGAAATACTTGTTCTTTGTTCAATAAAAAGTTTACAGACATACAAATACCTTATTCGACGTCACTCGGGTTCTTTTTTTAGCAAATTATGTTTAATCCTGCCGTTTACTAACAGCTACTTTCACATCGTGATATGTGCCAGTAATATGAACAGTAAGAAATAAAAACAAATAAAATAAAAATATACATTTTTGTAGAAGGTAATATTGCAAGACGTTAGCTATATTAATTTTAACTATTCTACTGTCGTCGGTAAAAAAATAAAACCTTAAGACTGTTTTAAAAAGTTGGATAACGCGTAACGCGAATGCAAATAAAAAATTACTTTTGCAGATTAATTATCGTATTTACAGCTTGTGTGATAAACTATGTTTCGAATTGAGGAAAATAAAAGTTTAATATTGTAAAACAATGTAGGTACAGAGATATTATAATTATATTGATCTGTAAACTGAATAAGTAATAATAGGAATGAAGGAAAATACGACTCTACACTGCCAACGAATCTACCAACAAAATCATTTTTGTTTAAATATCCTTGCTTTTCTATGAATCATAAATATTATTTATGACTTACGTTATTATGTTTACGGGAAAAAAATCAGAAGACAAAGTTTTCATCGAGAACAAAACGTTGATTTTTTTGAAATGTCTAGGAACGTGGGTGTGGAACATTAGACGAATATCAATAGAGATGTTGAATATTTGCAATCGAAATACATTCAGCGGAGCAGTGCATCTTCGTTAAATATGATAGGTGCCTTAAACAAATAATAAAACTGACAACAAATAATGTATTTACATCCAATTTACAAGGTTATGGATTACGTACAAATATTGTAGAAGCAAGAAATGACACTAGTTAAAAAACAGTTGATAACCTTTCTCATAATTAACAGATGTCGTGTCATTAAGTTCGGTTATTTTAATCGTTACGTTGCCCCCGTTTTGTTATTAAATAGTGCATGATGATTTTACTAATGTCAAAGAAATCGGTTCACCGTTCGTTAGTGAAACAACTCAAAGAAGAAACTTTAATAATAATAATAATAATTAAACCATATGTGTCTGCCCGTGTGTGTGTGTCACAATATCTGTATTTAAATGTTACATCCCATTGACAGTGTACGGCGGGTATAAAGGCTTATAATGTTGAAATTCTACAGTTAAAAACAAAGTTTGGACTTTTTTTTTATATATACAACATAGGAAGGCAAACAAGCAAGTGGGTCACCTGATGGTAAGTGATCACCACCGCCTATAGACACCTGCAACAACAAAGAGAGTGCAGATGCGTTGCCAACCCAGAGGGCTGAGATGGAATACCTCTTTTGCCAGTAATTACACCGGCTGTCTTGCTCTCCATGCCGGAACACAACAGTGCAAGCACTGCTGCTTAGCGGCAGGATTAACAAACAAGATGGTGGTAGCGATCCGGGCGGACCTTGCACAAGGTCCTACCACCCGCCAAAAAAAATCTTATTTAAAAAATTCAGGGCAACCTTCATCTACGAGTACATGCCCTTTTTGTATCACCAAGATCTTCTTTATATATACCTGCATGTAATACATTTAGTATGATTCTGTACTAGCAATAAAAGGTTAGACATTACATGGAATGAGCTTTTGAAAATTAACGCTAATGATATAATAAACGTAAAAGTATGTTTGTATGATTGTTCCTCTATCACTCTCTAACGGCTGGACGAATTTAGACGAATTTTGGCAGAAATAAAGATCATGTCCTGAATTTTATAAGATAATTTTATTCCCATAAAAATGCTTCCGCGGGATAACGTTAAACATCTTCTACGTACAGACAGGCGTAATCACGGGTACAGCTAGTATAAATGCTAAGAGGGACAATAATTAATATTAAAGTCTCTACCGCCTCTATCCCCGTAAATTCACAGCATTGTTAACATTAATTCTAGTGTTTCTGGACTCCTAATAACTTACTATGCCCTTAATATGACTTGAACTATAATTTTATAATTACCAGAGATTATAACATTAGCCTTTATAACGTCTAGTATCAGTTTTAGCAGTGTCCTAAATATCCATTCAATAAAAAAAAACGCATGTCTTCGACAAAATTTCCCCTTAAAACCCTTGAGCCCAAGATTGGTTCAATAGGAATGCTACATTTAAGGCTTAAATAGGGCTAAACAAGCTACTTAAATGGACTGGTTAACTGATGATCTTCAGTGAAACTGATCGCACACTATGACCGTTAAAGCTAAAAAGGTCACTACTGCATACCACCGCATACAATAGTTTAATATGTTAGATTATGGAAGCAAAATAAATGTACAAATCAGCAGTAGCGTAATAATGATCATCGTTGTCCCATTTGATTGCGCGATTATATAAAGAAGTACCTAACGTTCAGACGCACACGAGAATCACGACGGCGAAGAATATATGTATACGATGGCATTATTTTAGGTCTTAATCGCATAGCTAATGTGGCATGCATTAAGAAAAGCATGTAATTAGCTCCATTAAATTAAACTATCGAAACCTAAAGCCTACGTTGTCAGTCACAACAACTCGTCTAGAATCTATGATGCATTTTTTAAATGCATTGTTCTATTTAAAATTTTGTAAAAAAGATGCATTGATTAGATTATCATATTTTCAAATTATCTTTGAAAGCTATCTTAGGACCAATTTATATAAATCTGTTTTCTAAAGGAAATGACCAAGAAATATGATAGGAACCGCGTGTCGTATAGTAACCTAATTGATGCGTGCTGCTGTCGTCATAGAGGATAAAGGAAATACTCATATAGAGCGACGGTAGTCTATGCGATTTAAATGACATAATGACCAATTTTCTAATAAACCTTCGGCGCTCTTAGTGCTCGTGTCCGAGCCAGCCTGGCTCTCGCAACCTGTTAGCTACTTCCTCCAGGTCGCCTCGTAAGGTAATCTTACCTTCATTCTAGACGGAGAGGTTTATCTACTGCCATTTCTTACATTAACATGTTCGTACAAAATTGAAGAAATCAAGGTAGATTTGAACTAGAAATTACTTACGTGCAGTTTATAAGAGCTGTTATGTATACGAATCAAGGGACTCTACTTTTCAGGTATTCTTTATCTTATTAAATAACGTTCAATGAAATTGGGAGATTAGGCTGCGATGACCACCTAAAAGGTACATTACAGAATGGGAGTTGATGGGTGATGATTGACATGTAAAAAACCATAGAGAAAGTCTCTCATTCCTTGCACAGATCGATACGGACAGTTACGCAACCCGGCCGGCGCCCTCTCAACGACAAGTTGCTTACTTCCGGATTTTCCCAACCATATTTTAATATAAATACTCTATTTCAGTATCATTAAAACCCTCTGTTTTTAGAAAAAATTAAACGAAGAGTAACCTCTAAGCGAACGAAAAAGGGAAGCATTCAAAAACGCCGAGCGCAACAAGAAACTAATGTGCACGGGTTAGATTAACACGGTTGAATTGGCGGAACAAAGGTGATGGTACGGGTGCATTAAATTTGGTGTATACGACACTAGGGACATGACCGAAGGTAGCAAGCACTTCACAAGCAGCGACGGGTCCAGCAGCGGCCGGCGACGGCCGGCGCGAGGTCTTCCGCACTCACTGTCTGCTACATGCACTCACATCTTCACGAAAGCACTGAACCTACCGCCGATTCTGGCTTGCTACTGTAAAAGCCTACAATGGAAGCACTACTTGAAGCGACACTGCACTCACCTCGCCCATTTTCGCTAGACTCTATGAAAAAGGCGGATAAAAAGGAGCAAGCCGCCTCTCGGTCTCGCCTCGGTCCCTCTAATGGAGTGGGGTGGGTCGTCGCTAGTTCTGCAACAACGGGGACCGTTACGGCTTCCTCGTTCCAACGAAAAACATAAAATGTGTGCGCGTTTACGTAGTGTCTTTTCACGGCACTGGGGCTATGTCATCGTGGTACGGAACTGAAACCCGTATGATACGCGGGTGGAGGAGGCGCGTGGGGCGCGACGTTTGGCGGCCTGGTTCGGGCGGCGACTGACGGCGGGGCCGGCGCGTATCGAGCCGACGGCGCACTGACGTCACACTGCGTCACGACGCCAGCGCCGCCGCCGCCGCCAGCGTCGCGCGCATGCACCGCGCGCCGCCAACCGCCGGCCGCGCCGCCGAGCCGCGCCGCGCCGCCGAAGGCGCCCTCTGCTACCCGAACTCCTAACCTTCCACAGCCGGCACGTTGACAGCCTCCGCTGATCGACAACCTTCCCTTCTCCGTACACGAGCACTCGGACTGTCTCGAATACATTATCTAATTACGGCGTGCTATCAGGGTAGCGATAAAATGGACGAAAAATCACATACGGTGGCCTTCATTAATATCCATCCATAAAAGCTTTCACAGCGACGGTATTAATAAATTTTTATGAGGCATTCTGTGCCGGTAGGGCGGCGGACGGGGTGGGCGGAGGGCCGTCTCGGCGACGCGCCTATCCCTAACGTTGCATTGAGAAATGACAGACGTCCTTATCTGAAGGGCGAGTTCTCTGGAGGAAACATCCTTTCGCAGTTACCTGTTTCTCAGCTATACCGAGCTTCTATGTTAAACAAAGTACTTACATAAAACGTGAATATATTATGGCACTTTATTTGAATACTTTAACCGTTAAAGCACGATAAGAAGAGAAGCCACGTTATTTCCTATCCGGGCTGCAAACTCTTACTTGTAGATAAATCAATGGTACAACTACGTATAAATAAAGTTTAATATTTTCAGATACAAAACTATTTTCAAAGTTACATTAAGTCGTATCTGCATTTAAAAGGTTAGGTTAGATTTATGTAGTTTCGAAGAGAAATCTGTGTTGCTCTACTCATTCCGTGCTCAAGAACGCATTTGACATTACTTTTCTATAGAAATGAAACGTCTAGAGGGATCTTGAGAACACGGTCGTACTTGAGAGCGATCTATAAGGACGACTCTTAGTTTGTTAGCTAATCATATTTATGTGACTACGGTATTTTTATTTATATTAACGGAATCATTTTTAATTATTCAACTTTTAATTCATATTATAAATTTGAAATGTCACAAAGTAAAAATGAGTCTCATCTCACATTAAATACGAAACTCAAACAAACAGTAAGGAAAAGGATATACATTTGTTGCCTAAATCCAGAAAAATATAAATACTTGGTTGTAATTTGGTTCTTCTTGTTTCTTTTATTCTGACAATCGAAGTGCAACGCAGTGTTTAATTTTAATATTAGTGCTCGTTTCGTTCAGGCTATCCATCTCGGATGACCACGGCTCGTTTAGTTACTTCCTATATTCGTAGACTAGTTTTTGTACCGCGACTACGTACGCGGAAATTGGAAGTACAAGTATCTAAGTCGGCTTCGACTTCGGCGGTGGCATATCAAGATGAAACATAGACCTGGGACCAATTTACTGTGTCGACCAGTAACACTACAGACTTACAGACTTAACATCATAGTGGGCAAGCAATGTAGACCGCATTGTCACTGTCACCTGCCGCATCCCTGGAGGGCTAAATGTTTGTATGATAAACATTAATGTTTGTACCTGAATCTTGGAATTATTTATCTAAAAATAATTATCAACTCATTTCGCTAGTGATAATAATTTACAAGTTGTTTTTTGCCCCCAGCGAACTTGCCTATTTAAGATGCTATTATTTTTCTCAAAGTAGTGACTTCGACCACTAACACTAACTGCGTTGTCACCATTAACAGAAGCAGCTGAGAATAAGAAAGTCATTCTTTTGAACCAGATTAAGAGCTAGTAATGGCCGGCAAATGGATCGGACTATTCTATTATCCATTCCCAAACATCTTCACTCTTTTTATTCCTCACCGATTCAACCACATCGGTTTACATTTCAATGGCCAGTAGAGCGGTTTTATAGCGAGAGAATATATTTGATTCAGTTTTATTGCATTGCGTTATGATAATGTCATAAGTAATCGTATAAATTGGGGGCATAAATATTTTACAGCTAGAAGGCCTCGATGTGGCCGCGATTTGCCGCCTAAATCCGCAAGTCCTACCCTCGTGTATTCTTGGAGAATTTATTGCCACGCATAATGGAGGAGAAATCCACATTACAACCGAAAAGGTGTGTTAGACGCATTACATCTGGACCATTAAATCCTTTGTCCGATCAGAGGCACCCACCTGTGCTGAGAAAAATCTGCAGAGAATTAACCGGACTCCTGAGCTTTCATGATTTAGTATTCCTGGAGCAGTCCGGTCGCTCGCATTACGATGGGATCATATATCCTATAGTAGTGCCCTAATAAAATCCTATACATTCGAATAAAGTTACATTGTAGTTCAGTGTTAAAAATTTAATGCGCTGAAGAGCTGGTGTCCTTACAAAGTTGGTAATCGAAAAACACAACGACAACTTTCAGACAATGTAGAAAGTATAAGAGAGATGGCCCAGTAACCTTTGCGTGTCAAACTGAACAATTTTTTTTTCATACCTAATCTTGATAAACCGTGTGGTTATTCTAGAAATTTATCCTGTTACCCTCTTTCCCGAAATTTAGAGTCTTTATAAGGCGTATCTAGACGTTAGGGTGGAGGCGGGAACACGGTTCCGCTGAGACGGGGTGCTACCTGTCTCATATTAATTTCCGGTGCTTGACGCCACTTGCCCCACGTAATTACGAGCCGCCGAATAAACACGTCCTGTGGCAAAAACTACATACCGCTTTGCTACCTCCAATTATCCCCAAGCTTGAAGAAATTATTCATGAGGATTAAACTCGTGTTGCTGGTTTTACCTTTCTGATAGTTCTAAGCCACTGCTGACAGACCACATTATTAAATTAAGTTGTTACACCACATGAATTAAATAAAATCAAGATCTGTGCGTGATTTCAAGGAAGGCTGGTAACCAAAGCACGCACGCACGTTCTGTAAGGTCACGTGAATCGTACAACTCTTGGCTCCAACAGTAGTTTCAGTTAGTAGCGTAGCTTTTTGTCCAGTCTTTAGGTTATGTAAGCACTTTGCCAGACTGGTTACATCATAGAGGGCGGCTGATCTACGCATTGATTAACTAAACCGGCAGGGGATTTCAACCGCGAGTGGTATTATGATTAAAATATACTTTCCAGTATTTTCAGACGCTCGATCAATAATGTGAATATATGTAAAAATTACAACTGGCTTTTTTTAAAGTAAAATCTAAACGGACAATTGAGTAATACGACGAATTAAAGGCTTGATGGCGAATTATAAAACTATCCACGCTGCACATTCGGGCTGTAGCCTCCTGCGGCCTAGGTCTCGGAACAATAAAAACAAAGTTGCACACTTTTCAATTTAAGCGGCTGCCGCGCCGAGCCTGCCAGCCTACTCGAGTGCTATTTTTCATTTCGCCGAGCCTTCCCTGGACGGAAGCGTTAAACAAAAGGATTTTCCCTCTCATTGTTTCAGATGGTTTACTGATTGCTTAATATTACCAGCGTGATATCTCGCAAATAAATTAAATAAGTATTCATTCTTTAACAAATCGTGCAGTATCACAAAGTACATAAGTAAGAAAAATGCATAAAACGACGTGAAACTGAATGTGCAATATAAACTGGAAGTCGTCAAACGGAGCGGCATAAACGAAGCGATTGTCGAACGTGTAAAAAAAATAAAAGCCCTATTCTACAGAACTCGCATTTGTCGCCTAGGGTAGAGTAGGAAGTTATCCCACCATTCTACAGTACGAGTTAAGAAATGTATATGTGAAAACCTGGGAAACCCTAATAGGCGGGCTAGCCGATCAATAAAGATGCAATATGTCAGCCATCAGGCTATTGTAGCACGTATGCACACTTTGAGCAAGCCGGCTTTCCCGTCATAGGTCAGTTACTATGTATACTTACATGGAGCACGCAATCGTGCTTTGATTAATATGTTAAGTTGAGAACGTGACTACAAATTATCATCTCTAATTCTAGTGCGATTATGTAAAATATCCTTACACATATATATTATAACATAACACATTTCTTATACATGTAAATACCTATTAGGTAAGCCGAACGAGTGTCACCGAAAATTGTCTCGGCAATGAAAGTGACCTCGAAAGTTTTCAGTCGAGCTTATAAAAGTTTTATACCTCGCGTAACGTAGAGGGGAACACATTTGTTCAAACGAGGAAAGAACCCAAGACGGTTAATGTTAAACTAGATGTAAATGTTTTAGGGGTTCGGCCTTATTCTAGAGAAGCAGTTATGTGAATAGGCGTTCATCATGTATTTAATGGAAGGTATTATCAGACCGGGCAGCGGTAGAAGGGCCATTCCTTCGCCGTGAAGGACCGGCTGATATGAAAATTCGTCGTCGAGCAGTCGGCGGCCGCAGGGCGGCGGTGCGAGACGCTGGTGTGAGGCCGGAGGGTACTCGGAGGCTCTATTTGGGTCACCCCGGGCGTCATTCCCCACGATCAATAGCAGAGCCGACGCGCGCCGCCCTCTCGCTCACTCCCACCGCGCTCACTGTTACCTAACGCGTCTCGCACACTGCCCCACCAACATTAATTATTCTCTAAATCGGTCTTATATGAGCTGTTTAGGCTTTAAATTAAGAACGATAGCCTTATCGTGACTAGTTCCGTAAGCGGTCTCATAATCGATAGTCTGCGAACTTTCCGAAGAAAAGTTCTATGCCCGCGAATATAGTATGGGTGTCGTTGCCACTGTCTGATGTTTTCTTTACAGGATTCCTCGAAATCTCTTACGTAATACAGAACAATAGAATGGAATAGGGATACGGTTAGGATAATCATAATAGCATGATAAGAAAAATATAATTTTAATATAAAATATTATTTTATTTAAATATTTACGCAATGTCGGCTTTCCTGGCGTAACTAGATGGCTTTTAAATTGAAGTAGAAGATATTCAACGAATGGCTTTCAGATTCACGAACGACTCAAAGTCAGCGCGTAGAAAGTTCATAATGAGGCTTTCCGCCTCGAGCAGCGTAGGCACTCGAGTGAACTCCTAAATATGATCTATAGCCATTACCATGAAGCAGTAACTATCCCGCCTTTTCCAAAGATTCACCCTTTCTTTTTGGTATTATTTTTATTGCTTTAATTTTAACATTACTTATTTATACAAAAACCCAGTACCTACTAGCAAAAATTGTGTAACATTTGAGGTAGCGAATCGAGTAGCGAGTTGCTAGTCCCAGCAGATTCCTGGCCATTTGCATTTTAACTGGATTGAGTTCAACAAACTTTTTACATTAGGCTAGATCCGACGGCAAACTTGGGGAATAATAAATTGAATACTCAATATTAACGCAACTGTGTTCAACCAAAAATAAGCGATATCTTATTCTCTGTTAAATTCTGAATAGCTGTCGAAGCTGAAAAAGGTCGTGAGTCAATTAGGAGCAGAAACACGTTTGTTACCCAAACATCAACAAACGCTACAAACAATGGCAGGCCTTAGCACAAATTAAAAGGGTGCGTGAAATTTAACTTAACCCCGTTTTTGGAAGTGGAAAGATGGTGAATAATGTGAGCACGATCTTTCAATGAAAGCTTTCAATGGAATTGGGTACTTGGCACCTTAAACCAAATGGTGTAAGAGTGTTAAGAGTGTTAAGTTGTTGTAGAGCGTTATCTTAAAATAATATGCTTTAAAAATAATTTAAAAAAACGTACATTATGGGAGCTATAGCTATAGCTAAAAAGTTTAATTTTGCTGTTTCAAATAATACTCATTAGAACCCTAATAAAAAATAAAACAAGTTTTGTTATGGGAGTTACCATATAAAGGGTCTTTTTATTATAAAAAAGTCGCCTTTAGTTTCGCGCTCTATATATTTACTAGCCAAAGTATAAATTGTGACGTCATAATTTAGGGCCGTTTTGAAAAAAGCGTATTCACGGGGCTTCCGTTGCATCGTTTTTCTACTCGCGATAATTCATAAAATAGTGATAATAGAAAAAAAACCAAAAGCACAGTTTTTCGTCTTTTAACGAATTGTTTAAATTTCGACAGCAGAAAAAATTTAGTCAACAAGCCAATTAGTAGATGTTTGAAGTTATCGTTCAATGCAAATATTAAAAACACATTTATAATATTTGCATGTCGTGTGCGAAGGGACGGCCCCCGTGGTCGGACCGCATCGTCGAGGGACTCACTGGGATAGAAATCTATCATAAAAGGAAAAACATTCAAGGTCAACCCGAGGAGAGTCCTACACGTGTAAAAATATTCCAGAGACTACCGGCAGAACTATTCATTTTATATAAGAAAATAAAACAGGTCGAGGTGGCTCCATCTTATTTTATCGACATATAGCAGCACTCGTATATAGTTATGTATAAGCACCTAGACCGTAATTCGCATTTCAGAAATAGCTCGGCGACTACCACGTTGAAATAGAAGGTAAGCATACAACTATGACGTGTATACGTTGAACAAATGCGGTGCCAAAACGTGGCCATAAAACCCATATACTTATTGTGAACTATTTCAGTTAACAGAACGTGAAACTACAAGGATGGAGGTAGAATACTTTGAACTAAAACTGCGATGTCAGTAAACTAGAAAAAGTGGTGGCCTAGTTTAAATAGAAATAGACTCAGACTTAATGTATGAAACCTTTCCTTTCCTATTTCATAAAAAAAACGATTAACTTTAATATTAAATAATTTTATAAATTGACTTATGACTAATCTTCTGTTGGTACTAGTGGAAGCAGCAATTGACAGGAATTTCAAATCAAACTCATTGTCTTGTGAAGTTAAAACATTCTATGTAATTTAATCAGGCCCTCGCTTCGGCCCTATTTTTCGGCTTGCCCTTAATATAACAATAACTAATATGGCCTCACTTATTACTTAGAATAAAGTTGGTAATGAAACGAACATATTTTAAATCCTTTTCTCCCATTCTTAATTAAATACAGCGCTTGTTGTGCCTCAATTTACCGAACAAATTATTGAATACATTAGTCGTGACAGACTGTTTGTCGGGACTCGGGAGCCTATTCGCATACACCCGGGGATATAGATCTACAATAATAATTTCGTAAAAATTCTGAAGATTTTTTACCGAAAAGGGCGTCTTATACTTGTCGGACAGTGCTATAGGTACAGTTCAGTGTAGAAGGACGTATCAAGGCTGGTCATAAGCCTCCCGAACCGTACGAATCCGTCGCTTAGTAATCGATACTAAAAACCACTCAGTGCTTCGATATTTCAATATTAGATTTCTTTACAGAACCTGCAGAGAGTGTAGGGATCCCATGTTCCAATTTTAGTAACCAGTAGTAGTAAGTAGTAGTTATTTTTGCAGAATGGTTTTTACTGGCAAAGTGGTTTAATAATGTAATATTTTATTTTTTGTGTTCTGACGTGTTTCTTTGACTTATTGAAAATTTGATAGAAATGAAGAATAAAAAAAAAGATAAGTGCATTAAGAATAAAAAATATTTAAAGTGAACCAAATTGGTTTCTGCGGAAACTGTTCACGATAAATGGGAAATTATACCAAGTACCTACCTTAATCAATTTGCATATAGTTATGTTTATATGCGATTACATGCGTGCAGCGATGGAGAAAAAGAGGGAGTTTGTTCTGTATGTTTAAGTTTCTGTATGGTTTTCGTTCCGTCTTGAACACTTAATGGATAAACGGAATTAAGTAAACAAGGTATCGCTGGATTCCTCTCGTTGGCGTGGACCTACTGCGATCATAAAAAAATAACAACGATCAAACCTATTAAGTGGGGTACAAAAAAAGGTATATAAGGAGTAATTTTAAGAATATACACAATTCATTAATAGATTTTATTAAAAACTAAAACAAAAATTTATAATGATAACCTAAAGTGTTTTCTCCGTAGTAAGATTTTTAACCTTGCCGTTATCTTCAATTGTTTGTTTCGTTTTAGATTTAAACTGTAATACAATTTGGTGAATACTCTCTCTAACGATGTAAACGCATCATTATTGTATACAAACGGTACTGTATGGGCAAAGTCGGTTAAGATTAGACTAAATATCAGACAGCCCTAAATAATATCAAACAGACGCGCAGCTTTTATGAGGGGGATTTTATTTGCATTGTATGAGGTGTATATTATTGTAAAATAGGATAGAGTGATGTATGGTGATGTATGGTAGTGTTTGTTATCAGTTTTTTTACGGTGTATTACTTTTTGCGATCGGCAGCGTAGTAAGTAATTTATAATACACGAATTATTCAAATTTTCACCGTGACGCCATCTTGCACAATATTATTGCTTAAGTATTTTTATAGTAAGTTTCATCTGTTTCGTTTTGAAATGACCCCTGAAACGTGTCACAGATTTCGTTAAATACATATTATCATTTGCAGATCAGTTAAGTTTCGATTCCCGATTAATATCATAGAACATTGCTGGGTGGGCAAAAAGATGGAGTCCCAAACAGGGAGAAATGTTCCTAAAATAAAATTTAGATCGTGTTATTGTAAATGCAAATTTTGTGGCGACGCAGCACTTGATTTCTCGAGTAATGAAATTGAAGATAATAGTTTTACCTCACCTCGAGCCGGAGTGGGGAGGTCAAAGTGAATAAACTGTCGACTCAAGTCAATTTCCGATATTAGATTTGCCTACAGGCAGAAATAGGGCGCTCGGAACGAGAAGTCCTGTTTTATCTTCGCAAAATAGAATCGACGTATAACTCATCAGGTGAATCTGGAATATTTATTCGATTTGGGATCTGCTAGTGATATAGGTAAATGGATTTTCTTTATGTTATGTCTGTTTCAGAAGACGGCCCTGAAGGACTGGGCGATTCAATCAAGCTTTTATATTATAATAATGTAGCAGGAATACGACAACGGCATTTAAAACTAAAAGAATAGTTTTTGACGTAACAACATCGTGAGTATGCTATAACGCCAATTTACAGAATTGGATCGTATGTGGAAAAAGAATTTGTTAATAGATAATTGACCTAGATAGCCGAAGAGGATTTGGATCACATAAAGCCGTGCGTAGCAGGTCAGACGCACGGCCTCGAGCGTCTACTTAGTACATAGATTTACACCGAACCCACCGACGTTCCGTAAAACATTTCAGTCAATGAAATTATTATAGAGTAAACAGAATATGAGTGAATATAAACATTGCGCGTCACGGCCGTTGCTACGCCACGTCTGTACTGTTGAATCATACGTTTTCCCGGCCCAGCCGATGACCAGAAGGTGAATACGAAGGAAGTTTATTGGGATATATGCTATAAGATAAGATTTATATTTTATAGTTCTTAGGAACATTCTAAAAATTGCACACGTCTCGCGCGGTCACAAATGGTTTTGAATATATATAATAATGGTTATCAAGCTATATATAGTAATTCGATCACAACAATAATAATACTCAGGAGGGACTATAAAAAACGAGATCCATGTTTGGTTGAATTCGGACACCCATCCCCCTTGGTGACATCTATATTTGCCCCGTAGTGACACCTGATGACCCTCCCCACCATTAGAATTATTAGTGGGGGCCTAATGCCCCCATAAAGATACGCATGCGCATAAAATATTCATTTGCCATGTAATTTTCAAAGTTCAAACTGTTCACTAAAGTAAGTACTTAAATGTCGCGTAAGTAAGGTTTGTTATAAGGAGAATATCGAATAGTGACACGTTTACAATTGCCTTAAAATGGAGCAATCCAATAAAAGTGGAGCATGTGAAAATTGGGATAGGCTATGGGCTCCTGTAATTTAATTAACCTACCCTAAAAATGTTGTGAAAACGAACAAAGGCCCGATAATGTTACAAAGCCAACCAAGTGTATTAACCAACATGTTCACCACACGTTACAGAAATAATGCCCACAATGACATCGGAGGAACTGTGACATTTGAGATATTTGCCCGCGGGGATGCAGTGTAACGTCCTAAGCGGATTAGTAGGGTAATAATCCCCGCTAAGCTTTTTTCGGAACCACCGAAACAAATGTATTACATAATTTTAAAGGAAATGCTTTGGTTCACTCACAAAAAACTTCAAGTAATGTATAAAGATTCAGAAAACTTGAGTAAGATAGCGAAGCACCATTGGATTGTAGATGAAGGCTGAAGCTGTTGTAAAAGAAAATTGCGTGCATATCCCGGCAGGGAGATAGGCGCGTGTAGAGCGCAACGAAGGCCTTGCCCTAGTGGTTAGTTTGCAGAGGGCAATTGCTAGGAAATTGCAGAGACCCTCGCCTCCGAGTGAGCCGTGGGGGGCTAGATCGACGCCGGCAAGCTAGTTTTCTCATTATTTTCGACTTCTTAATTAAACTGCTACAAACATTACAACTTCCAACGGCCACTTCGAAAAATAACTTTAAGACGTTCTTCTATAAAAGATGATAAAATATTTCAAAAATGTACAAGGGTTGTTACGAGTTCCCTTTAGCTCAGATTTGGTCGTTCAATTATGTACGTTTAGAACTTGGGTGATGGATGATCCGTCTGAAAGGACGAAGCGTTCAGTTTGAATTCTTCAGGTTTATACCTCCATTAATATTGCAGGTCTGTGTACGTACCTCAAATTATAATAACGGAAGAGCACTTTACCAAATTCAAAATGAACCCGGTGCCTGTTAGCACAGGTGTGGTTTTCAGTCCTAGCAAGGCGCAGCCGCGACGTGCGAAAATAAGCCAGACCAAAGTTGAATGCTCTTCTTACTATTGATTAGTGCACTACAGAAAGAGAAAAGGAGGTCGCTTGGCCTCGACGCGGCGCTTAAGAGGTAGTTGGATGTCGTGCTTGACACGCAGAGAATCTAGATCCAAAATTAGCTTTAATAAAGTACTAACAGTGTCTTACATCTTACTAAATTCATGGCACTCATTTTGGTGCCATGGTCGTATCTGTAAGTGTCCTGCTGCTGCTAAACTGTCTCCAGGGTACTTGTTACGTAAATCTAACCGTGAATCAGGCAGCGTTAAGTGCACGCGAGAATTGCCGTGCTCGACATAATTCAATTATAAGCTTGATGGTTCTTCTCGTAACGACACTCAAGATCTTTTTACACGCTATATATATAATATACATAATAGAGAACAAAATACATAATACGCAATACACAGATCAAAAAATCTTCGACATAGTAATCATCATGCTAACAATAGAAATCTCTATGAGATATACATAATATATTGATATACTAATGAATGATAACAAAAGTACAAACGAGGAGCCCGAATCACAATTACACGATAAATAGTAATATTTTTAGCGTCCTATTCATGCTGGAATCGTAGATCTAGATTTATTACAACCAATTCAGCTCAGACAAATCAATACGTGTTTAGCTTCCCAAACATGTAGCCAGTGAGAGCTAATAAAATAAATGTATTTCTCAAGTCACTGACTTACGTTTGATAACCCATTCGACGGGATTGGGGAGGTTTTATTCGGCAAGGAGGTCTATTTGGCCGTCGTAAGTTTGCTCTCAAATACCTTATCTGGAATTCTTAAGAATAAGAATCGGCATAGATATACACAAGCGCATCATTCTTCTTCAGGTCAGTATAATTCAATAATATAATGATTATTATTAATATTTGCGTAGGCGTTGTCTGGCATTCTAATATGGCTGTGTGCCCAACCTGCCGATATGGCATTGCCTATGCTCTCCAATAGTGACTTCCGCTCCCAAAACAGCACAGATTTACTGAACCACTTTAAAACCATTTTTAAAGAAACAAATATAATAAATTGAGAAATAAAAAAACACAAATATATACGCGTCGGTTGTTGGTTTACGAGTAAAAATGTATTTGGGAGCGAGTATTTTGTTAAGAGAATCTGTTTATTTTACCTAAGTTCAATGCTTACATTTAATATTTTAATTCTGGAAGTGATTTTATGGAATAGGAAAGAAACAACGAGCATGAGGGTCAGCTGATGGAAAGTGATCACCGCCGCCCATGGCAACCAGGCCTTTCCAACGTAAGCAAAAAGTTATCTACTAGTCGGAAATAATCCACAATTTTTTTTACTACTTATAAATACAATTTTTTTTTATACTTTCGCGATTTTCACACATATTTATCACGTTGACGGGACTTTAACGCTATAACATCATTGTTGATTAACGTTTCAGCCATGTTTCAACGGCCGTGGTCACGGGAAGACAAATATCTAAAATATCTCTACATTTTATGATTTAAGTAGTGTTCAAAAATCTCTAAGACTCAGAAATTTTCATAATTACACCGAGATAAGTTGTAAAATTATAGGATGCTATAACTACTTAGTGCTTAGCGAGGTTCTCGCAGGCTAGGTCATTCATTATGTGCGATTGTCTGCGAAAAACGTTACTACCTATGTCCTCTTTCCTGATTAAACTGTAATCCGAGAATGATGGACAAATTGCCAGTGGGTGTGGCGTATGAATGAAATTTGCGCTCGGCTCTCCATGCCGCACAATATATTGTATAACCCCAGTTGGATTACAATACTCGTACTCGTAGTAATTCCCATTAGATTACATGGTAACGCAATCCTGAATATTAAATCTCATTTTTGGGAAACTGGTCTCACTGATGCAGCTTTGTTCAGAGTTTTTTAATCGAACAAACAAGTGACGATATACACTCGTATTAATGAGGGTACGTAAATAAGAATAGAAAATTAATTAGGGCAGAAACCATGCAGACTCCATTAGACTGAAAAACTGACCGCCTGTTACTAAGCAGTTAAAGACTTGTACCCTTATACTTGTATCTACAGGGGCCACGTTCATACAGAGTTAAGATACAAATCAGTTTGAATGAATGATTCGGCATCGTAAGGTAGAAAATGTATTTTTCTCCACACATGCCGCTGCCAATGTTTTGAAAGAAAAGCAACTTCATTTTTTTTTTACCAAATATCGTCTACTTCTCTTTGTAGATTTTTTAGTACATTATTATATTGCTATTAATGCTTTAACTTAGTATGTGTTAAAGTGGATTCAGTTCTAGTTATGGAGGGTAAATTCATAAACAAAGTTCGCACCCAACTTCGTAAAAGGGGCCCAAATTAAATGTTCCCCGTGGAAACTATTTAAACGGCTCTTTAACGAAATTGAAAAGCGAACCACATAAACGAATTGTAGAGAGTTGTGGTGGAAATGAAATTTGCAAAAGCTCGCAGAGCGAAATTGATTGCCCCTCTCGTGAATGCGACAGTATATATTCACAAAATTTATACCTTGGCTTGCAAATTAAGTTTTATGGCCTAATTGAAATTTAAAATCGCATTCATATGCTTTCGCTGTATACATTACACGTGCGAGTGATTACATTTTCGTAATTGAAATTGGTAACAAGATAACCAAGGCAGTTGAATTAGATGAGCCACTGGGATTTTCATACATGAGTGACTGTGCGTTAGATACGGTCTGTAAATCAGTTATTTAGATACAGTAGTGAAAATAGTAAATTTGTGTAAAGGCCAAAAAATTATCATTCCATTAAGAGAAGTAAAAAGAAGTCATAATGTAATTAAATGGAAGAAACCCTTTGGGCATTTAATACGAGTCGGAGTACTTAGTAAAACTAGATATATCTCACTGTATATATACGGTTGGGGTGAACTGACTACTATTCCAGCAGCATTCAATTCTTCAGAGCAAAAATAAAATAATGTTGAAGGACAAGATAAAACGTATCATAGGTCTCTTGTTGTAAAAGAACGAGCTGAAATAATTTGGTGAGATATAGAATCTCCATAGCAACACCGAAGAAACTGGCCGGTGTCTTTAAAATAGGTTAGTGGAAAAATCCAGAAGGCGGAGCACTTAACTCATATTTCAGACACGCGGCTCGTTCTCAGTAATTGCATTACTACAGGACTACATAGAGTAATCGTCAGCGAAATTGCCGTCATTTAGGGATTAGTCATCCCAGAGTGGAAGTTAGCGCGAAATGCAGTTTAAGCTGGATTTGACATTACGTTTGTGCCCCTTCAGCGTGCCCTGAGTCTGTTTTAAGCGTGTTGGTATCGCACAAAGGAAATACTATTTGTATTGTACATATTTATTTAACAAAGATGCATGAAGGGGCGTATTCGCTTTTTATATTACTCTCCTATAAATGATTACTTCCTTTTTATGTGAAATACAGATTTTACATATACATACATACGTATGTCATTTAACTAAACCATATCAGTGTGCATAATTTAGACTATTTTATTATGAATAAGTATTACTAAAAAATAGAGAATAGCATCGGAAATAGAAACGTGTTGCAAGGCACATTGTAGCAGATTACGTAATTGAATGTTATCAGAATAAAACGTTAATTTACACTATTTACATTACATAAGCTGCAAAATAAAGCTTTTAAAGCATCAATTAACGCTTAATGACTTGAAAGGTAGCACAGCCGTCTGGTTTAATTTGTTGGAACGACGCGGTTCGCGTGTCTGCGTAAGTTGATGTGAACAGATAAACAATGATGCACACCGTGGAAAGCATACGTCAAACAGCGGAGGAAGCAATAACGGCCGCATAATAAATGCAGTGGCAACTCAAAGGAGAACGTATCTATCACTTTTGCGCAGTGCAGTTAAATCTAGATAAAACTAGCTCTGATGTTTTGTATTCGTCCGTACAAAGCTTTGAGTATTAGCAACAGTCAGTGAATTGGTAATTGCGTCCGGCGGGACACGTTTCACTAAATTTATTGTAATGGCATGATTGCCAGTTCGTAATGCCTTTTTACTGTAATCAAGGCGGCGCTAAATTATTCGTGAAAACCAATACCAAGCAGATGGCGATTAAGGGAAATTTAGAATTACGACTGTGAGAAATAAAGTTATTTGGGTGAATGAATGAACGTCCGAGGTTTATGCCACCATTGAGTTTAGTGAAAATATAAACGGCTAGACTCCTAAACATCTGATTGTACAATACATACAATCAGGCCTTTGCGAATAGGATAACACCAATAAAAAGAAATATATATAAAGTAAGCCGCAAGGAAAGGGTTGGGGCACAAAGGAATCATCGAGGGGCTCTCAAGGTCTCGCCTTATTGTTCGAGAAATATCCCATTTTGCCCCTTGTCCGCTCCCGTCTGGAGTAATCCTCCAAAGAGGTGCGACTTGTATTCGCACCTCAAAAGGTTAATTAATAGTGATATTCGAGTGTAAATTTATAATCCATTAATTAATAATGGAGGAATTAAAGGTAATGGGGTGAAAATTAAATTTCTATGGTTTCTAAATGATAACGCGGCATTTGCTGACAGCAGCAATCAATTACTCTTGTAATGCAGCCTTATAGTAAAGCATGGATGAATTCTACAAATAATTCGGATAATTTATAGATTCAGACGTCATTCGGGGTAATTTATTAAATAATTCGAAATCACAATAAATGATACCTATGTATTACAGTCAATCAAACTTTAAATGACGAAATATTACAACGATTACTGGTTGCGACTAGGTTCTAAAAGGGCCCAGTAAGATGACTGTACGTCTGTGAGCAATTTTTTTATGGCCAGAACAGATCCGAAACCTTAGGTCGATATCTACAAATGGGGTTGCGGCAGTAGACAGGAGTGGTTTACGATGGGTTTATGGCCGGCGAGCTGAACGTATGTTACGCGACCTGCCTCTCACTTCAGCAGGTCTTAGTAACTCCACGGTGACTTGTGTGGACGCAGGAATTGTATCAAAAAAGAAGCTACAAACTTTTTATCTTTGCTAACAGTAGCACTTGACACGTATTTTCGCTGATATGTGCCTGGTAGAAAATATGGGCAATCTACACTATATATTATATAACACAAACTACCTCTACGTTCTCCATAATATTAGAGCACACGTTCACTTCAGTATACAACAGTACAGATATGTCGAGGAGCGTAAACGCCGTTTCATGTCAGCCTATTCCAATTCTATTGAACAGCCTGAGTGTCTCCCGATATTCAATTAAGATGACAGACACGTCGGCACGATGCATTGTGTCAATTCGTGTCTTGTTTCACATCCGAAATTAGGTGTGAAGTGTCAGCGGGGCAATTCTGGTGTCAGTAGAGATATGTCAAAAAGCAAAGACTAAAACAAGTCCAGTAGTCTGAAGTTCTGTTTAGTAATGTTGAATACCTACACCATCGCAATAGTTTCGTGAACTTCAACAATCGGGACCCATTAATGAGAAGATTTGAGCCGTTCTACATTTTTTATCACAAGAACAACACAACCAGACAATCGGGATCAGGTAATACAATTGAGTGCCTAACTTTTATTGCATCTAAAATATTAATCTCCCAATTATTGCTACATTGTCTAGACTACTCCGACAATTGGGAAATACGTCGGTAATTGGCCAAAAATCCATATTATAATGATTTGTATAAATAGCCTTTTAACCCCTAGGACTTATAAATTAATACAGATACACGCAAAAACATACCTATTCTTCAACTTGCAGGAAAGGGCATAGTTCAATTTATTAGGTCTTCCGGTTAGTTTTGAGGGAAAGGTTTAAGTACCTATCGCAACATGCCTGTACAAGGTTTTGGACTTTTGATGCGGCGTGTTAAAGCTAGTAGTGTAATCAGTTGAAGTAACGCAACTATCGTAAACGCGCGCACGTTTTTAGTACGATTCGATATGGAACGCGACAAATATCATTTTCGACATTTATTACTATACTTTTTTGACGCAAAGAAAACGGCAGCAGAAGCTCATGGACTTATCGTAGATACTTATAAGGAATCTGCGCCATCTGTTAAAACGTGTGAATATTGGTTTCGACGATTCAGAAGTGGCGACTTTGGTCTGGAGGATAAAGACCGCACAGGGCAACCGAAAAAGTTTGAAGATGCCGATTTACAGACTTTGTTGGACGAAAACCCAGCCCGTACACTACAAGAGTTGGCTGAAGCATTGGGTGTAAGTAAAACAGCAATTTCTGACCGACTACATACAATGGGAAAGATTCAAAAAGAAGGGAAATGGGTTCCACATGATTTGTCAGAATTGGCTATGCAAAATCGCGTAACCATATGTGCTTCACTCCTGTCTCGCCACAAAAAGAAACCTTTTTTGCATCAAATCGTCACTGGCGATGAAAAATGGATATATTACGATAACCCAAAACGTAGGAAATCGTGGGAAGACCCCGGTCAACCGTCTACATCAACTCCGAAACGCAATATTCACGGAAGTAAGGTTTTGTTGTGCATTTGGTGGGATATGAAAGGTGTTGTTTACTATGAACTGTTAAAACCAAATGAAACTGTCACGGCTGAGCGTTACAAACATCAGTTAATCGAACTGAATGGTGCATTGAATCAAAAACGCCCAATAATTGCACAAAAAAAACGCAAGGCGATTTTACTGCACGATAATGCTCGCCCACACGTCGCAAAAGCAGTAAAGGATACGCTTTCAGCTCTTCGATGGGAGGTGTTACCACACCCCGCGTATTCCCCAGATTGTGCTCCTTCAGATTACCATCTATTTCGGTCCATGCAACACAGCCTTACAGAACAGAACTTCAAGTCCTATGACAGTATAAAAAAATGGGTCGATGAATGGATCGCTTCGAAAAATGAAAAGTTTTTTTACGACGGAATCCATTTGTTGCCAGAAAAATGGAAGAAGATTGTGGCTAACAATGGAAATTATTTTGATTAAAATATAGTTTATATTTTTTATATTATAAGTGTTTTTTGTTTTTAATGAATCCCTCAAAACTAACCGGAAGACCTAATAATTTTCCGCAGATCCATTTTCTGGCATACCTAACAGAGGTTGACTTACAGTTGTTATACAACAATGCCGAGCAAATGTTAAAGTATTTTCGATGCGATAAACTGTTCCAATGCAGTCTTCCAGTCTGCGAGTTGGGCGCGTCGCGAATTTCGTTTCGTTCGTTAGTTACGTAACGTTTAGTCGTCCCGTCCTGTCTAATCAATACGCGACTTCATGGAATAACAGGGCCAATGGCATACATCGGACAGGCACCAAGCAGTCTAGCTAGCTTGGCTTTGTGCCGGATAGTCCAAACATTTTTTAAATAATCGTGGACCAGAAGATAAACTACAATTCCCGTTTGCTTTTCGAAAATATGAAAATGTTTTGAAACCCCAGGGAAAACAAGCGCCGAAAACATGATTAATGTCTTTCAACTTTACTTGTTTGGAAAAACGGGCAGCAAAAACCTGCAAAGGAGCATAAACTTTATTTTGTCGCTAGACACTTTCAAACTAAACGTATCACTAAAAACAGAGGTAGGATAGAATTTGGAATAATATCACAAAAAAACTTTTTCTTAAACCGCGAAAAATAATAGGAAAACATAGGGAAAAATATATTAATGTATGTAAAGGCAAGTGAATCTACTGAATTATGTAACAGTATCGTTACGTAATATGCAAAGCATTGCTGTATGTTTCAGGATTGGATTTTTTGTTCATCAGATAGGCATTGGGTTTTATTGTCAGACTTTAGGCACTCTTTTCGAGGTTTTACTGGAATAAAGTTGAAATAATTATAACAAACAGAAAACTTCGAAGCATTTTCGTACAATTCTTTATGTAGAAAAAGTTCTATCGTCTTAACTACATTCAGCTAAGATGGGAGATTCCTGATTGGCTTCTATTTCCGCGAATGACAAACTAATTCCGAATGAATGGGCAACAACAAAGAAAATTATCGAAAAAACAGCTGCTTCGAACATAGATTCGCAATTTATGTTACGTAAGGCATCTGAAGTCTGGCCCAAATGTTAAGGGAGAGGTAAGGTAATGGTGTCAACGACTAGCTAGCACGAACATGCAACATATTAGTTGAGAGGGTTGTTCTCAATATTTTTTCAAGGTCGTTATCGGCCGTGGGCATATGGAAAAGTATTCGATTGCCGACACGCAACCAGCACGTGGGGTCCTGTCGCCGGTTCGATTGTGCCAATACTATTCTACGACAACAGAAAAAATAATAACGCCACAATTCTCGTAACTTAAGGGCAAACAGGATATTTCTCACTTCCCGCTCCACTGTGCCGTGTGAAATGAGTACAATTCGGGTGGAAGTCGATTGTGTTTCGGTCCTAGAAACGGACACCAATTTTTCTCTTCGGCTTTACTTGTTTCTATGGCTGTTTAACATTTATAAAAAAAAATAAGTGAGATGAATGAGCCAGTGTTAATGTTATAGGTTTTATTTATATTTATTTAGCGAAAAATAATGTAAGACATTGACAATATGATTGACAAACTTGCCACAGTAAGTTCCTAATCACCTACTAAATTAAAGACATCAAATTAATAAATCGACAAGACTAGCATAAAAAGTCGAAAAGAAATATAGTAAATTATTTACATATTAAAGGATATTTCGACTTAAGTGAAATATTGCAACTAATTACATATTTAGCAAATAAGAACGACAAATAAGATGATTAGATCAGAGAAGGAAAATAATAACGATAGCTGCTCTGTGACTAGAGCCAATAATAAAAAAAGGGATCGAATCACAAACTCGAATTTCCATCAAATAGAAGAATCTGAACCTTTTAATTGATTGAATTGAATTAATCCAACATTAAAAACATTCGTCTTTTGTCTTAATTAGGTACGAGTAAAGCGATCAGTTATAAGAAAGACAATCTTTCTTGTTTAATTGATGGATCAAGTTAATCCTGAGGGAACAGCGGTACATCAGTATCATTTGGTAACAAATGACGTAATAAGACTTATTTTGATACCGGCACTCTCTGGTGAAATTAATCTGGAAAGTAAACTGCCCTTCGACGACTTAATTGGTTCCGCCCGCCCGTTCACTCGATGACAAGGTCCTCAGACCCTGTAAAGTTTGCACACACAGTGTAAACAATACCTTCAAAGGTGTCACAAGATAATCAAATGCAACTAAGTTATCCTAGTATTAGGGGATGCATTTCTGAGTATCTTAAATATCACGAACACTTGATCTCTGACATTTGCTAACGCCAGATATTCATAGCTCTAGCACCATTCCGGTTTTAGCTCTAAAGGGTCATGGAGCTAAACCATGACGTTGGAACAAAAATAGATTGCTGCTTCATTAGAAAGGTCAATTTTGTATGCTATCACAATTACGGAACTGCGAACATTGCAATTTCCCTAGTTCCTAGGTTTTCCCTGAAAAGGCATCTATGTCTTGTATAAGACCCGAAGTGTATAGTTACTGTAATAAACGATATGAAAGCAATGGTAAATTCAAAGAGTCCTGTCGCTTACCAAATATAGTCAATTTGCAGTAAATCACACGAGCAAAGCTAAGGCAGCCTACCTATTATACCCGTTCGCGTTGCTTTGCACTATTTTCAGATAGTGCCGAGTGGCAACTGGTAACTTGTGGCCAATATACGTAGCCATCAGGAAAATGGAAGGGAATTGAACTTTGATATATGAATAGGTAGTTATTAGGATAATATATTTATCTGCAAAAACAACGTTAACCGCTAAAAACAGAAGGAAAAGGATTCTGATAGGATTTCCGTAAAAACGGACATCTATGGCGTAACTATTGTTAACTGCTTTCTAATACAGTGTTTCTATTTGTGCTGTAAATCAATAATGTCCGAACCCCAATCTTAATCAATAATGGCATTGAATATTTAAATATTTAGGTCTAATTCTTTCCCCTTTCAGGCAACCGTCTGTGAAGTTCGCTGCCTCTCACCCACCATGAGGCAGGCATTAGCAAATTTGTTTTCGAGGTGGAGTTAGCAGGATCTTTCATCAGATGTAGGTATGTATATATATTTATGTAGGTGTGTATTTATTACGTAAATATTTGGTTTGTAGTTTTTTTAAGTGCCCTATCATATTTTTAAGCTCTACCGATTGCATTGGCATTGGTTCTACGTAAAAGTGTGCGTTTTCTAAGCAGAAACTTCACGCATTAAAATGTTTAATAAATCGGCTTCCCATTTAGATTCCTGAAATAATGACATTGTTCGCATCTAAATTGGAAGCCGACTAGCACGACTGGAGATGCAAAATGTATTGCTATATGCGCATTTACGTACAATAAAACAGGGTCGAAGCAATACAATTGGCTCACATTCAGAAGGGGGATTTGCGAAATTGCAAAAAAGCTCTTATCTAAATTGCAAAATTGTCCTATACCTAAAATAATTCGAGCATATCTTGGGTACCATTAAAAATTTCGCAGACGGGATAGTTGAAATAATAAACCTAAATTGGTAACAATTTGGCTCGAATGCATCTGAGTTATGTAACGCGGCGCGGCCTGCCGCGATCGATGGAGAGTTGGCGACCCCTTTCGCGACCGATGCACCGACCTGGCTGCCCGGGAAACGTGCTTTAAACATCAGATTTTCCGCTACCAACTCTTTCTGTCTGACTTTAAAACTAATAAATTTTACTATTATTTGTTAGCGACAGGTTCATACGACCTCCTTATAGCGAGAATTGTCATAGTTTTTAAATTTGTTTTTTCTCTGTCAGTCGTCGTCTTTCCTTTGGTATTGTCATTTTTCTGCTCCTTTGCAAGTTTCTTATAAATATTATAATGTATTATTTACTAGTTCATATAAGTGCTATTTCCGAGCCCGATCGTCAACACTATTGTTTAAGTTAGCTTTTAAGCTTTCATTGGAATAAAAGCGATTAAGAATTTTTTTCATTGATGATTACTGAGGCAGTTTGTAGTTGGGTGGTGCTACATTTACAAATATGCAATGACATTAGTTTGATCACTTTTAGATCTAGACACACCCAGGCTAACGTCACGTTACCATCATTAACCTACTTCGTTAAACGATCCAAAGTTATATAAAAAAAATATAACGACGTAAAGTAAAAACTTTGAATTGACTCCCGGTATATTTTTTTTACTTACATCCAGAAAATTCCTGACGTGTGTCACCAAACATGGCTAAAAACTACATCGCTCAGTTCAGCTACCCAACAAAAAAAAGTTGAAATCGATTTGGATCTAGAGCTACGAGGCCAGAGGCAGACAGAATCTATTATAGCCTTTATAATACGTCTCGTTGTGTTACGCCAAGGGTTTAAATGTAGATCTCATTTTACAGTTTAAGAAAAACACCGAACCATAAGCTGTAGCGATGCTTTTAATAGCTTAAACAGACTTACTCGATATATTGCAAGGTATCACCAGGGGGATGAATGATAGGGGAGGAAAGTAAAATGGTTTACGCGCTGTCACCACTCTGATGGATGTGGATAAAACAGTAGGCCGTACGATATAACATATTACACATGTACACAGATTAAGCTGTGTTAAGCAGGAATATTATGTAATAATCGCTGCTGAGTTAAATATTGATTAGAACAAAGAAGAATTTTCACTAAGCCAATGTGCTTGCTGCATAGCTTTTAGGGTTCCGTAGTCCGTCTCTCCGCAGTTTAGCTGAGAGACTCTTAGTACTAGAAAGCTGTTATTAGACAAGGATATACATATTAGTCACCCCGATAATGTGGTAAAATAAAATCTTGAACAAAATTAAGTACTCTACACTTAAAGTGGGGGATGTCTTTTGTTCTCGTCTACCCCGTGATCTGGGGTATCATTGGATTAGATCTTAAATTTAAAAATATTGCGGATTTCTAAAAACATTTTTCGATTAAGGGATCCGTTTGTGAAATATTAAGCTTAATAAAAGTATGAAAACTGTAGGCAAACTAGTAGTTCCATCACAAAAAAAAAATGCGATTACTAACTTATATTTATTTACACTTGGTAAACTGACCACCATCTATGTCTATGTACGGGGACAACTGTTTTCCAATGGCAAAGTTAAGTTTGATCCTCAATTTAATTTAACTTTTCGTTAGACAACGTTCGGTGCTTATTAAATTTATTCGAAACCCTCGCACTTGACCGGTTTTTAATCATACAATCAAATACTATAGTGAATTACGTAGGAAAAGTTAGTTAAAGATCTCAGCCCGGTTGACAGCATAGTAAACTCCGTTAAAATATTTATTTTAAAACACGTAGACTGTTAAAAATAAATGTCCTTAAGAAAAAAAGTAGCCACTTACCGACAATTTTCTGTACATGTAATGTAACTAAATACCATTTCTGCAGTTAGTTGATCGAGAAAAGTTATCGACAAATATTCCTCAGTAAGACTTTTATCTCTGTTATTCGATATAAAGGCACACTGGGTAGATGAAGGCGCGCCAGACATTTTACAAAGTAAAGGAAAAATCCGATATCGGGAAAAAAGCGGGGAGCGAGAAGTGGAATCTCCGTTAGGCGTCCATCATGTCTGTTGTATCATCATTCATCTTTAAAGATGAGTTTGTATTACTTGCATAAATTGCTCGAGGAACATCATTGCTCCCTAAATTTGAAATACTTCAGTAATCCTTTTCAAATCAGAATTCGTTGTACCTACACAATCTGCCTTTAGCATTTTGAAACTACAACATTCGTAATCAGAAATGTAACAATTGATATGTGTGAATGTCAATATCATTACTGCAGTTTCTCTTATTTCATTTCAAATTTTTAGTAATTTCAATGATGAAATAATAAAATTACTTAGCAGAAAAAAGCCGAACAATATCCTTAGAACACGTACGTAGAATTTTCGCCACGCGGCGTTTGAGTAAGATTTGTAGACGCCATTATAATGAAAAAGGCTCGACCTACAGATCTTTATGTAAACAAAAAAGGGAAGATGTTTAGTTCCGTTCAGCCTTCTTGAGGCATCATCCTATTTGACTTCTCTGAAGAAATCCTAATATTGGATTTCTTTGAACACAAGATTTTAAATAACAATGGCCATGTGAATCGGAAATGCAATTGTGCTTATCTTGAAAACCTGACTAGTGCTTGTATCAATCATAAATTGTCTTCGCTGAATTGTTTTTGTCTATAACATCCACTTCACTGCGGGATAATCTTATTAAAGTCCCTCGTATTAGTGGTACTTTAATTACTGTACAGCGCTTGGTGTAGATACAAAACAGCGAAGTCAGCAACACGACAGCTTTTCTTGTCACGTCCCTTCGTCACTTGACAGCATGAAAGGATCGTCGAAATATGGTTAAAGGTCTAGTACTAAGGGAAACTACGCACTTTTGGTTAAAGTTTATTAATAACCCTTAAGACCGACGGACCGTTCTTACAATAACAATACAATACTCGCAAATTATAAAATCGATTATTCACTGATCGCTTGCTTCGTTTTCCGGCCCTATATTATTCGATCCGATAGCACAAAAATGCCAAAGCCTATTCAAAGCTCGTTTGAACATCATTAACGTTAGATATTGTTATTGGGCACCGAACGAATTATCGTAAGCCATTATAAGTAGCGATGACCGTATATCACGAACACTTACTGCCCTGAAAGAGTTACATGTAGTTTATTGTTCCTGCTCTAAACCTTGAAGATATTGATCAACCAGTTAAGTCGTGCGGCGGCGGCCTAAAGATATAAAGCGTTTAAGTCTAAGTGCTTACAGTAGCTGTATCTACGTTTACATATAAGACGTGGATAATTGTTACAGCAGAAGATCTAAATTTCGATCGTTTTAGGTCAAACGAGTCAAACAAATCCCTCGAGAGGAAATGCCAGAGGGCACGTAACATGGCCAGACAAGATAAATTGTGAACCTGGAAAAAGGCAAAGATTGCAGGTAGAAGTGGGTAACCAAGTAACGACAGATAAAAGAGATGGAACAAAGGAAATCGCGAACAGGATGGATTTAGAACAGATACAACACAAAAGTAAAAAAGGCTGTCCTACATAATTCTCTGTGTGAAAAAGAAAAGGGGTGCCAATAAACATATTTGCAAGGAAGAAAAGATATTTTACTTGAACTCTGCAATATTTACATATATAGGTACTATGGTTACATCCTGCTCAAGTGCTCATTTAGATGTTTGAACACTTATAAACTGTCTTATTTGTGCTCAGTATAGTTTTATATTAGATATATATTCTTCCGTAAAAGATTATGATTTATCTTACGGCTGAACATCGAATATACGAGGCGCCGCTCGTAAATCGGGCCTTCGGCTGTCAGTAATTGAAAATCAATACCTGTTTAATGAAAATAGGAGGTGGAAAACAAATATGCGTGCCATTTGTAATAAGGGTGCTTTATTATAATAATGAAAGGCACAAAACGACCGTTCGCGACTTTATTTTAGTGTTGTGGTTATTGAGCGTCACCGTTTAAGAATATCTAATTCAATAATGTATAAAGTTTCATAAATTAATCTAAATTATTCCAATATAAAAATTAGAAGCTTCGAGACAGATCAGGTAGCTGAAGGTACTTTCTCGCTGACATAAACAGCCATATGCAGACCTCGTCGGTACGTGTACTTCGCGTCAACCCCCAACCATTACCAATATACCTCGCCGTTGGGAGCTTATCTTGGTGCGACCGAAGCAATCAATGTCGGCGCCGCCTCTTTAAATTTACAGGTCTCTGTTACTTCGAACCCCGGGGGGATTGCGTAATATACACACTACAAGCTGGTCCCTGGCAATCATAAGCCCTCTTTATTGGCTCTGTTGACCTTGTTCCACCCTCTGCCTCGACGAATAAAAAGTTAAACGTGTTTGGCAAAGGAAAGTATGCGAGATAAGAAAAACCTTCAACTACTCCATCGCCTAATTGTCCACTTTTCGCAGTCAATTTGTTGTAAATGGCAGCCATTTTGCGAAAGTAGCAGCAGTTTTCGTAACAGCATAAGTCAATCAATGTCTAATCGGCACACAAATAAGCTAAGAAAGTACCGACTATGACCACGTCGACGCTTTTAGTCCTAAAATGCCAAAAAAAGTCTAGTGGATAACATATTTATCCACTTATAAATTCCCTAGCTACTAATACATATAAATACATCATTTTGAGCTAAACTTTTCGGAGGGCGACGTCAGCTCCAATGAGTACTTATTTCATTTCATCGCGCTCCAACAGGGATTGTCGCGGTCGTGACACTAATTTGACACGATAATGGGTAAAGATTCTATGTAATAGAGTTCCTTTAAATTAAGTGCCACATGAATTATATTAGCTCTACATTTCTTGATCAAGCTTATTGCAGTAAGTACGCTTTGTACCCTCTACCTTCTTGCTGGGTAGTTGCGCATTGTAACAATTAATGAATGCGCCAAGTGCGACAGGAGTCAAGAACAAAAGACGCTCCTTAGTAATATCCTCATTAGTGCTGCGCGTTACACAACATCAGCGACGGTCGCCACCCACGACAGTGCGGCCAGCGTTATGAGGACACGCTCTCATTCCCGACATCCTGTGGGAAGTGCGACCACTTGCGTCAGTGCCGCCGAGGACCTCAGTCTAGTCTGTGTAGACGATCTGTCAGACGATTGCTCCCAAGATATATGGTTGCCGTCGCAAATACTTGTCACCTTCGCGATCCGCTGTTACGAAGGGTTTGCTGCGATAAATCAACTGCAATTTATCTGAGACAACTGACCTTCCCTTGGGAGAACATCTAGGCACTAGGTACTCTGATTGGTCTGTATAGCTATGGCCACTATGTGGAAAATGAATATCCACTAATGACTGATAAGCGCGAAATTCACAAAGTTTCTGAATTTTATCAAGTAATTTGTGAAAAGGGGATCTGCCACATGGAACTTTTTTATTTGCTCTAAAATGGTAATGGAAAAATTTGCTATGAGATCGTTGTTTTTAATAATAAACTTTAATAATAAAATATTCATTTTGAAAAAAAAAATCTCGTTTTCCAAGCCAAAAAGATGACCAAGTTAGCGAAAAACTACTTGAGGCGAAAAGGTAAATTTTCCAAGTGAAACAGTTGACTTAACATATTTTGCCGACATACATTATTAACCCGAGAGAAAGGTTAATATTTAGCTCGTGACTACCTTTTCCTAATTTCACACACTAGCGGAGTCGGAAATTGGTAAGTGGGTTAACTATTGTTGTGTCATGTCCGCCATAAACAGTCGGAAATTTTAAAAATTAGGTCAATCCTTAATAATCGCGCATTCATCTTAAAAAACTACTAATGAGTAAAGCGGATCTTTCTGTACTGTTTTTCCATAACTTTGCGTGGTCGCTTTTGAGCAGGCAGATTTTACATAGATAGGTACAAAAAAACCTTTGTACATCCACATCCTACTACCAGCGCTGAAATGAGACGCGGAGGTTATTCAGCGCGTCCCATTCATTAAATCCATGCATAATGTGATACGGTCACAATGTTGGGATGGGCAAGGAAGGCCGGAGTATTCATCCATTACCAATGTGACTAGCTCTATGTTCATCAATTCAAATCATATCCTAACCTTTAGTTTGTAAATAAAACGAACGCGCTTTGTGAATCATAAAGGCACAAATACACGATAATGTCGTTGTCTATTTCAATTTTCGGTATAAATAAGAAGAGTGTTAAAAAATGCAATAATTATATAGAATGCACTTATTAATTAAACTAATTTCAAGCGCAGGATATCAACAGTGACAACGACGAAATCCAGCCGTTAGGAAGTACAGCATCTCCATAAAGTACTCACAATTTAGCTTAGCGGAACATTGTAAGAAAATAAATCAGTACAAGTATAGCCTTCCCCGACTCATAGGCGGTTTCCGCTATAAAATACAACCTACATGGGTCTCAGTGGAGGATTTTGCCCGCGGATGTGGTCCTAACCTTGAGCGAAGATGAGCGGTTCTTGGAGCGTGCTGCGTGTCCTTTGACACAAATGCGGATGTTCTCAATTGGTGCGGCCGTTATCGAACCGCGCTAAACACGGCGCAAGGCTGCGTCGGCGCACTTTTCTGATGTTACTAGTATTAGAAGTACGTGACATATACGTAGCTTTGTTCTTTAGGGTTTTGATTGATAAAAAATTGTGACCGGACGACTAAGGTCTTGGTCGCGAAATAAGTTTGATCACTTTCAGAAGTGGGAATATACCTAATTGATCGCAGAGCAGTGTCTACTCGCAGATGAATAATGAAGTCATCGATTATTGATAATTATTGTCGATAATAAAACTCAGCAACGACTAATTCACCTTTTTTTAATGCGTTTCAGCCGCATTGCAACGCATGACTATGACCGATGCAACGTGATTGAATTCGAATCGGAGCTTATTGTGGCTATAATACATGAATTTGATATCAATGTCGGATTTTTTATATCAAAATGTCATTCGCCACTTTTGATCTAATAAATAATGTCAAATTCGAGTTTATAGTGGCTACTACATACATGAAGTTTTTTTTTCAGATTGGACAGAATTCGACTTCGACATTTAAGTCGATTGTTTAATGGGTTTACCCACGCGACCCAGGTTCATACCTAGTGAAATAATAATTTAGCCTATATGTGTCACTACTGGGCACGGGCCTCGTTAAACAATGAGTGGTGGCAGGAGGTACTCTCTTGGGCCTTAACTTGGGGTTCCAACGCAGGTGCAGCGCAGACCTAACTTCACACACACCATTTAATTGCTTCACCTTCGAACCGTGTGCAGTTTTGGTTTATTTACAATCTTTTCCTGATTCCAAGCCTATCATCAGTAAAATTCCAAAATAAAATAAAAATTGAAACAAATGTTTTGACTGGTAGAGAATGCCTTTAGGCATTAAGTCCGCCTTTTGTATATTTTTTTTATAAGTTTGTGCAATAAAGATTAAATAAATAAATAAATGTTTTGAGTGTTTTTTAATGAAATTCGGAGACAAACAAGAATGCGAATCATGAAATTGGAAGCCAAATTATCGGATTTTTATCTTTAAAACACTATTCAATAAAATACTTAAGTTGTCAACATTAAGATTGTTTTGTTGTAGGTATGTATACCTACAAGGTTTGAACATTAGAATGGCATCAGGACTTATTATTTTATCCCATACCTCAAGGCAATTAGCCAATGTTGGAGATTCATTACCAAAAAAATAGTGTTAGAAGAATATCCATGAAAAGTATCAAGTTGATGCACAAAGGGAACATGGTTTGTCATACAAACGCAAAAGTGAAATTTCAAAAAGACACTTTAATCCGACTGCCGCCAGAATCCCAGAGTTACGTTTTAACAAACATCTAGTAGGCAAAAGGAAATATACCCTCCAAATTTGAAGGTTGTAAGTTTTGTAGTCTTAGAGATTTTGATTTGAATTAAAAAAAACTTAGGTATTAAAATAATCCGATTATTGCATGTAACTGTAAATTCCACTTTGAACCCTAGTACTCTGTAACAAACAGTTTATTTTCCTGTTTTTTTTAAACACCTAGTATTTTTGCAAAATCTAGTTAAAGTTATTGAACACCAGAAAAGTCTTTAGGTACCTACCTAATTAATTACCCCTAATTATATTTCAATACTCTCTTGTTGTGCAGCTTTTTCATTTTAGCTTTCCGGGCATTACTGTGAATAAATCCGTATACATAGCCTGTGACATACAGCTAGACAGATGGACTTGTCTAAACTACAAATAATAAGGGCTCCCTGTTTACTTCATAAACCTAAAAATTTAATTAAATAATATTTATTAAACTAATAAGTTTGCTCCAGCAAGTCTTCTCAGCAATGGCTTCTGATAAAAGTTTAGATTATTTAAATAATATGGTTTCAAAAATTTCCTAGATTATTATTTTTAAATTCAATAATTCAAAAATGTAACCATTTGACAACGACAAATATACAATAATAATATAATCGAAAAAGAAAACAGAACTGTGCGAATTTAAAACATTCTAACTTGTTTTTTAGGGTTCTGTACCTCAATAGGAAAAAATTGAACACTAATAGGATCACTTCGTTGTCTGTCTGTCTGTCCGTCCATCTGTTGTGCTAGGTTCTCACTTTTCAACAATGGGACATTCTAGAAAGATTCAAGCTTATAATTTATTAAATCAAAAGAGAGTATTTTTTATCCTGCCAACAGCTTTCAATTTTATTAAAACCTTAATTGCTAAAGGAAATTATTGCTACTTAGGTATCATGGTCCAAGTCGATTGCATAACATTCGAATTTTAGTTTTGATACGATCCCAAGAGTGAGATGCTAAATAAGAACACAAAAGGATATCTGTAAGACCTATAAGACGAATTATTTGACATTAAGTAAAAAGCATAAAGAATTATAAGAACAATTAATATTAAAATACCTACTTCAACTGTTAAATGGAAATACGAAACGGATTGCAAATAACTCACATAGAACGCACCTAATAAACAAAATACACGAATCCCTTTTAATTGGTAAATATTCAACAGTATTTCATTTGACTTCAGTGCCTAAGAATTTCTTAGAAACTTGATAATTTAGATCAAATTTTGGAGTTAAATCGCGTTAGGTTAGTGGGACACTATAAAGTGCACATATTTTAATTTCTTAAGCTTCCAAAATTATAAACTTATTTCAAAATATCTTTTACCGGCTAACTGCACTTAACGGTTATTTCGTGAATTAAAATCACCGATTAGAGCCTAGAATATAAAGAATATACCCGATTAACAGTAAGTTTATTTCATTGGCTGCAGTTTTAACGTCGCATGTTTCAAACTTTAAGTGAAAAAGGTCTAAAAATTAAATTCCAACTGGACACCTACCAGGGCGTGGCCTTTTCTAGTTAGATAAATTAGACAAAAGCTACAAAAGGCCTAGAAAAAATATTTCCACACAATACAAGTCACATTGCGTAAAATGCATACAATTCTGAGACAGTTACAGTAAGAAAAGAAGGAAAAATCTCAAAAATATTCAGTACTCACGTCAAGAGACTCCTTCGACGCCATCTTTCACAAACAATTTGACGTTTACATCAAAATCGATAACAAAGCACAAAGCGTTTTGATTTGATTTTTCTTAGACATTAAGTATGACAATGAAAATAATCGTAAAATTATTTATGTAAAAATGCAAGTTTTACTCTGTTTTTTAATACGCAAAACCGTATTAGTTACGAGTTAGGCATAACCAAAAAATTACATTCGTGTGTGCCACTCTTAAAAGCGTTTAGTTTTCCAAGTTATGGAGAATATGGGTGTATGTACTGTAATATTTATGAGGTAATCTTGAGGCAATGCTGTTAGAGTCTGTATAATGAAAGTTGAACCCACCTATTATTTGAGTGGCTACATTTTTTAAATGTCATTTTGACAATGACAAAATTGACAAACAAGTCGTTGAGATGCATCTCGCATTAACCGAGAATTAAAGTCCGGGTACCTTAAAGGTAGCTGTTATCCCATATTAAATACCGCGGTCGTAAAAAGACATGTATTACTAAATTGGCTTTCTACCTGAATTGATAACATATTAATATCATTCAAAAAAACACTAATAGCATTCAATACCAGTCAAAATGGCCATTTGGCTCCAAAGACAAACGGGGACTCACTTCAACACAGTAGCGCCTCCGGGGCGCTGTGGTGCTGTCCAGAACTACGTGTCGTCTGTAGGCACTCCGTTATTTGCCACGTTTCCCATATGTTCCCTCTATCTTTTGAAAATATCTTTCTTATCTGTATTTGATTTTGATTTGACAGTTGACTCTGTTGACTATTGAGTATTGACAGATTTGTGTCGAGTGGAAGAAAATCTGTTGGCTACAAGCTACAAAATTAGTTTGTTTTAATTGCAATAAGTGTAAATAAAGTGCTATAGTCGTAAATATTACATTGAAATTTATGAATTAAAATGTAAGTCAATATTTTCATCTGTGCCCGTACAGTATATCTTCAATAACACGTAAGTTTTGCCAATTGCAATAAATTTTTAGACTACGTAGGCCGCTCGTTATCAGCGCGGATAGTGTGCAGAATTCTTAATTTTTTATGTTTTTACAACACAATTGTTATTTAAGGTGAGATAATATAAATACGGATAGTATTTTGTCAAAGACAATTCATGTCTGCCACATTTTTTGTTTCTATTGTATCGGAGACGCGTGAATAATTGGTCGCCGGCAGATCTTTTCATCGTCATGTATGTGTGCGGTGTTTATTCAAGGACCTGGACACTTCACGCTGTATAGAACTATATTTACACTAACACAATGCTTTTAAATAAAACCTTAATTATGTAAAAAACAGAAAAAGTGTTGTCTAAAGCACTGTTATTGTAATTTTAAGGTAATTTTTTCTTTGCAAAATTTAAAGAGACTTGTCCATTTTGGATCATTAAGTGATTTTTACTAGATATTCAGTATTCAGTATTTATTTATTGCATGAGCTTGTATAATGATACCCTGTTAGGGTGTATCAATTTAGAACTTATAAACTAAAAACACAAAACTAAAAGTAACAATTCCATGTCCAAATAATGTGAACAACAAGAAAGATAAAGTTATCTGATGATTTAGCCATTACAATTAGGATTCAGATTGTTATTTATCATGATTACAAATGTAGTTAACTTGCAATCAGTGTGACCATATGTGGCAGGATCCTGCCTTCTTGGCAGGTTTAGCCCTTCATTTTGACTTCTGGCAGGATCGGTTGAAGTTTTCAAAATCTGGCAGTATCTGGCAGGATTGCAATATAAGCTGGCACGTTTGGCAGTATAGCCTTAGACTGGGTTCACAGTAAGCATTTGCGAGCGATAAAAACGCAAAAACGTGGCCATTGCCCAACCAGAGCAGCCATTGCCGCGGTTTTCCGTTTTTATCGCTTATAAACTCTGATTGTAAACCCAGTCTTGAAGGAGCTTAGCCATAAGAGTTTGGCTTTGGCAGGATTTGTCAGTTTTCTAGCCTAAGTAGGGCAGGATCTCTAATTTGAAGTTGGTCACACTGCTTGCAATGCTCCGCTTTATAATTGTAGCATTGCTAATTCTTTTCTAATGATCGTAAGGATGTTAAATGTTTCAGATTTATTACCAAAAAAATCCATCATGATGAGCATAAGAAGGTTGTGGGCCTTTTTCTGGGCAACCTGTATTATGGCATTTATTTTCATCCTGTATGTGGTGACGGACTTGAGTTTCAAGTTGCCCAGCATTAAGCCAGCCATGCAGGACCTAGATGATGTAAGTGTAGGTTTTTTTTCATTCTTAGTTTTTAAGCCTGATGATCCATACTTCATTTTATTGACACATGATTATTATTACAAAGATATATACTAATACTATTTACACTAAATAAAAGTAAATAATATAAAAAGTGCCTATAAATAAAGTTTCCTTAGAGTTTTTTATTTTTAATATTAAACGTTCTGGTTATTCAATTTAAATGATATGCAATGACGTTACAAAGAAAAATCTTGGGCACTGGCAGGACTAAAACATACATAAACCTAAAATAAACGCTACAAAGGGCTAATGTTCATATGTTTGTTTGTATCTGAGCCAGGGATGTTAAATATGTATTTTAATATACATTTAAATATATCTATTCATTACATTCATCAATTTTATGTTTAACCATTGCCTAGTGTCTAGTACAAGCTTCAGTTAGTTTGGGACTAGGCCAATTGGTGTTTATCCCAAGATATATATTTACTTTTTTATTTTACTTTAATTTTAATTAGTTTATTTATATTGTTTCCTTTGACAATGTATTGATATGATTTATGAAATATATACTCCCATGTGGAGTGGATGGATAAAAGAATGTTATTCATAAAAACATTGCATTCTATCTTGTTTGTCATTCTCGTTATTGTTTTTTAGAGCAAATGGTTCGCGTTTGAGTCAAAACTACGCCACATTGAAGATGAGCTGAACCAGCACCACGCCGTCGTCGGAGAGATTAAATCAGCAATGGACCAAATTGAGGAAAAGTCCTTGGAACGCAAACCTGCTCCACCGAGATTTAAGAAAAAGTCTAGTAAGGAATCGAAGCTCAGAGAATACAAAGTGGTTGGTGATGAACCGCCGCAGATGAGACCAAAATTTGATGCGTCAGTATGTCCAATACAAAAGCAAAGTATACCCAAAACTGACGTGCAGGTAAAATATTTAAACTCGAACCAAGTATTGATTTAGAAATATTACAACAAGCTAGACAAAATAGGCTTTAAAAATTACCGTAAAAATTCAAAGTAACTCCAAACATACATTATTATTGTATTGTTACATTAGGCCAGTGCATGAAGAAATGGGTAATCAACCAAGCAAGATTTAATTAACTGGGCATTAAATGGTTTCAACTTCAAATTACAAACACCTCATTTTAAGATATGCTTTGATTACAAAAATGTTAATGGAGAGTGACTATCTATATTACGGTTAGGTAGAAGTCTGGAGGTTATCTTTTGTCTGAAGATTTAATTTAATAAAGTTTAAATTACTGAGCATACATTATAACGTATCAAGAAAATTATTAGAATTCAGTTGTATGTTTTTATATGTATCTACTACACACCCGGTGTTTTAATCTCTTTCATCACCCTGACTTGATTGAACTTCGACTACGTGACGCCCCCCCCCGTCTTGAAGGCTGGATCCTCCCCCCGTCTCTTAGGCTGGATCCCCCCCCGTCTTCTAGGCTGGATCCAGCCTTGGAGCAGCTGGTGATCGCTTCATATCACGTGACCCGCAAGCTCCTCTGCCTCACTCTTACATAGTAAAAACTGTTTGCAGATGCTGTCATTATACGATAGAATGGATTTTGAGGATGAAGATGGCGGCGCATGGAAACAAGGGTGGCAAGTGAAGTACACTGAAGACCAGTGGAGCCAAAAAAATAAACTAAAAGTTTTCATTGTGCCACATTCGCATAATGATCCAGGTATGATTTGTTCGGTTTCCAGCTTAATTCGCGCTTCCACCGCGAACGAATAAATTTGTATGAAATTTAGAGTGGCAGGTTGAATGGAGTCCGTTCTGCTCATTTCCCTTTCATAGTGGAAGGCGGGCTTAAAAGCAAAAAAAACGCATTCCTAAATAAGTATCTGTAATTTGGAACGATATTTTAAGCACTTGTGTTTTTGTTGCACCAAATAACAGCATCAGTTTGTCAAAAACCCTTAGGGTCCTCAAGGTACAGTCATAAGTGGAGCCACCTGCTGTTGTACTGTTTGTCTTTTATGGAACTGTAAATTATGTTAAGATTTAAGAATCGAATCTGGATTTATTGTAAACAAACATTGTATGTATAGATAACAAAAGACCTTTATGACTTAGGTATCTTGACTTGTTACAATCATTCCTACCCAAACCATCCATAACTCAAATAAGAAATCGTATACAATGCATTCCAGGTTGGTTGAAGACATTCGAGAATTACTACAAGACTCAAACAAAGGCCATATTTAGCAACATGGTGGAGAAAATGGCTGCCGGCATCGGCAGAAAATTCATTTGGGCGGAAATCAGCTATCTGTCATTGTGGTGGGATTCCGACGCGTCGGATAAAGAAAAGGATGTGTTTAGAGGGTAAAAATACGTTTGATAATCCTACTAATATTACAAATGCAAAACTAATGATCTTTGTACATTTGGTCCTCAAACACGCATTAACGACTGGACGGATTTAGAGGTTGTTTTTATGAGATAGGAAGGCAAACAAGCAAGTGGGTCACCTGATGGTATCTGATCACCACCGCCTATAGACATCCGCAACACCAAGGAGATTGCAGATGCGTCGTCAACCCAGAGGGCTAAGATGGAATACCTCTTGTGCCAGTAATTGCACCGGCTGTCTTGCTATCTACGCCGGAACACAACAGATATACATTTAAATATTTATTTGGCAGACAGATAACTAATGTCTTGTATTATTATAAAATATGGGATAATTTGTATCCCGTAAAAAGCACAGAACATAATATCATGCAGGTCAAGCCGCTGGTCAAAGCTTGTATAAACATATAATCCTGTTGTCTAATGTCTGTCGGATCAATATAATTCCTGTTCATAAGTATAATTTAACATTTCAGCTTATTAAAGTCAGGCCAAATTGAAATAGTAACTGGTGGTTGGGTGATGAATGATGAAGCGAACTCCCACTGGCTTTCGATCATACAGCAGCTTACAGCGGGTAACCAGTGGTTGCTGGATAATTTGGGATACACGCCCAAGAATGCCTGGTCCATAGACCCCTTTGGGTACTCTAGTTCCCAGCCATACCTCCTCAAACTGGCCGGGATGGAGAATTCTGTTATTCAAAGGGTGCATTATATAGTTAAGAAGGAGTTGGCTCGGAATCGACAGCTTGAGTTTAAATGGAGACAGCTGTGGGGTATGGAATGTTTTAACTGTATTCAGTAGTTAATTATCATAAAACTTAGTATATACTAGGGCAGGGATAGCGAACCTATGGAGAGTTGTCAAAAAAAAAATTGATGATAGCACATGACAAAAATGGCATGTAGACCAAAAAGGTTTCGCATCCCTATACTAGTGATAGTAGGGTATACACAAACAGAGATTTCATTGGCGTTTGATGATTTTTGATCTATCAAACTGTCCTACGAAGTTCAAAGTACTATGAGAGTTTATACTAAAACGTTAAAAAAATTTCACACTGACAAAAAAGTCTATTTTCATCTACATGCTAAGGTGCCTAGACTAAAGGACCATGTACTTGTAGCGAGTTTTCGTAGCGAGTTGCATTATTAATCAGATCATACCTCGGTAGCTCGCAATGAACTGCAGCTCGCATGCGTGAACTCGTACCATGTAAATGGCCTCTAAGTTTATGCTTTCGAGAGTGCTTCTAAAAGCGATTTGACTAATACTATATTTTTCGTCTTTCAGATGGTGTCGGCAAAACCGATATGTTTACGCACATGTTCCCGTTCTATTCCTATGATATCCCTCATTCTTGTGGACCGGATCCTAAGGTACGATACTATATGTATACTACAGTGCTTAAGTTTTATCTTTACTGACAATTATGGACCTTTCTATCTTATGCATTGTGTTGTTTGAAATAAAATAATAATAATGTAATATGCACGGACTTTGTTACAGATATGTTGCCAATTCGACTTTAAAAGATTGCCCGGCAATGGCGCCACTTGCCCGTGGGGCGTTGCTCCCCGTAAGATTATTCAAAAGAACGTAGCGGAAAGGTAAAGATTACTTTCAAAATTTTAAATTATTTCATGATCACTATTTGTCCTAGGCTGCTGGTATTTTATTACCACTATTAGATATTTTATCCATCTTTATGCATTATTATACCTCTATATCCGATGTTTGCCGACGAAACTCGAAGGTCTTCTAATGATCTCACTAATCGATATAGATTTTGCTATCTAATAAATAAGTGTTTTTTTAAAGGTATTTCAAATTTTACTTACTAAAATTCAAAATTTTCCAAAATCACTTTATCCTTAATGGGCATAAAATACAGATGTTTGTAAAATATTATATAGATTTTTATTATAGATCAAATCTTGAAGTAACTAAATGTATTTTTATGCAACGATAAGATGAACTTTAAGTTTTTATTCCTTTGAGATACTTTGTGTCTGAGCCTCAAAGTATAACTTATTGCCACTATCTCAAGCTGTTCCGTTTGGCCAACCATCTCCCTACCACCCTGTATGTCAGGACCGTGAGAGTTTAGCACAATGGAGTTATCTCTAATTCCTTACAGGTCGTCCCTAATTTTGGACCAATGGCGGAAGAAAGCGCAGCTGTACCGCAGCAACGTTGTTCTGTTCCCGCTCGGAGACGACTTCCGCTACGACCGGGCCAACGAGTGGGATAACCAGTTCCAGAACTACGAGATGCTCATAGACTACATCAATAACAATGATGCTTGGAACGCCGAGGTACGGGGTTGCATTGCACAAAAAATTGAGAGATATTTGGATATAACGTCAGTCGTTTGTATCTACACAGACAAATTACCACTTTCTTCCTCTTCTCGACATATATTTGTCCACAACTGTACATATGTCTCTTTCGTGGATTTCAATGTCGTCCTTGATACCGCGATTCTAGTATAGGTTGGCCCTGCCGTTTTACAGGTATCGTCAGACTATCTGACTGGTGGTCTGCCTACGCTTCGCCATTCTCTTCGGGATAGCCAGTGTAGCGTTTTGCGGCTCCATCTGCCATCCCTGCACGAGATATACGACCAGCCCTTTGTCATTTTTTTGAATTGATCAATTCTCTTGCCCATATCGGTGACTTTGATCACCACTATTTAGGTTATTTGAATATTTATCTCAAGTTATATGCCTATAATGACTCGTGCAAGCTAGCAAATTAATTCGTAATAGAGCCACGTAAGAAATGTAGCCGAATGTTATGAGTATATCACTTTCAGGTACAATTCGGCACGTTACAAGACTACTTCAAGGCGCTACATGAGGACGTTAAACTGAGTGATTTCCCCGTGCTCTCCGGCGATTTCTTCACGTACGCCGATCGGAACCAGCACTACTGGAGCGGCTACTACACCTCGCGACCCTTCTACAAGAACCAGGATCGCGTTCTCTTGGCTTATGTCAGGTAATTCCGAGGGCCTTTGAAACTTTGACTTATGGTCCTTCCTAAAAATCTAACCAGTTTTTTGATTATGGAAAATAATGTGGGGTGGTAGGACCTTGTGCAAGGTCTGACCGGATCGCTACCACCATCTTGCTGGCTAATCCAGCCGCTAAGCAGCTTTCACTGTTGTATTCCGGCGTGGAGAGCAAGATAACCGGTAAAATTACTGGCACAGGAGGTATTCCATCTTAGCTGCACTGCTGTGCTTCACACAGATCCATCAACTAACTTGTTTACATTCTAAGTCACCTTGCACTGCGTACTGTGGTCTTTTCCAGGTGTTAACGTAGATACTGACTAGAAGGGACTTCATACGGTCCTAGTGAACAGAGTTAGATCTCAAAGATGGCAACGTGTTCAGTTTCTAATTTAATAATCACTATCACTACAACATAGTATAAAGTCACTATCTGTCTCTGTCTGTTCTCACATCTTCGGCCGTTCATTCCTGAACTACGCAACGGATTTTGATATAGTTCTCAATGTCGTTTAGTGATTATTTTGCGGAAGGTTATTATGTACATTACATGCTCATTCTACCCGTGCAAAGTCGGGTGAGTAACTAGTAATCTTAGCTACTTTTTAAGATACAGCTTTTTTGTCTGGGACGTCGCCGTTGTCCTGTGTGGTTCTTTGAGGTCTTCGAGTTTGTCTCAGGTTTAAATTTCAAAGCCTATCCTCAATTTGTGATATTTGGTACTAGGGCGGCAGAGATCATAACAGCTCAGGTGACCTCTGGCGGCGGCGTGACGAGCATAACGGCGCTACAGCTGCGAGACCTGGTGGAGCAGGCGCGGCGCGCACTGGCGCTGTTCCAGCACCACGACGGCATCACTGGCACCTCGCGCGACGAGGTGCGCGCCGACTACGCTGCCAAGTGAGTCCTCATTATAGACGCAAAGCTCTCATGTTGCGGGTGTTAGGACCCTGTGCAAGTTTCGTACGGATTGCTACCACCATCTTGCTGGCTAATCCAGCCGCTAAGCAGCTTTCGCTGTTGTGTTCCGGCATGGAGAGCAAGACAGCCGGTGCAATAACTGGCACAAGAGGTATTCTACCTTAGGCCCTCTGGGTTTTTAACGCATCTGCAATCTTTTTGGCGTTGCAGGTGTTTATGGTTTGTGGTGATCACTTACTATCAGGTGACCCACTTGCTCGTTTGCATTTTATGTTGTATAAAAAAAAGCCGGTTATTAACGATCTTAAGCGAACAGTTACTAACGACATTTTTCGTTATTAACCGCATTTTATCGGTAGCTAACCAAACATTTAGTTAAATAACGATAGCTAATTGGTTTTTTTATACCTATAGTCCTCGCGCTGCCAAAGCAGTCTCGTACTGTGACCGTGCCGAAATGTGTGAACCTTAGTGAGCAGAGCACATCTCCGAACACTCCTTCAACCCGGTGGCAGTTATGTGTACGAAAGACGTCTATGGCCTGTTAAGACAGCAATTTCTGATTCTACCATCTGCCTTGTTTGCGAACGCTTTTAGAACAAAAGAAATACTTACAGTTATTATCATCATCATCATCATCATTTCAGCCGAAAGACGTCCACTGCTGGACATAGGCCTCTCCCAAGGATCGCCACAACGACCGGTCTTGTGCTGCTTGCATCCAGCGGGTTATCATTCTGGCTTATTTATTTTAGTGGTGCTTTAGTAAGAAGACAGATTTAAAATTTCATTTTTTTTTTCAGGCTGCTAACAGCAATCAAATACAGCCAATCGGCGATCCAGCAAGCGGCTTACTTCCTCCTCAAACAGCCGCCAATCGTAGGTCAGACTCAAGAAGATATCTTCTTCGAGATTGACGACATCTGGCGGCAGAAAGATGAAATACCGACGCGGATCACGATCACTCTGGACGCTCTGTCGCCTTCTAGAAGGATTGTGCTCTACAACGCACTGGCGTTCAAACGGCACGAGATACTTACGGTCATGGTTTCGACGCCGCATGTTGAGGTAAGATTAACTTTTTCTGTCAGTTTGATTTGTAGTTAGAGAAGCCATCAATCAGTCCAAAAATATAGTCCTCATCATTAAAAAAAAATTTTTTTTTACTTGTTTTATGGAGGAGTCAGTGTGGGCTTTGGCCTAAAAAGTATGTTGATCCTGGTTATATAAAATTTAAGAAAATCAAGTTTTTAAGGAAAAGCGAGAAAAACCAGATAGCGGTCACCTGATGGAAAATCAACGCTGTTCATGGAACCAGTGACTCCAATCGCTGATCAATATTGTACGTGATCCGCACGTGCATTTCACATCTTTTCTCTACATAGTATGAAGTCGCTTTTTTTCTGTCTGTCCTAAATATTTATAGTGTTTCTTCGGCCGCCTTCTCCTCGTAAACCACGCAACAGATTTTGACGCGGTTTCCACTGTCATTTAGAGAATTCTTCACTTTTTATGTCCAAACTATAGCGGCGCGGGCCAGGCGAGTCGCTAGTTTTTGATAAAATGTTTCGTTTGAAATAAGTCCGTGTACGTCCTGCGCAGGTGTTCGACCCGCAAGGCGCGCCGATGATGGCGCAAGTGTCGCCCGTGGTGTCCGGCGAGCGGCGGCTGGGGCTGGCGAGCAACAAGTACCAGCTGTCGTTCCCCGTGGCCGTCGAGCCGCTCGCGCTCGCCGTCTACAGCGTCGCGCTGCGGGACGCCACCACCATCAACAAGTGACCGCATATACATACTTATAATTCTTATTACCAAAATGTTAGTCTGTCTGTCGGGTGACCCTTTAGTTAGATGATTTCCTAACTTAACGTAAATATTTTTAAAAATCAATATGTTGCTGAACATTTAAGTTTAATGATCAATATTTCATAAAGTAGTCATTTTTGAACAGGGTGCTACCATAACTTTTTTTACTGCAAAGGAACTCTACTAAATCCCCATACATACAAGAAATGCGTCATTGCACCAAGAACCAAGTAAACCATGATATTTACTATGAAAATTTTCTACTGAAAATTTTAAAATTGATTTGATTATACACCTTAAAAACTCCACGAAACCAACGTTTTAATAGAAGCATTTAGAGATTTTTTTTACTTAAACATTTCGCTTAACTACGAGAGATACTTCACAATTTTGTCAAGAAAAAAAAAACATCTATTTATCACAAAACCGAAGCCTTAATAATAATCCAAGAATACGTCATATCCCTAGGTACACTTCCTTCGCCCGCGTCCGCGTGTACAACGCAGACTACTGGACGGTGGACTTGCCAAAGATGTTCGCTGTGGAGGAGCCCGCCGCGCGGCTGACTGAAGACGTGGCGCTGCAGGCCGGCAACGGGACCCGCGTGGTCACGAACATGAACGGGCTCATCAAGTCCCTCGTGTCGGCCGGCGGGGAGACCATGCCCGTGCATATGGACTATGTGCAGTAAGTTGGTAGGCCACTAGACTATCATCGTGGGAGGCTTAAGATGTGCCACTCCAGGCAGGTGGGCAACAGTACCCAGGGGTCACCGATACAAACGGTCGTTTCACCCTTGTTGTTCACTCTCACCCCCTTATTCATAAACGCTTCGTAAACGTTTAAGTCAAAGTCAAAGTCAAAGTCAAAATATTTTATTCAGATTAGGCTTACAGGTAGCACTTATGAATGTCAAAAAATTTACCACCGGTTCGGAAAAACCTCTGATGAGAAGATACCGGCAAGAAACTCAACGAGGTGTAATTTTTTTAAATAAATCAAAATTACAATGTTATTTTACATCTCAAATATTCAAAATTTTTACAATTTAACAATTTAACACAGCAGGTGTACAATCTTTGGGGCCAGGGATCGCCAATACAGATCGGGATCATTTCCAAACATCCTTATCCAAGATATAGTCATTGATTTTATAATACGCCCGAGAAATTAATGTCTTCTTGACAATAGATTTAAATTTTGTATCATTTAGTTCAGTTATGTTTTTTGGAATTTTGTTGTAAAATCTTACACAATTTCCCATGAACGACTTATTGGTTTTAGCCAGTCTGTAAGTTGGAACTTTAAGCTTTCCTGTGTTTCTAGTAGCCTTTGGCTTATCGACGTTGGTAGGGAAATTGCATATATTTTTCCTAACGTACATGATTATTTCAAAAATATATAGCGACGGTAGGGTTAAGATGTCTATTTCCTTGAAAAATTCCCTTAATGACTCACGAGTATCCATATTATAAATTGCTCTAACTGCCCTTTTTTGCAAAATGAAAACTGACTCAATATCTGCAGCAGATCCCCATAAAATAAGGCCGTACGAAATAATGCTATTAAAATAGGCAAAATAGACCAACCGTGCCGTCGCTACATTGGTTAGCTGCCGAATTTTTCTTACTGCAAAAGCAGCTGAACTCAACCTACTTGCTATCGCTGTGACGTGGGAACCCCACTGCAGTTTAGAATCGAGTGTTATTCCTAAAAACACAGTTGATTTTATGAATTCAATCGTTTGACCATCTAATTTGATATTTGAGACTGAAACTATATTAGTTGAATTTAACAATGAAAATTTAATACATTTAGTTTTATTAGGATTTAATACCAAGTTGTTGGCAGCAAACCATTCAGATACCTTGGACAGGGTGTCGTTGGGTTCAATGAATTCAGTATCTTTCCTATTAACCTTGAAGAGTAAAGAAGTGTCGTCAGCAAACATGACGATGCCTGATCTTCGGCTCACCATATATGTAAGGTCATTTACATAAACAAGGTACAGGGATGGAGCAAGAATTGATCCTTGAGGCACTCCCATCTCGACCACCGATCCCGATGATATTGCTCCATTTATCGCTACCTTCTGATTTCTCTGCACTAGGTAAGACTTGAGTAGATCTAAAGAGATGCCACGAATGCCATAGAAATTTAATTTACAAATTAAGGTGTCATGGTCTACACAATCAAATGCTTTGGAAAGGTCGCAAAAGACACCTATGGCGTCATGCGACTCTTCCCAAGCTTGCAAAATAAATTTAATCAAACTGTGACCTGCATCTGTAGTAGATCTACCCTTAGTGAATCCAAATTGCTGCGAATGTAAGATTTTATTTGTATTGAAATGAGAAATCATTTGCGTTAGCATTATTTTTTCGAATATTTTGCTAAACGCTGGTAGAATGGACACTGGGCGATAATCAGAAGGATTATCCTTATTACCTGATTTAAAGATAGGAACTACTTTACTACATTTCATTAGATTGGGGAATACGCCTACGTCTATACAGTTATTAAAAATGGTAGCCAGAGTTGGCGCAATGACGTCCAAGATGGCATGTAAAACCTTGACTGGTACGCCCCACAAGTCTTCCGTCTTTTTTATTTTTAATGATTTAAAGGATTTAAGAATATCGAAAGGAGAGACTTTTGTAAATTTGAATTGACTAATGTTTTGGATACTAACATTTTGTTCTAATAGGGCTTCAGCGAATTTTGAAGAGGACGCGAGACACTTTGTCGTTTTGGCGGGAATTTCTGAGAAGTGTGTATTAAATTCGTCAGCTACTTTAACGGCGTCCGTTATTATAGTATTATTTATTTTTAGTGAAATAGATGAGTCTGTGTTTTTTCGTCGGCCTGTTTCGGTATTTATTATTTTCCAAACTGTTTTAACTTTATCATTTGATAATTTTATTTTATTATTTACGTGTGCTGCTTTTGCTTTATTACATACGATTTTAAATAATTTTGAATAATCCCTAACGTATTGGTGGAAACGTTCGTCAGTAGTACAGGATTTTCTATCATACAGCTCATATAAGACGTTCCTACTCTTTCTTATTCCAGTTGTAGCCCATTCATTAAATGTTAATTTACTTCCTACTTTAATACGTTTTTTAGCACAGGTTTTATCGAATTCTTTACATCTTTAGTTAACATGTTTTGTCTTTATCTGTCATTGTGACGTTTGCCCTCAAATGAAAGGTACAAAACATTTGTTAGCTTGAAAAGATTGTTAACTTTTTATGAATAAGGGGGTCACTCTGCACTTCATTTCGTCATAAATAAAAACGTGATATCTGGTGGTACAATTTTTTTGTTTTTTATACTTATGGTGTGCTTGGAAGTGTTGTTTAAATACTTATTTATTAACACTTACTTATTTATTATTTACAGTCGACGTGCAATATATGTTAATACTATTTTGCGATATATTCCATCGTAATAAAGTGTATCTAAACATATCTTAGACGTCGACTGTCCTATACTGAACAAGCTAAATCCATAATGTTCCATTGCCATACATCGACTTAGTTTTTTTAATGCCTGTCGCTACGAATCCACACATGTATAATTTCGTAGGCTCGTCAGCTAAGCTACGCCCTACTTCCCGAATTTGAGATATGAAAAAAATCTCTCGCAGGTACGATTCGAAACGAGCAATCGACAATAACAGCGGCGCGTACCTCTTCATCCCGTCGAAGCCGGCGGCCGTGCTGAAGACGGACGCGTTCCCCGAGCTAGTGGTGGTGGAGGGCCCGTTCAAGGCCTCGCTGTACTCCGGCCTCACCGCGCCCGACGCTGCCGAGATCATTCTGGAGGTCAGTGCTGGTGGCAGGGGGGTTCCACTCCGCACTGTAGGTGCGCTCGCCGCATTACCTATGGCATAGGTTAATCGCATAAGGTTGCCGGCTTGCCGCGCGCGCGGCCGCTCACTCTGTGTCGCGCGTTGTGATAGTATTATAGTTAGCAGCCCAACCCTAGCGGTGTGCCAGGGCATTGCGGGTGGAAGGCGGGCGCGGGCGGCGCCTTCCTTTTGACGCATGCCGCCTGGCGAAATGAAGTAATACGAACTTTTTGTGCCTGATCATAAAGTTTGAATTCGTTTAATGGTGGTCGAAAAAGAGAAGTTTCTGTACGTTAGTACTATTATTTATTCTGTGCTGGTGGTCCGTATTAAAAGGTTCTTGAGGGGTCAGCAATGCGCGCATGATTGCCCTGGAGATAGAGATGTAAGCGTCCATAGGCGGAGATAATTGCTTAATATCAGGCGAGCCGTGTCTTTGTTTGCCACCGACGTGGTATTAAAAAGAAAGAGTACAGTTCCCGGTAAACAACTTGAGCAATGACTTTAACTGCGCAGTAGCTGTTTCTAGTCAAATATGTATGCGCAAACGTACCGTCACGTGATTCTTGTTCAAGATGTTTATTAATCTTTAATAATAATAATAATAGCGAAGAGTCCCGACCAACACCTCAAGAGACTCTCGCTAGGAGGTTGGATCAAGGGTCAGATTCAGAAGGCGGTACTCCTGGACACGTCACGAATAGTCAGGAGATTCCTCACTCTGCGGCTCTAACCACCGGTAGCTTGAGCCCTGCCCCGCTGCCGGCGGCACTCTAGGTTCGGTTTTTATAATGTTTCTATATATTTTGTTTTGATATTGTTTTATTACTTTTATAAAAATATTGTAAAAACGAATAATAATGTATTTATGCTAATACTTAGCTTTAGCCCGCGACTTCGTTCACATAGATTTTGGATGACACTAGCTTCCACCCCATTTCCCTTTAATGATGGAAATTCTACAAATAATACACTTTAATTCCTTGTTTTTTCTTATTAACACCACATAAGTATCTATTTTGAACGATCAGATCTCGGTGTTGGAGAACCCGTCGCTGCCGCAGACGGAAGTTCAGATCACCAACACGTTCCTGATCAATCCGGCGGTCAACGACCTCGAGCTGGCCATGCGGTTCTCCACCGGGATCAAGAACAAGGACGTGTTCTATACGGACCTGAATGGCATGCAGGTACGTGACATTTCTACTTGACAAAATGCTGTAGGTAGGTGTTTATGTATGTAGTTTATTTCGCAACCAAAACACATATTCCATAATACAAATTACACTAAATCAACACTGACCTATAAGTAATATGGACTTCTAGTCAGTGTTTAAAAAATGGCGTATCAAAGTAGGCTAAAAAGACGACTAAATCGACAATCGCTCGCGCTGTCAGTCTGTCGGACCGACGGCGCTGCTGTCAATACTATTATTTTGTAAAAAAACCTATTTGCAACGAAACTCAATAAATTATTATTTTATGCAGTTAGACGTAAAGTTGTAAATCCAATGACTATAAATGGTAAACTAATAATTTGCATTTGTAACATTGGCGTCAACCTGTATTCTTATGTCAGGCCGTTTTTCTGCTGTCATTTAGTATGATACTGTACATCCATGCATTATAATATCATTGTAAATCAAATGATTATCACTTAAAATAAAATTTGAAAGTAGTAAAACATACACAAGAGGACATCAATTGAATTGAATTATTAAAATCAAATGAAATTCAACAACATTGCAGACAGAAATTCATGATTATTGAATTACAAACACAAGTACATTAAATTTCTTAAATGTCTTGAAAAAATCGCAGATGATACTGAACAAAAGAGATTACTAAACAAAATTGAGATTGGTATGTCAACATAATAAAAATAAAAATGATGAGCAATATTTTTGACGTTTCTGTTTTATGTTACCAGATGATAAAGCGGCGCTACATGGAGAAGCTGCCGCTGCAGGCGAACTTCTACCCTCTGCCGGCCGCGGCGTATATAGAGGACGACGACAATCGCTTGACGCTGCTCACCTCCACGCCGCTCGGCATGGCCGCTCTGCAGCCCGGACAGCTCGAGGTAGGTAGCATACAGAGGCGTCTCTAGCCCATGTAGCGCCCGTGTGCAAACATTACCCTAGTCACAGTACACTAAAGTAACCAATATTTTGTCTTCATACAAACGGCCGAAACCTTTTTGCTTTGCTTTTTGCCTTCCTAATTCATAAGTAAAAAAAAAATTAAAATTTTGCTAAGAGAGCTGACCGTATTAAAAAAGACGTGATTTAGCGTTGGTACCTTACCTGTAACGTGCGACGCTTAAGTACAAATATAGATTGTGTTGCTATGTGGTCGGTGTGCCAGGTGGTGCAGGACCGGCGTCTGAGCAAGGACGACAACCGCGGCGTCAATCAGGGCGTGTTGGACAACGTGCGCACGCGCCACTCCTTCCGCCTGCTGCACGAGAAAGCCAACAAGCCCTGTCAGGTTCGTACAACCGTCTCACCCCCTTATTCATAAACGTTACGTAAACCTATTTTAGTTAATTTGTGTTATGTCTTTATTTGTCATTGTGACAATACAAGATACAAAACATTTTGCATAAAAAGATTGTTATTTTTTATGAATAAATGGGTCAGAGATCGCGCAATTTCAGACTTACAAATCTTTTTCAGTATCAAAGTATACAGCGTGTAAATTTCTAACGGGCTTAAATTTTAAGGAGACAGCATTTAATCGTATAGTCGACATCAAAGAGATGTTTACACTTTTTCACCTTATTCCATTGCAATAGCAATTTAGCTTTAAGTCACTTACTAACACATGGATCTTGTTATCTGTCGGAATAAAAATGAATTGAATAAGGTGGAAAAGTGTACCCATCTCTTTGTCGTCGAATCGTCGAAGCAAATGCTGTAGACCGATTTTAAAGATGCTTTCTTTATTGTGCTATTTAAGTTTCGTTAAGATATCGTCTTGGAAAAACATCGAAACTCCTAATGAGGAACGTAAAAATTCTAACTTTTAAGTGGCAGTTTCTGCATATAGGCAAAGTTTTGAAATATATATTTTTTATAAATATGTATGTATATTTTGATAAACGATTTTGTTATCCAAGCAGAAGCCGCCAGCCGAGCACCCCAGCGGGCAGCTGTCGGTCGGAGCGCACGTGTCGCAGCAGACGCTGCTGCAGCCGCTCGTCGTGATGCAGTACACGGCGCGCGCGGACGCGCCGCTGCCGCAGTTCGCGCGCGCGCGCAGCGGCGCCGCCGACCTCGTGCTGGCCGCCTGCAACGCGCACGTGGGCGCGCAGGTGAGAGACGCGCGAACACCATCGAATGAATAAGGATACGCACACCTGGAACATGCTCCAGACCAAATAACGCGAGCCGAGAAAATTGTACTTTTATAAGTTGTCGTGGCAACATATACACATAACCATGACGGTAGATATACAAAAGGCAGTTGTTCCGAAAAACCATATGACTAAAAAGCAATCCTCTCCTGGACTACATTTTTTTGATGCGAAAGTGAAAACTAAAGGAATCGTTGATACAGGATTAAATTTACAACGATATTAACGCTCGCTTGCACCTTCCAGTTGTACGTATTTAAGTACATTATTAATTCCATGGCCGCAACAGACACGATACAGCTATACTAGCTATACTAGCATAACATTAAAATCACAAAAAAAGCGTGTCAATAGAATAAGATAATAAGAATCACATCTCTTATGTTGACAGAAGAAAGACGGCAATATCGTCCAGGGAATGGGCGTGACGTTTCAACGCGTGGACCTGGACGCCTGCTACGGCAACCCGGAGATCACCAAGTGGTATCCCGTCGGCGATGGAACGGTGAGCTCATTGCCATTACCTGGCGACATCGACCAAACAATAAAAAACAACTATAAATATAATCAGACCATGGACATATGACTTTCCACATTCATGTATTAAAAATTCAACTTTATTAGCAGCTTGTATTAGACAAATTCGATTGTATTAACGTGAATACCAACCTGCTTAGAAAATGTATGGTATGCCCCATTAGTATCAAGCTTGAGTTTATTCCATCATTAAGCTTTAAGAACCTAACGGCATTACTAATAAAATTAGTCTAGTAATAAGCCGCCAATGTTATTAAATGTTTGGTGTAGTTGCCGGCAAACGTCTTAGAACATAAATCGCGCAAAGGGGTTACTTTTGCGCATACACATTTATACTAGAAACGGCTACTGCGCAGTCAAGGTCATAGCTCGAAAAGTTTGCCAGGAACTGTAACTCATGTTTAAGTGACAGTTTATGAATAAATACTTAGGTTAACTTAACTGGATATTCATAACTTCACTTATTTTTCCAGGTTCAACTGTCAGAACTACTCGACGTGTCTCCGGATCAAGTCCACGACAGTTCCCTAACGTTTGTCCACGTCAGGGACCCAGTACCAGAAGGCGTGATAACTTTGTGTCCCATGGAGATACGATCCGTCTTCATCAACAAAACCCACAAGCATCGCTGAAGGGATGAATAGTGACTCTACGGCTTGCACGAGTTGTCAGCCCCTATTTCATCTACCTTACAAGTGACATGCGACGACGACAATTTGGCATATATGGATAGCTCGAAGTGTTTTTTTATTGTCGGGCTGTGTGTACTCTGAACTGTCATTGTCACCTGACATATGTTAGTTGTATGAAATAGGGGCCTGTAGGTTTGTACATGTGTCACTTTTTAACAAGCCCAGTAGGTGGAAACAGATATCAACGATTGACGCTAGCCTACCAGCCCCCCGTACCACAAAAAAGACGTTCTACAAATTGACCTAATTGTAGAGTTTATCATACATAAATGTAATAAATAATACTACATTTTAGCACTTGTAACTTTTGTGATACAGGCCACTGCTCTAGTAGCACGCTAGCGTTTATCGCACACATAAACACGTCCGTCCCTCTCGGACACGCTAACTGGTTAGAAAGGGATATATGCTTTATGTCAGCGATAAAAGCTAGCCTGCCAGGGCCCCTGTGGCCCGTTTCACTAAGCTACAAGTTACAATTTTACAAGTCTAAACCGGCAACATTGGTCATTATACCCATTGCCATTGGTCATTATTGACCAATGTTGCCGGTTTAGACTTGTAAAATTGTAACTTGTAGCTTAGTGAAACGGGCCACTGGTGGAGCTAAACCAACTTGTGAGAGTTTGGACTGAGTGAGAAAGTGAGAATTATTTTTATGCAATTGTTACCTCTGTTATGAACGTATGTTTGTTCCATTTATAAAAATCTTATTTGCATTTCATACAGTTATAACGCCTCGTGCTATGTAATTATATAATGGACTGGCAATTATCATGAATTATTAATTCGACAGCCGTGGCCTAAAGGTCTCTGTAATCAGGCCATTAAAAACGAATAGCCTGTGTGCTGTGAATATTGCGGCACTGCGCGTCTGTAGGCTTCATATTTATTGCTTCCTACCTATCGCCAACCACTGGCAATTACGGAGGTTTATGAGATTATAAAAATATCGATTTTACAATTGAGCGCCGCCTTGAGTTCGGTCTGTATGATCTTAATAACTCCTTAGCTAACATTGAATATAAGATCGATATATACGCTCGCTACGATGACGATGTTTTTTGTACAAAACCGAAAGTATCTTTTGAGATCTCGCGAACTTTGTGTGTATCTCGCCATTTTTGCTACGTAAATAATGTGATTAATAGTATGAAAATGTTACATTCACGGCCTAAGTTTTTGATAACACGATTCATCAAAAGTAAACAATATGTATTTGTTTAACGTTAAACTTCTTTATAAAAAAAGTCTGTCCATATCTATCCTAAACAATAATTCGGTCGCTTGTCGATAGGAGCCCAGAACTGCGAAAGATTGGCTAGTTGACTGGCCATATTTGAATTGTTTATGGTCAGTTTCGTCTGTAGAAGTCCAAATAATAAGCGGATATTGGAAGTTACGAGTACAAAAAGAAAGATTTATGCTCTACTTGGCGGATGCACTGCCGTGCTCCCAGATATCAACTGTCATTTGTTGAGTATCCACAGTGTTCAAACGAAACTAAGTCAATTTAGCTTAATGGATTTCTGCAGACGAATGTGTCCTTGGTTTTTTTTTATCTAAAATCTCAAAAAATAAAGTAGAGTTAGTAATTACGTCCAAATACTGCACAAAAGTATACGCCGACTGACGGCTAACGTACTTTAAATATAACTTTTACTGTTTATAGATTATTTTATTATTTAATTTGTTGTAAATATTTTGTCCAATAAACTAAGTCTTCTGGAATAAGATTTGAATTTACAATTGAAGCGAATACGTACGTAAATTGTATAAACTGTACAGTCGCCATCAACTATCGGAGCAGGCAGGGTGTTCAAAAATTTTTGAACACGAGTCGAGTTTAGATGTTTTTGAGCACCTTGCCCGCTCCCATATTTTTGATGGCGACTAGTACATATTCATGTGAGAACTGATCTCAGCATTTATAGTTGACACGTTTGACACAATGATGTTATCTTCGTTTTGCATTAAACTCAAATAGTGCTTGTTTTATTCTCTAGTTTCAGTCGCCTTGATTAAATTCACTGAATTAAGTTTAGCCATTTTTAGTGGGTTGTCCCGTTTTTCTTGTTGCAATATAAAAGTTATTTTATGTACTTTTATATCTCAATGTGTTACTTACATTACTTTTCTGTAAATATAATGTCTATACATAAATATGTTTTTTCTTACTTCATGTGGCACAGACACTTATGTTGCAAGACTTTTCGACGGCAAACGCACGGGGTCGTCGGCTCATGGCCCCCACGAACTCGTGGTATACGTCTATTTAAAAGCTGTAAAAGTATGTTAGGTTAATTAAAGATCGAAACACCCAATTTAATGCTCAACACAATTTTATTTCCGCAATAAATTAACATTGTCATAACATAACACTTTGTAAAATAACACCGTGATAAATAAAGGTAAATAATCACATGACTAGTCATAAATACAGGTAACTACCGTAATTTACCCTGTTAAACTTAAAAAAATGATTAATAAGACTATACAGGCATTCGAAAGCAATTCTTCGCCCGTAGAGTACCTCGCAGTGACGTAAGTTCATATAACTCATATTGCGACCAAATAATTACAATAATGCTCTGAAATCTGTCGCAAGATGGGCTGAGACGAAAGAGAAATGTTGGATATTGAGTACTGTGTACATTTGTTGAACTTAAACACGTGATAGTTCGTTAAATCGATGCAACCTTGAAATGATTTTCGTTAAAATGACGGGTTCTCCTAGTAATGTTGTTCTTAAAACGCTTTGTTCGCAATATTGGCTTTTTGAACCTGTACGGCACCGTGCATCGCGTAGGGACTTCACAGACAATCAAGAGACGCTCCACGTGTCAGTAAATACAATAGGTAATTAGATTATCATATCGAAATCATCCACATTAATATAACTCCATGTCTGCATACTAATGTAGTTAGAAATCTAAATAACCAGAGTAAGTTTTTTGGAATGAATATAAAGTCAGTCACAAATGCAATTACTAATGTTAGCACGTTTAAAGTCCAATGGGGTCCAGATGCCTCATTCCTTACACCAGTGCCTTCCCCTCACATTCCTGATGTTATAATAAAGGTGTTGTTTTGTATGCGCAATGTGAAGGTATCAAAATACATACAAGTGGTCACACCAAGCTACCAAACCATTGTGACGCCGCTTTCATTATGGCAGGATTTCTTCACTCCGTAAAGTCGAGATGTAAGATTGGTTACGATTTTTTTTATGGTCAAAAGGCAACCTGCCAAGAGGGCCCTGAGACCCGCCCTTGCGCCATTAGGCGCAAATTACTAATTAATGTGACTAATGGGGAAATTACCCGTGGTCACACCACGGCGTGACCGTTGGTTGGTTGGGTAAAGTAATAATTTCTAATTTTTATCACTTATGTAAATAAAAATTTAACAAGCTTTCAAATCAAACCACAACTGACAATAATCATTACTTAATCTATCGTAAGCTAAATAATACGGCAACTCAATTTGATAATGGAATTACTGTACTAAACTCTTAGAGTTAAAATATCACCAATCGATTTGCTACAAAACAACCAAAACCTACAGAGCAAATCAATACTAACAATAATATTCCTCCATCAAGAATATTTATAAATACTATTAATAAATAATACTATGGTTTTTATTTCAATTATCATTTTTATGATATTTTCTGCAAGCTGTATCAAATATGATCATTCGTACATAATGTATTTTATAAACGACACTTGCCTATCAAAATTTTCAAAGCAAAAACAAACAAATGTCAATAACATGCATGTATGTATTAAGAGGAAACGCAGGGCCGTTTTTCCATACAAACGTCGTCCCCTGTTTCCTCTCTGGATAATGCCAGTAGAACAATTTTTTTTTCCAAAAAATCGATGGCCACTATTATGCATGTCGCTATGTTTTCCTTTTTTTCATAAATTAATTATTGAAAGAGATATGAACATTCAAAAACCTAAAAAATTGGCCAGATATTCGGCTGCGTTCATACATTCAGAAAACAAATTTTACTAGATTATATAAAAAAAGAAAAACATAGGAACACTGCCAAAGCCTTTCTTTAATTTTTAAGGTTAAGTTTTAGAGAAGGAATCGGGGGTCTACGAATCGTAGATTTTGTGTACTTTAAATAGATATTTTCAGTCCAAGCTGCGGCTGTCTCTATTGCGCTCTCCGGGGGAGGCTTGATAGATGGAGGCAGCAATAGATTTTACAAATACCTATTTTTCAATTCTCTAGGCCTTGGTGTTTCCTCTTAACTATAAGACCACCAACTTTACATTGGAAGTTATTTTTAAATTACATTTTTGTACTATTTTTTGCGTGGTGTTCCGTGTATTACAGTTTTATGTAACACGAAAAAAAATGACAATGACATTTTCAAGATCAACCTGCTTACTTCGCAACACATTAAACACTCGAATTTCGTTGTATTATATTTTTTTGGGAACATTTTTGGCAATTATATTCGAAAGTCCAAAACCAACACGCCACCACATTTCTAAAACTATCAGCGCATTCGTCACCGATACTAGCACGTTTTAGTATCTTTAATACACGTAGACGCGGCTCACTTCTCTTTCTCGCTCACATTATGTATCTAAACGAAGTCATCGAACTGTGTTATAAACAAACAGCTTCCAAACCAGCAGACCTTATAACCCAGATTTACATAAATTGTTTTGTGTTCGTTTTCGTGTTTCAATTTAACCTTTTAAACGCCAACAACAAGTTGTTTTTACCCATACGGCACGTCATAATGTTGAGTGCGAACTTGCATCTTAAATGTTCACGTAGGCTGCTATTGCACTGTATAAAACCGGCAACTTTATAGGTCGGTGACCTTCTGACGTCTTAATTCAACGGTGCCTGGCATACTTGCATCTACTTAGTAGCAGTTACATGAAAGCTCGTCTACCTAAGCAGCAGACATTGCCTCGCAAGGTATGAAGAATTGAAATTACATTTTAATCGTTGCCCTGTAAAACACGCAATTCCACGAATCGAAGCAAACGTTACAATTTTAATAAAAAACAATAGTGAAACACTGCTTGCTATTCATAGAAACATAATAATGATCCAGCCTATTACGTCCGATGCTATGCATACGCTCAAAATGAGCTGCAATGGGCTATAGCTCCCACGCGCAACCGTCGCGGACTGATAATTTCACACACATTATTGAACTACTCCGCAGATGTAGGGCGGTTTTCTGTCTTAGTAATACAAATTAATTGAATTTCAACACTTGATGCGAGGCGGTACCGAGCTGCGTACTAGCACGGGATAATCCTAGAGCGGCTCGCGTATGCGCAGTTGGCGAATAAACGGAATGCTCAATGCGTCAAATTAGACGTATTGTACACCAGATTGCGACTTTGACAGGGCTTTCCCTTCTGCTCCAGCTGTAATCCATCGTCGACCGAAGTATGCTCGGGTTTCATCGGCCAAACTCGGCGAACCTAACCAAACCCTTGTAAAAGAAAGAGTACACTACAAACGATATCGTCCGATGACGGCCGACAAGGACCGATCAATCGACGAGCCCAAGGCGCCAAGCTTTTCTAGCTACCTCGCCAGTTTGCCGAGCTGTCACCTATAACCTAGAAGCGAGCTTTTGGTCAAGTATGACGGGGTTGTTTGCAGTGAAATCGACGCTAAACTCCGGCAACACCGAGCTGACGAGACGCCGGCACTCGGCTAGCACGGCTGGTACCACTTCGTAAGTTTGTTCTTGCTGGCTGAAATCAGATACAGGCGAGGTTTACAGTCAGTTTTGACCTGATAATATTCGAAATTATATAAACAGTATGTTGTTAGTTGTTTAAAATTCTTAATTTTGATGTTATATGTATTTAAATATATATTTATCTATATGAGTATATCACTCTGGTGTCTAGTAACCATAGCACAAGCTTAGCTTTGCATAGTTTTTGACAAGGTCGATTGGTGTTAATGGTCCCAAGATATTTATTCAATTAGTCACCGTAGGGACGTCACACTCGCACCCCGACAGTACTGTAAGGAATATTAGATGATTATCTAATTACAGCCTCTTTCATGACTTTCTTTCTTTCAAGCGCAATAGTTTTAGATTTTTACAAAAACAAATGTGACTTCAGCTTGATGTGTATTTTGGATTAACGTTAAAAAATATAAAATAAATTTTTAAATTCCGTGAATTATGCCCTTTATACGTCCTAGGGACTTCATGTCCCTAAACAATGGCGGAGCAGCGGGGTAATCCGAAAGATAATTCTTGCAAGCCCAGCGAGTACGTGTACGGTAGGCCTACAGTACTGACCTCTTGTCCCTGGCGAGCGCGCCCGCGAGCGCGAGGCCGGCGAGGCAGTTCCCGACGGCGTCCAGGCTCAGGCAGTAGGGGTGCCGGCGCCGCGCCTCCGCCGCCGCCTGCACCCGCACGAGGGCGAGCTTGTGCGTGCAGCGCGGGTTCTGATAACATGATTTTACGTCAGTAAATAGCTTAGGTCAGTCCCAACTCCCAAGTAGCACACAAGGACACAAGCGCTATGAAAGCTGTTTAGAAGCGTTAACCTTTTACATAGCTAATATACAGCCTTTATAGCGCGTTTGTGCTACTTGGGGTGTAAGTACAGCTTTAAAAAACCCTACATACCCTTTTGCTCAGTTTTTTTTTGTTTTTCATCCTGAGGATCGTTTAGGTTACTGGGATTCACCGAAAAATAAACTGTCCCGCTTTTTTGTTTCGTTAGGTCACGTTTTTATATGGAAGCAATGCGTGAACGTGACGTTGTGGAAAACGTTTTTTCTTAGCAAAACTTGGGACAATTTTTTTCGGTGAATACCGACAAAAAAAATACTGTTACTGGAATAAAAGTATGTTTTTTTTAATGCTCAGTAAATAGACAGGTTGACTATACTTTTCGAAACTCATGAGGTAGCTGAGGAAGGGGAGCTATAATGAAATGGTTTTATAGTATCGATGACGGTAATCCCATATCAATCTTTTAGAAGCAGCTTTCAGATCGAACCGACTCAAATATTAAGTAGGTTCCCAATGGACGTCGGTGATTACTGAATTTACTGATCATCATGTACCTAACCCTTCTTGCTTGTTTGCTTGTAATGCAAAGTGCCGTACCTCCGCCATGACGTCAGCACAGATGAGCAGAGTGGAGAGCGCGGGCCACACGGCCCACTGGAGTAGGTACGGGATTTTGTCAGCGGAGCCCGAGGTGAAGGTTTCTCCCTCTAGCGCCAACACTCCGTTCTTGAGGCAGTACTCTAGTGCCTCCGAGAAAGTCTGCAAGAAAGAAAATATGATTTAAATGTAGCCGCTAAGCATGCAAGCGAGTGTTGTTTTGGTAATTACATAAACAAACGTAATCAAGCATTTTTTTTAACTTAACATACCCAGTGTTGAGATTAACGGGATTTACCGAAAAATATTGTCTAAAGTTTTGCTAAAGAAACATGTTTTTCAGTAGGTCACGGGTCAGTTTTTTTTTCGGTGAATCCGGTAATCTTAGCGAACGGAGTATGCAAAAAAATGCTTTCTGAAAAAGAAGGTATGTAGGGTTTTTAATCAAAAATTCTTAGTTTAATTGTTAGGTATCTGCTGTTACGGAACCTTTGGTGCGAAAGTCACAGTTGCCTATTTTTAGCCGACTACGGCAAAGCCAAGAGGAAGGATTATATTTTTAGCAGTCTATGTATGTTTTTATTATTACCCTCATTCAGAGTACCAATCAATGACCAGTGTCAAAGTCAAAGTCAAAATATTTTTATTCAGATTAGGCTTACAGAAAGCGCTTATGAATGTCATAAAATTTACCACCGGTTCGGAAAAAACTTCTGATGAGAAGATACCGCCAAGAAACTCAACGAGGTGTTATTTTATAAATAAATCAAAATTACATACTGTATTTTACGTGTTCAACTTACCGTATTTTCAGCCTTCTCCAAGTGGAAGAATTCGTGTCTCAGTAGCTTTCTGATACAGCTGTAGTCAGCGGCCAGCTGTTCTGGAAGACAAGGTCCATTGAAGAGTTAAACTAGCAACCCACCCGGCTTCGCGCGGGTACTGTAATGTACTACATAAAACCCCTTCCTTATTAATCTCTAAATAACAGTGAAAACCGTATCAAAATCCGTTGCGTGGTTTAAAAGGAGTAAACGGCTGGAGATATGAAGATCGACGGGAATGAATAGCGACTTTATTTTATACTAGCGGACGCGCACGACTTCGTTCACGTAAAATTGGTAGCCTAGATCCGTCAGGAATAGTGTAGCTTTCTATCTGTGAGAGAATTTTTGAAATCGGTTCAGTAGTTCCAGAGATTACCCCCTACATACAAACAAACTAACAAACAAAGTTTACCTCTTTATTATATTACTAGCGGACGCGCGCGACTTCGTTCACGTAAAATTAGTAGCCTATGTCCGTCAGGAATAGTGTAGCTTTCAATCTATGAAAGAATTTTTGAAATCGGTTCAGTAGTTCCAGAGATTACCCCTACATACAAACAAACTAACAAAAAAACAAACAAACAAAGTTTTTCTCTTTATTATATTAGTGTTGATGTAGACTAGCGGACGCGCGCGACTTCGTTCACGTAAAATTGGTAGCCTATATCCGTCAGGAATAGTGTAGCTTTCTATCTGTGAATGATTTTTTTAAATCGGTTCAGTAGTTCCAGAGATTACCCCCTACATACAAACCAACTAACAAACAAAAAACAAACATAGTTTACCTCTTTATTATATTAGTGTAGGTTAGTGTAGATGTAGACTATGTAAAGATAAAGAAGAATATACAACTTCAGTTATTATACGCATTTAACCTTTTCAACGCCATGACAAATACAAAAGACATGGTTCACACGCCAAGCTTTTTTTTACAAGTTACGAAGTTGAACCTTACGCACGTAGGTCACTTTTATACTGTACCCGTTGACGTATATACATATAGGTCATTGGTGTTAAACCTGAGGTGCTAATATGAGTCGTTGGCGTCGAAAAGGTTAAGTAAATATAAAAATAGAAATAATGTGTTTGTTACAAAATGGTAGGTATGTACATTCAGGTGGCATATTTGAGTAGGTGTCACATGATTAAGCCAATGGTGGCATGGAAAATTCATTGACATGGTACATAATTGCAATTATACATGCAACATTAATTAATATAATAATAGATATTAATAACCATTCAAACTGATATATTTCTTAGAAGTTGTAGAACGTTGTCGCAATGTATCATCGCTGAGATATTATGACATTCATTCAGAAGTCACTGTGTTATTTATTGTGATAGGGTTCTTTCTACACTGGCCTATGAATCAAATTGGTTGAATACATCACGAGCATGGAGAAGTTGCAAAAGTTCTCAAAAAGGTTAGAATATTCTAGGAAATTGTCCAAATGAAAAGTTTCGAAATTTCAGCAAGTTTCCACCTTAAATTTTCACTTTGTAAATTTTGCAGGTTTGAAATTACCGCCGGCACTTCAGCAATAGTTTATGTGACAAAACACCACCAACGAAAGACAACATAGATTTTATAGCATTTCTATAGATTATTTTAGTAGCTCGTTATCGCGGTAACTGCTTTAGCTGATGCTGTTACCTCTGGTGGCCGGTGCACGCGCCACTATAACCGCGAGCAGAGCCGGCGGCACCAAGTAGTGCAGCACCGGATTCACATACAACTGGAGCTGGATTATTGGCACGGCGTTCACCATCGTCTCTGCTTTTAGTATATGCCCTGAAAATTTTGCACTTGTTGTATACCAGAACCTATTAAGTTGAGATATATCTATATAAATAAAAATGAATTGTTGTTCGTTATTCTGATTAAAACTCGAGAACGGCTGGGCCGATTGAGCTGATTTTGGTTTTAAAATGTTTGTCGTAGTCCAGGGTAGGTCTAAACGGTGAGCAAATATGCCTCCAATAATTAGGCGGTACGAAGTTCGCCGGGTCAGCTAGTTTCTAATAAAATTTAAACTCGAAACATTCTTTCAGACTGATTTTAACATTGGAATGTCTCATCATGATCGCTCTTCCCGTTTTTTAATTCGGGGTACGTTTTGCCCATGACCTCAAATTTGGCAGGTCAGGTTGGAGCGACTGCCATCGAACTTCCATAACCCGGGAACAGGGAAATCGGACCGAAAGGGTCATGGTAACACATTCTTTTACATGAATGCGCAGGTTTCATCACGATGTTTTCCCTCACCGTAAGAGCGTTGGTTGCTACAATGGAGTGTAATTAGTAATACTTATTAATTATATGTCCATGTGACATTAGCAAAGGGATTTTGGTTCGATTAAACATGAACTCGAAAATGGCACGAGACAAGAAAGGCCTTAAAGGTATCTGTCATCCCTGTGCACCGCTATATTCATGTCAGTGTTTAGCTTGCGTTCGAGGTTAACATCAGATTAACAAATTAATTAAAATCTTACAAAACATATTTAAACAATGGTCCAACACGTGTTTAGCTAAACGCTGTATAAGATGTTAAACACGCGTTAAATATTTGTTAAGTTATCACCACCACAACGCCGTATGTAACGCGTGTTTTTGTAGACAATGCTTGTTCGGATAAATTCCTTTTCATTTTGGAAACAACCTAGGACCTTTCTTCAAACGCTTCATTTTACTCAAAGGCGTACTAATCGTAAGTTATTTCACGTACAAAATTTTATTGAAAAATACGCGGAATGCTGTTTATATTGTTATTAATTTTGCTGTAATAATACTGTAAACATACACTGTAAAGTTTTCGACCATAGATCTGGTTTTTTTTTAAATAGTTCAATGAAGTGTGACTTCGAAAGACAAAAACGGAACGGATTTTGCCAGGTGTTAAATTGTATTGTCATTTATCTGTATACCCATTAGTATTTTTTTTTTTCATGTATTGTTCAGTTTCCGTTCCAAAAGCAGTATACGCTTCAATTATTAAAACACGAGAATTCGCAACTAAAATTGCGTAACTACTAATAACGAGACAAGCTGAAACACATGCTAAGCTGTTTAACATGAAGTTTAAACGTTGATTAAACCGTGTTTATCTCAAAGCAATCTTTAGGCGCAATTTTGTCGTGACACTTTTTTAAATACACAGTCATAGTCAACAGATGTTTAATTTTTTGTAGTAAGACAGAATGTTTAACATACGACGAACAATAAGACCTTTCCCTCACCCTTCATCTTCTTCTTCACATCAGCCGAGACATCCATGACCTCACTGGACAGCAGCCGCAGGCGGTTCCTCTGATCGAGCCGCATCATCTTGTCGTGGACGACCAGCACCCTCGCCACGCTGCCACCGACGTCATTCTCGAACACCGACGCCCCTAACGCCCTCAAAACCTCCACCATCCATTCCACTTCTTTCAACACCTCTTGAAGCTCCAAAACCGTGCCCTTCATCAAGCTCTGCATCAACACTAAAGCGAGTAGATTCGATATGGTTGCGACTGTGTTCTTTTGCTGTAACGTTATGACATAATTGGCTAAGTCTTGCACGCTTTGGAACTGTTCTGGGGAGAGTTGTTGTAGGTCAACTGGTTTAAGGCGCTCTGCGCTGTCTGTTGCGGTGTTGTTGAGGTACTCGCGCACCGAGAGCGGAGCGCCGAGGTTGATGTAGATGTTGCCGAAGTGATCGTTCAGTCTGTGAAGGGATTTGAGGAGACCCTGGAAAGAGTGGAAGTTGAGATTTGATGAGCCGAGATAGGATGACAATTTGGCGAACTGGAAAATTGACGAACCGGGAAATTGACCTTGCCCAGTGAAATGGACGAATGGGGAATTAAGACGAACAATTTATCGAAAAGACGACAAAAACATATCTGACTTTTTAAGAATAATTTTCAAGCTAAAGTTTTCAAGCGGTAGAAATTAAAAATCAAATATTTAATTTTGTATTAAGAACATTGTATTCCACCACACACGCATTGTTTACTTGAAATAACGACAACTCATAATGTGATGGCATTGGCACTTGACCACAAAATAATGAGAAAAAACCGCGAAGCGGTAACGTGTAAAGTCCATACATTTGTAATTTGTATAACACCACTTTTTCTAATGTAAATTTAACTGTTTTTTTTTTACAGAGTGGTGCTTGCAATGACTGATCCTGAAAAGTATATCTCAACATCTCCTAACTAATAACTGTATTGAGACAATTTTTTTCACTTTGATATTTTTAAGTGTGACTGAACAATAGTTATACCAACATAATTTTCTAATTTATATAAAATTTACACAGCATTAGTTTGCTATAATGCAAAAATATGCATATTATATCTATTCACTTTTACATCAACCTAACCTATTCCAATAGTCATAGTCATCATTGTATTATCAGCTTTTACGATAACGTCTATCTCTCAGTTACAAGGAAGCATACTTCGGGCGCTGGTCCTTGCTCCGCGATTAGAGATATTAAGACTATAAAATTAGGTGCACGAGCACGATTTGGTCGCTAGGGCTGTTAGGAGTCAACCATAAATGACGTCACGCTCGGAGGGAGGCAGGGGAGGAGGGATAGCCAAACGTCACATCCCGTATAAAAAAGATGGGAATAAGTTATGCGTTATCGATAAATCAAAAATTAACTAAAGTATACTAGCTTTTTCCTGCCACTTCGTCCACTTACATACATAATTAAATATCAACTTTCAATTAGAAATAACGTTTTCCACCCTCTATGGCCATGATATTTTTGTATGTTGTCACTATGCCCTAGAACTAGGTTTTTGTTTTGATTTTTTTAACATTCTTTACAGTTTCAAAAATATTCACGCTTTAATCTTTTGTATGAACGCTTAAAATGCAAATATTGTCAAATCTATGAAGAATATGAAAAAATCAAAACATACCAAAAAATCATTGCCATGGGTTAAGGTTAAGAGGGTGGAAAACGTTATCACCATTTGTATGGGGAGCGCTTTTTGGGGCTGGGTTTACACTCCTCTTAACTAGAGCACAGTGCTTTTGGGCAGTAGGTGCATGCGTCACTCACCCCAGTGGACTCCTTCGGCTTGGGTACGCCAAGGTGCTCGTATGCGAAGAGTGACTGCTCCATCAAGCGGTCGTAACTGATGTTGATCGGCACCACGGTCACGTCGCTCACCTCGCGCGCGAACCACGGCACCAGGCTCATGGACAGCATGCCTGACAACATCCCAGCGTAGGTAACGCAACCAGAGTTGAGGCGAACGTGTATACGACTAGGTATATTTCGTTTTATTAGTATGAGAAATTTGATAAACAAATAAGCAGTGATCACAAACCTTAGTCACAAACATTGCGGTAATTCTAATTCTCGGCCATCGATTAACTTTAAAATCGCAATACCCTTAGCACTGGACAGCTGTCGCGCACTTTTTCATTTTGTCGCATTATGCCACAGTAAAACGCACCGTTACTTCAAAATCTCAACAAATAATTTCGAACCTTTTACTTATTTAAATTTTGTGTTGGCACGTAAATATTTTAATCATAGTTGTCATTGCCAAATGACAATACGAGAAATAGTACGATTCAAAGAGTTTTTCATAGATAAATCGTTCATGATACAATATCTCACATATTGTTCTGCTAATTTCTTTCCCATGCTAAAACAAAGGAAGTGTATACATAGCCCTATGAAACACATAACAAAACTTTGAAATTTTGAACGAAACTCTCCGGTACACACATGACATGGCAGCAGTGGCCTCAGCTCTGATGCTCATACCTATAACGACATAAATGGCAATGCCTGTGAAGAGGTGTTTCGGATGCGAGAGGTACGACGCTGCGGATCATTGCGCTTGACATTTCAGTATGCTGAAACCGTGTTACCGTGTACCGAGGTACACTAACGACCCTTTGTACGGCTACAATTAGGATATAATGTATAGTCGACCAATTAATTGCTTGACCACTTTTGAACCTTAACTCTTTGTAATACGGTCGAAAAGTGGTCAAGCAATTTCTTGGTCGACTATACCTACATAAAAATCTTTCGTAAAAAATATCTTAATAACAGCAAAAACCGTATTAAAATCCGTTGCGTGGTTTAGGAGTGAGCGGCCGAAGATATGAGGACAGATACAGGCGGATAGCTACTTTGTTTTATGCTACGTAAAGGAGATAAAGATTATTATATGATTTTATTGTTTGATATGATCATTCACTTAGACTTTGTAACTTAGTAAAATTCTTGATATTCTGTGCAATAGTACAGTGACTTCGCAGTATACTGAGTAAAAGCTTGATAGGGGGCATGATTTATTCATTGACAGAAAACAATTAGTCATCGGAAGCCTAAATAACAAAATATCCGGATTTTTAATTAACGTTTTTGTGAGAAGAGAACAAAATAATGTTTCCTAATCGGACCCCAGAGTTTTGAAATGGGAGAGGGCCGACTTTCACCCCAATATCGACCTCTCGTGTGACCGCGACTAATTAATGTTAACTTTAGGTTTTGGTAAAAAAACAATGGTCCAAACCTATATTATTAAAAAACAAACGTAGGCATAGCTTACTGTAGCATTTGTCAAGTGTGCAATAAATAAATTCCAAGCCAAGCAAAGCTTGTACAAATTCTAAATATGACAAATCTGATCTAAGCACGTTTTAAAATAAAACAATCACGCTTTCCTTACCATATTTGGGCGGTAGGCTCTTATTGCTTCGGCTCCTGGTGCCTTCCAGGAAGAACTCGATGGGCGAGCAGTGCCTCGCCACCAGGGTCCGCACGTACTGCCTCAAGGTCGCGGCGTAAAGCGGAGCCCCGACCAGCGTGCGGCGGATGTAGAACGCGCACGTTTCCCTCATGCGGCGTCCTACCACCGCCATCGAGTAGAAATCTGAAATAAATCACACTATGAGAGTGTAACGGTTGTAATATGCCAAAATTTTACCTTCTCTTCTTTGTAGTGAGAGTACCGGCCAAAGATCCATCGCTTTCAGTATGGATTACGCGGTAACTTGTATATATTGTGAGGTATGGATGGACTCCATTTGGCTTATATGGCTGCTCGAATACAACTCAACTAGCTATGCCTATAGATGGTTTTAGGCCAGTCTGCCTGGCACTGCGGCGAGAGTCGCGAAACGTCGTCAGAAACGTAACACGTTTTAGTATTTAAGTATGTACATTCCTAGGGTAGGTTACTACTCGTGACCACGACCGTAGTAATACGGCCGAAACTTTGAAGTAAGTAAACAATGTTATTTTCGTCTAATGTACCTACCGGCAGACATCTTGGGACAAATTAGCACATACAAAACTACGCAAAGCTTGTACGGGGCACTGAATATAATAAATTGCGAATATAGATAAATACATAAAAACATCCACAACTCAGGTGCAAACCCAACATTCATATTCATAATACAAAATATTTGCATCTCATGGGGATCGAACCACAAACCTCTTGCTTCGCAGTCAGGGTTACAAAGCATTATATAAGCTAACTGGTCGTCAAAAGTTAACTATCAATGCATTATTGCAGAGGGTAGAATGACTTAGATAAACAAAAGCCAGTGAACGAGCCACGTGCTAAAAGCATTATGTATATAGATATATATATCTACCTATAGCACTTAAGATAATACCTACACATTATCACCACACACGTCGACAAAATATATAAAGTTCAGGGTTAACCATTGTTTTCTGGACTTTGGCACGATCCTGATGAAAATAGATTCTTTATTTACGATTATTTTAGTAACGATAAAAATTAATTCTTGTTAACACGCTATATTTGATATCTAATTGCTTGATGATAAATGTCTTTAATAACTTTAATCCATAAATACAAATACAACACGTAGGTATACAGAAAAGTATAATACATACAATACATCCCACTAATATTATAAATCCGAAAGTAAAAACATTATTACTTTATTTTAACTTTATTATATTTTGATGTCTGTGCTTCAATGACGTATTAACGGCTGGACGGATTTAGATGAAATTTGGCAGACAGATAGATCATGCCCTGGGCTAAACATACGATACTTTTAATCTCGTAAAATGCATACAAATAATAGAACGCGGGCGGAGCCGCGGGTAAAAGCTCATAAATTATAATTAATTTCAGTGTCGTTTTCTAAAACAATGTACTCGTACACTCAACTTTGTCATGGATTAAAAACTAGATACGTATTCAATATGCTGGTGAAAAAGGGGAAACTGGAGATCCATTAATAATTTGTAAATTTAATATTTTATCTAGTCTTTACTATTTTTATCTCCTCAATATCGTATAAAACAAACTCATTATCCGTTCCTGCTTGTCTTCATCGTATCGTCGGTCGCCTATTCCTTCTAAACCACGCAATGGTTTTTTAATGCGGTTAATTTCACTGTCTTTTAGATAATTTTCTACAGAAGTTTTTATGTAAGGTCAGCCTTAGAAGTCCTGAACTCTTTAGTACCTCGTGCTGCCAGTAATGTGATAAATTCTAGCAACTCTCATTTCATGCGCTACAACGACAAGTTTCTTACGTGTTTAGCTCCTTCTGAGGCATACTATACATCAATAAATTCTAATTTAGTTCTTCGTAAGTAAATTGTATTCGTGCATAAAATAGAACCATTTATTTCAGGCTGCATAGGCCCATAGAAAAAATACCTTAAGGACAAAGCCGGGGCGAGTCAATAGTAATTTGCAATGGATTCTTGTCAGACAGTTACGTCATGTTTTAAATACGAGATGCTGTGTTTATACTAAGCAAACTCAATTTACTTAAGCGTAGTATTTGCGCAACTCGTGCGCGTGATTCTTGTTCACACTGGCAGTAAACCAGTAAACCACAAACTTCATGTTTAGGGATCCGTGCTAAATAGAAACCCTCAAGAGACCCCATCCGTCTGACTATCACAGCGGCATAAATATTAGCTTACCCAATCCTATTGTAAATTAAAAAAACTAAGCATGTTAACCCAGGACTGAACATTGCTTTTTTTTACTGGCATGCGGAACGTCAAACAAATTAATAAATAAATAAATATCTCAGGACAATTCACACCAATTGACCTAGTCCCAAGCTAAGTAAACCTTGTGTTATGGGTACTAGACAACGGATATACATACTTAAATATATAGATACTTAAACACATAATTATTTACCAACGCAAATAAATCGTGTGGTGGTACAAAACGGAACCCTCAGTGCACGAGTCCTACTCGCACTTGGCCGGTGTTTTTAACCCGTGTTTGTCTAATTTTGGGACAGCTGTTTATATCTCTCTATTAGTAGCTATAGCTATGTTTCTTTTTATTTGTATAGAATATTGTTATTTTTCTTCCAAGACCTGAAGGCTTTTTTTTCAATCAAACAAAAAGGAACCGTCTGCGGCACTGTGAATGTATACCTAAATGTATAGCTTTTATGACATAACATGACTCCTTTTATTAATAAATTTTAACAGACCATCAAATAGGTCTCAGTGTAGCAAAAAGTAAATCTGCTCTCTACATTTTGAGCTTGTAAATAATTTTGACATTCATGTAAAAGTTCAAGTTTCTATCTAGCAAGACAATTGGATGCATTCATATATTAGGTGTCTACTACCTCACTCGCAATATTTCAATACACCTACTCGACCTGTTGATATTTCAACAACGTAAACATGCGTCACCGTTTCTACACGTATTGTCGTATTTTAAAAACCTTGGACGCTTGGGACCAGGGCCTTGTACGCCAACTGTACTATAAATAATGGTTTATAAACAGTACACTCAAGTTCAAACATTTCTAGGACTTTGATTTGTACATGTAGACTGGTCCTTGTATTGTATCTTTTGTAAGTAGATATTTTAAAACGAATAAAGCGAATCAAGGTAGGTGAAGGGTAACGTTAAAAACACGTACAGTCAGCAATAAAACAACACACAAGCTCTTGCCATCTAGACGATAAAGTCGTGTATAAGAAATCTTTTTGACATGGCCCTAATGATTGCTGGACTTAAATGGCAGTGGGCGGGGCACTTGCAGTACTTGGAGACCGGATGCCCGATGGGGCCGAGGAGTCCTCGAGTGACGATCTTTTACCGAAAGACGCAGCGTGGGCAGACCGGACACAAAGTACGGGGGGATTTGCGGGAGGTAGAATCTTGATCCGTCCGTATTGGTACTACCATCTTGCTCGCTAATCCAGCCGCTGAGCAGCAGTGTTTGCACTGTTGTGTTCCAGCGTGGAGAGAGAGACAACCGGCGTAATATCTGATGCAGAGTATAATTGAGGCGTGAGCGAATTATTTCCGCTCAGTCCCAACCTTCAAGAGACGATGAGACAAGTATATGAGAATAAGTAAGTAAAATGATTTTCCGAATCCCACGCGATCCTGGCCTAGGTACACGAAGTATCATTTTAATGTATTTAACACTAAATCGTCGTGGGGTGGATTGATACGGCGCACCGCTGCACTGGGGCCGGCGAAATTGATGGCCGCGTGTGCGAATGCTCACGAGTTATACGATAGACGGACAGGCTTACAGTAGGACTCTTCGGGAAACGCCGTTTTTGTTCAAAACAAACTTCTATACTTGTACTATTATTTATTCTGTGGTCGCGGGCAGCTAGTAGAGAATAAAGACTAACTATAAAATGGTAGTCTTACCCATGCCCGCTGCGACAGCCGGGAAATCGATGTCATAGTGGTAGCAGAGGTACGTCATCACACAGAAGTCGGCGTAGCTGCGATGCGTGGGAAGAAACAGGATGGGGTTGCTTCCCATGCTTTCTTTCAGCTAAAATAAATGACAACAAAAGTTATTCAGCAAACACACCAAAAACTGATAGGTACTGCATTAAAGATGCATACGCAAATGTATGTCAATTTTATCCTTACAAAAGTATAAAAGGTACATACTTAAACAAGTAATGGGGAGCTAAATAAATATTTAGTCACTGTAAACATTTTTTTATTATTAGTAGCAATGTCAATTTTAATAGAAAACAGAAATACAAGATAAATATAAGGTCATAGGGCTCCCAGTAAAGGAAAACTTAATTCTGGTAGACAGAAGCTACCTTTACTAACAGTTATAAAGTTAACATCCTATTTGCACCACCAAAACACGCAACATATTACATAACTTTTACCATTCATTCACCTTAAGTACTGGTGGTTCGTTGACATAAATGCCTATTTTCATCATGAAGGCAATCTTTAGGAACACAATGCCCATCCAACGGATAACATGCAGTTTGTTCTCTAAACCCATTTCCTCTAGGTACTGATGTACTTCTTCTTTTAACTTCTCTTTAGAAATCCCGGTCCTGAGGCTTTCCTGGAAAGGAGGATCATAATCTAAGGATGTACTATCAAGAAATTGGAACCCTGCCTGCTCACCATAGAACCGTATCAGGTTCAGGTAATAAGTAACATACTAAGAGACTTCTTACAATTTGATTTATACTGTCAGTCTGACATAGATCCATGGTGTTTCATTTCTTTTTTTTTTATACTCAATTATACTGTAGTAAACTGTACATATACTTAAAGAGGTTTATATTCTTAATGCATGCAATGTTTTAAATACTTGATATACCTTCCCTCTGCTACATACAGTGGCCTGATTGAGAAAGATTAATCTAGAAAAAGGAGCCCATAACCATAACCATACCTCAGTTACCAGTTAGTCAGTTACTTGTATCTCAGGTAGTGTGGAAAGGTGTTTCAGTGATTTAAAATGAATATATTTCTAAAGACTTTTAAGATTGACAGGACAATCCATGGATCAAATTTTAATCATCTAGTCTATCCTTTAAAACATATTTAGCGTCTTTTTTTATTTATACAAAATAAAGGTTAATAATACTTAGTGAATTTCTTTTTCTGCCAACTGTACATTGCCATGAAACTAGAATGTTGATACCAATTTTCATTAGTGTATTGCATATAAAGAGTGACTGCCATGCTCTGATACATAATATTTTATTTACACTTAAATTAAAAAATTTATACAAAACAGTTAATATTGAACGTGATGTTATGTGTGAAATGAGATGATTTATTATTGTAATGTATTTTTTCTAATATGAGAAGCATTTATTGATGCCTAAGATAAAATGTGTAAAAATCAAAATAGTCAAACTTATGACAATTGCTTTGCTTAAATATCAATATTTTGTTTCTGGAATGACTATCATTTATATAAAATTTTAGCATTGAATTAACAAAGCAAAAATGGGGGAAAAATAGACGATTAGTGTGCATATTGAACCGAAATTAAAGAATCATTTTTAATGTAATTTTATTTTAATTTATACTTTTTTTGGCTGAGGCATTCTCAGCTACATTTTAGCAAAACCAAATTAGTCATTTAAAAAAATCTCATTAGGTTAAGTTTTTATAGTTGGAGTGTTTCTTACCGTTTCTATAACAGAGTCCAAGAAAACTGAATTTGCAGCAGCATCCCTTAAGTCTTGAGGGGAGAGATATTTATCCAAGGTAAGTGTCCTCTGGGGGTGCCAGGCACGAGACATAAACCTAAATATTCCACTCTCAGTCTTTCGCGGCACCAGAATATCCTTGAAATTCACGTTTTCACTCATTTTGTTTTCGTTCTTTAATTAATTATGAATTAAAACCTGGCTAGTCGTAAACTAGTAGCTCAAAAATAACAGACAATGTGATGTTTCATCTTTAAAAAGTCTCAAAGGAATCTAATTAGTCGAATATAATCAATCCACGCTAATACCGTGCACTGCATGCATCACATCACATCCATCGCTGTCCGTCCGGTCGATCAACTGACTTGCTTTGCTTAGCTTTACCTTGCCTTCGCATAAACGGAATCATCCGATTCGATATGGCTGGCCATGCCATATGCCAACAATTGACATTGTCACACTGACACTTGATAATTCGTTTTTAAGTTTATCATCTTCAAGAACGGCAAAAGGATTTAGCCCATACAACCTAGTCTGGTAAGCAACTTTTGCGGAGTGCGGTAGATTTAACGTCGTGTGCAATTACCTCAATCCGTATAGAAAACACACGCGGCACCACACTGACAACGCTTCTCCGCTCTAAAAATGTTCATCGCTCCAGGCACAAGTAACATATTATACCCATATGTATTCTCTTTATCCGCGCACTCCGGCGAGACGCGGTGCCAGTGCAAGAACCGCATTTGAACTAAATTAAAATAGGTAATGAAGAAGGAAATTTAAAAAATGCATTATTTTATGCTTCAATAAATGTATAATAGAAATAATATCTATCTAGAAAATATTTAACATCTTAATTACTTAATAGTACAATTTGGTACTCTCGATGAATAACAAACAATCATAATCACTTTGTACTCAGATAAACAAAATTTTGTAATCTAAATTATACTTTCTTGCTTAAATGTTTTTTTCTCTACAGTTTTAATGACTACCTCTAACAAAATGCAACGCTTTGGTTCCAGGCACTAGCCGAACTTGACTCTATCAGCGAGAAAGACATTCTGGGAGAGGGGAGGACGAGCCGCGCCATTGTGTTCCATGGTGTGCTGTCCTCGGAACAGAGAATGGGCAAATCTCCCAGGTATTAGTTCACCTGATCACTAGGTACATTTTAGTTCTCTAATCTGATAAATCGTTGAACACCCAGGTGGACAAAGATGAATGGTAGGAAGGAAACAAGAAAAAGTTATATTCCCGAGAACACTTGGGTGAACCGTAGGAAGCTATTTAACACTCAAAATCCAGCTCATTTCGCCACAGATTTCAGACTAATAATGAATATCCGATGAAAATATATCTGCGGTGAAAGGGTTTTTTAAATCAGCTTTAATATCTAAGCTAAGTATTGAAGCAAATAAATATGTGATTAACATTGTTTTTCAGTTTCTTCAACGGTATGGAGTTGGAAATTGTGCAATCGTACGTCATAGCACTCGTGAAAGAGCACAATGTGGCTCAACGAGACATCGGCGTTGTGTCGCCGTACATGAGACAGGTACCGATTTTAACTCTGAATACCGGATTACAAAATAGGGAAGTGAGGGATAGAGTTGATCAAAATCAAAACATTTTAATCCGATTGGCTCCTTCTTCTTTTGATGCCTCTCCAACTAGTGGAGGTAGGTAGCCAGCTCCATATACTTTTCTCTGTCCGCACTCGCAAACCCCGTCCACTCCTGGATATTATGGAGCCAAGATTTCTTACGCCGCCCAACTCTTCTCTTTCCGGCGACTTTAACCGTCATTATTAACTGCAATAGTCCATCATATTGGATTAAAAGTAGCATATATGAATGTCAGATAACTTTGCATTGGTTCGGAAAAACCTCCGACGAGAAGATACCGGCAAGAAACTCGACGAGGTGTATTTTACGAGATTTCTTAACTGGTAAGGTAATCGTATTCGCAGGTATCGCAAATAAAGGCTTGGCTGGAGAAGACCTTCCTGGACGGCGTCGAGGTGGGGACAGTGGAAGGTTTCCAGGGGAAAGAAAAGCGCGTCATAATTCTTTCGTGCGTACGCGCCAACTGCAACCTGTTGGCGCACGACGCCAAGTACCGCCTTGGATTCCTGGTCGACCCTAAGGTAAGCGCTCAAGCTTTTTAAACTTAGTACAACAGCAACGGACCATTAAAGAGGGAACTTAGTTCCAACTTTAATGATCACTTACTACTAGATACTTATTCTTATATCTGTCTTTGACTGTACAGCCGAATTAAGAGCTCATTAACATGTTACCAAAGGACCCAGCAGCAAACAGGGAGAAAGTGGTGTAACATCCCATAAAGTATGTGGGAAGAAACAGGATGGGGTTGCTTCCCATGCTTTCTTTCAGCTAAAATAAATGACAACAAAAGTTATTCAGCAAACACACCAAAAACTGATAGGTACTGCATTAAAGATGCATACGCAAATGTATGTCAATTTTATCCTTACAAAAGTATAAAAGGTACATACTTAAACAAGTAATGGGGAGCTAAATAAATATTTAGTCACTGTAAACATTTTTTTATTATTAGTAGCAATGTCAATTTTAATAGAAAACAGAAATACAAGATAAATATAAGGTCATAGGGCTCCCAGTAAAGGAAAACTTAATTCTGGTAGACAGAAGCTACCTTTACTAACAGTTATAAAGTTAACATCCTATTTGCACCACCAAAACACGCAACATATTACATAACTTTTACCATTCATTCACCTTAAGTACTGGTGGTTCGTTGACATAAATGCCTATTTTCATCATGAAGGCAATCTTTAGGAACACAATGCCCATCCAACGGATAACATGCAGTTTGTTCTCTAAACCCATTTCCTCTAGGTACTGATGTACTTCTTCTTTTAACTTCTCTTTAGAAATCCCGGTCCTGAGGCTTTCCTGGAAAGGAGGATCATAATCTAAGGATGTACTATCAAGAAATTGGAACCCTGCCTGCTCACCATAGAACCGTATCAGGTTCAGGTACTAAGAGACTTCTTACAATTTAATTTATACTGTCAGTCTGACATAGATCCATGGTGTTTCATTTCTTTTTTTTTTATACTCAATTATACTGTAGTAAACTGTACATATACTTAAAGAGGTTTATATTCTTAATGCATGCAATGTTTTAAATACTTGATATACCTTCCCTCTGCTACATACAGTGGCCTGATTGAGAAAGATTAATCTAGAAAAAGGAGCCCATAACCATAACCATACCTCAGTTACCAGTTAGTCAGTTACTTGTATCTCAGGTAGTGTGGAAAGGTGTTTCAGTGATTTAAAATGAATATATTTCTAAAGACTTTTAAGATTGACAGGACAATCCATGGATCAAATTTTAATCATCTAGTCTATCCTTTAAAACATATTTAGCGTCTTTTTTTATTTATACAAAATAAAGGTTAATAATACTTAGTGAATTTCTTTTTCTGCCAACTGTACATTGCCATGAAACTAGAATGATGATACCAATTTTCATTAGTGTATTGCATATAAAGAGTGACTGCCATGCTCTGATACATAATATTTTATTTACACTTAAATTAAAAAATTTATACAAAACAGTTAATATTGAACGTGATGTTATGTGTGAAATGAGATGATTTATTATTGTAATGTATTTTTTCTAATATGAGAAGCATTTATTGATGCCTAAGATAAAATGTGTAAAAATCAAAATAGTCAAACTTATGACAATTGCTTTGCTTAAATATCAATATTTTGTTTCTGGAATGACTATCATTTATATAAAATTTTAGCATTGAATTAACAAAGCAAAAATGGGGGAAAAATAGACGATTAGTGTGCATATTGAACCGAAATTAAAGAATCATTTTTAATGTAATTTTATTTTAATTTATACTTTTTTTGGCTGAGGCATTCTCAGCTACATTTTAGCAAAACCAAATTAGTCATTTAAAAAAATCTCATTAGGTTAAGTTTTTATAGTTGGAGTGTTTCTTACCGTTTCTATAACAGAGTCCAAGAAAACTGAATTTGCAGCAGCATCCCTTAAGTCTTGAGGGGAGAGATATTTATCCAAGGTAAGTGTCCTCTGGGGGTGCCAGGCACGAGACATAAACCTAAATATTCCACTCTCAGTCTTTCGCGGCACCAGAATATCCTTGAAATTCACGTTTTCACTCATTTTGTTTTCGTTCTTTAATTAATTATGAATTAAAACCTGGCTAGTCGTAAACTAGTAGCTCAAAAATAACAGACAATGTGATGTTTCATCTTTAAAAAGTCTCAAAGGAATCTAATTAGTCGAATATAATCAATCCACGCTAATACCGTGCACTGCATGCATCACATCACATCCATCGCTGTCCGTCCGGTCGATCAACTGACTTGCTTTGCTTAGCTTTACCTTGCCTTCGCATAAACGGAATCATCCGATTCGATATGGCTGGCCATGCCATATGCCAACAATTGACATTGTCACACTGACACTTGATAATTCGTTTTTAAGTTTATCATCTTCAAGAACGGCAAAAGGATTTAGCCCATACAACCTAGTCTGGTAAGCAACTTTTGCGGAGTGCGGTAGATTTAACGTCGTGTGCAATTACCTCAATCCGTATAGAAAACACACGCGGCACCACACTGACAACGCTTCTCCGCTCTAAAAATGTTCATCGCTCCAGGCACAAGTAACATATTATACCCATATGTATTCTCTTTATCCGCGCACTCCGGCGAGACGCGGTGCCAGTGCAAGAACCGCATTTGAACTAAATTAAAATAGGTAATGAAGAAGGAAATTTAAAAAATGCATTATTTTATGCTTCAATAAATGTATAATAGAAATAATATCTATCTAGAAAATATTTAACATCTTAATTACTTAATAGTACAATTTGGTACTCTCGATGAATAACAAACAATCATAATCACTTTGTACTCAGATAAACAAAATTTTGTAATCTAAATTATAAATTTTAACGTCACTTGGATAAAATCAGCTGCCATTAACAACACATATAAACTAGAAATTGAACGTTTTATAATTTAATGCGTTTGATTGCTTCGACCATAACCCGCATTGTGGGCGCGATCTGATCGAGCACCTGGTCGCGATCCGCGTCGGTTTCGTCGAGGCCGCAGTCGAAGCCGGCGTAAGTGCCGAGCTCGCGACACCTTTGCATATACTTCCTCCACTTCTCGTCCTTTCTGAGGCACAGGGGGTTGCCGATGACGATCAACTTAGCCTTCGCGCGAGTCATCGCCACATTGAAGCGCTGAAAGCAAAAAAACAGTTACCCATAATATTACTTAGGTACTAGATCGACGTGACAGAGACTATCAATATGCCTACGTAAATACCGGAATACCTATTTTTTTCTCAAAATCCTCGATTTTTAATATGACTCAATTTTAAAACGACTTTCTCATACTGACTTGAGTTCGTAATACCTTTATCTCAAAACACTATATAGTCAAAACCATCGAATACTAAAATACTGTTACGACCTACGGATTCGGGATGGTTTTTTTTTTACGGTGTGCGTGTCGGGTTTCCTCCTCGAGTGCCCAAGTGCTGCGGTTCCCCTATGGACTTCTCCGGGGGGGAAGAGCAGTGCTCGGGCCGGTGCACGCTGGGCATCGGTCAATGATTTCTTAGCCTATATGGTGGGTCATCACTGGCCGATGGCTAATAACCCGACAGGGGGGGGGGGGGGGGGGGGGGGGGGGGATGTTACACCACTTTCTCCCTGTTTGCTGCTGGGTCCTTTGGTAACATGTTAATGAGCTCTTAATTCGGCTGTACAGTCAAAGACAGATATAAGAATGAGTATCTAGTAGTAAGTGATCATTAAAGTTGGAACTAAGTTCCCTCTTTAATGGTCCGTTGCTGTTGTACTAAGTTTAAAAAGCTTGAGCGCTTACCTTAGGGTCGACCAGGAATCCAAGGCGGTACTTGGCGTCGTGCGCCAACAGGTTGCAGTTGGCGCGTACGCACGAAAGAATTATGACGCGCTTTTCTTTCCCCTGGAAACCTTCCACTGTCCCCACCTCGACGCCGTCCAGGAAGGTCTTCTCCAGCCAAGCCTTTATTTGCGATACCTGCGAATACGATTACCTTACCAGTTAAGAAATCTCGTAAAATACACCTCGTCGAGTTTCTTGCCGGTATCTTCTCGTCGGAGGTTTTTCCGAACCAATGCAAAGTTATCTGACATTCATATATGCTACTTTTAATCCAATATGATGGACTATTGCAGTTAATAATGACGGTTAAAGTCGCCGGAAAGAGAAGAGTTGGGCGGCGTAAGAAATCTTGGCTCCATAATATCCAGGAGTGGACGGGGTTTGCGAGTGCGGACAGAGAAAAGTATATGGAGCTGGCTACCTACCTCCACTAGTTGGAGAGGCATCAAAAGAAGAAGGAGCCAATCGGATTAAAATGTTTTGATTTTGATCAACTCTATCCCTCACTTCCCTATTTTGTAATCCGGTATTCAGAGTTAAAATCGGTACCTGTCTCATGTACGGCGACACAACGCCGATGTCTCGTTGAGCCACATTGTGCTCTTTCACGAGTGCTATGACGTACGATTGCACAATTTCCAACTCCATACCGTTGAAGAAACTGAAAAACAATGTTAATCACATATTTATTTGCTTCAATACTTAGCTTAGATATTAAAGCTGATTTAAAAAACCCTTTCACCGCAGATATATTTTCATCGGATATTCATTATTAGTCTGAAATCTGTGGCGAAATGAGCTGGATTTTGAGTGTTAAATAGCTTCCTACGGTTCACCCAAGTGTTCTCGGGAATATAACTTTTTCTTGTTTCCTTCCTACCATTCATCTTTGTCCACCTGGGTGTTCAACGATTTATCAGATTAGAGAACTAAAATGTACCTAGTGATCAGGTGAACTAATACCTGGGAGATTTGCCCATTCTCTGTTCCGAGGACAGCACACCATGGAACACAATGGCGCGGCTCGTCCTCCCCTCTCCCAGAATGTCTTTCTCGCTGATAGAGTCAAGTTCGGCTAGTGCCTGGAACCAAAGCGTTGCATTTTGTTAGAGGTAGTCATTAAAACTGTAGAGAAAAAAACATTTAAGCAGGTATTAAGGGAGTAAAATCGGCAAATAGGTACAGTACGCGGGGAGATAAAAACACACGCATGCCATAAGCCATTAAGTTGGTTTTTAAATCAGGCGCCGTTATGTTTTTGTCGGTGATTCAACGCCACAACCAGCTGTATTCAGTATTTATTTATTGCAACATTTTACAAAAACCTTGTACAAATGCTAGGGTTGCTAGGGCTTAGCAATTTTAAACTTAAAAACGTTAAATATAAAACTAAAAGTAACAATTCCGTGTCCAAATAATATGAACAAAAAAAAATTAAAACAATACGGTATCGTTATCATTTATCGAAAACAATTGAGCTTTATATAAATTACACTCAAAGAGTTCAAATTAAAATAACAGGTGGTTGGGCGCCGTGCCGCGAAAACTTAGAGGAGACGGACTTATCTCGTCCGCCGCCGAACCTCCTGAATAAGCCACACGCGAGGAAACACGCCACACGCGGGTAAACGGGCACCAGCTGGGCAATAGCTTGGTACATACACAATACACACACGTTGCGGAGCGGAATTTAAAGATAACTTCTTTTACGGTGACACGTTATTTTTCAACTTAGTGTTTGTCGCTATGCGACCACTCACACATGCGCCGCGCCCATGTGGCATCTTTGGTTAGCGGCCAGCTCGCAAGGGGTCCGCCAGCCTCATGGTTCCAACAGCACGGCGCAACCAACAGGTACCTACCTACTGTACTCATAGAGCGAAAGTGAAATTGGCGATACACTGCCGAACCTCGTTATCGCGTGACTCCAATCATACCCTTCGAGACACACTTACTTCACTCTGTTCCCGATCCCTTTCGCCGCGCAGGCGACACAATAAACTACGAAAATCCAGCACTTAAACAGCAGTTCTCTTTGAGCTTAACTACTTAAGGAAGCACAGAATAAACTCACCTCTAGTTGCCCGTTGTAGAACAACTCGCTTGGAATGGCCAGGATATCAGCGTGGGACCTGAAGTTTTTCTTCAGCATCATGTGGTATTTCGGGTCAGGTTTCTCATCGGAATACATGGGGATGGTCTTCTTGAGGCGTTCCATCAGCGAAACACCTGAAAGAATCAGCATGTAAGAAATTAATATACCTACCTACATAGTAAGTATATCTACTTGAAGTCCGACCTACGGAATCGATTGGATTAGTTACAATGTGAGGTTATTATTGATTAGTGCGTTCTATGTTGGATATTTTCTGTATTCACACACCGGCACCAGCGCCGCCGGCTCCAATACGTACCTAGCCCTCGGTCCTTCGCCTCCCTGCTGATGCAGACGGGCCCCAGCTGCTGGGGGCGCCAGCAGCCCGCACAGGGGCACCAGCGCCGCCGGCTCCAATACGTACCTAGCCCTCGGTCCTTCGCCTCCCTGCTGATGCAGACGGGCCCCAGCTGCTGGGGGCGCCAGCAGCCCGCACAGTGGCACCAGCGCCGCCGGCTCCAATACGTACCTAGCCCTCGGTCCTTTGCCTCCCTGCTGATGCAGACGGGCCCCAGCTGCTGGGGGTCGCCGGCCAGCACGAGCGTGCCCGCGGGCGCCAGCAGCCCGCACACCGGCACCAGCGCCGCCGGCTCCGACGCTTGCGCCGCCTCGTCGATGAACAGATGCGTCGTTTCGCGTTCGCGGCGCTTGCGCTTCAACTCCCTTAAAATTCATAATAAAAGGTAGGTAAGGTTTGTGTTTTAACAAAGACGTCGTCATTGCGGTTATTTTTCTAAAACGACGGCTTAGTTAATTTTACGGCGTAGTTTAGTAATTAATAATACAACTTGCCATTATTTGGTGTCACCACAGTGTCACTAACTGATTAAATAATATAGCCATTTATAACATTTATTACTAATAATATTTGTAACTAAGTATGTTTGTATTTTTCATATTTGCATGGTTATCCATCAATGATGTCCACGTGTAAACTTGACCTACCTGCCAAACTTGGCCGCATGTATGAGCGTCGTGACCACGATTTGGTGATTGAAGAACAAATCTATGGACACGCGAGTCGCGTTGGCACGCTTCGTTCCGTTGGAGTAAGGCTCTAGACACCCTGGCATCGTATGCCTGAAAAGACAATGGACATTATTTATTGGAGTTTAGAAATTAGCCGTCCCGTCCAGTACGAACGCTCAGCACTGTAAGACTCCCGACTGACTATTAAGATGTAAATAGAATTATTTAATAAATTTTTGGTAAAAAAAAAACAGTTTTAAAGCTTTTTTTGTTGACGTTATTTTATTATTGTGTCGTCATCGAATCTACATAAGCATAAAAAATTGGGTAATCATCTGATCATTGGACGAGAGTCAAAATTAACTTGCAAGATTTAAAGTGAAAGTATAGTCGAACAAGAAATTGCTGGACCACTTTTCGACCGTATTACAAAGGTATAACATTCTATAGTTGCTAAGCAATTACTTGGTCGATTATACATGTGAAGTTAAGTAAATGCCTGTAAATAGGATGCGAATGACTAAAGAAGTCTGCTCGTGACCCAGCCACTAAGGACGAAAAGTGATGGTAAATAATAAATGAATATCTTGGGACAATTTACACCAATTGATCTTGTGGTCCAAAATTAAGCAACAAAAAATGTTGTTGTTAAGGATACAGAACCAATGTGCACGAGCACATATACCTCTAGATAAATAATCATTCAAACACTTTGCCTATGCGTGAATCGAAACACAACTTCTATCTTTGTAGTCTCATTCACTAACCACTACGCTGGTTACATTCACTAACTACTACACTTCGTCCAAGCCACTTCAAAACTGCACAATTATTGTGGTACTGACCAGATCCTGAACTCCGAATTGGCGCGAAGGACAAACTTCCCTGCTGGGAAAAAATCTTTGTATTCTATGAGCTTCGTAGCCACATGGTCCGCCGCCATGTTGGAATCCGTGCACACCAGGATGTGGTTGTTGGGATCCTGAGCCAACTGAAAATTAATATTATATCAGTGTAGTAGAAACCCAAACCAAACCAAGGCAATATTTCCCAGCGTAAATGAAATAGTTCGTCGGATTGAAAGACAAAGTTTTAGTTGAAAAAATGTTCACCCATACATTGATACAGTCATTGTTTTTAAGTTGTGCTGTGAGACCTTGCTTCTAGCCAAATTTTATGATTCTAGGTCAAAGCAAAGTGCCCTATAGATTTTGACTTATTTGCCCTTGACAGACAGCAAAATTATCCTATAAAGCACGGATCACCAAGTAGTTGCACTGGTTGTCTGCACAAAATAGTTCGGCGGTCTGGATCCGAACCGCGCTTCCCATTTGATGATTCCTGCTAGAAGGGTTTCTTTTGAGATACATGACCTTAAACAATTGTCAAGGTATTACCTGTAGTATGGCCTCGACGATTGTGATAGTTTTGCCGGTGCCCGGAGGCCCGAGCAGGAGGTAGGGCGCGGCGCCGCTCGAGCCAGACACCACGTGCTCCACTACCACTCGTTGCTCGGGGTTCATATACACCAGCGGGTTGAAATACCTGACACGCAATGGGGTAACTCCGTCCATAAAATTATTACTAGGAAAGGTTCACTAGTTAAAATTAAGTGACAGGTGGATAGTGCAGGTACCTACTGCCGTTAAACTGAATGATTGGCGACATCACAACAAATATCACAAAGTGTATTTGTGTGTCGGCTTTAGCCGATCACAAAACGCTTTATGTCTACGCAATAAGAGCGAAGTCTGTGGAGAGAAGTAGATGTCAATTTGCTCAGCCGTCGTAGTCGCGCGTAGGCCGAGCCGAATGACATCTACTTATTGCGTAGACATAAAGCACTTTTTGATCGGCTAAAGCAGATTCCTCGTCGATTGGTGCGGGGAGACCCTAATTAAGCAAGTCAGGCTCGTTTTATGACCGATCCAAAGAAACTTAAAAGTCTGCGGAAAACCACTTAAGGAGAAAAAAAAGAGAAATGAAACAGCTGGCGAAATATGTATTGCTGAATTCATTAGTAGTTAACCAGTAAAAGTAACAAATTTTATTTAAAAAACCAAACAATATATAAAACGAGCTTCTCCCCGCGGTTGCGCCCGTAGGCACAGAATAAATAACGTACAGAATAGTATTTTATGCAACTGCTATATAATGAGAGGCCTTAAAACACGAGTGTGGTTTTATGAAACGAGCGTCAGCGAGTTTCATAATAGGATCACACGAGTGTTTTAAGGCCTAATTGTATACAGTTGCATACATTACTTTATCTACACACATATCATAACTGCAAAAAACCAACAAACGTATGACAACTAATGGCGGCCATGTATATTATTATAAAACGGTACTCTGTGATTCGATCTATCCGTCAAGACGAACGTTTTTTTTAAACCATAGACGAACGAATGAAGTCCCTATTTTCATGTCACTCGAGATCAAATGTCGTGCGTTTAAATTAAAAAAACATACTGAGTTGACGTTTCGTATCGATAACTGTTTTAATATCTGTGGATACTAGAATAGAGACCAACTTGAATTTTGACAGCTGTTCCAAATTTAAATTCATAACGTCACGAGCCGTCACGAGATATCGGTAATGTGATGACCAATAAAGAACAGTTTACCTACTACCACAGACAAGAAAACTCTTATAATAACATTGGTTGTAATAATGCTGGTCATTTCCTAGGGTTTTTGAACGCGTTATTTAGCCTTTATGATATGTGTGTAGATAAACTTATCTTTTACGACCGCGATTAAACGAATTTCAACTTTATTCACACACTCAAAAAGTTAGTATTACTTCATACACAAAATTATTATGTTTAATTGTTTGGAGTTTGGAAGTAGTATTTGCTTACTTGTGTTGCGGGATGGCTATTTTCTTGGGCGAGTTGGTTTTCCGCGGGTAAATCTTGGAAGTGGCATCTGTGCTCTGGACGCAAGCAACGGCGGCGTGCATGCGATCCAGCGGCACACGGGACATGAAGAAACGCACGTCGTACTTGTCTTCGGGAGTGTAGTAGGACTTGAACCTAGGAGTTGAAAGTGTTGGTTATCAGGCACAGGGGCAGTGAAGCCGCTTGCCGATTAGCAGGCGATTTCATGTATGTCGTCTAGGGGCCCTAACATGACCGGCTTAGTTTAGTTTATCTAAGTTTATCTCTATATAAGTTTTCTTTCTTATTACACTACTTTGACAGTGACGCAGGGAAGGAGAAACTAAACCTGGGCCGGTCATGTTAGGGCCACATGGCGTCTATATGCCACAAGACTTACAAATGCTACAATGTAACATATTTGTTATGTTTTTGTTTGAAAAACTTTACAACTATGTCAAATTGCAGCACTTGCAATTTTTGTGGTACAGGGGACTGATCGCATAATGCGCCGGATTCCAATACGGCCAGCCGAATTACAAAACGCTGTTGTTTTGTAAAGGGGCGGAGTGAGAGTCGGCCGTAATGTATTGACTATGTTCTTCGAAATAACTTAGGTATGCTAAGCCGGATTGCAAATTTCTAACCTTTCAACCGCCATTCTCTGAAATTTAAAACACACACTAGCCAGCTCATTTCGCCGCAGTCTTATAAGTATTTAAGACAAATGTGATATAGTTTTTGGCGACGCGGACATGTCCGATGAAAATATATGTAGTCGGCGGTTGAAGGATTAAAAAATAGGTGTAAGTTATCTTGTGACTACTACTATAACCGTTATATTAAAATATAGAGATGTTACCGATTTGACTACCTATTCGGTCTTCTTGCAACCGACTAGTCGGCTAATCGGCTAGTCAGCATATAACATACATATACATAGATACAGGCTTAGCCTAGTTTGGAGTCCATAGGAATAACCTACTGTATTTTTCGTATTTTGTTCTCAATAAATAATTTTCATTTCCATGTTTTTTTTCAACTTCTAAAATATCATACCTACATGCATACATATTGAACTAAACCTTTTAATATTTGACCGTAGCAGTATGAAGCTCCACAAAACTTATAGTTCAAAGTTTTGAACTTTTTACTCGTCAACTTACTTCGGGCTAAATGCTCCAAAAAGGGCAAAGTTGTCTTCTATATCGGTGATCACTGCTTCAAACAGGATTGCCTTTTGGCCGTGTGGTCTCACGTGAACAATATCACCTAGAAACAAATTACAAAAAAAATACGATGTAATGCGCTGATCCGCCGTAACTATCGGATACCGATTTTATTGGAAAATCGATACGACAGAAGTATCAATGTGTCAATGTGTCGTCAATTTAAAGCGGTAATACAAGTAACGCCAATTTAATTAGTGTGTTTATTAAAAAAAACTTTAATGACAGTTCTATTTTAAAAATCAATTAGAAGTATAGGAAGGGAAGCGCGGACTCGAAGTTCAAATAAAGTTCAAACTTAAGCGCGAGCCCAATCTCGAACCCACGACCCTCCTCTTAAGAGGCGGCAAGTCAAGCCATTAGTTTACCATGGCGTTTACAATGTTAAGTAAGCATATAATGCTACAGGTCTTATCTTATTTATAAGGGGTCCTTTCGGATACACTTCGACCCAGCGGGATCTTTTGTGTATTTACCCCTCCTTCGCACTTATTCCATCGCTTTTTCCACTTCCTCCATAAAGTGGATGATGTGGTTAAGCGGTAGTGCCTTGAATTCTCCTGGTTCGGGGTATCCGTTACCGAGGAGTTTCATTCTAGTTCTGGCGAGGGCCTCACAATCACATATAATGTGTTCCATTGTTCCTCTCCACACATTCTACAATCATCGTAGTCGTATAGTCCCATCTTAGCTAGTAGGTGTTTAGTTCCGAAGTGACCTGTAAACACCCCGATTATGTACCGGAGTTGTCTTCTGCTGAGTTTCCAAAGTTTCTTGGTCCAGCCTTGGTCGATGTTTTCTACGAAACGTTTTGAATGCCTTAGACCTGCCAAGCTTTTTTCACTCTTTTTGGTGTTGTATCACATCATCATCATCAGAACATCAGAAACTATGAGAGATATAGCGAAATCTGTTCTTATGAAACATGGTTTCGATTTTAGATTAAATAAAAATGACATTCATTTTTTTAATCAACGTCCAGACCGAGGCTGAGGCGCTTAGAGAATGCTGATGCTTTCACGTATACGAACCAAGCATGAGAGATGGACGCTTCTCCGCCAGCCCTGGGACCTGCAACGCGTAAGAGTTCCCCGAGCGGCCGCGGCCTTCCAGCGACACACCGGACATATTGTAGTTCTAAAAAAAAGCATAGAAAAACCATTGTTTTATAATCGTTTGATAAGTAATCGGGAACGTGAAAGTTATTCATCTGTCATAAGAGACCACCATAAAAACATAAATTGTATGTACCCAAGTCGTTAACTTCTGACCACAGGAGCGCAACTATTGTTCTATCTATTGTTTTGACCCGATTATATTTTAAGAAATTAAACTAGCTTAAAGCAGGGTTTGAAATTATCAAGATAAATATGCCCTTTGATAATTATTGCGATAATTATCATGATAATTATCTGATATCATCATCATCTCAGCCACAAGTCCACTGTTAAACATAGGCCTTCTTCATGGATTTCCAAAGTGATCGGTTGAAAGCGGCATGCAGCCAGCGCCTTCCTGCCACCTGTATGAGGTCATCGGACCATCTTGTGTCTGGTCGTCCTACGCTGCGCTTGCCAATACGTGGCCGCCATTCGAGAACTTTTCGACCCCATCGGCCATCAGTTCTCCGTACTATGTGCCCTGCCCACAGCCACTTCAATTTGCTAATCCGGTGGGCTATGTCGGTTACGCTGAGAACACCGCGTAAGTAGGTACTTCAAATATGGCTATATACGGACCTTTAAATTTTGTCCGATGATTGTTTCCTCGAACCACAGCAAATGGTGGAAAAACTGAATGTAATTATTATGCGTTGGCCCGACTTCGAGGATATCTCTGTAACAAACAAGCATTTTTAACAGTGATCTAGATACAAGGTGACTACACACCTAAAGTCGGAGTTGAAATCTGATCATGTCATCTGTAGACCTACAGATGACATGATCTGATGAATGTTATGATCAGATCAGGAGCAATATCATGTGGTATGGAAACTTTCACCTGATAAATCGTTAGGACAAGACAAATCAAGGCCCGACGACATCAGCTAAGCGCATCAGCGTCGGACTCGACTCGCTCACTCGAGCTAGCGATCAAATTGGGTGATGCCCCATCGTCGAGCTCGTCGCTGTTGTGCTTAATGAATCACTCTTCAGGTATGTGATATTGTCATCTGTAAGCCCCAACTTTACATCTCGGATTTCATTTTTGACTAAGCCTGTGGTTGAGCCGCTGGGCTTTTTTGAAACAATCATTCCGATGAATTAGCCCGCGCGCGGTCTATCCGGCGGAAACAAATTCTATGCAAAGTTGTGAAGGCTCCCCCGGGTGAGCAAGTTCGGGGTGTCTTATCTTATCGTATCTACTAGGGGGGTCCTTTTATGTATTTACCCCTCAAACGTGTAGGAGGCACCTTAAAATAGTAGGGTAATAGTAGTGAGGGCCGATTCCGCTTGTAACCAAAATTTAAAATGTAGTCGGATGGAAAACGTAACGAAATTTAAATCTTAAGCATGGGCGTACCCAGTACCCAGGGCAGGGAGGGGCAGCTGCCCCCCCCCCCTGGAAATCTCGAAGAACATGTATGAACTCGCTTAATTACTAATAAAAGTGTAAACGGGGCCTTATGCTCTAACTCTTAAAAAAACCGCGCAGTAGACACTGGCAAAATGCACGGTGCAATTGCCAAAAAACCGTGCGCGACGATGGCGGACGAAGATTACCGAATCCAGCATCCGGCTTTGCCCCCCCCCCCCCCCCCTAGGCCAGAAGCTGGGTACGCCCATGATCTTAAGTCTAAGTTTTTTTGATAAGTGTAGTAGAAGACCATAGTCTCTTCAAATGTAAGAGATATGTTTCTTAAAAGTGAAAATACAAACCTTATACTCTCAGCCAATTCTCTTTGCTCGTCCGTCAGCCCGTCGCCGTCAGTTTTTAAGTGGCGTGCAAACACTACCTTATGATCCTTAGACGGTATCGGGTAGTCGTGTTCTTTTCTGGATGAACAGAAAGAAATAGGTACCTACATTACGCAGTCAGAATCAATGTTTATTTGTATTGCATGAGCTGTTAACAACTGTTACGAAAAAATACAAATACATATACAGTTATCCAGCCATTTCTGGCGTACAAATTGTTCTTAATCTAAACCAGTAGGTGCGTATAATCCTTAATGTCTATTGTCAAGTTGCACCTGCGTAAAATTGGCCCACGTGGCCCTCATGACCGGCTCAAAATCAACTCCCTGCGTCTCTGTCAAACTAGTATCATAAGAAAGGGACGCACATAGATATAAACTTAGATAAACTGAACTTGACCGGTCATGTTAGGGCCATTGGGCCATTGGGCTCATATGTACATACATATGACACAATGAGTGACAAAGCGAGTCGCAACCTGTCGTGCTAGGCATCCTGCTTACAGGTGGACTCAGCCTATTCACTTATTCATACTCGTAAGTAACTAATGTAGTGGTGCTTACAATCTTCTAGAAGTCGATGGCTCAATCTTTTCCGCGAACACGATTTCTTGCGTGAACGGGCTGAAGGCTTCCTCGTGCTGCTTTCTCACTGTTTCCACGTAAACCACCTGGAAATGAGGTAGGGGCGAACTGTCAACGTGAAGAACGCACGGTTGAGCTGAGTAGCTAAATTATTTATCGGACGTGCCTCTGAGTGCACACAAATTAAAGGTTTAGTATCCGCGTACACTAAAACTCTGCTCTCAACGAGCGTGCCATCTTTGATCCCTGTGAGCTTACCATTTCTTTGGAAATTACAGTCGCAGCTTCCTGATTCTGGGTGAAAAAAAAGTTGATTGGCATTTTGTAGACTCCAACAAGGTGGTTTTCGAATGTGACTGACACTTGCTCCTTGAAGCATTGTTCTGAAATAAAACAAATAAGAATAAAAATAGGTGCTTAAAAATAAATTTGCATAAAGTAATCACAGTTGACTATCTTAAGTTCGACAGATCTAATCTAATGTCAAAATATTTACGAAGCCAGCTTTTTTTTAAAAGAGAGGAAAACGAGCGCGTGGGTTACGTATTAGGAAGTGATCACCGTAGTCCACAGGAATGAGCGACCTCAAGAGCGTCGATCCGTTACGTGCCTTTAGATCCCCCTCCCCCGCTGGACGCCCGAATCACTCACTCAGAATACATACTTAATGCAGTATAGCAAGCTTCACGCCGGTATACTGAAAGTGTGTGGTACTACCCGGTCGAGCCGGCCCATTTGTACCGCAAGCGTAGATCGCATAATTTACCGAACTTACTTGGTTTTATACGATGAGCTGAGGTCCCAAAAGTCACGTCATCATTGCTGAGTTTGAAATTTAATTTGCTATTGTTGTACATCCCGACTCCGCCGAAAATCATCTCATGGGGATTGTCATTCTTGATTGTGAATGAGAACCGGACTTCTTCCAGCGGTTTTACCTGAAAAAGTTATGCACTAGAGTAAAGAACTTCTAACGTATTAGTGTAACTTATTAGCAAGGTCTAATTTATACTCTTTTAAAGGGCCATCCGTAAATATATCACGCAATTTTTTTTATTTTCCCCAAACATGTTAATTTTAGGATGGCCAGTTATATCCGATAAAGAATGCTCTACATTTTAGTCTATAGAGCGTTGTATTGACATACTGCCTGTGCGGCAAGAGGAGTGGGGGTACTATAAAGCTAAGAATTATTTGAGATGAGAGGATGACATGAAGCGGGCACAAGACAATCATCCCGTACAAAATACGGGTATAGCTACAAGTGCTACAACTACATGAGCAAGGCGTCGTTGGTATACTCCTTGATAAAAGTTAATCTCGAGAGCGGGGGTTGCGGAGTCTCAATTTGGTGCGGGGCGGTACGTGACCATTCTGTGTGATGTACTATTATATTCTACTCAAAATAAAATAGGGCCCACTCGACTTTTCCCAGTAAAGCAAAAATATAAAAATGTGTAAGTGCCAAAGCATATCTTTATAGTAGGATTTTATTAATTGATTACATATAAAATTAATAACATAAAACCATACTTTCAAAACGTGCATTAGTAGAACCACACACTCATTTTTGTAATATCATTTTACCAAGAAAATTCAAGTGGACCCTATTTTGTTTTGATTAGTTTATATTCAGTGACGCAAGGCCGCTCGGCATGGCACTGTCGGCATTGCCCTGTATATGCCCTGTATCTACGCATGGGCGTACCGAGGACGGGTGGGCAGATGGAGCTCATAACTTGGGGCAACCAGCCTCCTTACACTTCTGCTAGTTAGACAAGGACATTTTTGAGTCGCCTGCCCCAGACAAAAAGCTCAGTAAGCCAAGCTCATCATGAGTGTAAGGCAGATAACAGCTTGCCGCGCCCGCGATACGCCGGTTAATTGATCGCCCATAGTAAAATTTAGGACTCATTTCGATTTCAATGCAACATAGATGTGTACTTTAATCATTTATTTTGTAAGATATCAAAGGTACTCACAGATACTTTAAGTACGGACTGCTCTTTGTTAGTCAACAAAGGCTCGGCATTGAACGCCGTTGGGCACACCGTACATGTTATTTTCAATCCGTTCCTATTTCCAGCAAAACTTTTTCTGCGAACAATAATTTAAAGTTTAAAACGACTAGATCAGTTAAACGTGGCGCATATTTCTTATTATTATGATAATGATAGGAGATGATATCGAAGTATGTTATTTTACGTTTACGTATGAATGATCTACAGCTACTGCAGTAAACGAGTGGCGGATAATCCATAGGTCAGTGGATGTCGAGAACTAAATGATTTAGTAGGCACGTAGATATTTTGCGGATTGTGTACCAGTGCAGTGTAGTAGCGTTGCAATCTTAAATTGGTTTAATTTTAAAACAATCCATTACGAAATAAATTACTACTATGACGACATTGACGACATACTGTTAGAGGCAGATAACTAAAGTAATCATAACACAAATGATACTAGTAATTGAAATATCAATTACCCAATTGCTCCCTAAATCACCGCAAATACTTAATTAACTTAAGTTATTTGCCATGTGACGATAAGAAATTATAATGAAAGGACCAACTAAACACTAATTAGCGCCTCTAACATCACTACCCAAGTTAAATTCTTTCCACTCTGTGGCTCTGTCTAACAGGTCCCTCCACCTCCCATCGTCCTTCCTGCCTCACGGCGAATGGACCGGATGGAATCTGGGGAACTGCATGCAGTGGCTGCCCGGGGCTTTTTTCTAGGCTGGACACCAATTCTCGGTTCATGCGAGATGCATCTCACGTGCGAGATCCGTCAAAAACTGACAGATTTCCAAGGAAATCGACAGTTGTTTTCGTGCGAGATGCATCTCGCATAAACCGAGAATAGCCCCGCTGGCCAACTGTCCTGCATTTTACAGGACATTCCGTTTTTCCGCTATCGTATTGGTCGTGTCCTGTATTTTAATAAGAGAAGTACAGGACCGTACATGCTTTACCATAGCATAGCATACCAAAACGCGTTTTATTTCTCCTTAAATCCTGTAATTCTAGATCACGGTACTTTAAAATAGGGAAACAGGGTTGATCTCTTTCCCTCTTTTCCCACATGCAGTTTCTCGACTCCCTACAAATCCTGCGGTCCCAGCCCTTCTCTCCGCCGCCTAACAGTCTAACTAGTATCGTAAAAAAAAGAGACACACATAGCGATGAATTACTTGGGCGGTCCGGCCATAGTTATTTTAAGCATCGTCATACAGCCAGTTAAGCTCAAAACAAAATGGCTGCAGTGAATTCGCGGAAGCTAGCCTTAAGAACTGATTAGATTACAAATCTTTTCGCAGAAACAAATTGGCCCTCGGGCGACTGCAAAACAATTCCTATTGTTACGACTTATGAATATATAAGTGAACTTTGAGCGTATATGACGGGAGAATGGAGGGTTCTAATTATTCATAACCATAAACTTAGTATTCAGGGTCAGCAATCCAAATAGGCATGGTGAAGTGCGAAACTAGCTTTTCCGCGTAGATTGGCAGCTGCTGGCAGGCAGGGTAGCAATGTCGCAGGCCATTGCGAACGTGAAATCTACTATAGTTTTTCAAGGGTACCGCAACCAAAGGTACCAACTAGAACCTATTACGATCGATTGTTTAAAACTTAAGCGATTTTCACACATACTTATTAGGTTTCCAGGACTTTAACGCGATAATATACTGTTTATTTATTCACCTCGACTTTTTAAGAGTACTGAAAGCCTACGCCGTCCGTTCTTCCGTCTGTCCGTCCGGACGTCCGACTTTTAAAGGCCTATGTCACAGCCTACAAATCTATATATCTTCTACTAGTGACCTGCCCCGTTCTCGCACGGGTAGGTACAATTCAGATGTATTGCACATAAAAAGCCTTCCGTAAAAAAACCTTCAATGACAGTGAAAACCGTATCAAACCCGTTGCGTGGTTTGGAAGGAGTAAGCGGTCGAAGATATGCGGAATAGATTAACTAAGATAAGATGCACTGTGGCTCTATACTTGAGCTTTAATATATGTGGTTAAAATTATCGTAGAATATGTGTAACATGGCAGCAATGGCGGATGGCACGCCAAAACTAAGGCTTGGTATAAGCGGTTGGAAAGCATGCGTAGGTCCGATGACGATGCAATAAGTATAATAAACTGTATCAAAAATGAATTTAAAAATAACAAGGTAATTATTAAGTTATTGACGACAAATTTGCTCGATTGACCGACAATGGGGTGCGTATGAAGGTGAGTGGCGTACGCCCCACTGTGAAATTCACGTCTTACAAAGTGTCACGTTAAAAGATTTCGCGTCATCCGCCGCAACAAGCTATTTATCGGTCTAGTCCAGTATAACCTGCCTAATTAAATATTTCTACTAATAAATAAATTCTCGCTAACGTAGTACACTTGTCTTATAATTATAAAGTCATTTTACATTATAGACTTGTTGGTAATCATTTTACTAATGTTAGGGCAAGTTTCCCCGGATTGCTACCTCAATCGTGTATACATTTTCAACTCAAATTATCATGTATAATTCGATAAACCGCCGAATTCGTAGTTCTAGAGACGTACAATTGAGATCATAAAAATAATTATGTGTACCTACCAGCTAGTACATTTAATTAAATGATAGACGCAATAATGACACAAACAAAGCTTGGTCAACTGGCAAGAGTGCAGGACCTATGAAAGAGCACCAACCCTGGGCAACCACGCGGTCCGGTGACGTCTGAATTCATCGAAACGATAAACAAAGTGACCATTTTTTGTTTTTTAACAATACAATACCTAAGTATCCAAAGGACGTCACCGGAACTGTGTTCAGTAGTCTATTAACCATATTATGGCGATTGTCAAAGTTAACTCATAAACAAGAGCTTAGTTTAAAAATAATTAAATATAGGCATAGAATATTATTATTCTTAAAGTTCATCTTTTAACTAAAACGGCGTTTAGGTATAATAAGCGTCCTGTACGCCGAGACGCCGTTGCCTATCGTATAACTCGTATCTAGGTAAATCGTAATTCGCGCGTGCGATTTCGCACGTGTGACTTCTCGATTGCAGCAGCCCCGTAAAGAGGGCGCGCCGATGTACTTATTGGGTTCACGGTTCGCGCAGTGCCGATCCGTTTTTCAGCTATCGTTTTGGCCGTGTCCTGTATTTAAATGAGAAAAATACAGGACTATACCATATCATAAATAGTGTTGTCCAGTATATTTTCCATGAATCCTGTAAGCTTAGACCACATGTCCTGTAAAATGAGTGCACAGAGTTGGTCACCCTAATAGTCGGGCCTGACCCTGACTTGGTAGGTTTTGGACTATCCTACAACCTATCGATTGTAACTCAGATGCCATGGGTTTGGGTAATTGGGTACTTTAGTTAGGTACTTCTAAATTTGTGTTAATGCTAGGTTTATAAGGTTGTAATTTCATGTTAGGAGCCTAAGATGACTGAAACTCATATATGCTTAGGTAAGTAAGCTTAATTAGAAGGCGATAAAATCAGCTCGACGGGAGGGATGCAAGGACGCTTCAAAGCGCGAGGTTGACGCGATTGGAGTGTATAGCCCAAATATACTTAGGTACTCTCACAGCGTACACTCATTTCGAAGCCTTTTGTATATAAAAGCGGGACTAATTCGTCGAACGCGGGACATAACATAAATAACTTAAATAATCAGCAGATTTTTATTACGTATTGTCTTATTTGAGTTTCAAATTCAATTTACAGTGATGATAGACAGTTATAGAATGTTTTTTAATAAAAATACAGTGCTTTGCCGAAAAACTACTACCATCTAGTTTACTGGACGAGTATCTCCGTAAAACGGGACTGAGCCTGTCTCGCGCGGGACATTTCATTTTGGGCTAAAAAACGGGACGTCCCGCCAAAATCGGGACGTCTGGCAACGCTGGTACCACTACTACTACCTACTTACCAAAAAAGTTATACATTACATAAGTTTATTGAACTCATTAAAATAAAATAATTTAAACTGTTTATATCGCGTTACAGCAATGAATACGCGATACAAGAAGTTTTGAGCGATATAATCCGTTTAGGAAAATTATCATTTTATTTAATTTCAATGTCTATAGGTACCTAAGTCACGTAAACATAAGAAATTAATTATTAGACACTCAACTTACTTGTATTTCGCCAACTGATACAAGCCGGCGTTTTTCTGATGCCTTTTAGTTTGTTCATGGCCAGCTTCCACATTATTTTCGGAACATACAATACATCGAGTTGACATTTTCTTTATCGACCTAGAAAATACAAATAGTCGACTGTTAACGTGAATACGTGATCTTTTTAGTCACAAAACTCACAGAGTCTTGTTAGAAGCCGCCGCAGCGCAGATACTATTAGCCAGTAGTGTATTAGCAGGAATGGAGTGGAATGTTATCGCAGGGTATCGTGTTTCGCAAGTCGGCTATTGTAACAATAAATCTTATTACCATCATCGTGTTTTGAATGAGAACTTTTTAACATCTTCTTTGTTCATGATTATTATACACATTCGAAATCAGGACAGAACAAAATCAATTAATAAGATTAAATATTCATACCTTTTCGTATCTAGTAACTCGATAAGGATAACACAATCTTCTGCGTCGCACTGCACTGAACGGTTGCAATTTTAAGACAGAACTTATTTTGTCCGGTGCTTTGTTTTATAGGCAAAGCAAAGCAAAGACAGCACAGCTATCACTATCTCACGATTAGTGATAATGATAACCAGTAACAACCATTAACCAATCAGTGTGCGCAGACGCACGCACGGTGGTGACACAAAACAGAACTACAAGATAAGTACAAAACCACTCCTACACAGCCCACACCAATTGACTCGTGGTTGTGGCTCGCACTGCTCGTAGACCAACGAAACGGATGCGATGCCAAATTACCAATGATGGCATCATCGTCACATTTGGTTCGAGTCGGAACTTCCGAACTTTTGTCAAGTTTTGTCTATGTGGGTATTGCTATCACGTGACGCATCCACCAATAAGGAAAAGGCGATAGAGTGATGACCAATCGTGTAGTGAAAATTTCTCATATTCAGGGAAATCCTGCCCAGTTTTTTTTATGTGTTGCCATTGTAAGTGTAAGCGAATTGAAGTTGTAAGTGAAGTATTAAACCAATCGGAATACTTACAGGAATTTTCGTTTGGACCAATCAGAGATAACGAGATGACGTCGCGCGATGCAATTGTACCATAGAAATAGTACAGCATAGAAGGAGTGTTAAAATTGAAAGCGATATTTTATTATCTGATCTCTTTACATTAAATAGCAATAGAGCGTGTCAAAAAGAGATGACTACATACTCTAAACTCCTCTTCAATTGACACCCTGTACACGACCAATAGACAAAATGGTCACCTTTGGCTATAGTAATGTTTACATTAAGGTAGTGTACTCTACGTTTTTCTTATTAATTTGCAGGTTTTGCTACCTTGACGCACACAAAGGTGACCATTTTGACAGTTTTGGCTGTGTACACTTGACTGAAGGACTGAGGCTATATCCATGCTTTAGTCCTTCATCCAAGAATTGTACTTTTGTAAATAGATAACGTGACTGGGTGGATGCTAGCTTTTATCGCTGACATAAAGCATATATCACTTTCTAACCAACTAGCATGCGCGAGAAGGACGGATGCTTTATGTCCGCGATAAACGGTAGTTTGCTACTATAGCAGAATTAACGAATGATATAAACGCAACAATCAACCAATCAGGGGGCCTAGCACGCTAGCTTTTATCGATGACATAAAGCATTTACCCCGTTCTAACCAGTATGCGTGTGCGAAAGGGACGAATGCTTTATGTCAGCGATAAACGCTAGTGTGCTAGAGGGGCAGAGAGCGATTGCCGCGTTTTAGTTTTGGTTTTAGCGTTTTATCACAGAATAGATATGGTTTTATCGCTTGTAACTTTTGATTGTGAATCCAGTATTAGTCGAAGCGAAAAGATCGCGCGTTTTTATCGCACGCACTTTACATTGTGAATCCACCTTTAAAGTGCTATAGCAACGCTCTTGCGTGACGTCATATCGCTATCCCTGATTGGTGGAAGCGCGTCACTCGCAATAACTTCGTTTTTATCGCTACGTGCGTAGTGGATATTAAAGGTACTCTGTGTTGTGAATTGTGAATCTACTTCATTCCCGGCGACCGGCAGGGGCGGCAGGCCATAGCTGGCAGCCAGCCGCGGCTGATGAGTTTTTAGTTCAACCACAGTATAAATAAATCAATCAACCTCCTTGGTGTTGCGGGTGCAATAGGCGGTGGTGATCACTTACCATCAGGTGACCCACTTGCTTGTTTGCCTTCCTAATTTGTATTATAAAAAATAATACTACATAACGGTTCAGATAATTAATAATAATGAACAATAATGAATGAGTACTTCCGTACATCTGGAATTGTGCTCTGGAATGTTTATCCAACATCTAAAGCAGTTGTCTCTCCTTCTAGTATATATACCGTAATAGATATTTAACAGACATAACAGATGGCAGGTGTGCGAAAGAGAGTAGGCTCAAAATAAGTCTGTCAATCTGGTAAACAGCATATTTCTTGATACAAAAGATGTTGAAACACAAGCTTTCGGACTTTGGTACAAGTTTTAATTTTACTTAATATGAACGGGTCTAGTTGACCCCCAGACGCACGTAAACACTTATTATCTCCACGGATGTGATCCAAGACCTTATAATTATTGACCTCCTTTCGCTTATGGTGGCATTTTACACCGTGTTTCTGCTGAGTGTCTTCGAGTCCAAAGAGAATATAATAATGGTACTTGGTGTCATTGTGCTGATCTAGTGATCAACTCGTAAGGTGATCATGGAGACTCAAAAAATTCAACCCTATCGATTCCGGGCTCTCTTGATTTGGCATTGACAAATACTCAAATTAAAATAGCATACAGTACCGTCAACAAAAAGCTTGTAGGTATGTATTAAAAAATATGTATATTTATACCAAAAACTTTTTTTACTAAGCTTACGATGGCCTGCCTCTTTTCACCTGCTGATTCGGACTGCGCCGTACGGTCAGGCTAAAGTAGCAAAACATTTTAGTACCTTGTCGGTGACAGTAATGTGACATATTCGAGCAACTCTCATTTCATACGTTACTACGAAAAGGTTCTTAGTGTTTGGCTACTTCTGACGCGGACTGTACTTTAGACACGGAAAGCCAATACGTTACTAACGCACGCGAAGTACGGGTACGATCCTAGTTTTTTTTTCGCGTAGGTTAGCACAGGATGAATTTTTTATCTTAAAGTTTGTTTAGGAACTGGCGATGTAAGGTAGACCAACATTAATTATAATATAACGTTCTTTATTCATAAAATCTCCAAAAATGTCAGTACAATTTCTCAGTAAAGCACAATTTAATTGTCCGTTTCTTAGCAAGTTCTTATATCTCGACCGTGACCAAAACATGGTCTCTCACTTTTGATAAAGGCATGTAAAGGAAACAATAAAAAAACTATCCAAAAATAATCTCTTAACTAATCTTAATTATAGGTCATCACTGTCATCACAGACTCACAGCAGCCACGCGCTTTTCCAACACCTAAAGTTTATGGGAAAAATGGAAATTGGTCCATGATTAGAGGAACAACACTTTGGTATAACATTGCCGCTGCTTTAATTACAAAAAATGGCAGTTTGCATTATTTAAAAACTTTTTTTAACCAAATTTGGCAGCTTTGTCACATAACTCCGTAGAAACAGGATATATAATGCTGGGCATCTTTCTTTTCACTCGAACAAAAATAAAAGATAAATATTAAATTGCAAGAAACAGAACATGATATTTTAGTCCCTTTTCGCGTGAAGGTTTTTTCAAGGTCGGATCTTCATGATCTGTGCAATTTATATGTATTTGCTGTCCCTTTCGGCGACACGCCCGGCCCGCATTCTTCGGAATTATTAGTCTAACCATAACTCATACATGCCACGTTTTTAATCGTTTTATTTCACGCATGTCGCTTTTATATTAAGAAGAAATAAATTCATTTTCTGCGGAAATACCGCTTTAAATGAGGAGCATAATGGTCTCTATCTTGATGATTTTGATGGTAACTATAGCAATGGAATAGATCTCAACTCATTCGTTCTCAAATCGATTAACAACGTTTTCGTATAAACTGTTAACGTTTTTTTTTTCATACACTTACACTACATAACCTTACGACTTAACAATGACAATAACATGCAACGCTACATCTAACAGAACACGAATTTCTAATCACGGTATGTCAAGGAATGTAATTCTTATATCATTATACAAATTGTTTATGTTTAGAACAATTATACAGGTCTGTAAAGTATAAATCAATAGTAAATGCCATTGCAGTGCAATGAAAACCTCCGTCATTTGTTTCAACTTTCACTTGTTGCCGAAATATTTTGATGTAACACTATAACTACATAATAATTAAGGCAATAAGTGTATACATAGGGCTGATAATTGAAAATAAATTCTGTATTAATTGCACTACATTAGACTTAGTAACATTATAGACCTATATAATTGTGAAAACACGACACATGATACGACGGCGACAATTCATGTAACATTAACATCTTACGAAAACTTACTTAACTTAACAATTTTAATTATCTTCCTACAAAGATAACAAGTCAATGGCATCAAACTTGGGTAAATCATTATTACCCGTCTATTAATCTTATTTCATTAACGTAGAATTATCAGTCAGTGATATAATACTCTGTATCACTCGTGAACACCGACCCTGTCACACAATACGCGAATGAGAGAGACGGCGAGTATGTAGAACCCTGCGAGCCTTAAATTGACTTAGTACTTATAACAGTAGGCCTTTTAAAAGCCATTAGTAAAGGATTACAAAAATAAAAAGTTAAAACAGTAAATGTCAAAAAGTAAAGTATCTAATATCAAAAGGAAATTGTATGCCAAGAAAACAATACAACAGAGATTAGATTACGAACAGTCACAGTTATTAATTAATAGGTACCCTTTACGCCGAACGTTGTATCTATCGTTTCAAGTAATTAACCAAAAGTAAACAAATCAAACCAGATGACTACCCCCCCCTCCCTTCTGGCGGTAGTTAAAAAAAAGCTGAACAATAGGCACGAATCACAGATACAAAAATAAGTAGTCATTCAAACCGCATGAGCCTTATGGCCGAATCCTATATCCAAACAACGGATCATTTTGCCTACGAACAGTTAATTTGGTCACATTGTCGCAATTTAACGCTTGTTGTGTATGGGAACGCGACATTAATGAAAGGCTGGCAGGTAAGGACTTTTATTCCTGTGACCAGTGGCCCTAACATGTCCAGTAAAGTTTATCTCTATCTGCGTTCCTTTCTTATGAAATTAGATAGACAGATGCAGGCAGGGATAAACTAAACTTGAGCCGTCATTTAGGGCAATGGAGAGGGCTATGCTCGGAGTTTCTCTGCGAGATCAAATCAGAAATGAAGAGATCCGCAGAAGAACCAGAGCCACCGACATAGCCTTAAGAATTGCTAGACTTAAGTGGCAGTGGGCGGGGCACATTGCTCGCAGAACGGATGGCGGATGGGGCCATAGAGTTCTCGAGTGGCGACCGCGTACCGGAAGACGCAGCGTGGGTAGACCCGCCACAAGGTGGACCGATTACCTGGTGATCGTTGCGGGAACCCGCTGGATGCAAGCAGCACAAGACCGGTCGTTGTGGCGATCCTTTGGAGAAGCCTATGTCCAGCAGTGGACGTCTTTCGGCTGAAATGATGATGATGAGCCGTCATTTGAGGCCGCAGCAAGAGTAATATGTATCACATGAACAAAAAAGCCACAACGTTCGTCTAAACTTCGACGACCACCTATGGTAAGCTCAGTAATTCTTTAAGCAATTTACACTTTAATTAGAAGTGCGAAGTTCGTACATTTGCTGTTAAGTGCAAGTAGCTAATGTATAAACTGGTACTTTATGCTTCGCAAAGTGTAAATTACTCCTAAAGTAAGTTTCAAACTGAAATTTCATAGGCCTTTTTATATTATAACTAATCATTAAAGCTTTTTTATATTTTGTTTACTAAATCCACTTACTAACGCTTCGCAACTGCTTGTCTTACTATCTGTAAGATCCCAAAAGAGCCTTCGGGTGCTGGTAACATCGGGGAGACCCTTATAATAGAAACAAGTACAATTTTTATATAAACTACTTAATAATTAATACCACCACACTTTATTTATTTTGGTTATTATAATTTCTTATAAATAGGTGAGGAAGATAAAGCTTCATATATGTATACAATAGTTTATTTTGTAATAGAAAATTAAAGCTATTATGATTGGACCAGTGGGGTGATTTTAGATTTACGAGCGCGTCAATCAATGCAGCTGAAATATACGCTCGCGTATTTGATTGGCCAGCGCCTGGCAAAAGTCAAAAATCGACCTGCACTGACACCTCTGTGTGGGAAAAGATATGAACATATAAGTAAATAGAAAAATAAATCAACGTGGCCAGTGACCAAATAGTAATTAGACTAATGGTCGTTAAAAAAAGATAAAGTCACTATATGTTGTAAATTTAGATCAAAGTTTATACTATACAGGGGGTTCAGTATATGCATACATATACATGAAAAAATAGAAGTTATAAATGGGTGAATTCTCTATATGAATAAGCAGTGGGAAAATGTCTATTGCCGGTTTATCTTATTGTCATAATGACACAAATGAACAGTGGAGAATCAAGTACAGTGCAACCCTAGCTTTTTAAAAGATTAAAAAGTTCAAGATTGTGTATATGGAGCGGTATTACCCGACCGAGACAAGAATGGGACGAGTCTCTAAGGTAGGTCTAAGATATTTAGAGCGCTTAGACATTAATTGATCTCTAAATAATAACAATAAAATAAATATCTTGGTGGAATTGACAACATTTGAACTAGTCTCAATCTAAGCAAAGATATGGGCACTAGACAACGGATAAATATACTATTATATTTGTACATATAACATCTACGACTCAGGTACAAGTATTCTCATCATAAAAAGTTTTGCCTTTTGCAGGAATCGAACCCAGAACTCGAATCTGGTGCAAGTTTGAAGTCGTTTTCTTTAAACCGGTACTTAATGCTATCAAACAAAAGATATCAGTGTTAATCAAACATAAATTATTTTATCTTTTTAAATTACTAATTTAATTTTTGTACTTTGGTTTCGACGACAATCTTAACGCGACGCTATTATTTGTTCTAGTTCAGAAAGGGCGTATCCCATTCTTACCCCGGACGGGTACTACAGTACAATTGCATTGACAACTGTCGTCGATCGCTTAAAACCTGTACCCGAAAGCACTTTAAAGATACGGACAGTACGTTTCTCAGATAGAACGTTGCGCTGAGTCCTAAACTTAAAATAATGTGCGTTTATATTACCTTAAGAACCGCTCTGGTTTTATTTGTTTACCTTTAGTGCCTAAATTTGTCAATGTGTATCTCTTCATTTCTCTTTCTCCATGAGAATTTTGTCCGCTTTTAGGACTTCCGTTAGTCGGCACAGATCGAACCTGGTCCTTGCCACTTCAGTGAGTAGTTTGGAGTTCCTCTCCAACTGCTCGGACTCCTGGCCGAAGTAGCACCGCAGCTCCTTGCAGTAACCCATGTACATCCGCCATTTTTTGTCCCTTCCCAGACAGGCCGGGTTGCCTATTATGATCAATTTGGCTTTAGCTCTTGTCAGGGTCACGTTGAATCTCTGTACAAAGAAAAGGGTCAGTTAATTTTAGTGTCGACGAAAAACTTTACTAATTTAGGCTGTTGAAAATATGTGGATCTTGTTTAAGGAAATGACAGGGTGCCAAAAACAGTTTCTTCAAATATGAACTGTATACCATCAGTTTAAGAGCAGCGGTCGAAGGGAACAGTCGAGCAGCCCCTACATGTCACATACTCTTTACTTCGTGGACTAGACAAGTGATACACACTGTTAAATGGTAATGTAAATAATATTTATTCTATGCGGAAAGTAGGTATACTTTCCGCATAGAATAAGAATGTGTCCGTGCCAGAGGGGTAGCGGTTGAAACGCTCGAGAAGAACTACCCACCTACCCCATAAAAAAGATCAAGATTTTTTTACCATTATATCGGCGTGACTAATATGTACAACCATGCCAAATTACAGCTTTCTAGTACTTAGAGTCAGTGAGCTAAGCTGACGACAGACGGACCTGTCGAAGTTATAAGGGTCCCTTTTAGACTGCGGAACTCTCAAGAGTAGCGTCTCGTCGTGACGCCAGCACGGTTACCTTGTCGTCGACGAGGAAGCCGAGGCCGTACTTGGCGTCGTAGTCCAGCAGGCGGCAGTTGGCGCGCACGGTGGACACGAGGATGGCGCGCTTCTCCTTGCCCTGGAACGCTTCCACGGTGCCCACCTCGATGGCGTCGTAGCCTGCGTAGGCGTTGCTGATGAGCCAGCTCTTCATCTTGTACACCTGCATATTATAGTACATTACAACCTGGGGGTGGTGAAATAATGTCTCAGATCGCAGGAACTTGTCGCACGAGCCAAAGACGAGGGCGATAAACATGCGACCTAAGGCTTTCTTTATCACCGCCCGAGGTGTTTACACCATTTTACGTCTTCCCCTGGCCAGGAGGTGGAAATTTCTGCTCGCGTAGCGTGCGGTAAATTGACTTACGGCCCGGGGTGACGTAAATTATCATAAACGGAGTATTTAGGATGTCCATGAAACCAACGCCAGAACTTCGAGGACTGACTGCGCAGTGCATAAGCCATCAGATTAAGCAAATTTGACCTTAATAAAAATAAAAATGTCATAGTTTCGAGATAATGAAAATTTTAAAAAACTTGTAATTTTTGATACCCTAGACCATTCTTTCTGGTGTTGCAAGTTAGAGCGTATTTCAAAATTCTAGTGCGGGGTATCAAAAATCACGAGTTTTATAAAAGTGTCATCTTGAAAACTATAACATTTTCACTAAACCCGATTTTGTCTAATCTGATTGCTTGTGAGCTTATTCTATCAGCCCTCGAAGTTTTGGCGTTGATTTTAGGGACATCCTGTATGTATAAAATGTGTCAAAGTGTAGTAGAAGGTTCCAAGTAATGCAAAAGTTGATGCTACAGCAGGCTTACTTGGGCTGCCCTGTCATTAGAAACAGGTTACAATCTCACTGTGCTTGTAATCTCACGCAGGATGTAACAATTAAGTCGAAGTTAAAATCTTATGGGTCATTGTTGTATTCGTTATTTTGAGTGATTTAGGAATAACGGTTTCAATAAATCAGAAAAACACATGACGTTTCTTTGGTTTTCTAGTCCTCCATATAAAATGTGTCGTCGTTAACTTACCTGTCTGATGTACGGAGCGATGATGCCGATGTCCACCGGCTTGACGCCGTGCTTCTCGACCAAAGCCTTCGTATACAGCTTCAACATGTCCAGTTCCTTCTCGTTGAAAAAGCTGACAAACAAAAATAATACTATTATTACAATCACAGAAGTTCATCGCTCCGAGTATTTTCTTATGTTTTCGCGACTTGTAGACATTGAAATAAAACAATTTAAACGGTTTATATCGCGTGTATTGTAACGAATCTAATTAAGAAATACCCAAATTTAAATAGAGAGGACGGCTTGTCAATACCACCAGCCTGGGACCCAGTACTACAGTTGGTTAAATCTCAGGCACGACATTAGATTGTATGACTGTTGGTATTTTAATTTTTATTCTAAATATTCAATTACCACTTTTGTAATTTTATTTCTATGTTTATGTAACTTCTTGTTTGTTAAAATATTTTTAAAATTATTTGGTTGAAAAAAGGCCTAATGCTGAGTTTCTTGCGGCGCATTCTTCTCAGCAGATGCCACTTCCGAAGCGCTGGTAGAGTTTGTAGTCTTATTGTGTTAATTGGAGCGAATTCATATTAAGTTTTTTAATTTTTTAAATTATTTTTCAAAATTGAGTAGTTTGTATTCTAAAATTTTTTGTCAGTCTGCCCGTGAACATGGGACCTGTAAAGGGCTCGAAACGTCGGAAATTAGATTCGTTACAATACACGCGATATAAACCGTTTAAATTGTTTTATTTCAATTTCATCGGGGTAAATGTTGAAAAGAAGGTGCATTCTTTAGCATATTTACTAAACATAAATAAATCTTGAAAACGTTTGATACACTTGGCGCGTTTTTGCCAGATTATTAAACATTGTTTAGTAAATATTTCAAAGTAAATAAATATGCTAACAAATGCCAATTTACCAATTGAACATTTGTGTGCGAAATTGAATTTTTAATATCTTATATTTGGAAAACTTCCAAGCACCCTTTTATCCCCTTAGATGATGACGCCTGTTAAAAAAGGCGACTCCTTCCGCAAAAAAATCTCTAAATGACAGTGTAAACTGTATCAAAATCCGTTGCGTTGGCAAAGATATAAAGACAGACAGGGACGGATAGCGACTTGTCAGGTTTCGGAGATCAGGTCAGTTCTCGCTTCTTCGTCTCTGTAAGCAAGATATTGGTCGTACAATAGTATAGGATAGGATAAGATTCGGATACCTTGGAGCCTTGCCCATGCGTTGCTCGCGCGAGTTGACAGAGTGGAACACGACGGCGCGCTCGCCGCCCGGCAGCCCCAGGATGCTGCGCGCGCTCAGCGGGTCCGCCGGCGCCAGAGCCTGCGCGCACCGCAGGTTAATAAGGCTTTATCAAACAGCAGCGCGGTTTTGCGGGTGGTAGGACCGTGTGCAAGGTCCGTCCGGATCACTATCTACTTGCTCGCTAATCCTACCGCTAAGCAGCAGTGCTGTGTTCCGGCGTGGAGAGCAAAGCCGGTGTAATTACTGGCACAAGAGGTATTCCATCTTAGTCCTCTGGGTTGGCAACGCATCTGCACTCTCTTTGTTGTTGCAGGTGTCTATAAGCGGTGGTGATAACTTCCCATCAGGTGATCCACTTGCTTGTTTGCCTTCCTATTTCATATATATAAAAAAAACTGCGGCTCAACGGACCGCAAGCAAGGAATGCCTTTCAAGACAGCCACCCGCCGTAAACAGAGTAATCTTTTGCCCGCGGTTAAGCTTGCGTGATAAGATTTTGTTTTGCAGTATTTACTGGATTACTTCGATTTTCCAATGAGCTATCTGTGTGATAGTTGCATGCCCTACTTATGCCTAATGTAAAATCTAATTAGCAATGCGAGCAAAGCTGCGAATAAAAGCTTCTAAATATAATTTACACTATTTTATTACGCCAAGCGACTGAATATATTTACCTTTAAGTTGTTGTCGTAGAACAGTTGGTTGGGCAGGCGCAGGATGTCGGGTGCGTTACGGAAGTTCTGCACCAACATGGTGATGTAGTTAGGGTCGGATTCGTAAAGGTTGGCGTAGTCGGCCCTCAACCGCTCCATCAGCGATTTACCTGAAAGTCAGACACTTAAATTTTAGGACTTTTTCAAGCAATCAGACTAAAGTTAGTTTGAAAAGCTTGCGAAACAGCGAAACCCTCCACTTCAGCTTGCTCGTAACCTCTGCTAGTCCGTTATATTGTGAAGAGTGTCAGTCGAGACAAGGCAGAGATGAATAAAACATACGTTTTGTTAAAGGTGGAAGTTTTAGATAAGATGTTCCATCATAAGGTTTATCTTTTCATGTACTAAATTAATCAGGTGTAAAATATACAGGCCGTTTTGTTCCATTGTCCATAACAAATATTGGACTGGTTTGAAATCTCTAAAAAGATCGATTTGATATGATGCCACAAACATTTTGATTTGTATCTGCTTCACAACTCGCATTCATATTGCATCGTCGTGGAACACATACCTAGCCCTCGGTCCTTCGCCTCCCTGCTGATGCAGACGGGCCCCAGCTGCTGGGGGCGCCAGCAGCCCGCACAGTGGCACCAGCGCCGCCGGCTCCAATACGTACCTAGCCCTCGGTCCTTCGCCTCCCTGCTGATGCAGACGGGCCCCAGCTGCTGGGGGCGCCAGCAGCCCGCACAGTGGCACCAGCGCCGCCGGCTCCAATACGTACCTAGCCCTCGGTCCTTCGCCTCCCTGCTGATGCAGACGGGCCCCAGCTGCTGGGGGCGCCAGCAGCCCGCACAGTGGCACCAGCGCCGCCGGTTCCAATACGTACCTAGCCCTCGGTCCTTCGCCTCCCTGCTGATGCAGACGGGCCCCAGCTGCTGGGGGCGCCAGCAGCCCGCACAGGGGCACCAGCGCCGCCGGCTCCAATACGTACCTAGCCCTCGGTCCTTCGCCTCCCTGCTGATGCAGACGGGCCCCAGCTGCTGGGGGCGCCAGCAGCCCGCACAGGGGCACCAGCGCCGCCGGCTCCAATACGTACCTAGCCCTCGGTCCTTCGCCTCCCTGCTGATGCAGACGGGCCCCAGCTGCTGGGGGCGCCAGCAGCCCGCACAGGGGCACCAGCGCCGCCGGCTCCAATACGTACCTAGCCCTCGGTCCTTCGCCTCCCTGCTGATGCAGACGGGCCCCAGCTGCTGGGGGCGCCAGCAGCCCGCACAGTGGCACCAGCGCCGCCGGCTCCAATACGTACCTAGCCCTCGGTCCTTCGCCTCCCTGCTGATGCAGACGGGCCCCAGCTGCTGGGGGCGCCAGCAGCCCGCACAGGGGCACCAGCGCCGCCGGCTCCAATACGTACCTAGCCCTCGGTCCTTCGCCTCCCTGCTGATGCAGACGGGCCCCAGCTGCTGGGGGTCGCCGGCCAGCACGAGCGTGCCCGCGGGCGCCAGCAGCCCGCACACCGGCACCAGCGCCGCCGGCTCCGACGCTTGCGCCGCCTCGTCGATGAACAGGTGGGACATCTGGAGTTTGTGAGCTTGTTGGGCTCGGGCTCTACGTTAAGGCACATAATTTGTCAGACGTCCGTTAATCAAATAACATAAAAATTCTAAACATCTTGACCTCCGCTCACTGTGACCACTTGAACGTAGGCGCAACAGCGGTATGCCGACTAATGAACGAGGGATACTCACGAGCCATACTTAGCGGCGTGCAGCAGCGTGGTGACGACGATGCGGAAGGCGGACATGGCGTAGTTGCTGACGGAGTAGGCGTTGTTGTAGTCGGTGCCGTTGGACACCGGGGCCAGCTCCGGCGGCATCACGCTCCTGGACATGGCGTGGCATGGACAACTCAATACTAACACTTTACTAGTAATGATGATTTGCCTAATGTCGAGCTACTAAATCAAGTCGCTAAACTCTGACTTTTATGCCTATGGGCTAAACTGTTTTACCGTACCATGCATGTTGCCACTACATCTTTGGGCCTGCAAATAATGTTTGGAATCTCCAAATTTTCAACATTTCTATACGTCGTCGTTGTTCTATAAATCAATTTAATGTGACTCACGTGGCTGTTGCCTTAAGGGTAAAAACCTCGGGTCTCCGATTTATTCATATTTTTGATATTTTGTGTCTTTCAGCTGTCGTTTATTTACAAAAAAGAAAGACGTGACTTTATGTATGTATGTATGTAAAGATCTTACCAAACCCTCGATTTGGAGTTAGCGCGCAGTAAAAAATTGTTAATATTTAGTCTCTTGTTGTATCTCGCGAGCATGAGCGCGATGTGGTCGGCCGCCATGTTTGAATCCGTGCACACCAGTACGCGGTACTTGGAACTGTACATCACTACCTGAAAACATTTTGCCGTGACTTTGTGACGCGACAATCCATACTTGGCCGGATCGCTATAGCTGGCTAAATAGAAAAAGTTTCAGGTGTCTTTATCCTTCTGTGTTAATTAGAAAGGAACAGAGTAAATCGCTTAACTCTATCTAGTTATGCACTGAGCATGTCGGTAATAAGGTGGCGTAAAGAAAGGAACACTCGATACTGAGCAGAAAACGAAAAACAAAAACAGATAGGACATGCTCCACTGTAACACCAGGTCAGTGTCCCCAGATTTTTCTCTATCTTGTTAATTGTTTTGTTCTAGCTGCTGCAACTGCAGTGTTGCGATAAAAATAGTACAGTTTTACCAAAAATATATTGAGCATAGGCAGTATTCGTTTGCACAGAGAAGCGCAGACCGGTTTCCGACAGTAGCCGAACATGTGAATAATCCATATTGTACTTTATTTGCAAGCGCAACTGGCAGAGTATTGCTTGCTATGCACTCTTAGCTTTGTCCCGCTTACACAATTCGTACACTGTGGCGCACGGGCTGCCGCCATGTTGCTCCGAAATCGATAGACCAATAAAAGCGCAAGAGTTTAGCGCGCGTAAAATTCTACTTTATCATTGGTAGATCGAAATTTCTCGCGCTAATAAAATTGGTCTACTGCGCAGGTACATCGTGGCACAATATATTTTTGGTAATACTGTAATCAATCATGATCCTTTATGTGTATGTATGTAGGTACCTGTATGATAGCTTCGACGATGGTCATAGTCTTGCCGGTGCCGGGCGGACCGAACACCATATAGGGGGCGCGTCGCGAGGAGTTGGACAGGATGTGCTGCACGGCCGACTTCTGCTCAGCGTTGCCCTTTATCAGCGGATTGTACCATCTGACGATACACATTCATGCTAATTTGGTGTTGTTATTCAACTTCAGTGAACGGTATTTAAAAAATTTAAATAAAGAAGAGAAGAGCACTTAGCAACGGAGATATCTAAAAAATGATGTTAACATGCAGCCACAGTATATACATACAGCAGTACCGAAACTGGGCCTGTTTGTTGAGATAGATACCTACGCTCCGGTGGAGTGTTAGGGTTGTCCTCTTAATTTTTTGTAAAATAGATAAGTTATATTAGTATTACTTATGACGAGTAAGATTGGGTAAAAAATAATTAAACTACCACTAAGAAAAGTTCCGAGTCCGTGCAACAAATGGAGCCAGTCACTCATTGCGACTGACTGGCAACACGCAAACAGTATGAATTAGATAAATTTCGTCCGTCCAAACTCGGCGGTAATTTTACCGTAATCAATATGAATTACCTTAAACTATCGGTATTTTACGCGCGTTTTTGGTAAAATTACGTAATTTTGTAACCGTACTCACGTGTAGATAGGCTTGAGCTCGTGGTGCTTGGCGCGCGGCTGCGGGAACAGGCGGCCGGCCTGGCGGCGCTCGAACACGAGCGCGACGGCCGCGTGCGCGCGCTCGTGCGGCACGCGCGACATCATGAAGCGCACGTCGAACTGCGCCGCGGGGGAGTAGTACGCCGCGAACCTGTAGTGCAATTTTTGAATTACACCACATGACTAAAGCTCACCAAAAAAGCTTTCCTGGTGGTAGGACCTTGTGCAAGTTCCGTCTGGAGCGCTACCACCATCCTGCCGCTAAGCAGCAGTGATTGCGCCGCTGTGTTCTGGCGTGGAGAGCAAGACAGGCGGTGCAATTACTGGCACAAGAGGTATTGCGTCTTAGCCCTCTGGGTTGGCAACGCATCTACAATCTCTTTGGTGCTGCGGGTGTCTATTGGCGGTGGTGATAACTTACCATCAGGTTACCACTTGCTTGTTTGCCGAATCTCTATGAAAAACGGCCATTTTGGTGATTTTTAGTAGCACAGTGAGATTAAAAGATCGCACTCCTGCGCGCACACGGGGGTGAGAACCTGCCTTATCTGACTTTAATATAGAACGCTGCCTGCCTTTACGGCACCACACTGTGGCCTTAGATAGTGTTTGGTTAAGTTTGTCATCATCATATCAGCTGAACGACGTTTCACGACGACCGGTCCTACGCTGCTCGCTTCCATTGGGCCATGTCGGGCCATCTTGTGTCAGGAGCTGCCTACGCCGTGTCTTCCGGTACACGGAAGCCACTCGACGACTCTTTGGCCCAGCAGCCATTCGTTGTACGAGTAATGTGCCCCGCCTGTGGCCACCTAAGTTTAGCAATTCATCTAAAGTCTATTCATCCACACACACACCTGTCTTAAGTAGTAAACAAGATTCTAACCTAAAATTTCAGTGTTTGCCATCAATATATTGTTTATTGTGTAAATAGAACTGTCTCATCCCTGTTCAAAAGAAACGCATTATAAAATCACCTCGTCTACCTACAGCCTCGATTTGTTATATTTAGGCGATAGACGATGTTTAGGTAACAAAACGTGAAATTTTAGGTGAGAATTTTGTTTACATGATAAGACAAGTATTGGATTAAGTTAAGTTTAATTCAAATGCCACTTTGGCACTTTTAATAGAAGTAAGTTCAGTCGGGGTAAGTTCAATAACACAGTTTTTTTGTGGGTGGTAGGACCTTGTGCAAGGTACGTCCGGATCGCTACCACCATCTTGCTCGCTAATCCTGCCGCTAAGCAGCAGTGCTTGCACTGTTGTGTTCCGGCGTGGAGAGCAAGACAGCCGGTGTAATTACTGGCACAAGAGGTATTCCATCTTAGCCCTCTGGGTTGGCAACGCATCTGCACTCTCTTTGTTATTGCAGGTGTCTAAAAGCGATGGTGATCACTTACCATCAGGTGACTCACTTGCTTGTTTGCCTTCCTAATTCATAAAAAAAACAGTTAATTGTAATTGTTTTAAAGTCAAACCATCTTACCCTTCGTCAATATTTGCGATATGGATGACGCTATCTTCCATGTCTTTTATAATTGCTTCGAATAAAATCTCATTGCTTTTGTGAGGTCTAATGAATATTTTGTCACCTGAAAGAAAGAATCAATTATAAGCTCGACTTTTGATTTTAAAGTTACAATATCAAAGACGGAGTCAATTTATTCACCTCGCAAAAGAGAAGGGCGATTCTCAGCCAAACCAGGCACTTCAAGTAAGTAAATATCACCCTTGTGCTCTAAGGACACACCAAACATGTTATATTTCTGAAATATATTAATCAAGCTTTAGTAATTTATTTTCCAAACGCTATACAATTTAGTGATATAAGTAGATACTGGTTAGCATCGCAGCCACAGTCGCCATCAGATAGTAATATACAAATAGGAACCGACAATGTGCAAAAAATATATGTATGACGTGTATAAGCTTTTGACAATAGTCATGATATTATATTTGTTTATCTGCACACATATCATAATTTCTCAATAACGCGTTCAAAAACCATAGAAAATGACCAGCATTATTACAACCAATGTTATTTTAAGAATTTTCTTGTCTGTGGTAGTAGGTAAATCTGTTCTGTCTTTATTGGGTAGTATCTCTTAGTAGTCTGTGTTTATTGGTGATTACATTACCGATATCTCGTGACGTTATGAATTTAAATTTGGAACAGCTGTCAAAATTCAAGTTGGTCTCTATTCTAGTATCCACAGATATTAAAACAGTTATCGATACGAAACGTCAATTCAGTATGATTTTTTAATTTAAGCGCACGACATTGGATCTCGAGTGACATGACAATAGGGACTTCATTCGTTTGTCTATGATTTAAAAAAAAAACGTTCGTCTTGACGGGTAGATCGAAGTGCCGTTATACTTGTTTGTTGGTTTTTTGCTGTTACGGTTTTTTGAAGTTATGATATGTGTGTAGATAAAGTAATGTATGCAACTGTATATAATTGGGCCTTAAAACACTCGTGTGATCCTATTATGAAACTCGCTGACGCTCGTTTCATAAAACCACACTCGTGTTTTAAGGCCTCTCATTATATAGCAGTTGCATAAAATACTATTAACGCATCGCCTCCGCTCTGACACACATATCTAATGGCAAATGAAAAAGTTCAAATAACAGTAAGTGATAAAAAAATATGTTTTCTTTTTTTAACATACATAATTTTAAACACTGTTGTATTGGGATTAGTGGTTGGAATGAAAAAGCCTATCGACGCATGTGTTAACAGTACAAAGCGCGGTTACATTGAACTTTGTTCTTCCACACCTACTTCCAACATTATAAAATGACAAGCAGAAGTAAGACTAACCCTCAAATTAACTCGAGAAATAACTTCCTCCCACCACAGTAGATGATGGAAGTACAGCATATAGTTCTTTTGCGTTATGCCTTCATCAAATATAGCCCTGAAAATTATAACAACATGTAAAAATGTACATCCTGTATTAGTACAGTAGGGGAAATATATTCACGTACTACCTTAGAACCCTATCGCAATGACGCGTCGCGTTAAACGCCAGGCTATGTCATACAAATGTCATCCGTATGTCTCTTCGACTAGGTTCTACGGTGGTACGTGTTTCAATTACGTTGACTGTACCTATTCCTAGTAAGTACTAGCATAACTAAAAAAAGACATAAAATATCACCTAAAAGGAAGGAACCAAAGTAGCCGAAAGAACGTTCCGTGATTTCTACAGCTAGTTTTTCTAATTTGTCCGATTTTTGATTGGATATCGTATATCGTGCTAAGGTTATTTTGATTAATTAATACACCCTAAATTTAGGAATTGGTAAAAAAAAGTTTCTGACGTCATCTGACAGTCTCACAAATCGACTGTTACAGCAGGGAAGCTAGTTCTGCATTTTAGTTTAAAACTGTATATGATAGGAATGTTAAACCACTGGATAAAAAAAAATCCATCCAAATAAATAAAAATGCTGTTCGCAGGTAAGCGCATGACTTGAAAACGTATGAAACAATTTTGGATTTTTTTTTTTAATTTTTGCAACACTTAGTCCAAATTAAGGTTTTATGGATAGAAAAAATTTAAAATAACCCGGAATTATTTCATATTCGGAAAACTAAACGTCCTTTTACTATGGGATATTTTGTATAAACTTAAGACCATAACTCACGAAGTTTGTCGACATGTCTAGTTGGCAAGAAATATTAATTTTCATAAGTGACACAGTTTATCCGAAGACTCACCTGGTGGCTATCAGCACTTTCCTAAGCTGCTGTTTGACCTCCAAGGGTTCATCTATCTTTTCCAGAGCATTCTCATCCAGACCATGAGGTAACAGTTTTTTCAGCAACTTTGGGATTTTGTAAACCGCATTAAATGGCCTGTAATATAATTTTGGTTTAACCAATTTATTTAATTATTAAACACTAGCGGACGCCCGCGACTTCGTTCGTGTAGAATAAGTAGCCTATGTCCGTCGGGAATACATAGTGTAGCTCTCTATTAGTAAAGGATTTTTGAAGTCGTTCAGTAGTTCCATAGATTACCCCCAACATACAAACAAACTAACAAACAAACAAACAAAGTTTACCTTTGTATTATATTAGTGAAGATTTTCTGTTAAAAATGTGTACATTTGAATACCGTTTCCGAATATCGTTTTGTGTATTACATGGCTGTGGCACAAGTAAGCATGCGAAACAAACGACGACAGTGTAACCAGAGTACAAGCAAAAGGGGCTTTACTTAATATTTTACCTAAAGTAACTGTAGTATAAACTTTCGCATTATTCCATTGAAACTTTCTAGCATAATTTGAGAGATCCAAAATGTTTACCCATCAATTCTATGTGATAATATACTATACTTAGTTTAGGCAGGGGGGTTCCACTCCGTTCGTCACGCTTGACCGCCTTGCCTATGGCATAGGCAACTCGCAGTAGGCTGTCTGCTTGCCGCGCGCCCGCTTGCTCGCCCTATCGTGTCAGTGTAATTGAAAACGAATGCCGCGCAACCCTAACGTGTCGCCGGGATTAGCGTGCGGAAGGCGCGTTTCTTTTGACTCGCGCCGCCTGGCTTAATGTGTAAGAAGTAAGACGATTTTTTTAAGTTTTTTAATAAAGTTGGAATTCGTTTAATCGCGGTCGCAAAATTATGTATTCTGTGGTTTAGGTGATCGAACGATTGAGCACAGTTACTAACAATAATACAAAATGGTCATTACACATGATCTGTGGATACGACAAAACGTTCCGCGTGAGTCCAATCTAAATTAGAGTAAGGACTTTTGACGTAAGACTTGTCAGGCACTTGAGTCTGGACATTCGCCACCTGAAACAGTTGATTGTTAGTGAAGTAAGTTTTATTTGATAATTCAGTCTTTCATGCATTTTTTTGTTGATGTTACCTTATTAATGCCTTGTTATAGGTTCTACATGCTTATAACAAAATTCAAGTTAATCCAGCCACTAGAAGTCAAAATTGACTTGTAAGATTTCACTCTAGCGACAAAAAGACTAACCCCCTTATTTATAAACGCTTCGTAAACGTTTGTTACTTAACATTTTTTATGTCTTTATTTGTCATTGTGACGTTTGGCCTCACATGAAAGGGACAAAACATTTGTTAGCTTAAAAAAATTGTTAAGTTTTTATGAATAAGGGGGTAACAATGTAACACAGCAAGTTAAATAAAAACATATAAAAAAACTAAATCATCGCTTAGATTTAGCTGCGTTCCTTTAATAAGTTGTGCGACCTAAATAATTTTTGCATGCGTTCCATATATTTAATATATCTGGACACAATTTAACTAGGTATTAATTCGATATTTATATCAATTTATACGAAATATAATACTGACTTTAAGTTTTCACCAGGATGGTACACTTTCTTGGCAGGTATATTGCATGAATCGCAACGATTCCATAAAAACACTCAGGGCAAAATAAAAACTATCAATCAACAATTCCGAACGTTTGCAAACAAATTAAAAATACTATACCATTTCTCTCACAAAAATAAAGTTCTTCTTGTCACTTAGGCGATAGAATGTAAACATTATGGGCATCTCATATTGCCCAACGTCTCCCCCTGAAAAATTTACAGTTATTCCCGATTCAATACACGATTCTGAAACAAGAGAATAGAATAATTAGTAGAGTTGCGGAGGCCCATATCAACAATTTGAGTCAAATTACCTTGCTACTCCGCGAAACAAGAGCCCGCGAGAGAGTTGCTACTAGCGAAGTAGCAAGGTTATTACTCTTAACTTACACCACAACTTACACTAAAAGAATAGCCGACCAGGTAATTGCCACTTTTGATCCTTATCCCTTTGTAATACCAGGGGGGTTCCACTCCGTACTGTAGGTGCGCTCGCCGCATTACCTATGGCGTGGGTTAATCGCAGTAGGTTGCCGGCTTGCCGCGCGCGCGCCCGCTCACTGTGTCGCGCGTTGTGATAGTATTATAGTAAGCAGCCTAAGCCTAGCGGTGCGGCAGGGCATTGCGGGTGGAAGGCGGGCGCGGGCGGCGCCTTCCTTTTGACGCATGCCGCCTGGCGAATGTATATGAAATTTACGAATTTTTTGTGCCTGATCATAAAGTTGGAATTCGTTTAATGGTGGTCGAAAAAGAGAAGTTGCTGTACGTTAGTACTATTACTTATTCTGTGGTAATACGGTCGAAAAGTAGTCAAGCAATTTCGTGGTCGACTATACATGTAATATTTTATGAAAATGTTTTATAAAACCGATTTAGGAATCTAATAAATTGATGTCAGATTAGCGGGTTGGTATTTGACATTTGGCAGCCGTGGGCCAATCATGGGGGTCTACAAGAGGGGTATTATGAGGTTCTTGCAGGGTCGGCTACGGATTCCCCTGGAGTTGCAAGCGTTTATATGCGGTTTATTGCTTAACATCAGGCGAGCTGCATGCTTGTTTGCCACAGACGTGATATAAAAAATCTAATACGCGAGCATATATTTTAGCAAGCATAGATTGGCGCACGGCTAGCGAGTGTCGATCGCTCGAAAGTCAAAAATGACCCTACAGGACATCAGGAACTTGCGATACACAAGTTTACCGTCAATATCGCAAAATGGAACCGAGTTAAAAACAACCTAAACCACCTTTTATAATTAATTCTTATGAATTCTCTTTTTTCAGGCTTGAACATATTTTTAAGCACGATGATACTATGACAAGGTTGCATCACTCACTAGCTAGTATAATGTGTGCCGGCTTGCCAAACTCGTATTCTTCTTGGACCATCTTGAATTGGGGCTGCGGATGCGCCAGTTGAATACCGACCACCATAAGATCCTCATTCTTCATATCGTTCGTAACGGTGAAGAAGAACTTTACTTGCTGATGGGGTTTTACCTACAAAACATATTTAAGAGATCACAGATTTTCAGCAGTTTAGGTACAAGCTAAAGAATCGCTTCTTATTAAAGAGGTCTTGAATGGTCAAATGTTTGTCAACTGTGATGTTTGTACGTTTTCATTACTTCTCATCAAATAAGGCCTCAAAAACTACAATAGCAATGAGTACTTTAATTAAACCCCCAACATTTTCTCGACCACAAAGAGGGCCTAACATGACCGCCCCAGGTTTAATTTATTCCCCACAGCGTTTCTGTCAAACTCGTGTCATAAAAAAGCGTCCATAGTAAACTCAGATAAACTTTGCCGGTCATTTCAATTTACCACCCTTCCTGTAGGCCTATAGCGCCCACAAGGGGTGTTTCCACGCACTTTGAGATAGATTGATCTACATTATACAATACACACTCAAACAGACAAGACAACACAAGACAAGACAAATACTCTTTATTGAAAATCACACGGAGAATAGAGTCAAAAAGAACTACATACGATTCTATCGTCAAGGCAGTAAGACTTTAACGCGATAAAAGTATATTGTTAATTTACCTCGACGTAAAAGAAGAGAGAAATTAACAGTAAGAGTTTCTACAGATCTCTTTGGCCTCTTCATGCAGCTACTCTTGCTGCCGACCGTACCAGTCTTTTTTTAATACAAAGGAAAACGAGCAAGTGGTCACCTGATGGTAAGTGATCGCCACCGCTAATAAACACCCGAATCACCAAGGTGATTGCAGATACGTTGCCAACCCTGAGGGCTAAGATGAAATACCTCTTGTGCCAGAAGTTTCACCGGCTGTCTTGCACTCTATGCCGGTACACAACAGTGCAAGCACTGCCGCTTAGTGGCTGGATTAGTGAGCAAGTTGGTGGTAGCGATCCAGAAGAACTTTACACCCGAGTTTTTGGCGTTAGTACTTACATGAATCCAGATTTTGTGGTGATCAGTTGGTGGCTCTTTAGTCACGACCGCACCTTCAAGTGGCTGGCTCTCTGCGCTCCCATAAATTAGCATGCCATCGCCATTTCTGCTGAACCCTTTCCTGAAATATACAAATTATCTATAATTTCAATTTAATTATATACTAACATGAGCTGCTTCGCCTGCATATATTTTTTTCTATGTATTTTTCGGGATAAAAAATATCCTGTTTTAATCCAGGACATGATCTATCTGTCAGTCAAATTCATCTAAAGCCATCTAGCCGCCATTGCGTGATTGACGAATATCCACATATTCAAACAGCCAAGTAACTTATTTTTTGCATTACATAAAATGATAATAAGAGAATCGGAAATATTAAATTGCATCAAAACACTGTACAATAAGTGATTTCAAAGTCAAAATTAAAATAGTCTCACATGTTTTGTCATCAAATGACATGCAAATATAAATTAAAATTACAGAAATAATATTAATCATTAATTAGTTATTTTCTTTGAGTATTTATGAACCCTAATAATTACTTTACTCCATACTGTCCTGTTCCTATTTTGTGCATCGTGAGCCATCAAACAAGTTCCCAGAATTAGCTATTTTACTATTTATTGTTAACAAATTCGCAGAGCAGTTATACACAATATAGTTGTGTCCAATGACAATATAAACATACTTCCTCTGTTTGTACAGGAACAGTATCTTGTTACAGATATGCTTTGGGGTTTGCTTGTGCACAATTAAAGAGTTCTCATCATATTCTTCGTCCACAAAACCGCAATAATCACAGTATTCGCCTTTATCTTGCATCTTGCTGCAAATGAAAGAAAAGAAAAATAAAAAAAAACACATTTATTTAAGAAAATACAAATACAAGATTATAAAGCCCGACCAGGAATATTAAAAACCTTATACCTTAACCACCACATATATGGATATGTGGTACCTTCAAACAGGTTTTTTATATTCCTGGTCAGGCTTTACCATGCAATTATTGGCAATATGAGAAAATGTGTACATCTGGGGGCCTAGCACGCTAGCTTTTATCTATGACATAAAGCATTTATTCCGTTCTAACCAGAATGCGTGTGCGAAAGGGACGAATGCTTTATGTCAGCGATAAACGCTAGTGTGCTAGAGGGGCTGTTCTTATTAAATATGGGGAAAACTTAGGAAAAAACGAAAAGAACAATCTTCTCAAAGTAATGCCTAAACATTTCCATTTTATTTAATGTTAATAGATCTATTAGATAGATAAATAAACATACATAAGATAAACATACCTAAATACAAATGTAATGGGGGCATCTGACTTCAAGTAATGGATGCCAATCCAAAACAACTAGCCTCTTAGTCAGGGTTACGAACAGTAAGGCTATCTGGTTGAGTTATATTACTTTTATTATTTGTAACAAAAGAAATAAACACAATCATTTGAGACTCATGTGAGTCATGTAGGCAATGATTCTTTGAACTGATTAGCAAGCAGAATGCCTATTGTTAAATGTTATTTAAGCTTACCCAGCAAATTTAAACAAAACTTTGAAATATGATAGAAGGGAGTAGCTATATTTATATTCAAAATTAATACTTGTTTAATTCCATAGGTCGAATTAAACAAAAATAACTTAGCAAGAAATCAAAGTTAATTACACATTGATTATAATTAATACCTAATAGTTACTAAAGTACTTTTAAATTAGGTTTTGGTAAATTGTAGGTTTATGGGTGTTTGAACAATTTTTTTATATGAAATAGGAAGGCAAACAAGCAAGTGGGGCAACTGATGGTAAGTGATCATCACTGTCTAGACATCCACAACATCAAAGAGATTGCAGATGCGTCGCCAACCCAGATGGCCAAGATGGAATACCTCTTGTGTCAGCAATTGCACCGGCTGTCTTGCTCTCCACTCCAGAACACAACAGTGCAAGCACTGGTGTTTAGCAGCAGGACTAGCAAGCAAGATGGTGGTAGTGATCCGGACAGACCTTGCACTAGGTCCTTAGGCTAGGCCCTAGGTCTTGCACCTGCACCAATATTTAACACCTCTATTTTTACCCGACTGCCGCCAGAAAGGAGGGCTATGTTTATTGTCACATCCGTGCACCCAACAGCCTAGACGGCTTGATGGATTTTGCCAGATGAGGTGTTATCAGATTTGTCTCGGTTGTAGGCGTGACACAGGCTATTAAAATTATAATTAGTTTACGAATATATTTTTTCTAAAATATGTATTTTTTCCTGAAATAAATTTTAAGATAAGTTTTTTCATAAATATGCCAAAAATCATGCAAATTAAAAACAACTGGGTCAAAATCGACATCCTAGATTTATTACCATACAAGTCAAGCTAAATAAAATGTTGTAAAAAGAATTTGTTTACCTTTTTATTAGACTGGAAAGGAGCAAACTATTTATGTGTCTGGCCAGTAGTTATTAGTGCGAGTTCATATGTTTTACCTATTATAACATTAGGAATTCTAACTCATAATTACCAAAGTGTAAGCTTATATTTCGGCAGCCGTGGGTCTGCGAATTTTTCGAACGAGGGCAGAAACTCAATAGTAACACCCTCTCTTGAGGTAAATTATAATTTTGCCACCCTTAGCGTAATATTATATTATTATTTTGGCAACTCCTGACACTGCGCAGGGCAAGGGCTCCAGTTACCCCCCCCCCCCCCCCCCTGTATTTCACGACCTGTATTTCCGGAAACAGTTTGAAGTTGTAACTCTACCTGCCTACAAATAGTGTACTATAGTCAATAGGTAGCAGTGTGCCTACCATCGGATGTCCTGTGACATGACATTAGATAAAAGACACAAGTTGTCTTCTAAAAAGTGGTAAAAAATAATTACCACTTACCCCCATAGCACAAAAAAAATATCTTAGCAATTTCTATATCCTAATTTAACCTTTTGAATGCCATGTCACAAAATGCATGTTGTTCATGCCTTTTTTTCCAAAAAATTTAATTGAGATCAAATTGGAGAGCTTCATATTTTCGTAAACAGATCCAAAAAAGTAGTGGATGAGT